>CM040120.1:388180658-388780658 GCA_022559845.1 Amorphophallus konjac
GTTGTAGATCCCTTTAAAATCCACACTTTTGGTGGTGAGGTTAAAAAGGAAGGGAAAAGGGAAACATTAAATAATGGTGGAGATGAAACAATGCACGAGGTGCACAAGGGGAGTGTGTGATCGCCAGAGGGTTTACCTCAATAAAAAAAAATAAGATCGCATGTACCTGGTGAAAGATGGGATGCGGGATGAATATGGATCTCCTCCTCCAACTCCAATCGGCCGGCCGACGAAGTGGGTTTTCTTGATTGATTACCTTGTAAGAAAGACAATGAAAGACAAGCAAAAGAAAGGGGATCAACCAAAGTGCAGTAGTATCAGTCAAAAACCAACATAAAAATGATGACAAGACATCAACATGCGCACCTTCTTTTTTGTTTTCTTTTTAAACCCCTTAAGAAGACTTAAGGGAAGGGGAGTTTGATGATAAAAAGAAATGCAACAAGACGTGAACAGATGTAAAGGGTGAATAGAGATATAAAGGACAGAGGGATGATGGTATGAATGAAGTAAAACAAAATAGATGAAAAGATGAGAAACCCTGCTGTCCCTGGCGACAGTAAAGGGAAAAAAACCGAATGAATGTGTTGATGGATGTAGATGGACGGAGCACCGGATGCAGCCCAATCAAAGGATGCAGAGGGGAGGCGGCAAAGGATGAAGAAGGCTCTGCTCGTGATGGATATTCAAGCTTCTGAGCGCTTAACCCTCTGAATGCTAAAGGTGCTTAACCTTCAACACGATCAATCAAGGCTTCAATTTATAATGCCTCAAGCGGATGTGATCAAACCAAGGAATGATAAGAACAGGCAATGAGGCATCCAGGGAAGGATCAAGATCGAGCAAGAGTCCATGGATGGCAGGGAACTGTGAGGGAAAGATGGAAAAAGGAAGGACTCTGGAGTGAAACACGCCTTAATACAGGGCGTCTTTTATGAATTGACGACCTTCACAGAGACGTTTTATTGAAACACGACCTAGGAAAGGGCGTTTCTTCCTGGATATAATTTTGGAAATGAAACCTTGCCTTGTTTGAAAACTGAGATAACACGCCTGAGATAACGGCGTTAATTAAAATAACGCCCTGAGAAAAGGCGTTACGCACAAAATGCCTTTTATTTTGAAAATAGATAATTCCAGAAATTAAAGGATAACACCAGGAATTGACGCCCTCACGTACGGTCGTCCTTTCTTTGAAAACGCCCTACAACAGGTCGTTACTTTTGAAATTAACGCCCTTAATCAAGTCGTGACTCACAAAAATATAGGAAAAATGCAGAAAAACTCACAAAAATAGAAAAACTTCATGTTATAGGAATATTGAAGTCCACTTGGGGCATTTATATAATAACATGAGATTTGATCAACAAAACGTCAATTTTGGCGTGTCTACACCACCAAGGGTCCAGGCCAGGTTCGCTCGCTCCCATTCCGACCGAGAATACGCTTCCGCCAGAGCAGCCCCCATCTGGGCCAGGGCCAGACCGGCCTCTATAACCCCGGTGAGAGCCGTAGACGGGGAGTACTGCCTACCTCCCCCCTCACCTTCGCGGCTATACCGCGGCATACCTGGTGCAGGGGGCTCGAGATACCGAGCCTCTCCAAGGCCGCCAGAACGGAGAACCCCCTATCGCCGAGCATGCCACCGTGTGGCTCGGATCGAACCACAACCTCGGTCTCCCCTCGCACCTCGACTGGATTTTCTTGCGGACCCTCAACCTGGATCGGCTCGCCGCCTGCGCCACCACCCGAAGCGCCATCCCCGGCCGCAGTCACAGCACCCCAACTTCTGCCACGGCCCCCTCGGTTCCGGCCGAGGGGAGAGCCGGGTCGGCCCCACTGCCGGTTGTAGGAGCCCCCTAGGTCCCAGCCAAAGGAGGAACAAAGCCCGCATCATCACTGCCCGCAGGGGCTGCCCCGACCTCCTCGGCCCCCTCTGGCTCGGCTGGTGGGAGAGCCCGCCCGGTAGGGTCGGCCCCACTGTGCCCGGCAGAGGGGTGAGCCGCGGTAGGGTCGCCTTTAACAGTGGGTATGACCCCGGCCTTCTTGGCCCGCTTTCTGGCCCTCACAGCGGCCCGAATCATACCCTCCACAGGGTCCTTGCGCTTGGGTCCCCGCGGTCCGAAGGATTCGCCCTGGGCCACTCCCTTGCCCTTATCTTTAGTTCGGGAGTGACCTACGGGAGTAGTCGGTTCGTCGGCAGCCGAGTCATCTCCAAGCTCGATCACCTCTGTGGCCTCCTTCAGAGGCTCCCGCCTGGTGTCTGCACAAGGAAGAAGACTTGTTCAGGAAAAGAAAGATGACCCCCACATCCGAAGGAGGATCTAAGTTGTGGCACCTGAGCCCGACGGATGCAGCCGCGTAAGAAGACACCGCTCGATATTCTCCGGCGTCACCAGCTCTTCGGTGGACTGGCGGTGCTTCAGCAAAACGGCAGCATACTCCTCCACATGAGGAGGGAACTCGTCCTGTCTGGGAGGGACGTTATGGTGGAAATTGGGGATTACCGGGCACCTCCAAGTTTCCTCCACTGAACAAATCTCCACCCAGAAGAATTGGGTCTTCTACCCCTTATGCGAAGAATCCTTCGCCGCCAAAGAAATACAACTCCTATTTCGCCTCGCCTGGATGAAATAGAAGCCCTTCCCCGCCGAAGGATGCGCTTTCAACTCAAAGAAAAAGTGGAAGAGGTCCATGGAGGAGGGACTCCGCACTGACGGCAGAGAATACGAAAGGCGGAAAGGAGGAGATAATAGTTGGCTACCAACTGAATGGGCGCCAACCGAAAAAAATTAAGAAGCTGCAGGATGAAAGGTTCGAAGGGAAGACGAAATCCACCCTTCTACGATAGAAGAAATATACAGATGTGGCCTGTACGAGAGTCCAGGGTCATCTCGTTTGGAGTAGCAGCGGCAAAACTATACTTGTGGGGCAGGCGATACTGGTGCTCCAGCCTCCTCACATCCGCCTCCCCCAGTTCGCTGCAGTTGGAGACTGGCGCCCTCGCCACCGGCTCGTCCTCCCCCTCCTCAACATCTGGGCGTTGGCCCGCCATGGAGTCAGAAGAAGACTCTGAGGAAAGACGGTCCCGAGACCCTGAAGATTCCGGGGGAGGAGGAAGCTGTTGGACGGCCTCCGCGGTTATCGCCGCCAACTCCTTGAATGCCGCCGCAAGCCTCTGCTCCTCCGTCGTGTCCTCACAGAGCATTGAAGAGCCCAAAAATGAGAACGAAGGAGAGCCAAAACCCTAAGAAACGGAGGGAGTCTGGAATGACAACAAGCGCCCAACACCTATAAACCCACGCGGGAGGCGGCGCGTCGTTCCGACCTCCGAGGAAAGGGGGCCCCTTCAATTCAAATCCGTTAGGATCATCATTAACACGGGCACAGGTGACCACGACACGTGGCTTCCCAAACACCGCCAGATTTCCACCCACCTGAGCCACGCTGGTCTGAAACCCCAAACAGCTACTCGGCCGAGCTTACTAAAGCTCGGGAGTAGGAGGGGGACAAGTGGAGAGGGGGATTTCTGTAGCCCAATTAAGAGCAACCAAACTAGGCCCATCCAGACCGAAAGAGGCTCAGCTCATCCAAGTGACAGCCCTCTAGGGCCCACTTCGGTAGAAAAGCCCAATAAAGATCACTCGGGGTCCCATCCTTCCTCGGCGACCCTTAGGCTCGGAAGGCCCGAACGACAGAACGGAGGAAGACCCATGCCCGAGCCATCTCCCCACCGAGATAAGGGCAGGCGCTACGCGCCCACTCCGATCTGACTGCATCCGAGCTATGCCCATCGCCCGGACAGGGTTGGCACTTCTCATGCTTGGATCAACTGACAAATGCTTATCCATGCAGCCGTTGACAGTCCTTTATGAGCAGGAGTTCAGCGGGATAAGGGTGCCACGATCTCCCAAGATCATGAAGAGCCCACGATGAGGACGTAACGATCCCATGATGAGAACGTAACTCCCGCCTAAAACTCCTTAGCTTATGGGACTCTTCGAGGGAGCTCGCTATATAAACCAAGGACTCCCTCCGGCAGCAGGTAAGGCAGATAGATGCCTAACACTCCCTGAGCAGGAACCACTTCACCATCTTGGTGTTGGGGAATCTCGCGCATCTCTTTCAACCTCCCTCAATACCTTCCACCATTGCTCTACTGACTTAAGCATCGGAGGGTTTTCTCAGGGAACTATCCCTGGGCCTCCTAATTCGTTTCCCTTTCTTTGTAGTTCACTATCCGGTGATCATCCTCCCAGCTCAGGACCAGCGCGAGATCACACCCCTTCAAAGATATATTAATAAGGCATCTTTTAGGAGTAGGTAAGGGCACTATGAATTTATTGTCATGCCTTTTGGGCTGACTAATGCACCTGTAACATTTATGCATCTCATGAATAGTGTGTTCAGGCCCTATTTAGATCAATTTGTGGTGGTATTTATTGATGATATATTAATCTACTCTAAAACCAAGGAAGAACATGAAGCACATTTACGGATGGCCTTACATATATTAAGGGTGAATCAACTATATGCTAAATTGAGCAAATGTGAGTTCTAGTTGGAAGAAGTTTTATTTCTCGATCATGTGATCACTAAGGAAGGTATTTTTGTTGATCCTTCTAAACTGGAAGCTGTCAATAATTGGGAAATGCCTATAAATGTGACCGAAATCTGAAGTTTTCTAAGATTGGCCAGCTATTATAGGAGATTCATCAAAGACTTCTCTAAAATTGCCGTGCCATTGACTAGATTAACAAGGAAGGAAACTTCTTATGTGTAGGTTGAAGAATGTGAGAAGAGTTTTCAAACTCTGAAGGAGCACTTGACAACTACACCTATTTTTACTCTGCCTATTGTGGGAGGAGGATTCGAGGTATATATCAATGCTTCGGGAATTGGCCTAGGTTGTGTATTAATGCAACAAGGCAAGGTGATAGCCTATGTATCTAGACAACTGAAGACTCATGAAGTTAATTATGCTATGCATGATCTAGAATTGGCGACAGTAGTCTTTGCTCTCAAGATATGAAGACATTATTTATATGGTGAACAATTCATTATCTATTCTGACCATAAGAGTTTAAAATATCTATTTTCTCAGAAGGAGCTTAACACGAGACAAAGAAGATGATTAGAATATTTGAAAGATTTTAACTTTTCTATTCAATACCATCTTGGAAAAGGTAATGTTGTGGGTGATGCTCTTAGTAGGAAGCCGACGGCTCTATTATCAAGTTTGATGATTAGTGAGTGGCGACTACTAGAGTAATTATTAAGATTAAATTTAAATGTGGAACCAAAGGAGGAACGAGTCTTCATTGCCAATATAAGGGTACAACATGATATGTTCTTTGAAATAAAAAAGCAACATGGTAATGATCTTTTATTGGTTGAAATTCCAAGAAATTTGAGCCAAAGGCCCAGTTTCCAACTGACTAATGATAGGAAATTATTATTTCAAGGAAGAACTTGCGTGCCTAATAGTGACAAAATCAAGAAGAAGATAATAGAAGAAGTGCACCAATCCAAGTATACCATTCATCTAGGAGCCACTAAAATGTACCAAGATTTGAAAAGAAATCTTTGGTGGCCGAATATGAAAAGAAAAGTGGATGAGTTTGTGAGCCATTTTATAACATGTCAACAAGTAAAGACATAACATCTTAGACCTGCTGGTAAATTAAAACCGTTGGAGATACCAGAGTGGAAGTGAGAAAGCATTGGTATGGATTTCATTATGGGATTGTCCAAAAATAGAGGAGGACATGATGCAATCTGGGTAATAGTTGACCGATTAACCAAGTCTGCTCATTTCTTACCCATCAAAAGTAAGTGGACGGTGGATATACTAGCAGCTCTATACATGAAGGAAGTTGTAAGATTACATGGCATTCCTTCATCTCTAATTTATGATAAAGATCCTAATTTACTTCTCACTTTTGGACGGGATTACAATCTTCTCTAGGAACGAGATTAAATTTTAGTACAGCTTTTGACCCTCAGATAGATGGTCAGACAGAAAGAACTAATCAAATCATAGAGGATATGCTTAGAGCGTACATGATAGATTTTGGTGGTACTTGGCATGAACATCTACCATTGATTGAGTTCTCCTACAATAATAGCTACCAATAAAGTAGTCAAATGACACCTTTTGAAGCTTTATATGGTAGAAGTTGTAGATCACCCATATGTTGTGATGAGATTGGGGAGAAGTAGTTAGTAGGTCCTCACATGATTCAAGATACTACTTGAAATATCCAGATGATTAGGGACCGAATAAAAATTACCCAATCCCAACAAAAGAGTTATGCTGACAATAGAAGAAGGGATCTGGAATTTTAAATTGGTGACCATGTTGTTGTGTGCTCTAATATCACGTGATGTGTATGGAAGGTTGATCTAGAGGGGGGGATAGATCTGCCCCCATTTTTCGATGATAACAGCGGAATTAAATCAAGCCTTCACACAGCGGAGAAACCTCGCACGGTAGATGCCATAACAAATATGGAGATCGTGCCTAAGCAAACATCTAGAGTAAAAGAACCACACAGGCAAACAACGGAGACAATATTTTTTAAGGTGGTTTGGACTCTACCTAGAGTCCTACGTCCACCCCTCACTCAAATGAGTGAGGCTTCCCTAGTGTAAATGCACTAAACTGTTGCCTTACAGCTTGCAGAGAGATGATCCCCTCTCAAGGAACCATTGCTATACAGCTTGATGGCACACAAGGCTAGACAACAGATCAGAGCACAAGCTCAATCTGTCTTCCTACTATCACCGGTAGGGACGGATCACCACAGATCAGAGCACAAGCTCAGTCTGTCTTCCTACTATAACCGGTATGGACGGTTCACAGTTTCAATAGAGACATAAACAAAAGAAAAAATAGTAACAAGGAAAGACAGATAGGAAATGGCATACTCGAGCAAGATGAAATCGTTCCTATCTGAAAATTGGAGAGCGCGCTTGGCTACTTCCAGACGACTGGCTTCCATTCCGTGTGGCTTCTTCCTTGCCACATGAGGCTTGAACCGGAGCTTCTTCATCTTGCATTATGAAGAGGGGTCTTGATGAACAGCTTGTGCTTCTACTTCAAATCATCAGAAAAATGGCTGCAGGCTCTTCTCCTTCTTCTTTCTTCTTCTCCACCTCTTCTGGACGTAGCAGAGCTCCTCTTAGAACATGCTCTCTTCTCCTTGACGAACTGGGCTACAATTAGAACCTTCTATCCTTGAGCATGCTCCCCACTCTCCTCTTTTCCAGCTCTCTCACTGTCTCTTTGTGTTTGTTCCTTCAGCTCATGCTCCCTTGTATATAATATCCTACATTCCAGAAAACTTCCTTTTCTGCATGCAGGGTACAAATCATGTTGCACTTGACCTGGTAGCTAGAAATATGTACCGTCCAGATCCAAAGGAACTTCCAGATCCTAGGAAGAATGGACACTGATTGGCTCAAAAGAGATAAGGTACGGTGCCATCTCATTGGCCTACAAATCCTCTTCATGCAGTACACGGCGGTTTGAGGCTTTTTCCCAAAGGCAAAGAGCATTTTCAAATGAAGCCCTTTCTAGGAGTTCTATGATTGGTCCAGCTATAAAGATGGGAATATTCTTTTTCTTGAAGCATCTGAGAATGTGCCAACCAACCTAGGGTCACGTGCCAAACATTGGAGAGCAACAACATGTGATCTGCTTGGGTATCTCATGAGCTTAGCTATTTGTCTGCACTGGCAACCTATTTTTCAACCTTACCAACTTGGTTTACACCCTTACTGCCCATTTCTCTCTCTTAAGCATATATTTTTCACCCTTAATCAAGTGAGTCGTCACCTTTTCAACCTTGCAGGCTTCATGCGACTGGAGTCGACTCCAAGCTCTTTTGGAGTTGACTCCGCTTCTACGTTTTTCACACTTTAAGAGCTGTCGCCCATTCTTCACCCTTGGCAGTCTTTTTTTCACCCTTAACTTCTATTTGTCAGCCATTCACACTTATTTGTCACCGCTAGCCATTGGAAGCGGTCGTCTTTAGCTTGTTTGCCTCTTCCTTGAAAGCCGTCGCCCTTGTCTGCCTTGCCTATTCATTTGTTACCCGTATAGGGTGTTTTTCACCCTTGAACCTACATTTCTCACCCATGTTGTCTGCTTGCTGCCATTGTGAGCTTGAGTGTCTTGAACTTGCCTAGAGTAGTGTTGACTAAGGTTAAATTAACTGGATCGCTGTAGCTGGCAAGAGGTTGACTAGTCTTGGCGTTGACTGGAGTCTTGACTTGACTTTGATTGGAGTTGCTTTAATTGGGTCAACTTGACTTGGTCAACTTGATTGAAGTCAACTTTTACTTGGGTTGACCTTGATTGGGGTCAACTTTGACTTTAGTCAACTCTGACTGGAGTCAATTTTGATTGGAGTTGACTCTCCTTCATCGTTTACAGATTCTTAGCCTCGTTGTCTTCCAAGCCAGCCATTTGTCAAAGCTACTCATCTATTTTTCACCTTTGAAGCTTATTTGTCATCCTTAAGTAGCTATTTTTCACCCTTAACTCACATAACTGCTTTCTAGTGAAGACTACTTCGGAACGGCTTCTCTTCTTCTCTTTTCTTCCTTTGATCTTGAGTGGAGTTAATCAGAGTCATTAGTGCTTAATGAAACTCCAAATTTGAGATGACAGGGTTAAGAAACCCATGCACAGTTGGTTTCCTTGGAGAAGCTTGATCTTTCTTCATGTTTCACTGCTAAGAGCCATTTTACACCGTTAGGAAGCTATTTTAATGCGGGACGGACCACGGACACGACAAGCTCGCGATTGTCCCTTAACGAGGGAAGCGTCGGACGTGCGCGGTTGAGAAACCGGCAATGAGCTAGGGTGGTCGGCTCTCTTTCGCTCCCGGATCGGGTCACGGGACGGTCACGCACTCTCTCACAGCAGCGGTAATAAACAATATATAGCGAGCTAGATATCTTTACACATGCTCTCTAGCAGCGGCATAAACAAGTATATATGAGTAAAGCAAATGCCGAGTCAGGGAGCGAATACGATACCTCCACGCTCCCGGCGTGGGGAAGATGGACTCGGCCGAAACTTGTACTCCCGGGACAATTAGTACACAAATATTACAGCAATGAATTTACGGCCCACTCCAGGCAGGGAGGTAAAGGGCTACACAAATGGGCCCGGGAGGACCGATTCCGGGTTGACGGGCGGCTTCACGCGTAGCTTCGGCCGCACCCGTACTCGCAACCGTGGGGCCCACGTGCTGTCCAGAGGGGCCGTGTGGGACCTGGTGGCACCGCTGTAGTGGGGACACTTGGGGAAGCGCTCCCCGGGATGGCGGCACGCTGATTCACCGGCCGGAGGCCGGGCGGCTCCGTTCGGCACCGGTCGGAATAACAGGCCACGGATCTATGGGTTCTGTTTTGAGAATAACCTATAAACATTTTTGTGGAGATGGGGATACAAGATAGGAACAACCTATAAAAATTTCAGATCAAGAGGATGTCGGAGTTGATAGCAGGAATTCCGAGAAGAAGCTTCTGCCCAGGATGGACAGAACACCGAAGTCGACTTCACGGCGGCTCGAAGGTGGCACGAACGGCGGCGGCGGCACCGGAGATGAACTCAGAGATTGAGGGGGAGGAGATAGAAGATATCCACTCTAGAATTGGGGGTTGGAGGAGATGAAACCAGGGGGAGAGAGGGCTGGGGCGCAAGAGGCTCTTGGCATTCAACAAATTTTTCTAACTTTTCATTAATTCAATCAAATGAAAAATTACAAGCATATATGGTGGATGACAAATGACCTAGGTTGCCCATAGATCTAGGATTTGGGAGGGCAAACTAGGGAGTTCATAAGTTTTTATCCCATGTGGTCAAAACACCTAATACATATTTTAATCTAACTTGACCATTTCTATTCAAACTCTACCTAAATCACACCTACCAAGCCTAATAAGGCCAAAGAAGCATGCGCCCCCCTTCATGGGCCAAAGGCCAATCATGGGCCAAGAGCCATCCACAAGCCCATGCTAGTCATGGACCATTCCCACTTAGATGGCCCATGAGAGAGTGTAACCCAATTTGGGCCTTAAGTGACTTAATGACCCATTTGAAACCTAATGACCCAATATGAAGTAACACCCTTAAGTGGACCTAATACATGACACCTAGTAATGGACTCTTCCTAGAAATGTGGCCCAATGACTTAATTAAAGCCTTACAAAGAGAGCCCAAATGAAAGAAATCAAAAATTACACACTTTCAAGCCAATACAACCCATAATACACACCTATACAAGCCAATACACACTAATACACATCCCATAAGCCCTTGATGTCCTCATCAATTCTCCCCGGGTGGGAGGAACTCGACCCCGTCGAGTAGGGGTATGGATGCTCGAGTACTCCGGCGGATCCGTCACCATGCCAAGTAATGCGGGTATGCTCCACTCCAAGTGACCGTCACCTGCTCATTCCTTATATACTCGATATGCACAAGCTGCCATGGGTTAGAGATGGACACTCCGGGTGGGGCACTCTCAAAAAGGGGAGGTGGCGGCTCGAAGACTCACTAGGAATCACCGCTGGGTCCCTGTAGGTGACTGATCCGGGTATAGCTGTAGAACCAATCCCATACTTATCGAGCGAGTCCACTCGCCTCTTACTCATAAGAGAACGACAACGAGCTTGCACAAGATACATGCAGACTCACCATGCACTAATACACGTATGCAAACCACACAAACAATCGACTAAAAACACACCACACAAAGAAAACACACTAACTCATGCACGACTCTAGACTAAAGTGGTAGCATCAATCCCACTAGGTGGCCGCATCCTGAATTGCGGGAGAGTCCTCCAGCTCTTCCCCCAATGCATAGTACTCTTCGGCCAGTGCCGGGTCGGCCTCGTAACTGACACACACAAGCTCGAGAGGCGATGACTCTCCAACCCCTAGGGCTAGTGTGGCACGAGAGGGACACTCACTGGCAATGTGGCCAAACCCGTGACAGTGGAAACACTGCACTTGCAACCTACTGCTCTCTCCGGTGAAAGGGCCTTTACCCTTATCCTCCCGTCGGGTAGGGGGTGTAGGCAGCAATGGTGGAGGTGTAGGTACCTTGGGCAATAGTGGAGGGGGTGCTGGTGCCAGAGGGCGGGCTATAGGAGCCGGGGAACGGGCAACGGGTGCCGGTGGTTGGGACGGAAGTAGATCCCGGGGTGGAGGAGGGCGAGGCCGTGGAGCAAAGTGCTCCTGAGGTCGAGCCATGGGAGGCCGCTGATGTGGGCCTACAGAGTGACGGGGCTCGGTACTACGGAGAGGGTGGGGCCCAACCGATGGCTAGACTCGAACTCTCCCTCAAATTGCTCCAACTCGAGAGCAACCTGGTATGCCTCTTCCAACGGCTTGACATTGCGGCGGAAAAGCTCATACTGATAGTGTGGCCGTAAACCACGTCGAAAGCGGGAAACGGGCATGGTACTCTCCTCCGTGACACCACATCGTAGAAAGTACTCATCAAATTCAGCGATGTATTCGGAGACGGACCGGTCTCCCTGGCTAAGACTTTGCCATCTATCGATGAGTCACTGGCGGTATGTGGGAGGAAGGTACTTTTGCCGAAGCTTATTCTTCATCTCGACCCATGTGTCAATCGGGGGCTCTAGCCGCTGAAGTAGCAGGCTCTCTACATTCTTCCAATAAGTTTGCGCCTGTCCCATGAGCTTCATGGTGGCGAATCGGACCCTTCGGCGCTCCGACATATCATACCACTCAAAGTAACGGTCCATGCCGAACTCCCAATCTAGGTAGACTTTCGGATCCAAAGACCCGTAAAAAGAGGGAGGGTCCGCTCGCACGGTCTTAAGGACCCTATCATCATCCTCATCTCTTTGTGGCTGAAAGCCACGATGGCGTTGACCATACCCCTCATAGGCATTGTCGGACCCATAGTCCTCGAGACCAAGGTCACGGTGCGGTAGTTCGGGAACCCGAGGAGGGGCGGGTGGAGGAGCCTGTGGTGGCTGAGGAGCAAGTGCGGGCGGGCCTTGGACCACATGGACAGGCTGGGCCTGGGCTATGGGAATGGCTTGGCCTTGGGCAGCCGCCTGGGCAGGTGGGGGTGGGTCTTGGACCACTCTAGGAGGGTCTCCATGGGACATCCTTTCCAACCGTCCGACCAGGCCTTGGATGGATCTATCGGATGACTGTATCCTTTCCTCCATTGCATTAAACCGACCATCTATGCGGTCCGAGAAGCTCTTAAAGGTTGCATCGGATTGATCCATCTGATTTATGAGGGCCATGATTGCATCGCGTAAGGAGAGAAGGTCTCCCGAGTTATCCCGTGGGTTGGCCATAGGTGGTGGTGGGGGTGAGTATTGAGTACCTCGATGAGTGGGCATGCAAGACACGGAGTAGGGGACACCGACTAATGCAAATGCACACTACAAGATGATGAACCTAGACGTAACCAAAACTCGGCACGTGGCGGAGTTAATCGATCCGAAGATCACTCGCACAAGTGTGCGGCCTTCCCGATAGGCGTAGCCTAACGTTCGGACAACACCTTTTGATATACCGAATTATTGGGATGCAATGCAAAAAGACACACTTTTTTTTGTTTTAAAATAATGATGACCCTAAACACGACTTAGACAATGACTAATGGCTAGACGTAAATGACACTCTTTTTTTTTGACACTCTAGACTCAAACTCGCTCTGATACCAAATTGATGCGGGATGGACCACGGACACGACAAGCTCGCGATTGTCCCTTAACGAGGGAAGCGTCGGACGTGCGTGGTTGGGAAACCGGCAATGAGCTATGGTGGTCGACTCTCTTTCGTGCCCGGATCGGGTCACGGGACGGTCACGCACTCTCTCGCAGCAGCGGTAACAAACAATATATAGCGAGCTAGATATCTTTACACATTCTCTCTAGCAGCGGCATAAACAAGTATATATGAGTAAAGCAAATGCCGAGTCAGGGAGCGAATACGATACCTCCACGCTCCCGGCGTGGGGAAGACGGACCCGGCCGAAACTCGTACTCCCGGGGCAATTAGTACACAAATATTACAGCAATGAATTTACGGCCCACTCCACGCAGGAAGGTAAAGGGCTACACAAATGGGCCCGGGAGGACCGATTCCGGGCTGACGGGCGGCTTCACGCGTAGCTTCGGCCGCACCCGTACTCGCAACCGTGGGGCCCATGTGCTGTCCGGAGGCACCGTGTGGGACCTGGTGGCACCGTTGTAGTGGGGACACTTGGGGAAGCGCTCCCCGGGAGGGCGGCAGGCTGATTCGCCGGCCGGAGGCCGGGCGGCTCCGTTCGGCACCGGTCGGAATAACCGGCCACGGATCTACCGGTTCTGTTTTCAAGCGCGCGCTCCGGCGAGAATGGACGCAGCGATCAATACCGATGTCGGATCGGGGCACATGAGCTATGGTTGGAAAGCTCTCTTGAAATCCTACAATTTAGACCCTGAGAGAGGATCTGGATCTGCACGGATCTGGATGTTATTGAATTTTGAAGCTCCTGTTGTACAGTACCCGAACTCTCAGATCTGGAGGTGAGTTGTCTGAGAACTGCGGTTGACCAATAGATATACGCCATAATCTGAAGTTGTGTTCTGCACAAAAGTTATAGGAAATGGAACAAGGAAGACGGAAATATTTTTTGTGACAAGTTTGGAGGTGGCTACGAATTTTTTTGATTTTTATACTAGTAGTGGGTCGGATCTGGAAACTGGCTGATAGTACTGCAGCTTAAGAAGAACATGATTTTTATAAAATAGGTGGAGGCGGATCAAAAATCAAGAAAAATCATGGGTGGAGGGGTTGATGGAAAGAACTCCCAGTAAAATTGGGAGCCCTATGAAAAATCACAAAAGGGGCAGAAGATAGGAAACTCAGGCGGACTGTTACAGTGGACTGACAGCTGACAGATCTGGGAAAGATTGAAGACCGAAAATGTAAAAATATCAAAAGAAGGATTTTGGACGTGAAATGTTTTGTGGAGATGGGGATACAAGTGAGAACAACCTCTGAAAATTTAGATCAAGGAGATGTCGGAGTTGATCCAGGAATTCTGAGAAGAAGCTTCTGCCCAGGATGGATAGAACACCGAAGTCGACTTCGCGGCGGCTCGAAGGCGGCACGAACGGCGGCGGCGGCACCGGAGATGAACTCAGAGATTGAGGGGGAGGAGATAGAAGATATCCACTCTAGAATTGGGGGTTGGAGAAGAAGAAACCAGAGGGAGAGAGGGCTGGGGCGCAAGAGGCTCTTGGCATTCAACAAATTTTCTACTTTCATTAATTCAATCAAATGAAAAATTACAAGCATATATGGTGGATGACAAATGACCTAGGTTGCCCATAGATCTAGGATTTGGGAGGGCAAACTAGGGAGTTCATAAGTTTTTATCCCATGTGGTCAAAACACCTAATACATATTTTAATCTAACTTGACCATTTCTATTCAAACTCTACCTAAATCACACCTACCAAGCCTAATAAGGCCAAAGAAGCATGCGCCCCCCTTCATGGGCCAAAGGCCAATCATGGGCCAAGAGCCATCCACAAGCCCATGCTAGTCATGGACCATTCCCACTTAGATGGCCCATGAGAGAGTGTAGCCCAATTTGGGCCTTAAGTGACTTAATGACCCATTTGAAACCTAATGACCCAATATGAAGTAACACCCTTAAGTGGACCTAATACATGACACCTAGTAATGGACTCTTCCTAGAAATGTGGCCCAATGACTTAATTAAAGCCTTACAAAGAGAGCCCAAATGAAAGAAATCAAAAATTACACACTTTCAAGCCAATACAACCCATAATACACACCTATACAAGCCAATACACACTAATACACATCCCATAAGCCCTTGATGTCCTCATCATATTTGTTACTGATATCGGCTATTTGTCAACCAAGATGAGCTATTTGTCACCATTGTTCATCAAGAGCCATGGCTTTTACTCTCCATTGTTTTTTGCTTTTTTGCAACCTTGTTGCGTCGACTCCATGGCCAAATGGAGTTGACTCAATTGCTCACCAACTGCATTTTGAACCCTCTATTTGCCAAAAAAGCTATTTTTCACCCTTAGGTACCTATTTGTCATCCTTAGCTGAACATTTGTTAGCGAAACCTTGCGGTGCTATCTGCTTGAAGGTGTATCCTTGCTACGTTGACTCTATGGACAGACGGAGTCGACTCTTCTTGTACACAATTAATGCTTCTTACTCTATAGTCCATATATCAGCTGTGGACGCACTTTTTATTTAGATCGTTGTTTATTTGTTTATTGGGTTTATTAAGATCGATTTATTTGTTTTTTAAGTGTGTGGGCGTGCCAGTCTTAACGTGATAATTTATTGTGCGCTCGATCTGACTAATCAGACGATTGTGTAGTTTGTGTCGGGACCAAAACCCGCTGCGCCGTAAAGGTCACGGCGTCATTTACATCCCCTCGGAGAGGGTAACACCCTTGATTAATCACCGGGAATCAGGGCCTCATGGCCAGGAAACTATATCGAGAAAAACAAGCCGATAGCGGTCTCGAATCAGTCGGAAAGCCCGATGGCTAGGGAAGCAAGCATTTGAAATATGTCGGTCACTCAAGGGACCATTTTGATATTCAGACGAGCATCCGGCTTCAGAAAATCATGATCATCACGGGGAAAACCGGAGCATATGTATGCCGGGGTACAGTAAGGTTATTGTTCAAAGGGATAGGAGACATTCGGTTGAATCTCGGTTAGAGTGGTCGGGAATTAGCGAGTTTATTGTCCCAGTGCGAGATCGAGTCAAGACCATTTCGGGGGCGCCTCCCGCGGTCCAAACGAGGCTTGCGTGGGCATCGTTAATATTTTCGGTGCCGAAGGGCAGCGGGAAAGTGTCCCGGTACTAGATTCCAAAACAAAGACGTGTACAGAGATAGCTGGCTATAGGCCTAGGATGTGGGTCAGGCAATGACCATGGTTGGGGCGAACCTGAGGTCCAAACGTGACTTACAAAGGTCTTATTGATATTCCCACACGTAGGGTTCGGGGAAGACGAGAGCCGTCTCATTCCATTCAGATTTTGTTGGTCATTCATGGACCACTTTATGTTCGGACAAAGATCCGTATTGAAGGCACGATGTAAACGAAAATAAACCCGTACAAATGTATGTGTGAGTTTACGATGATTTTAATGAAAGAGTGGGAACGAATCCCAATGGTAACGAGTCCGGTTTGATGAATTATCAGCCCAGAGCAACGTCAGGTTACGGCCATATCGGGATGGTTCCCAAGGTCCACACCCAATGCCATGGGGCGTCATTGATTTTCTCTTCACACACAGTTCGGGGAAATGAAGGTCCCAAGGTATGCGTGCATGTCGGTCACTGGCGGACCATTTCTTGTTCGGACGGAAGTCCGCGTTTGTAGCGTAAGAGACGGTGACAAACCGTACAAATATCTGCCATGAGTATGGAAAGTTTAATGCAAGTGCGGGATTAGATCTCGGTATATATGTCGGTCACTAACGGACCATTCATTGTTCGAACGAGAGTCTGCATCTGAAGCATCGAAGATGACGTCAATACCGTACGAATGTCTGCCGCGAGTACGGCAAGTTTAATGGGATTGCAATATTGGATCCCGATAGAAGTGGGTCAAGCTGATGGACTATTGGCCCGAGATGGTTTCGGACTATGGCCATAACGGGGCTCCTAAGGTCCACGTCCGATGCCATAGGGGCGTCATTGCTTTTCTCTTCACGCACAGTCCGGGGAAGTTAATTGTTCGGTGCGAAGCCCGAACTCGCCATCGTGCGCCCTCGTACGCGGATCGACCTGCGCGGTTAGGTCGCGGGGGTCAAGGGGGCAGCGCCCCTGTTTTCGGGGGTGGAGCCCCCGGAAGAAAATTTTGATTATAACAGGGGCAATATTGTCTTTTGTACCATGACTTGGGGCGCTGAAGGGTCCCAAGGTATGCATGGTTGTGGCATTTATTATCATTGTTCTAGTTATTAAGTTATGTTGTTTGTTTTCATAAGAGTGGTTAATATTCTTTTATTTTTTTATTCATTAATGTATGTCTCTTCTTTTGTTTTGTTCACTAGTTTCAAGCCTTTTCTTCTATTTGGTTAATTGTCTTTTTTTAATGAGGCACGCCGGTTAAAGGTAGAGAGGGAGAGGTGCGCCGGTTAAATGGGTGTAAGAGAAGAGAGGGGCGCGCCAGTTTAGCATGACACAAAGGGGCGCGCCGGATTAAGAGTGGAACAAGGGAGGAGAGGGGCACGCCGGACTAACCCATGGGGAGGGCGCACCGATTTAAAGCCCATGGGGGGGGGCGTCGGGTTCACGGGAGACAAGGCGCCCGCCGGTTTCGGATGTGAGTAAGGGGTGGAGAGGTATTTTAGTGAGAGTGTTTAATCCGGCGCGCAGGGGGCGCGACGGTTTAGAGCTAAGAGGGGTAAAACGGTTTATGAGTGTGGGGCTAAAGCAGCGCGGGGGGGGGGGGAAGCGCCGGATAAGTGCGCCCCGGATTAGGAGCACGCCGAATTGAGGCAGAACATATGTTTTTATCTTTTCATTAGCTCGGAGGTTTAGCAAGTAGTTAGGCTGTTTGTTCACTCAGTAAAAATACGCTGATTCGAAGGTTCAAAGTGTTTTGTTTGTCTGTTGAGATCAAAGTTTGGGTGGTTTGTTCAAAGGGGTTCAAGAACCCTAAAGTTCAGTTCATGTTCTTAGGGAACTTAGTTCGTTCTTGTTGTTCATTTTCCTGGAAAAAAAAGGGCAGCACCTCCCACGGACTGAGGTTTGCTGGGGTGACATAAGGGATGGTCAAACGGAGTACTCTGGGACGATCCCAAAAACTCGGAGTGGCCTAACGACAGTCCGGTGTCCCATAGTTGAACGCAGAAGTCCCGAGGACCACCCTTCAAGTGGTTCTTGCAGTTCATGGGTAGTAACTTCGTAGGAGCCCCAAATGGGGCAGATGTTCGCCAAGGGAGGCTGTGAATATTCATCCCTCCAACGGTTCCTTCGAAGACCATGCTATGGAGGAGCAGGCTTCAAAGCACCATAGATGAGTAGGAGACGGAGAGAAAAAAAAAAAGAAAAGAGGATGGAGCAGCAGAACACCATATGTTTCAAAAAGCTTTTCTTTTTATTCATCCGTAAGGGGAAAGATAGCGGGGGATCTACCCCAAAGCAAAAAGGGGGGAATACATCAGAGAGAAAGGAAGAAATACATCGATGGGGGAGTGGGGAACGGAGCACAAGCTCTACCCCCTGGGCTCACCTCTCACTCTCACGCTCCATCTCTCGTCTTCTTCACCTAGCTGGCGCAGGAACGGGGCTTCTTCTTTTCTTCTGAGGGAACTCCCAGCTGAACCAGACTCCCTCTCTCAGCTCTCTTCTCTTATTCGCTGAGCTTTTTCTCTTCTGACTCTCTCCTCTCTTCCCTCAGTTGAATCCCTTTCAGAGAGAGCCCTCCTCTTCCCAGACGGGAGTGTTCGTTGCATATATATCAGTGGAGCTGGGATGATGTGGACACCAAAAATTGCGCATCCAGATATCCTACTCGGCCCAACACCAGCAAACGGCACAAAGTGAAGAAGCCCCGGAGAGACCAGTCATCCGGACTCCCCAAATATGCACACTGCCGCGAAGCCGTCCCCGGAGTCACGACAGCCAAGAGAAACCAACCCCCGGGAAGCTCACAATCCGTGGCTCCCGAAGGAAATCAAACGAACCATAACTCGTGCTCAAAACGGGCTCAAGTCAGCCACAGCGGTACACCCCTGGGAGCCCCAGCGGCACACCCCCAGGATGCCTCCAAAGGCACACCCCCTAGGAGCCTCAGCGGCACACCCCCAGGGTGCCTCCAGCGGCACAACCCCTAGGAGCCCCAGTGGCACACCCCCAGGCGCCCAACGGCACACCCCTTTTGGGCTTTAGCGGCACGCCCGTCCGGAGCTCCAGCGGCACACCTCCTTGGGCTTCCAGCGGCACGTTGTTTTCCCCTTCAACGGCACGCTTGGGTAGCCCTTCAGCGGCACGACCTTTGGCCCTCCCAGTGGCACACTTCTTGAGCCAGCCAGTGGCACAGCATTAAGGCATTTCAACGGCCGAACGACGTGATGCCCATGCCCTACGGATTCTTGGCGCGCAGTGGACTTGCTGAGGTGTCACCCGGGGAGAGAGCCACGTTGCCTACTCCTCCTGCCACCCAGGACAAGGGAGTCAAATCCCATTCAATACTGCACGTTCCGGCCATGGACGCTCCCACCTTCGGACGCTCCCGCGATTGGGGTATAAATGCCCTTCTTCTCTGGCAAACCAAAAAAAGGGGGGGAGGAGGGGCATACACACACAGAGAGATACGCGCAGAAGAGAAGAAGAGAAGAGAAGAAGAGGAGAAGAGAAGAAGAGAAGAAGAGGAGGAGAAGAGAAGAAGGGGGAAAAGAGGAAGAGAGGGGAGGCCCCGCCGCTCCAGCCACCGTCGCCGTCTGTGCGAAGAGGGAAGAGAAGAATAGAAAGAAGAAGATGAGGGGAGGCTCTGCCTCCCCCTCCCGCTGCTCCGTCCACCGCCATCCGCGCGAAGAGCAGAAGAAGAAGAAGAGGAGGAGAAGAAGGAGAGGGGAGGCTCTGGCTCCCCCGTGGCTATCCCGTCCACCACCGCCGGTGTGAAGAGAGGAAGAGAAGGAGAGTGAGTGAAGAGAGAGAGCGAGGTTCGGAAGGGGAGGAGTCCATGCTCCCCCCCCGTTGTATCTTCTTCCTTTCTTTCTTTGCCCCCCTTGTTTTCTTTCCCGTCGCCATGTATTAGCTCCCTTGGGGCACTCCTTTTGTGAGAATAAAAGTAGAAGACTTGCAAGTATTTTTCTTGGACATCTTTCGAAAGCATTTCTTCCCTGTTTGCATCCTTCGGTGTTTCACGCCCCCCATTCCCTTTCTCCTATTGTTAGGGTTTGTTTCCTCCCGGGCATTTTTTGCCTTCTCTCACCCCTGGGCGCCTTCAGCAGCACGCTCTCACCCAGGGCCCTCAGCGGTACGCTCCTGCCACCCCTCAGCGGCACAGCCCCCCTCTACCCCTCCGTATGCCTTCAGCGGCACGCCCTTACGGTGCCTTCAACGGCACGCCAATGGGCACCTTCAGCGGTACGCCTCTGGCGGCCTTCAACGGCACGCCCCTGGCCAAGCCCTTCGCCGGCACGGTCCTGATGGCCTTCACCGGCACGTCCCTAGCCTCCTTCTTGCCCGGTGCATCCCCTAGCCAGTCCTGGGATAGTCTTCCACTCACTGTTGCCCCCGAGTTTTCCGAAGTTTTATTAAAGGTGTTGCCGCTCTCGGGCGCCCACCTCCAGTTGTCGGGTTCCGCCACTCCATGTGGGCGCGTTCCCTGTATCTCCCTTACGCTCGGGTCAAGGGGAGATACTGCCGAATTTTTGTTAGAAATAATAACATACTAAAAGGGCAAAAGGAAGCAACAGACAAATGGGGCAATAACGAATCAAAAGGCAAGAGAAGGCAACAGACAAATGAAGAGAATAATGGTAGAATGCTTCAACTAAGGCAAGGGAATAGTAATTAACATAAAGAGAGCCAAATCAAACGACAACTAGACAACTTGAACATTCGCCCTCATGGGAGAAAGAATGGAAATTGATCAAGAGAAGAAAAGGAGAAACCCATGCAAACTTAATAAAAATTGGAAAAGAAGAAAAGAAAAGCCTTAAAAGAACTAGTGGGAGAGTGGGCCCTCATCGGTATTTCCTCCCTCAGCCCTTCAGTGGTACACCTTTTTAGCCCTTCAGCGGCAAACTCCCTCAACCCTTCAGCGGTACACCCTTTTAGCCCCTCAGCGGCACACTCCTCAGCCCTTCAGCGGTACACCATTTTCGCCCTTCGACGGCACACTTCCTCAGCGCCTCAGCGGCACACTCCTGTCGCCTTCCAGCGGCACTCTTCAGAAGTGCCCCAGCGGCATACTCACCCCCACCTGCCTCCAGCGGCACGCCCTTGGCCCTCAGCAGCACGCTCCCCTGGCCCTCAGCGGCACGCCCTTGGCCCTCAGCGGCACGCTCCCCTGGCCCTCAGCGGCACGCTCCTTCGGCCCTCAGCGGCACGCTCCCCTAGCCCTCAGCGGCACACTCCCTTGGCCCTCAGCAGCATGCTCCCCTGGCCCTCAGCGGCACACTCCCTTCACCCAGCGGTACACCAGAAATAATGATAATAATAAAGATAATAAGCTAAAAGAAAACGTAATAAATAAACAAATAATGATACAAAAAATAAAAATAATGATAATAACAGCAAACTCAAAAGAAGAGGGAGAAATAATAACAAACAATAATGATAATAATAATAATAAATAATAACAAGTTCAAAAATGAATAAGTAAATAAGAATAATAAAGAAATAAGTAATAATAATAATAAGCCTAGAAATAATAATAATAATAAATAGACAAATAAACGATAACAAAAATGAATGAATAATAATAACAAACTCAATAAGAATGATAAATAAATAAATGATAACCAAAATAAATAATAATAACAAACTTAACAAAACACGACAAGCAAATGAACGATAATAAAACGAACAAACAATAAAAACAAACCTAACAATAACAATAATGAATGAATAAATCACGAAAAAAATAAATAAATAGTAATAACGAACTCATTCAAAGATATAAATAAATCAACAAATAATAATGGTAAAATTCTAAATAATAATAAAACGATGAGATCCGCTTCGCAGCCTCGTTCTCCTCGAGACCCGGTCTAAAGGGAATAATGACGCCGCCCCTCCAAGTCGGATTCGGACCTTGGGAGCCATCCCGATACGGTCATAACCCGACATTGCTTTGGGCCGATAGCCCATCAAACCAGACGCTTTCCCGTTGGGATTCGTTCCCGCTCTTTCATTGAGAGTGCCGTGAACTAGGCATACATTTGAACGGCTTTGTCTCCGTTTACGTCGTACCTTCGATACGGACCTTCGTCCGAACATAAAATGGTCCGTGAGCGGCCGACAGAAATTTGAATAGAACAAGATGGCTCCTATCGTCCCTGGACCCTATACACGGGAATATCAATAAGGGCTTCGTGGGCTATGCTGGGACCTCGGGTCCGTCCCGATTATGGTCACTGTCTGACCCATATCCTCGGCCTATAGCCCGCTCCCTTTGAACACGTTTTCGGTTTTGGAATCTGGTCCCGGGACTCTTCCTCGCTGCCCTCTGACACCAAGAACATTAATGATGCCCATGCAAGCCCCGTTTGGACCGCGGGAGGCGCTCCAGGTATGGTCCCGACTCGATCTCGCACTGGGCCAATAAATTCGCTAGTTTCCTGCTACACTAACCGAGATTTAACCGAGTGTTTTCAGTGTCTCGGAATGACTTATTTGCATTTGCCGTATCACGGCATACATATATTCCAGGTCCTCCAGCGACGATTATGATATTCTCAAGCCGGACACCAGTCCGAATATTAAACGGTCTCCCGAATGACCGACACGTTTCGAACATCCGCTTCCCTAGACACAGGGCTTTTTAGCCGATTCAAGGGATATTCCCTCGTTGCCCCTTTGCACCGGAAATATTAATGACGCTCATGTAAATCTTGTTTCGACCGCGGGGGGCCCACCGTAGTATGGTCGCAGCTTGCTCTTGCACCGGGCCAACAGATTTACTAGTTTCTGACCGCTCTGACTGAGGTTTAGCCGAACGTTCTCTGCTCTTTCGAACAATAGATTTGCCGTACCTCGGCATACATGCGTTGCAGTTTTCCCGCGACAACCGCGATCTTCTCGAGCCGGACATTCGTCCGAACATTAAATGGTCAGTACACGACTGACATGACCGCGAAGGGTTTTCTTCTCGCCCTCGCGCGAGGATTTCAATACCTCGTAATAGACCTTCCATGTAATTGATTTCTTGGCCATGAGGCTCTGAATCCCGGTGATTAATCAAGGGTGTTCCCTCGTATGGGGGATGTAAATGACGCGGTGACCTTTATGGCTCGGCGGGTTTTGGTCCCGACACGAACCACACAATCGTCTGACGAAGTCAGATCGAGCGCACCATGGGCTCTTCGGAGCCCGAACAAATTGTCACTTCGGTGACTGGCACGCCCACGCACTTAATAGACGAACCACGCAATGATGCCAAATTTTAGTGCGTCCACAACTCTGGCACGCCCGGTGGGACCTAAACCACCCTTCATCTCTTCGCCGGGATTTAGGGCCTCATGGCCTCCTAATTAACGATGTTTGCCTGCTTTGATGAATGATAGGTGCTGTCTTCGCCAGTCCTATGGGGAGAAAAGCCAAACTCGGTGCAGCTGCCTTCATGGCCTCGAGGACGCTGCTTCGAAGCATATGCAGTTTCCAAGAATCATGGGGGCTGTTATAAAAAAAAAGGGGAGAAGAGAAGGGAGGGGAAATCAAACCCCCCTTTTCCTAAAAAAGAAAGAGAAGAAAAGAAGAAAAGAAGAAAAGAAGGAAAAGAAGAAAAGAAGAAAAAGAGAAAAGAAAGAAGCAAAAAAAAAAGAGAAAGAATTGGCAAGAGAGGGTTGTACGGCCACGTCCGTCGAGACCCGTGCTGAACGAAGATTACCACTGTGGGGTTGATGCGGTGGAGCGAACCACTCATCCCCTCCCTGAGGGGGTGAGCGCTCTCCTACACCTCCACCCTGGTCAATCATACAAGAAGAAGAGAAGAGTAAAAAAAAAAGAAGAAAAAAAAAGAGAGACGAAAGGAAGAAAAGTTGGCCAGCATCGCCGACTAAAAGAGCAAGAAGAAACCCGGCATCCTGCCCGACTCTAGGAGGCTCCGAGTCTACGGTGCAATGACCCCGCTCGTTCCTCCTTCCTACTGCCTCCATCCGGCATAAGACGGCCCCTCGAGTGGCTGTTAAAAGACCCAGCGAGCCAAAATTGTAGCTTGGTGAATGGCTGCCCGCTGTGGGGAATGCTTTATAGCAATGTGGCCAAGCACGGCCACCACTCCCGAAGAGAGCATGCACATACCCCGCCATGGGGGATAAGAAGAAGATATATACCCTGCTACGGGGGTATAAGAGGTAAAAAAAAAAGATACACCCCATTCCTAGGGGCACATGAAGAGAATCCGCCCCGACTGAGGGGCACAAAGCAAAGGCTACACCCCGACTTCGGGGCATTTGAAGAAGAATCCGCCCTGACCTGGGGACATAAAAAGAAATAGAGTTGCACCCCAGCTTAGGGGCATTTGAAGAAGAGAAATACACCCCGATATGGGGGCACATGAAGCAAAAGACATACCTCGCCATGGGGGCATAAGAAGAAAAGAATTCACCCCGACTCGGGGGTACATGAAGCGACAAAGAATACACCCCGCCTTAGGGGAATTTGAAGAAGAAGCATACACCCCACCAACGGGGGCACAGGAGCCATCAAGAACACACCCCACTTTCGGGGCACAAGAAGCAAACATTCCCAGGCGTGTCGGGGCAAAAGAAGAAGAATCCCCCTCGGGGGCATAAAAAGCAAAGATACACCCTCGTGCTGGGGGCACATGAAGAGAATACACTCCATCCCGGGGTCATGAGAAGCAGAAGGCGCATCCCACCCTGGGGGCATATGAAGCGAAAAGAATACACCCTGGCTTAGGGGAATACAAAGAGAAGTATACCCCACTCTGGGGCAGAGGAAGCGGGAGAATCACACCCCCGTCTTGGGGGTATTTGAAGAAGAAGTATACCTCGCCTCGAGGGCCTAGAAGCTATAAAGAACACGCCCCGGCTTAGGGGCATTTGAAGAAGCTACATCCCACTTCGGGAGCATAAGAAAGAGAAGAGTACACCCTGTCCTAGGGATAATTGAAAAAGAAACATACCCCGCCTGGGGGCATAAAAGCCATAAAGAATACGCCCCGGCTTAGGGGCATTTGAAGAAGCTACATCCCGCCTTGGGAGGATAAGAAGAGAAGAATACACCCCGACTTAGGGGCATTCGAAGAAGGAATACACCATAGGCTCGGAGTCCATGAAGCAACATATATCCCCCCCCGGGGGGGGGGCATCTGAAGCAGAACAAACAACATTCCCCGGCTTAGGGGAGCATATGAATAAAGGAATACACCCCGATATGGGAGCACATAAGCAAAGAAGAAGAGTTCACCCCGCCTCGATGGCATAAGAAGCAAGAATTACACCCCGCCTTGGGGGCATCGGAAGCAGCTATACACTCCACTCTGGGGGCACTAGAAACAGAATACATCCCAGCCTGGGGGCACAAGAAGCAAAAAACACCCCACCTTGGGGGCATAAGAAGCCAAGAACATACCCCACCATGGGGGGCATTAGAAGCGGAATACATCCCCGCCCCGGGGGCATATGAAGCAACATACACCTCGCCTCGGAGGCATATGAGGCCAAGAAGCATACCCCGACCTGGAGGCATAAGAAACAAAAGCACACCCATGCTAGGGGCATATGGAGAGGAATGCACCTCGCCCTGAGGGGCGCAAAAAGCATAAGAACACACCCTAGCTTAGGGGCATTTGAAGAAGAAACATACCCCGCCAGGGGGCATAGAAGTCATGAAGAGTACGCCCCAGCTTAAGGGCATTTGAAGAAGTCACATCCCGCATCGGGAGCATGAGAAGCAGCAAGAATACACCCCAGCCTAGGGGTATTTGAAGAAGAAATATATCCCGCCTGGGGGCATAGAAGCCGTAAAGAACACGCCTCGGCTCAGGGGCATTTGAAGAAGCTACATCCTGTCTTGGGAGTATAAGAAGAAAAGAGTCCACCCCATCTTAGGGGTATTTGAAGAAGAAACACACCCCGCTATGGGGGCATAGAAGCCATAAAGAATACGTCCCGACTTAGGGGTATTTGAAGAAGAAGGATACCCCGCCTCGGGGGACATTGCAAGCAGCGATACACCCTGCTAGGGCGCACAGGAAGCAAATCACACCCCACTCCTGGGGACACATAAAGAGAGTACACCCCGCCATGGGGGCACATGAAGAGAATCCACCCCGACTCGGGGGTACATGAAGCAACAAAGAATACACCTCGCCTTAGGGGAGTCTGAAGAAAAAGCATACACGCCACTTTGGGGGCACAAGAAGCAAACATTCCCCAGCGTGTCGGGGCAGAAGAAGAAGAATTCCCCCCGCAGGGGCATATAAAAAAAGAAAAGCAAAGATACACCCGGTGCCCGGCGCACATGAAGAGGAAGGCACCTCCCTTTGGGGGCACAACAAGCAACAAAGATACACCACTACTGAGGGGCACAGGAAGAGAAATACACCCCTGCGCCAGGGGCATATGAGACAAAACTATACCCCAATTTAGGGGCATTTGAAGCAAAGACTTCACCCCACCTCAAGGGGGGGGGGGCATAAGAAGCGAAAGATATACCCCACCCCGGGGGCACAAGAAGAAAACACACCCCACCTTGGGGGCGTAAGAAGCCAAGAGATACGCCCCGCCACGGGGCAGTAGAGGCAAAATGCATTCCCCTCGGGGGCACATGAAGCAACATACCCCTCGCCTGGGCAGCATATGAGGCCAAGAGGCTACATCCCGGCTCGGGAGCATAAGAAACCAAAGATATACCCCACGTCGGGGGCATATGAAGTCAGGAATTACACCCCCATCTTAGGGGTATTCAAAGAAGAAGCATACCTCGCCTCGAGGGGCTAGAAGCTATAAAGAGCACGCCCCGACTCAGGGGCATATGAAGAGAAGTCCACCCCGGCCTAGGGGTATTTGAAGAAGATACATCTCGCCTCGGGAGCATAAGAAAGAGAAGAATACATCCCGTCTAAGGGATGTTTGAAGAAGAAATATACCCCGCTAGGGGGCATAGAAGCCATAAAGAATACGCGCCGGCTCAGGGGCATTTGAAGAAGAAACATACCCTGCCTGGGGGACGCAGAAGCAAAGAGACAGAGTACACCCCCACCCGGGGGCACCGAAGCAAAGAGGCATACATCCCTGTTGTGTCCCTGTCATTTTGATGATAGCAAACACTATAAGTCATTTGAATGCATACAAGTCTGTTTGTGGTGCAGATGAATGGTTCATTGAAAATCTTATCTGAATTATTGCTGCATTTTAGATATGGCTGTGTGTAGTGGTCATTGGTGCATTTCATAATTGTTCATGCATTTCATAAATTGCTTTTTATCTGGATTGTTTGATGTTAGTCTGTACAAATGGGTGTTGCTGTCATATCCTTTCAGCATAGTCTATACATCATTCATCAGTCATCAATTCTGCACATTCTAGTTTGCATGTCCATACACTACACTGTAGATGCTCATAAAGTCTATACATCGCATGGCACAGCATGCATCCAAGTCTGAATATTGCATTCGCCAAGTCTGTATGTCCCATGCTCAAAGCTAAGTCTGTACATTGGGATTTGAACACACAAAGTCTGAACAGCTTGCATTATCCTATAGCTTGCATCGTTTCACAAGTCTATACAACAGTTAGTATTGCATCTTATTCATGAAGTCCATACATTCACTAAAGCTTGCTTAGCTGAAGTGTGTACATTGCATTGCATGACTTGAAGTCTGTACATCGCATGTGTGCTTCATGCTAAGTCTATACAGACTTCAGTGCATTCTCTTTGTGTCTCACATATCAAAGTCTGTACAGTCTGCATCGCATGCACTCTAAATATGTCAAGTCTGTACAATGGTTTTGGCATATGCATTCGTTAAGTCTATACGCTGGAAGACGAAGTCTATACAGCGTCTCATGTTGCATCCAGCAAGTCTGTACAGTGAGCGTTTCATTGGTGAAGTCTGTACACTCACCAGTTGAACATCAAAGTCCATACATTGCACTGTAGATGCATCGAAGGGAAGTATGCAAATTGGGCTGTTCATATGAAGTCTGTACGTTGGAAGTGTGTACAGTGTTCAGTTTCCTTCTCATAAAGTCCATACATCGAATGTCTTGGTTTAGCTTAAGTCTGTACAGTGTCTCGTATTGGCCAAGTCTTTACAGCCTCATCCTTATCTTCGTTCCAAGCCTAAGTCTACACATTCGTTTCCTTGGACAAAGTCTATACATCGTGCCTTGATCTCTCAAGTCTGTACACTCTTTATTTCAAAGTCTGTACATTGGAAGTATGTACAACGAACTGCTACACGCATCATTCCAGTTGTCTTCGTGTCGTTATTTGTTCCATCTCGTGCTGCTTTCTGTGGCACCTCGTGTCGCTCCTTCTGTGTCACCCCTTCGCCTTCGAGTTGTTTTCAGCCAGTGTCGTCCTCGTGTTCGAGTCGTCTTCCTATGTCTTCGTGTTATCTTTTGTTTTTATGTCTTCGTGTTATCTTTTGGTTTTATGTCTTCGTGTTATCTTTTATTTTTATGTCTTCGTGTTATCTTTTGTTTTTATGTCTTCGTGTTGCTTCTTTCCATCTTCGTCCAGTTCTTTTTCTGATCGCGTGTTTTACTACCGTTTTACCTCGTGTTGTTCTCATCTGACCTCGTGTCGTTCTCTTTGTAGTGTTAGCCTTGTTACTGTACGCACTTCGTGTCGTTTTCTTTTTATCTCGTGCTGTAGTCATCTTATGTACCTCGTGTCATTTTCTTTTTATCTCGTGCTGTAGTCATCTTATGTACCTCATGTCGTTTTCTGTATAGTGCACCTTTTGCTATTCTAATGTCTATACATTCATTTCTAAGTTCGAGTCTACACACTTGTTATCACATCTTAAGTCTATACATTCTATCCTTCTCATTAATCTCCTATGACTGTGTGACAGGTACTGATCGTGAAGCCTATGAAGAGTGGGGCACGTGATACGAGGCTGGCATCTGGCACGTGATCCGAGATGCAGAGGAGCCTCCACGTGGACTGAAGCTTTTGGGCGGGAATCGTGGAGAGCACACGCTGCCCTAATCTGCTGCTGCTCCTGCTATATATATATGAGCCTTCTTCCTCAGAAGAAGATCGATCGAGTTGGCGAGAGGTGAAGTCCACACAGAGAGCCAAGATCCAGACAGTGAAGAAGAAAAGGAAAAGAAGAAGAGAAAGAGAGTGAGAAAGAGAAAGAAAGAGAGATTGAGTGAGAGATTGAGATAGCAGAGTGTGAAGAGAAGAAGAAGAAGAAAGAAAGAAGAAGAAGAAGAAAAGAGAGTTCATGCTGGGAGAAAGAGAGAAGCAGAAGAAGAAGTTCCTACTGGACCGTGGATCAAATCCAGGCCAGCCAGCTCCTGCGAGAGCCACATTTGATTTTATCTTTTCAGCTTTCTGTTGCTGCATCTTTTTATTTTTCTTTTCAACTATTCACTAGTTGTTCTTCCGATTCTCTTGTGTGAGGTCGGGTTCCCTCCGGTGTGGAGGAAGAGAGACTTGCGTCTCTGGTTGCCTTTGACTGGGAGTCATCGGTTGTTTCCCTCCGGTTTGGAGGAAGGGAGGGTGGTCCCTCCGGTTCTGGGCTTGTAGGTTTCGAGTCCAGGTGGTCCCTCCGGTTGGGAGGAAGAGAGGTCTGAGACCTCTAGTTTGCAGGTGACTTGGTGTCACTTGTACTTCCCTCTGGGTTTCAGAGGAAGAGAGACTTGGGCCTCTAGGTTCCCCTCCGGTTTGGAGGAAGGGAGGATTGGTCCTCCGGTTCTAGTCTTGTAGGTCGCAAGACTAGGTGTTCCCTCCTGGACTGGAGGAAGAGAGACTTCGGTCTCTGGTTTCCAAGTGGCTGGGAGTCACTTGGGGTGTCCCTCCAGTTGGGAGGAAGAGGGGAGGTTGTTCCCCTTGTCAAGCTGTTTGGCAGCCTTTGTTGCAGACTGAGTCTGCTGTGCTAGTGTTACTAGTGGAAGCCTCACTCTGGTTTGGAGTGAGGGGTGGACGTAGGTCTGTTGACCGAACCACCTAAAAAATCTGGTGTCCCTTCTGGTTTGATCTTCTTATATGTTCACTTATCTGCTGCGCTTTAGATGGTTGCTTAGGTTCGTTTGAGGGCTTCTTGAGTTGCTGTCGTGCCTTGATTCTTCCAAGGTTCTTCATGCAATTTCTACAACAGTTTTAATTCCGCATTACTGAGTATTAGAGTTTTTAATTAGGCCATTTTTGTAGAGGGATACATTCACCCCTCTCTGTATCCGGGCTTTGCACCCTAACAATTGGTATCAGAGCAGGTTCTCTGATTGATCAGATCCAACGATCTGCAGAGGATTCTGTTGTCTCTTGGTGCATTTCTGATTTTACTCTTTGCTGCATTAATTTGCTTACCGATTTATTCAATGGGTTCTCCACCGGTTTTTAATGGCTCTAATTTTAACTCATGGGTTAGCAGTCTACATAACTATGTGAATTTAATGGATCCGGATCTATGGAAGTTAATTTCACATGGTCCTCATAGACTGCCACAGGAAGAGTCCAAATGGACTAAAAGTGACAGATCAAGAAATGGAGAGAATCAGAAAGTTTTGAGATTAATGAAAGAAGCTACTGAAAAGGCTCTACATTCTTGTTTTTATGACTGCAGGTCCGCTAAAGACATTCTGGATCAGCTGAAGATAGCTCAGAGGATGAATGAGGACAGCTGCCTGATGGCTGACAAGAGCAACCATGGCAGTGAACAAGATGAATTTGAAGATGCTGTGGAGGTAAACCCTTTCGAGAATTTCACCTTAGATGACTGGGAAGATGCCTATGCTAATCTGTTACACTCCCATGCAAAACTGAGGAAGAAAAACAAAAGTCTGATAAAGAAGATAACAAATCTAGGGGATCCCATTTCTGGGACTGAAAATCTTGAAAATCCTGAAATTCTGAAAACTGAAAATGAGATACTCAGAAGACAAGTGTCGAAATTAGATGGAATTCAATTAGAACTTGATCATGTTAAATCTGAAAACACTAAACTCAGAAATCAATGTCAAGAATCTGAACAAAAACTAATCAGTCTTGAGAATGAAAACAAATTGATCAATGAAGAGTTCGAGGCTGTTAGTGTTACGAACTTAAAATCTCAGGAAAACTTTGGAAATTGTAAATCAGAATATCCAAGTTTCCTAACTGATGTTTTGTTTGATGATGATAAACTTGAGCAGGAGAACACTAGTCTAAAAGAGGAAATTGAGAAACTAAAACAGTTGAACTCTACCATGTCAGAGAGATTGCTGACATTTGAAAAGGGAAAATATGTTGATGAAAATCAAAATGAGCTCAAATTGAAACAAGAGATTGAAACTCTTAAAAATTTGAATGATGTGATGCATCAACAGATTCTGGTCTGTGAAGAAGATATAGTCAACTATGAACATCAGATTTCTTCTCTTCAATCTGAAATAAATGATCTGAACAATTCTCTGTCAAAATTTGTAAATGGGCAGAAAAATCTAGACAAGCTACTAGGTGTAAAAATCAACACTAGGAAGGAAGGGCTGGGCTACAACAATGCTAATAAGAAAGTGTTTCAGAGCAAGTTGATGACATCTTTTGTAAATGTTTCAAATGTAGCCACCACTTCAAAAGATAAACAGCCCATTGTTCAGAAAACTGAAGAACATAACAAAAATCAGAAAAAGAGTGGAAAATAGAAAATAAATAAACAGGGTTCATTAGGGCATGTTGATCAAAGTTCACACACACATTCACATGCATCTAAAAAGAAAGTGTCATGCCATTATTGTCATAAATTTGGTCATCTGATGCATGAATGTAAATTGATGGAGAAGGATGATATGACTGCTAGGAACCTTCATGATAGAAATCCTTCATTTCAGAAAAAGAAAATTGAATGTTTTCACTGTGGTAAATTAGGACACACAATTGCACAATGTTGGTTTGCAAATGATAAGAAAACATCTCATTCATATCATGGTAAATCTCCTGCAAGCCAACATGGTCCTAATAAGAACAAATTTATTTTTAAAGATAAGCTCATTACATGCCTTGAGTGTGGAAAGACTGGCCACATGGCCATTGAATGCTGGCTGAGGGCTGGTGGAAGAAATTCTAGTTCATGCTTTCACTGTGGCAAGATGGGCCACATTGCCGCCCAATGTTGGCATGCTCAGGGAAGGAAGTTTAACAATAAATCTGGAAAATTCCCTGTCAATAGAAATATTTCTGATAGAAATGAATTTGTGTTTGAAAAGAAAACACTTACATGTTTTGAATGTGGGAAGCCAGGCCATAGAGCTGCTGACTGTTGGCTGGCTTATTTTGGTAAACAGAATCTTTATTCTGTTAACAGAAAATTTCATGCATATGCACATAGAACTCATACTAATCAGAATGTGCATAAATCAAATCTGAAATCTGCTGCCTCTTGCTATTATTGTGGTATATTAGGTCATTCAATGAATAATTGCCATCTGATGAGATCTGATGACCTACACGCTAAGAGGTTGTTTAGAACACCTGCCAAAGGTGTCACTATTAACCATGCAGGGCCCAAGACAGTTTGGGTACCTGCCCAAGCAACATAGTGAGCTAACTTGAAGGTGTGCCTTGGAAGCTGAGGTAATAATAAAAAAAAAAGGAAGGGGAAAATAAACCAAGGCACCCGAGTTCATAAAACCCCATTCAGGTAAATTCTTCACATCTGTTCAAATGAAATTTATGGTTGATCTGATAAGTCACAATTTCATGCCTACATGCTGTTTGTTTGGTTTGACTCCTGCAATGAGCTTTGTAGGCTTTCTTGCTTGTACTGTGAGCAGTGTGCATATATGTTAATTGCATATCATGCACTTTGTAAGGGGGAGTTTGATTGATGTTTGCATAATCATGATAATCTCATTTGCTGAATGCATACATGTAGTTAGTTGTAATTGCATCTAGATAGGGGGAGCATTCCTGATTCATATCTTTACCTCTTGAACTCCTTCTGTCTAGCAATCTGATCCATTCTTGGCAAAATGTATGGTTCACTTGAATTCTCTGTTGTCTACACTGATGTAGCTCCATTGATTCTGTCTACTATGAATTCAATTGATAACTTGTTACTATCATACACATTTCATCATATCTTGTCAAGACTATCCCAAGCTAATCTGACTGAATTCTAGTCTTTAAGGCTTGCTTCTGAATTGCTCAATTCTCTCAACTACTGGTATCTGAATTGCTCTCTGCTAATTTCTCTTGACAATGTCATTGATTCAGCCAAATGAGGAAAGATTTAATCAGTGCACCCTAGGCATAAATCAGACATTTTGAAAAGAAGAATCTTCTATTATACTGGCTTAAGAATGTTTTGATAAATCAAATTGATTTAAGCCTAATGTATTTTCTAAGTTTTGATGTAAAAGACTTGAAAAATATCTGAATCATCATGCTTAATAAGTCTTAACCAATTACCTCATGAATTTCATGCAAAACCTTCTGAAATCTGAAATTTTAAAAGACATGGCTTTCTTTGGTTAAGATATATGTAGAAAGTATTGTTCTTCATCATTTCAAGTGTACTGAGCTTTGTTTGAAGAATCTGAAAATAGTTAAAATTTAAAGCTAGAGCAATGACTGTGGTCACAGAGAAACTGGGTTTTCTATCAATGAAATAGAGCAAGCCCATGTCATGAAGTACCATAGTTACCTCTTTTCAATATGTTTGAAAGTCTGGCAGAGCAATGGCATGGATGTGTTGAGTAACTGGGGATTCTGACCTCTGATCAAGGTGTCTCCTCATATAAAAAGATACTCCACTGCTAACTCTATTATCTTTAAGAGGCAATATGGTTGTCACATTGAGTAATTGGATCACTTCACCTAAAACGTGTTGTGCCTCATGTAAAAAGGTGTTGACTGAACCAAACTTGCTCAGGAAAAATAAGTGCTGCTCAATTGGTGTCAGAAAATTCTGAAAATCTAAAGACAAGCTCAGTCTCATATATTTCTATTTAATCTCAATATGATCTTGTGTATTTTTCATAGGAGTCACTGAATTTAAATGAGTAAGATGGAAGGAGGTTAAACATGAATATCAAATGAGTTGTTGGTTCACCTTTATTAATAGGTGATTCAGATATGAGTATTGAATTTCCTTGATAAACTTTGAATACATCTCTCTTAAATCATGATGGTCAGCTTAAACTCATTCATAATCTATTATAATTGAAGAATCTGAAATTCGTTTACAAAGATTTATGAATTTGGTGTGCTAATGAAAATCTGTTTTCCTCATTTATTCACTATGAATACAGTTTGTGTCTCGCTGATAGATGCTCATCACTTCACTATATCAATTGGCTTCACTCCATCATCTAATCAGGGGGAGCTTTCCTGTCTTACTGGGTGTCTTTCTTAAAGGGGGAAATCTAGTCAGCATTCTTGAGTGTCCCTATGTTTTTGTTGATATTCTCCCTTCATCTCAATTGGTTTCAACCTTCAAAACGTTTCTGATCATATTGCCCTCTATCAATGTGTTTTGATTGACATTGGTTCTCTCTTATGTAACGCATAACTCTCAGAATTTTCTTTGGATAACCATAGTTCATCCTTGTAGATTTCTATTGCATCATGGATCATAAGGGTAGAATTCTCTGGTTTGTTTGAGAGACTATATGCATATGGGGACAATGTGCTAAATTGTCTGATCATGTTGTTTGTCTGCATTAGCTCTATAACTTCTGCCATGTCAAAGGGGGAGTATTGTTGCATATGCATGACTGCATAAGTTGTTTGACTAAGGGGGAGAAATGTTTTAATTGCTTCTGATATTGTGTTGCCATCTTCTGCTGAACTATCTTGAGTGTCTAATATGACATCACTAGGTTATCAAAGTATTGTTTTTCTTTTTGATGAATGTTGGATACGGACTGAATAGATCTAGAGGGGGGGTGAATAGATCTTTCCCCCTTTTTGATAATTTACTGACTATCGACCAGATGAGCTACTGGTAATTAATGAATCATAGAACTAATGCGGATAGTAAAGATGCAAGCATACGTATAGGAAATCAAACACACACAAGCACACCACAAGAAAGGATTTTAAGGTGGTTCAGTCTCTTCCTGAGACTTACATCCACCCCTTGCTTAACTCAAGCAAGGCTTCACTATGAGAATCTCTGATCTCAACCAAAACACAGCTGACACACAGCTTGTACCTGCTGACACACAGCTTGATTCTGCTGCCTCACAGCTTGACAATAATTGTAATCAGAAATGAAAAGATGATAAGAACAGGTGATGAAAGACAGGACTGAATATTGGCGTGTGTAGAAGAATAGATGTTCAGCCTGGGACTTGATCACTCTTATGAAGAAGCCTAGACTCCCTGTTGATCTTCCAGTCAGTTGCCTTCGATTGTTCTGCTGCTGGAGATCGCACAGTCTTGAGCTAAGTCTTCCTTCTACAGCAACGAGATTGCCTTTAACCTTTCTGCAGATCTTTGATTGGTGGAGAGCTCCTTCTTCCTCTTCTATGTATATCTTCCTTGGCTTCTATTTCGTGCTCTCTCACTACTTCTTTGTTCGTGATTAGTCGCATTATATTCTTCATACCGCCTTTGAAGTTCTTCCCGCGCAATTTTCAGATCGAGCGCCAATCTGCTAGAAAACAGGGATCGGTTTAAATCCAATCGTTAGAACGAGTTTGACCACTTCTAAGCAAGATTGTTTCCTAGATTCTCGTGCGGAATCTTATCTCCTGAGCAGCCCAACAACCTGCAACAACCATCTGCAGGTTTTAAGGAACCTCAACAGAATTCGGTTAGAGTTCGGTTCTGGACGCTATAAAGCCCGTGGTCGACCATGACCCTGTCGCTGGTCGACAATGGGCATTCCCCAGACGGCCGGTACTTCTGGCTGAAACTCACTTCGCCCGTTGGTCGACCACAGCCTGGTCGCTGGTCGACAATGGATGAATTACAGATGGCCGTCAGTTCTGTCTGATGTTCTGGCTGTTCTGTGGTCGACCAGAGGTGGGGCTTTGGTCGACAGCCAAGGTGCTTCCAGAAGACAGATGATCTGATGCTTTTCTGGTTGAGTTCGTTGGTCGACCATAACCACTTCCCTGGTCGACAAGCGGCCTTTGACACTTCTTCTGATCTGTTGATTCCACTTGGATTTCAGTGGACCTGAAATTACTTAACTTATCAGAAGTAAATTGAACTATCAGATTTATATTGAGTTGATCAGAAACATTGTTTGTCATCATCAAATGGGCATTAATTCAATGCACTATCTTTACACACATAACTAAACCATTTGCTTTAAGAGACAAGATAGAACTTAGATTAGTCAAACATATCCTATTGTCATCATCAAAACCAAGGGATGCACAACATTCTCCCCCTTTTTGATGATGACAACCATGAGTCATTGTGTCAAACAAAACCATTTGATATAGCATTCAAGGCTTTCATAGCACAAATTTCATTCAACAAAGTATTTGATGTGCCTTTCAAAAAGCTTTCAAAAAGCAGTATAGCACTACTTACATGAGTGACAAAACTAAAGACAAAACTAAAGACACTAAGGACTAGTTGGACACATCTAGACACACAATGACACATAAGCTTCTCTCTCCCCCTTTGTCAACAGCAAAAAGTGAATCATTTAAACAGTCCTTCCGAGGAGGATGAGGAAGTCTCTGGCTTCACGTTCTCTTCCATGCGATCCAGCTTGTCAACAATGTGGGCATAGGAGAGCCTGAGTTTCTGGATCTCTGAGATAGTATCCTTGTGATACTTCTCATTCTGTTGGGTTGTGATCTCGATACGGATTCCCATCTGATCGGACACTTCACCGAGGGTCCTTACAAGTCTGTTGAACCGAGAACTAGCCTGGTCAGAGTGTTCCTTCTGCTTGATGAACCTGGCCTCCATCTGTTGTTCCAGCCTTTGGACTTTCTGCTCCAAGCGTCCAGTGGCAGCATTGACATTCTCTTGAAATGATTGGAGATGGGTGGTGAGAGAAGATAACTGAGATGCCATCTGGAGGAGCACTCCATGAGATTCAGGGTGGGAGGTAAATGCTGGTGGTGGAGCAGAAGTAGAGGGAATGGAGGTAGGTGGTACTTGTGTGGGTTGAGCAGAATGTGATGGAGCTTGGGAAGTTGGAGCTTGGGTAGGCGGAGCAGATGGGGATTGAGCTGGAGGGGCAGCAGTGCCTGGCTGCCAGAGCACTATTGAAAGGGACGATGGTGAATGGGCAGCAGTGGGGGTAGTAGGTGTAGCTTGAGGCACCACTGGTGACGGTGTGACAGCAGGGCTAACCTGTATAGGTGAATGAGTTGGAGAAGAGGGTGGCACTGGATCCTTTGCTTTGCCCTTGGAAGGGAGAGTGCGCTGAACATGGTCTCCGACCTTCTTAAATCCCAAGAATGTGGTCACGAAGTGAAAATTGTAGACGTGCCATTTGGGAATGACAATGCTTGGGCTGTGAGGAGAAGGTATGTTGGCTGCTTTCAGAATGGAAGTGATATGGGCAGCAAAAGGAAGAGAATTCAGGGGATAATGTAGGATGCTTCGGAGGGAATTCAAAAGGAGTGTGGTTAGGCTAATAGGCTGGCGAGTGATGAGGCCATGGAGTATAAATAGATGGAGGCGACTTACTTGATCTCTGGCGCCTCCTCGAGGTTGTATGATGGTGGTGATGATGTGGTGAAGCAAACGATGAAGAGGAGGGAAGGTATTAGCATTGAGGTACTTGGGAAGGACCTCAGGGGCTGGCTTGCCACTGACCACTGCATGTGCTTCTCGGAGGTCGAAGTCCTCATGATTGAAAACAGCTCCAATTCTGGGAGTCTTCAGCGTCATGTGGAGAAGCTTGACGTCGAGTCTGATGACTTTCCCTTGAACTACGGTGTATAGCTGACTGTCCACGACTTGCAGGTTGTGATAGAATTCTTGCACAAGCTGGGGCGAGTACGAATTGTGCACTGAAACGAACGTAGTCCACTCTTGAGCTTCAAAAATTGGCAGTAGATCTGGGAACATCTCCATCAGCTTGTCATCGGAGAAATCGACGATCCTGGGTTGCAAAACTGTCCGTGGCTTGAGAGCTCCAGAAACGGGATGCACTGCGGGTTCCTCTGAATCTGCTGATTGTCTGCCTGGACCAGGTGCATCAGTCGTGGTCGACCGGTGAGGGGCCGATGGCGAACCCTGCGCGGCCCGCGACTTGGATCGCTTGGACGACATCGAAGCTGCGGCAGGGGCCTGATCTCTTCTACGCTTAGAGGAAAGTAGAGCGCGCTTGGGAGACATTGTGAAGGGAAGCGAGATAGAGGCGAGAGAGAGGCGAGAAAAGAAATCTGGAGAAGATGAAGTTGAGAGAGGGCTAGAGCTGCGGATGGGAGAATTTCAGGGACCCAGCCGAGACAATTTATAGGGTAGGGCATTAGGGCTGGCTCTTAATTTTTAGGGCAGTGAACCATCGCGATGCAAAGAACGAGCGGTCAGGATTTAATCAGCATAACTCATATTTTGGGAAATTGTTGAAGTGTACCCCCTTTCTTTAATAAGACATTTAAGTAACCGTTCCCCCCTTTCTTAAAGACCACCTTGTGACCAAATCGAGTGGGTCTTGTGGTTCAAAGAATTTGAAAGTATTGCCCCAATAAATTGACTCCCCATATCCACTGTCTTACTCACGGCTCCTTAAACTTATAATATGGTTCATGAGATAATTTTACTAGCTGAACAAGCTGAACAGTGTTTTATGCCTCTATTTGCATATAGTGCATTAGGTCAACCATTTTTGTTGCCTTTTCGTTTTGGAATATTTAAAAGCTGTGGTCAGGTTTATCACATGCTTTTCCACACGAAGAGACACGCTTTTTACACGCCAGAAACCCCGGCTACTTAGCATGCCTAACCATTCCACTTTTAACTGGGACACACTTTTTATCCGTGAGGATATACGTTTATCAGACGCCAATATCCCCAGTTACTCAGGATACCCAATTAATAATTTTGAGAGTGGCAGAGGTAGATTGAGTCTTCATGACATACATGTCTCCCACTTAATTTTTCAGCCAATTTTGCTTTGTGATGGAGAACAGTAGTTTCTCAGAACTCAGTCCATTGCTCTACCAAGTAGGCAGAATTATGGCGTATTCCATATACATTCATGCTATAGCAGCGTTTATTTTCACTGTCCAACACAGACACAGGTAGAGAAACAGTCTCATTACTAAAAACATAAGTTCTCAATAGTCTTGAGTCAGAGTCATAGTTATGGTTTGAATTTATTGCAGTAGTACAGGTCAAATTCTCATTACTACACTTAACATTTACTCTCATTGATGACTTTGGTGATTTTCTTGTAAGAGGTGGTTAGGTTGTTCAATGGTTTATTAAGGAATGAGTTTACACTTTTTACTCCCCCTCAATTTGTGAGTCCTTGCTGAAGATAGAAAACAATAAGCTGACCACAAAGAGATATTGAGACACAAGGAATGGGAAGTGAATGAGGATGAGTGAGTGAAGCCAAAACTGAGCTCAGAGTCCAAAAAGTTCAGAAGATTTCCCACCAAAGCCAGCAGCTTGATTAGATCCAATTTCCCTTTTTCAGGTCCTTTGTCGACCATGGAGTGGCCTGTGGTCGACCTTTGTGCTGACACAGAACCTGCCTGTTGAGAAGACTGCGTTCTCACAAACCTGTTGTCGACCATTGGATCGCCTGTGGTTGACAGCTGCGAATTCCCAGAGCTAACTATTTCCTGTCCTGATGCCTTGGTCGACCAGCGCCTTGTCTGTGGTCGACCACAAGAGATGAGCCGTAGAGAGCCAGTATTCTGTAGAACTTGCTGAAGTTGCACCCGACACAAGACTTTCCAAACTCAAAAACTTGACCAGTACTAGAGACCTATAACTTAGACAGAAATGACAGAATCTATGTAGAGTACACATGAATATGATTATTTCAAGAATTTTCAGGAGAAATTCTACAAATTCCTAACTCCCTTCTTAGGGTTGAAAATCTGTCATTGTTAAGGGGTTTTGTGAAAATGTCTGCCAGTTGTTTTTCAGTTTCTACAAAATGAAGCATGAGATTTCCTTTGGAGACCTCATCTCTTAGAAAGTGATGACGGATCTCAATGTGTTTTGTCCTAGAGTGTTGAATGGGGTTTTTAGACAAATTAATAACACTAGTGTTGTCACAGAAAATAGGTGCACATCCAAGATCTACATTGTAGTCTTGAAGTTGATGTTTTATCCACAAAACCTGTGTACCACAGCTCCCTACTGCGACATACTCAGCCTCAGCAGTGGAGAGTGCCACAGAATGCTGTTTTTTAGAGGCCCATGATATTAAACATCCACCTAATATTTGACAATAACCACTAGTACTCTTCCTATCAATTTTGCAACCAGCATAATCAGCATCTGAATATGAAATCAAGTCTAGTTTGCAGTAAGTAGGATACCATAAACCCAATTCTTGGGTACCGGCAAGGTAACGAAAGATACGCTTGACAGCCCCTAAATGTGAATCTCTAGGGCTAGATTGATATCTAGCACACATGCATACACTGAACTGAATGTCTGGCCTAGAGGCAGTTAAATATAGTAAGGATCCGATCATACCTCTGTATTTCTTGGCATCTACCATGTTACCTTTTACATCAGCCTCCAATGTTGCATTTGTCCCCATGGGTGACTCTATTGGTTTGCAGCTCTCCATGCCAAATTTTTTCAGCATCTCCTTTATGTACTTGGATTGATTTATGAAGTAGCCTTCTCTACATTGTAGAATCTGCAATCCAAGAAAGAACTGTAAATCACCCATTAAACTCATTTCAAACTCATTGGTCATTAGATTTGCAAATTCAGTACATAATGAAGCTTCAGTGGATCCAAACACAATATCATCCACATAGATTTGCACAATTAGTATATTCTTACCTTGGGTCTTGGAGAATAATGTTTGATCAATTTTACCTCTTGTGTAGCCCTTTTTGGTGAGGAATGAACTCAGTCTGTCGTACCATGCCCTAGGAGCCTGCTTTAAACCATACAAAGCCTTATGCAGTTTAAAGACATGATTAGGAAAATCATCATTTTCAAAACCAGGGGGTTGTTCCACAAAGACTTCTTCCTTTACAAAGCCATTTAGAAAGGCACTTTTTACATCCATTTGCTGCAATTTAATTCCATGGGACGCCGCAAATGCTAACAGTATTCTAATGGCTTCTAACCTTGCAACTGGAGCATATGATTCTTCAAAATCAACTCCAAATTCTTGGTTATACCCCTTAGCCACCAACCGAGCCTTGTTCCTCATAACAACTCCTTCTTCATTAAGCTTATTTTTATAAACCCATTTGGTTCCAATAACAGGATGAGATGAGGGTCTGGGAACAAGTTTCCAAACCTGATTTCTTTCAAATTGATTTAATTCTTCATGCATGGCATTTATCCAAGATTCATCTCTTAAAGCTTCCTCTACATTTTTAGGCTCAACTTGAGATACAAGGGCTAGCTGATCTAATTCATCAACTGTTTTAAGCTGAGATCTAGTTTTCCTCGGTTCATTAATTCCTCCAATGATGTTATCTAGAGGATGATCTCTGAGAAATCTCAGATTTTCAGAATTGTTACCTGGGATGATCTCTCCTTCGGGTTGATCATTGGAATCACCTTGCTTTGGTTCTGCTTCAGTCTCCATTGGTTCCTCTTTGCCTTCCAGAAATTCCCCATCTTCATCTTTGCCTACCTGTCCAGTTTTGTCAAAGTCATTATTTTCATCAAATGTGATATGTGGGGATTCTTCAACTAGCTGATCTTTGGTGTTGTAGACTCTATAGGCTCTTGATCGGTCAGAGTATCCCAAGAAGATTCCTGGGTCACTCTTTGGTTCAAATTTGTCCAATGATCTCTTGTCATTGTTATGAATAAAACACCTTACACCGAAGATCCTAAAATGAGCTAGAGATGGCTTCTTACCTTTGAACACCTCATATGGAGTTTTCGTACTAGATGGTCTTACCATTGCCCTGTTTACAATATAACATGCTGTATTGACCGCCTCAGCCCAAAATCTTCTTGGAAGATTGGCTTCAACCAACAAGGTTCTGGCCATTTCAACAAGTGTGCGATTCCTTCTCTCTACCACTCCATTTTGCTCTGGCGTCCTTGGTGATGAGAACCTGTGATTTATTCCTTTGTTCCTGTAGAATTCATCAAACTCTGAATTTTCAAATTCTCCCCCATGATCAGATATTATTGAACACACTTTGGACTTTCCATCCTGCTTCATCCTTTTGTAAAATTCCTGAAACTCAGAAAAGGCATCACTTTTATGAGATAAGAACATGACCCATGTAAATCTAGAGAAATCATCAACAAGTACATAACCGTACCTCTTACCACTAAGGCTAGCAGTTCTTGTTGGGCCAAAAAGGTCCATGTGCACAAGTTCTAGTGGTCTAGAGGATTGACTTTCAGTTCTACCTTTGAATGATTTTCTTGTTTGCTTACCTTGGGTACATGATTCACATACTTTGACATTTTGAGCAAACGAAATTTCAGGTAACCCAGATACCATTTTATTCTTAACCAATTTGTGCAGCACCCTGTAGCTAACATGCCCTAGCCTTCGGTGCCACAACCAAGTCAGGTCCTCCTTCTTGGCGGTGAGGCACAAGTTGGAGTGGGCTGGATCATCCAAGTCTATCATGTAGACATTATTTACTCTCTTGCCCATAAACTTAACTTTAGCCGAATTTGGTTCAAGAATTTTACAGATTTTAGAATCAAAGACTACTTGATGGCCTTTGTCGCATAGCTGACTGATGCTAAGAAGATTATATTCAAGGCCATCCACTAGCAGTACATCTTCAATGTTATTTGTAGATGTCTTACCTACCTTACCTTTCCCAATGATCTTGCCTTTGTTATTTCCTCCAAATGTCACATGTCCTCCATCTTTTGAGTTTAGCTCGGAGAATTTTGCCTTGTCCCCTGTCATATGTCTTGAGCAGCCACTATCTAAGTACCACTTGTTGTGTATAGCTGCCAAACACACCTGCATCACAAGTTACACAGAAACTTTTGGACCCCAATGGTACCCGGGTCCAAGATGACTTGTAAAGTTATGAAATTGCTGCAGTAATCCTTTGGGAACCCAGATTCTGTTAGAGCAGTGTACATTTTTATTTTTGAACTTGTTCAGATTGGGTTGCTTTTGTTCTAAAGTTTCTTTAATCTGAGTCCACCTTTGTGTATTCAAGTTTTCATTTTGTTTTACCCGAGAAAACCTGTGATTTCTGTTTGCTTGTCTGGCCATGGTCGACTTTTGGTATGTCTGTGGTCGACCATCGCGTCTCCAGAACTCAGCGTCTGTTCTGGCACCACCTCTGGTCGACATCTGGTGTACCTGTGGTCGACCACTGCTTCTCCAGTAACCAGCGCCTGTTCTGGCAGATCCTCTGGTCGACAGATGAAGGGTCTGTTGTCGACCAGCCTGTCTCCAGACATCTTGTTTTCCAAATTTATGTCCTTTAACTTGGTTTATTTGGTGATTTCTGTGAATTTGGGTTTCTTGTTTATTATTTTGAATCTTATATTGATTGACTGTTTTCTCTTTAAAATTTCTCTCTTCCTTGGTGACATTGTTCCTTTTGGAGGAGCATTCAGCTACATCCTCTTGTTTATCTTGGTATAGATTAATCAGGGGCCTTTTTCCTTTTGAGTCAGCAATCCCACTTACGGTTTTTATCTGGAATTCCTTTTTAGCCGTAGGATTGTATCCTAACCCTTCTTTTTGAAAGTTTACTTTTATTCCTAAGACAGCATTTAAGTTTTCTTGACCCTTGGTCATTTTTTCCAAGGCTTCCTGTTTATCTTCCAATTCACCTTGGATTCTTTCTATCTCTTTTAGAAGCTTACTGTTTTCTTCCTTGAGTGAATTGTTTCTTTCTTGACTTAACTTAGTTTCCTGTTCATATTCTTGAGTTTTTAGTTTTAGCTCATCAATGTCGTTTTTTAGCATTTCATTCTCTTCGGACATTCTCTTGTGGTTTTCTTCATCTAAGTCCATTTGATTCAGCTTGTTTTTCAGAGACTTGATTTCCATTTCTAGTTCAGTTTTGTTTTCCATTGAATTGCTGTCTTTATTCAGTTGACTGATCTTCTTCTTCAAATGTTTATTTTCCTTTCTTATTCTTTCATAAGTATCAAGCAATTCTGAATATACTTCTTCCCAATCCGAACTAGAGAAGTCTTGAAATGGGGAACTTACCTCAAGATCACTGTTGTCTCCCTTGGCCATCAGACAGAGCTTTCCTTCTTCTTCCTCGGAAGTTGTTTCCTCTTCACTGCTCTCTTCCTCCTCACTCCAAGTGCTAATCATCGCCTTGGGTTTCTTGCCTTTCCACTTGAAGCTTGATTTCTTAGGAGCTTCTGGACATTCAGCCTTCATATGTCCAGGCGGCCTGCAATTGTAGCAAATGAGTTTATTAGAAGAAGTCTTATGTTTATCAGATTTAAACTGGGATGACTTCCTTACCATGCCCTTTGGATTTCTGAATCCTTTACCTTCCTTTCGCAGGAATTTCTTAAATTTTCTTGTAAGCATGGCTAGCTCACCAGATTCTTCACCTGAGCTAGATGAGTCTTCATTGTCAGACACCTCAGAGGTGCTTGTCTTAGTCTTTAGGGCAAGTTGCTTCTTTTTCTTCCCCTCATCTTCCTTTCTCTTGAGATTGACCTCATAGGCCATCAGGGATCCTACTAACTCATCCACTGTCATTGTTGTGAGATCCTTTGAGTCCTCAATGACTGTGGCCTTGGTATGCCACATCGATGTGAGAGACCTTAAAATCTTCCTCACTAATTCCTGCTCTTTGTATGTCTTCCCTAAGCTCTTCAAGCCATTAGTCAATTGTACTAATCTGGCATACATCTCAGAAATACTTTCATCATTTTTCATCCTAAACATCTCATATTCTGAGACTAGCATATTTGCTTTTGTCTCTCTTACCTCGGAAGTACCTTCGTAGATTACCTTTAGACGATCCCACATTTCTTTGGCTGTTGCGCATTGGGAAACTCTTGAGAATTCTGTGGGGTGTAGTGAGCACTGCATTACGTTCATGGCTCCCCAGTTGACAGTTGATTTCCTGACCTGTTCTCTGGTCCAGGTTTCTTCATCTTCCGGTAGCTCAAAAGGTCCGCGGCTCACTACCCTCCACATCTCGTGGTCTTGCGCACGTAAGAACACCTGCATACGATTTTTCCAATAAGAATAATCAGTTCCATCAAAATATGGAGGTCTAGTTACAGAGTGCCCCTCAGCTATGAGGCTTTTAGAGTTCAGTCCGCCCGGTCTCTCCTGGTTGTTAGACCACATTTTTGGAGAACCTGCTCTGATACCACGTGTTGGATACGGACTGAATAGATCTAGAGGGGGGGTGAATAGATCTTTCCCCCTTTTTGATAATTTACTGACTATCGACCAGATGAGCTACTGGTAATTAATGAATCATAGAACTAATGCGGATAGTAAAGATGCAAGCATACGTATAGGAAATCAAACACACACAAGCACACCACAAGAAAGGATTTTAAGGTGGTTCAGTCTCTTCCTGAGACTTACATCCACCCCTTGCTTAACTCAAGCAAGGCTTCACTATGAGAATCTCTGATCTCAACCAAAACACAGCTGACACACAGCTTGTACCTGCTGACACACAGCTTGATTCTGCTGCCTCACAGCTTGACAATAATTGTAATCAGAAATGAAAAGATGATAAGAACAGGTGATGAAAGACAGGACTGAATATTGGCGTGTGTAGAAGAATAGATGTTCAGCCTGGGACTTGATCACTCTTATGAAGAAGCCTAGACTCCCTGTTGATCTTCCAGTCAGTTGCCTTCGATTGTTCTGCTGCTGGAGATCGCACAGTCTTGAGCTAAGTCTTCCTTCTGCAGCAACGAGATTGCCTTTAACCTTTCTGCAGATCTTTGATTGGTGGAGAGCTCCTTCTTCCTCTTCTATGTATATCTTCCTTGGCTTCTATTTCGTGCTCTCTCACTACTTCTTTGTTCGTGATTAGTCGCATTATATTCTTCATACCGCCTTTGAAGTTCTTCCCGCGCAATTTTCAGATCGAGCGCCAATCTGCTAGAAAACAGGGATCGGTTTAAATCCAATCGTTAGAACGAGTTTGACCACTTCTAAGCAAGATTGTTTCCTAGATTCCCGTGCAGAATCTTATCTCCTGAGCAGCCCAACAACCTGCAACAACCATCTGCAGGTTTTAAGGAACCTCAACAGAATTCGGTTAGAGTTCGGTTCTGGACGCTATAAAGCCCGTGGTCGACCATGACCCTGTCGCTGGTCGACAATGGGCATTCCCCAGACGGCCGGTACTTCTGGCTGAAACTCACTTCGCCCGTTGGTCGACCACAGCCTGGTCGCTGGTCGACAATGGACGAATTACAGATGGTCGTCAGTTCTGTCTGATGTTCTGGCTGTTCTGTGGTCGACCAGAGGTGGGGCTTTGGTCGACAGCCAAGGTGCTTCCAGAAGACAGATGATCTGATGCTTTTCTGGTTGAGTTCGTTGGTCGACCATAACCACTTCCCTGGTCGACAAGCGGCCTTTGACACTTCTTCTGATCTGTTGATTCCACTTGGATTTCAGTGGACCTGAAATTACTTAACTTATCAGAAGTAAATTGAACTATCAGATTTATATTGAGTTGATCAGAAACATTGTTTGTCATCATCAAATGGGCATTAATTCAATGCACTATCTTTACACACATAACTAAACCATTTGCTTTAAGAGACAAGATAGAACTTAGATTAGTCAAACATATCCTATTGTCATCATCAAAACCAAGGGATGCACAACAATGAAGTCAAAGGGGGAGAATACTTTGATGAGTCTAGTCTGAATACTCCACTCATTTCATTCATAAGACTCATAGTATTGCCATCATCAAAAAGGGGGAGATTGTTGTGTCCCTGTGATTTTGATGATAGCAATACTATGAGTCTTATGAATGAAATGAGTGGAGTATTCAGACTAGACTCATCAAAGTATTCTCCCCCTTCAAACACTATAAGTCATTTGAATGCATACAAGTCTGTTTGTGGTGCAGATGAATGGTTCATTGGAAATCTTATCTGAATTATTGCTGCATTTTAGATATGGCTGTGTGTAGTGGTCATTGGTGCATTTCATAATTGTTCATGCATTTCATAAATTGCTTTTTATCTGGATTGTTTGATGTTAGTCTGTACAAATGGGTGTTGCTGTCATATCCTTTCAGCATAGTCTATACATCATTCATCAGTCATCAATTCTGCACATTCTAGTTTGCATGTCCATACACTACACTGTAGATGCTCATAAAGTCTATACATCGCATGGCACAGCATGCGTCCAAGTCTGAATATTGCATTCGCCAAGTCTGTACGTCCCATGCTCAAAGCTAAGTCTGTACATTGGGATTTGAACACACAAAGTCTGAACAGCTTGCATTGTCCTGTAGCTTGCATCGTTTCACAAGTCTATACAACAGTTAGCATTGCATCTTATTCATGAAGTCCATACATTCACTGAAGCTTGCTTAGCTGAAGTGTGTACATTGCATTGCATGACTTGAAGTCTGTACATCGCATGTGTGCTTCATGCTAAGTCTATACAGACTTCAGTGCATTCTCTTTGTGTCTCACATATCAAAGTCTGTACAGTCTGCATCGCATGCACTCTAAATATGTCAAGTCTGTACAATGGTTTTGGCATATGCATTCGTTAAGTCTATACGCTAGAAGACGAAGTCTATACAGCATCTCATGTTGCATCCAGCAAGTCTGTACAGTGAGCGTTTCATTGGTGAAGTCTGTACACTCACCAGTTGAACATCAAAGTCCATACATTGCACTGTAGATGCATCGAAGGGAAGTATGCAAATTGGGCTGTTCATATGAAGTCTGTACGTTGGAAGTGTGTACAGTGTTCAGTTTCCTTCTCATAAAGTCCATACATCGAATGTCTTGCTTTAGCTTAAGTCTGTACAGTGTCTCGTATTGGCCAAGTCTTTACAGCCTCATCCTTATCTTCGTTCCAAGCCTAAGTCTACACATTCGATTCCTTGGACAAAGTCTATACATTGTGCCTTGATCTCTCAAGTCTGTACACTCTTTATTTCAAAGTCTGTACATTGGAAGTATGTACAACGAACTGCTACACGCATCATTCCAGTTGTCTTCGTGTCGTTATTTGTTCCATCTCGTGCTGCTTTCTGTGGCACCTCGTGTCGCTCCTTCTGTGTCACCCCTTCGTCTTCGAGTTGTTTTCAGCTAGTGTCGTCCTCGTGTTCGAGTCGTCTTCCTATGTCTTCGTGTTATCTTTTGTTTTTATGTCTTCGTGTTATCTTTTGGTTTTATGTCTTCATGTTATCTTTTGTTTTTATGTCTTCGTGTTATCTTTTGTTTTTATGTCTTCGTGTTATCTTATATTTTTATGTCTTCGTGTTATCTTTTGGTTTTATGTCTTCGTGTTATCTTTTGTTTTTATGTCTTCGTGTTATCTTTTGTTTTTATGTCTTCGTGTTATCTTTTGTTTTTATGTCTTCGTGTTATCTTCTATTTTTATGTCTTCGTGTTATCTTTTGGTTTTATGTCTTCGTGTTATCTTTTGTTTTTATGTCTTCGTGTTATCTTTTGTTTTTATGTCTTCGTGTTGCTTCTTTCCATCTTCGTCCAGTTCCTTTTCTGATCGCGTGTTTTACTACCGTTTTACCTCGTGTTGTTCTCATCTGACCTCGTGTCGTTCTCTTTGTAGTGTTAGCCTTGTTACTGTACACACTTCATGTCGTTTTCTTTTTATCTCGTGCTGTAGTCATCTTATGTACCTCGTGTCGTTTTCTGTATAGTGCACCGTTTGCTGTTCTAATGTCTATACATTCATTTCTAAGTTCGAGTCTACACACTTGTTATCACATCTTAAGTCTATACATTCTATCCTTCTGATTAATCTCCTATGACTGTGTGACAGGTACTGATCGTGAAGCCTATGAAGAGTGGGGCACGTGATACGATGCTGGCATCTGGCACGTGATCCGAGATGCAGAGGAGCCTCCACGTGGACTGAAGCTTTTGGGCGGGAATCGTGGAGAGCACACGCTGCCGTAATCTGCTGCTGCTCCTGCTATATATATGAGCCTTCTTCCTCAGAAGAAGATCGATCGAGTTGGCGAGAGGTGAAGTCCACACAGAGAGCCAAGATCCAGACAGTGAAGAAGAAAAGGAAAAGAAGAAGAGAAAGAGAGTGAGAAAGAGAAAGAAAGAGAGATTGAGTGAGAGATTGAGATAGCAGAGTGTGAAGAGAAGAAGAAGAAGAAAGAAAGAAGAAGAAGAAGAAAAGAGAGTTCGTGCTGGGAGAAAGAGAGAAGCAGAAGAAGAAGTTCCTGCTGGACCGTGGATTAAATCCAGGCCAGCCAGCTCCTGCGAGAGCCACATTTGATTTTATCTTTTCAGCTTTCTGTTGCTGCGTCTTTTTGTTCTTCTTTTCAACTATTCACTAGTTGTTCTTCCGATTCTCTTGTGTGAGGTCGGGTTCCCTCCGGTGTGGAGGAAGAGAGACTTGCGTCTCTGGTTGCCTTTGACTGGGAGTCATCGGTTGTTTCCCTCCGGTTTGGAGGAAGGGAGGGTGGTCCCTCCGGTTCTGGGCTTGTAGGTTTCGAGTCCAGGTGGTCCCTCCGGTTGGGAGGAAGAGAGGTCTGAGACCTATAGTTTGCAGGTGACTTGGTGTCACTTGTACTTCCCTCTGGGTTTCAGAGGAAGAGAGACTTGGGTCTCTAGGTTCCCCTCCGGTTTGGAGGAAGGGAGGATTGGTCCTCCGGTTCTAGTCTTGTAGGTCGCAAGACTAGGTGTTCCCTCCTGGACTGGAGGAAGAGAGACTTCAGTCTCTGGTTTCCAAGTGGCTGGGAGTCACTTGGGGTGTCCCTCCGGTTGGGAGGAAGAGGGGAGGTTGTTCCCCTTGTCAAGCTGTTTGGCAGCCTTTGTTGCAGACTGAGTCTGCTGTGCTAGTGTTACTAGTGGAAGCCTCACTCTGGTTTGGAGTGAGGGGTGGACGTAGGTCTGTTGACCGAACCACCTAAAAAACCTGGTGTCCCTTGTGGTTTGATCTTCTTATATGTTCACTTATCTGCTGCGCTTTAGATGGTTGCTTAGGTTCGTTTGAGGGCTTCTTGAGTTGCTGTCTTGCCTTGATTCTTCCAAGGTTCTTCAAGCAATTTCTGCAACAGTTTTAATTCCGCATTACTGAGTATTAGAGTTTTTAATTAGGCCATTTTTGTGGAGGGATACATTCACCCCCCTCTGTATCCGGGCCTTGCACCCTAACAATCCCGACCTGGGAGCACATGAAGAAAGAATATACCCCGACCTAGGGGCGTCAGAAGAAGAAACATATGTCCCAATCCAGGGACAAGAGAAGCAAGAGAATACGCCCTGCGAAAAGGGTATGAGAAACATGAAGAATGTACCCCAGCCTAGGGGCATAGAAAGAGATACACTCCGCCCTTGGCGCATAAGAAGCAGAAGCACCTACCCCAGCCTGGGGGCACAAAAATACACTCCGCCCTTGGCGCATAAGAAGCAGAAGCATCTACCCCGACCCGGGGCACAGAAACAAAGAGACATACATCCCGATCTTGGAGCATAAGAAGAAAGATATACTCCGCCCAAGCGGCATTTGAAGAAACAGCATACCCTGCTTCGGGGGGCACAGAAGCCGTAAAGAGATACACCCCCGCCTCAGGGGGGCGTAAGAAGCAAAAGATAAACCCCGGCCTCAGGGGGGCATAAGAAGCAAAAGATACACCCCCGTCCCGGGGGCATTTGAAGAGAGCTACGCCCCGTACCAGAGGGCATATGAAGAAGAAACATACCCCACTAGGGGGCATAGAAGCCGCGAAGAGTATACCCCACCATGGGGGCCTTTGAAGAGAGCTACACCCCGCCTCGGGGGGCATTAAAAAAAAAACACACCCTGGTCTGGGGACATAGAAGCCTTGAAAAATATGTCCCGCCTGGGGGCACAGAGACAAAGAGGCAAAACACACCCCTCAGGGGGATGCATACCAAATGAAGCTACACCCCAACCTGGGGGCACATTAAGAGAAATACACTCCAGCTTGGAAGCATTAAAGAGAAAAGAAGAGTAGAATAAAGAAAAAGACACGCATGAGGCAGACGTGGTCTTCGAGCCCACCTCATCACACAAAAGAAAATAAGAAAAGAAAGAGCAGTCATGAGGCGAACATGGTCTTTGCACCTGCCTCTCCACAAAAAAGAGAAGGACACACGAGGCAGACGTGGTCTTCGAGCCTGCCTCTCCACAAAAAAAGAGAAGAAAAGAAAGAAAGAGTCCCGAGGTGATGGGGCATCAAAGGCGATTTCCATACACGGGTGAAGTGTATTTGTGTGTTATGGCTTGTATAAGATTGTAATTGTGTAATTTCTTTCTTTTGGGCTCTTTGTAAGGCTTATATCAAGCCAATGGGCCATTTGTTATGTCAAGTCCAAGGCTAGGTTGCCATTAGTAGAGTCCATTAGGGAGCTTATGCCATGTTGGGTCATTAGGTTGTTAATGGGTCATTAATGCACTTAAGGCCCAAATTGGGTTACACTCCTTCATGGGCCAACTAAGTTGGAAGGGTCTAGCATGGTTGGTGGGCTGGTTACATGGCCTTTAACCACACTTGGCCCAAGAAGAGGCCCATGAATGGGGCGCCCCCTTCTTTGGCTCTATTAGGCTAGTTAGCTGTGTATTAGGTGGTGTTTGAATGGATCTAGTCCAAGGTTGAATAAGTATGGTCAAATTAGATTAAAACTAATGTATTAAATGTGTGATTCACATTGTATCCCAGCCCTTCAATCCAAACCCCTAGATCCAAGGGTTGAGGTTGAGTTTGGTTGGCATCCTATATAAGGTTGTATTTTTCATATTGAATGAATTAATGAATGGAAAAAAGGCATTTGCCCCCAAGGAAGCTTGCGCCCCTCCCCTCTCTCTACCTGGTTCCTCCACCCCCTCTCCCCTTTCTAGAGTGTAATCCCTTCCCCCTTGATCCCCTCCAGCATCTGAAGCAACTCCGGTGATCGCCGCCGCCATCGTCTCGCCGCCGACGCGTCGTCGCCAACGGTTTCGGTGTTCTGTCCACTCAGGACACACCCTTCTTCTCCGAATTCCTGCTATCACTCCCTTCATCTTCTGAAGCTCGAAATTTCAGGGTTGGTTCCCCTCTAGAACCCTTATCCCCACAAAAAAAATCACATCAAAATTCATCCTTTAGCTATTTTTTGATTTTCGTCCAAGTCCAAGTTCCAGATCTGTCCTGGTTCTATTTACTGTTCACCAGCTCTGAGTTTACCCCATTCGAACCACCTTTTAATTTTTTTTGGGTCGCCCAAATTTACTGGGATCTCTGTCCACATCCCTCTACCACCAGGAATGTTCTTAATCTTTGGTTCACCCTCCAAGTATTTTTCAAATTTCGTCCAACTTCCCAAGAACAGTCTGCCCACAGTTTCCCAGATCCGACCCAGGTCTAGTAACGAAATCCCCGAAAATCCATTTCATCTCCAATCAGAAAACCAAAAATAGTCTCGGATTCCTGTCTCAGAGATGTTCAACTTTACTGAAGAGATTATTTCCAGATTCAGAGGTCTTCTCCTCGGTCAATGTCGATCTTCAGAGAAGTCAGAACCTGCCCCTGCAGTTCTGGCCAGATTCCAGCAAGCTTGTAAAATGCATGATCAGAAATATAGATCTGATTATTTTTTTTGAAGACCCCTACGTCGAGGTATTCTGAGTCAGCTTTTCAACGGCGCTAACCTCGTCGCATTCCGACGACGGGGCTGATCGCAGCAGCAGTTTTCTCCGAGTCGCGCGCCTACAAACAGAATTTTCAGATTCGTGGCCGAGTTCCCGCGAGCGTCGTCCGAGGGCCGCCCGGCGTCCGGCGGTCGTTCCAGCAGCTCGCCATCCCAGGGGAACGCTTTCCAGGTGTCTCCACAGCAAAGGAGTCATCAGGCCCCACACGACCCCTCCGGTCAACACGTGGGCCCCCACTAGCACGAGTACGCGTGAAGCCGAAGCATTGCCCGAAACCGCCCGTCAACCCGAACTTGGTCCTCCCGGGCCCACTTGTGTCGCCCTTTACCTCCCTGCGTGGAGTGGGCTTATTTGTACTGCTGTAAACATAATGTACTAAGTTTCCGGGAGTACGAGCTTCGGCCGGGTGCCGTCTTCGCCACGCCGAGAGCGTGGAGGTATCGCCTTCACCCTTACACTTGGCATTAGCTTAATTCTTTATATGCTTTATATGCCGCTGCTAGAGAGCATGTGTAGGGATACCTAGCTCACCTTCAATTTATAATATCACTGCTGCGAGAGAGAGCGAAGCCGTCCCGTGACCCGATCCGGGCGCAAAAGAGAGCCGACCACCCTAGCTCATTGCCGGTTTCTCAACCGCGCACATCCGACGCTTCCCTCGTTAAGGGACGATCGCGAGCTTGTCGTGTCCGTGGTCCCGTCCCGCATCAATTTGGTATCAGAGCAGGTTGAGTCTAGGGTGTTTGCATTCAAAAAAAAAAAGAGTGTCATGTAGTCATTAGTCGGTCTAAGTCGTGTTTAGGATCATCATATTTTTAAAACAACAAAAAGAGTCATTTTTGGGTCGCATACATCCCTTTACTCGGTATATAAAAAGGTGTTGTCCGACCGTTAGGTTACGCCTATCGGGAAGGCCGCACACTTGTGCGAGTGACCTTCGGGTCGATTGTCTCCGCCCCGTACCGAGTCTTGGTTTACGTCTAGGGTCCTTAGTGTGCATTAGTTAGTGCATTCCAACTTTGCATTACTTAGTGTCGTGTCTAGTGTTTTGGTCCGAGTGTCGGCATGGCCATCCACTAGTTTCCCCGTGTCCCATGGAGTCCCAAACTCCCGGATGGTGGCGATACTATCTCAAATGGAAGGACCACCCGAACCACCCCACGAGGCCCGAAACCCGGGATTTCTACGGGTCCGATGACCCGAGTGTCTATCTAGAATGGGAAGCCATTATGGATGATTACTTCGAGGTGTACATCATGTACGGGCCCATGCAAGTCGATGTTGCCAAAAGGCGACTTTTTGGTGAAGCCGCTGCAACTTGGAGGGACATCAAATATTGGAGGGAGGATAGGAATCTAAGGCCCATCGAGTCATGGTGGGAAATGAAGAGAGTGCTTAGGAGGGCCTACGTTCCCCGCCCACCTACCTCCAACCACGGAGGTCATTCCACTCACCAACCCCACCAACTCACCCACAATCAAGTGGGCCACACCTCTACCCAATCCCACCCCTTCACCGCCGTCCAAGCCCACCAAAGTGACCCCAATCTAGTGGCCCGCCCATGCACCACCAACCAACCTCCCCTTGGCACTCCCATCCCAACCCACTCAAGCACCTCCAACCGAGTGGAAGTCCCGCTTATAACCGAGCCTAGGCCCACACCCGAGCCGAGAGTTAAGGAGCTAGTCCACCCCAAGGTCCCTCCTCCAACCCGCTCCTTAGAGGAAATAAAGAAAATGATTTCGGATTGGTGGGAAAGGACACAAGCTACTCCACCACCCATGGATGCTCCATTGTTATCTACCTCCGGTCTTCATTCGAAACCATCAAAGTGGGAACTACCAAAGCCCGAGCCACCCGTGTTTCTTACGGGAACACTTTACATAGCCGAGCCACTTCTTAGATGGCTCAAGGATGGCTTGGTCCCACATCCCTTCCCATCAATGGACCCCACACTACCACTAGTGCCGGTCAACTCATTCCATACCACATTTCGATCTCGTCACCATGTTGATACGTTGGATGATCTTGTCATGGGATTAGATTCACAATGGGAGTTGACGCATCTTTTGGCCCGAGGCTTTGACCAACCCGCTAGTCTTAGCTTCACCCATCCGGCCATAGGGTCCATTACCTCCGAGTGCACCGTGGGTTGTGTCACCACGGAGGTTCTTCTACTTCTCCCGCTACCGGATGAGCCCGACTTCATGACTTTGCTTCCGAGGGAGGAGTCATATTTCCTATACACGGTCCCATCTACCATGACGGAGGAAGGTGACCACCCGCACCTTCAAGAATTTCACGATTGGGACCATGTCATGTTGGAACCCACCTCATGGGGTCATACCTTCTTTGACCCTTTTGACCCCTCCACTAGTGAAGCTCCCGAGCTATCACATTCTCTCCACCTCTTCCGAAGAGTTCACTATTCCACTCATACCCCTCGGCCTAGTCGGCACGCCGTCTCTACATCTAGGGATGATGACGAGGGTAGTTTTGGATCTCCTAGTCCTTCCCCACCCAAATCCCATAGGTCGCCAATGCATGATTGGTACATCTTAGGGTGTCTAGGAGTCATCCATTCCGTCAAGCATCGAGTACATCTAGTGTATGCATGGCACATATTCGGGTGTCCTGGTCCGCCGTCACCCATGTACGGGTCGGACTAACATTAGGTGTGTCTAGGGTCATAGTTGAGTCAGTGTGTTTTGTTTGTGTGGTGATTTTGAGTCGATTGTTTGTGTGATTTTCATTCATGTGTCAGTGCATGGTGAGTCTGCATGTGTCTTATGCAAGCTCGTGTCGTTCTCTTACGAGTAAGAGGCGAGTGGACTCACTTGATGAGTATGGGATCGGTTTTACTTCTATATCCGGATCAGTCACCTATAGGGACTCAGCGGTGATTCCTAGTAAGTCTTCGAGCTGTTTCCTTCCTTTGAGAGTGCCCCTTCGGAGTGACCACCTTTAGCCATAGCAGTGCGCATATCGAGTATATATGGAATGAGCAGGTGCCGATCACTTGGAGTGGAGCATACCCGCGCTACTTAGCACGGTGACGGATCCGCCGGAGGACCGGAGCAGCCATACCCCTACTCGACGGGGTCGAGTTCCTCCCACCCGGGGAGAATTGATGGGGCATCAAAGGCGATTTCCATACACGGGTGAAGTGTATTTGTGTGTTATGGCTTGTATAAGATTGTAATCGTGTAATTTCTTTCTTTTGGGCTCTTTGTAAGGCTTATATCAAGCCAATGGGCCATTTGTTATGTCAAGTCCAAGGCTAGGTTGCCATTAGTAGAGTCCATTAGGGAGCTTATGCCATATTGGGTCATTAGGTTGTTAATGGGTCATTAATGCACTTAAGGCCCAAATTGGGTTACACTCCTTCATGGGCCAACTAAGTTGGAAGGGTCTAGCATGGTTGGTGGGCTGGTTACATGGCCTTTAACCACACTTGGCCCAAGAAGAGGCCCATGAATGGGGCGACCCCTTCTTTGGCTCTATTAGGCTAGTTAGGTGTGTATTAGGTGGTGTTTGAATGGATCTAGTCCAAGGTTGAATAAGTATGGTCAAATTAGATTAAAACTAATGTATTAAATGTGTGATTCACATTGTATCCCAGCCCTTCAATCCAAACCCCTAGATCCAAGGGTTGAGGTTGAGTTTGGTTGGCATCCTATATAAGGTTGTATTTTTCATATTGAATGAATTAATGAATGGAAAAAAGGCATTTGCCCCCAAGGAAGCTTGCGCCCCTCCCCTCTCTCTACCTGGTTCCTCCACCCCCTCTCCCCTTTCTAGAGTGTAATCCCTTCCCCCTTGATCCCCTCCAGCATCTGAAGCAACTCCGGTGATCGCCGCCGCCATCGTCTCGCCGCCGACGCGTCGTCGCCAACGGTTTCGATGTTCTGTCCACTCAGGACACACCCTTCTTCTCCGAATTCCTGCTATCACTCTCTTCGTCTTCTGAAGCTCGAAATTTCAGGGTTGGTTCCCCTCTAGAACCCTTATCCCCACAAAAAAAAATCACATCAAAATTCATCGTTTAGCTATTTTTTGATTTTCGTCCAAGTCCAAGTTCTAGATCTGTCCTGGTTCTATTTACTGTTCACCAGCTCTGAGTTTACCCCATTCGAACCACCTTTTGATTTTTTTGGGTCGTCCAAATTTACTGGGATCTCTGTCCACATCCCTCTACCACCAGGAATGTTCTTAATTTTTGGTTCACCCTCCAAGTATTTTTCAAATTTCGTCCAAGTTCCCAAGAACAGTCTGCCTACAGTTTCCCAGATCCGACCCAGGTCTAGTAAAGAAATCCCAGAAAATCCATTTCGTCTCCAATCAGAAAACCAAAAATAGTCCCGGATTCCTCTCTCAGAGATCTTCAACTTTACTGAAGAGATTATTTCCAGATTCGGAGGTCTTCTCCTCGGTCAATGTCGATCTTCAGAGAAGTCAGAACCTGCCCCTGCAGTTCTGGCCAGATTCTAGCAAGCTTGTAAAATGCATGATCAGAAATACAGATCTGATTATTTTTTTTGAAGACCCCTACATCGAGGTATTCTGAGTCAGCTTTCCAACGGCGCTAACCTCGTCCCATTCCGACGACGGGGCTGATCGCAGCAGCAGTTTTCTCCGAGTCGCGCGCCTATAAACAGAATTTTCAGATTCGTGGCCGAGTTCCCGCGAGCGTCGTCCGAGGGCCGCCCGGCGTCTGGCGGTCGTTCCAGCAGCTCGCCATCCCAGGGGAACGCTTTCCAGGTGTCTCTACAGCAGAGGAGTCATAAGGCCCCACACGACCCCTCCGGTCAACACGTGGGCCCCCACTAGCACGAGTACACGTGAAGCCGAAGCATTGCCCGAAACCGCCCGTCAACCCGAACTTGGTCCTCCCGGGCCCACTTGTGTCGCCCTTTACCTCCCTGCGTGGAGTGGGCTTATTTGTACTACTGTAAACATAATGTACTAAGTTTCCGGGAGTACGAGCTTCGGCCGGGTGCCGTCTTCGCCACGCCGAGAGCGTGGAGGTATCGCCTTCACCCTTACACTTGGCATTAGCTTAATTCTTTATATGCTTTATATGCCGCTGCTAGAGAGCATGTGTAGGGATACCTAGCTCACCTTCAATTTATAATATCACTGCTGCGAGAGAGAGCGAAGCCGTCCCGTGACCCGATCCGGGCGCAAAAGAGAGCCGACCACCCTAGCTCATTGCCGGTTTCTCAACCGCGCACATCCGACGCTTCCCTCGTTAAGGGACGATCGCGAGCTTGTCGTGTCCGTGGTCCCGTCCCGCATCACGAGGCAGACGTAGTCCTTGAACCCGCCTCTTCACACAAAAGAATAAGAGAAGAAAAAAAAAGAGAGTCCTGAGGCGAACATGGTCTTTGTACTTGCCTCCCCATAAAAGAAGAAGAGAAAAAGAGAAAGAACAGTCACGAGGCAAACATGGTCCTTGCACCTGCCTCTCCATAAAAGAAGAAGAGAAGAAAAGAAAGAAGTGATCACGAGGTAAACATGGTCTTTGCACCGGCCTCTCCATAAAAGAAGAAGAGAAGAAGAGAAAGAACAGTCACAGGGCTCTGCACCTGCCTCTCCATAAAAGAAGAAGTTAAGAAAAGAAAGAAGTGATCAGGAGGCAAACATGGTCTTTGCACCGGCCTCTCCATAAAAGAAGAAGAGAAGAAGAGAAAGAACAGTCACGGGGCTCTGCACCTGCCTCTCTACAAAAGAAGAAGAGAAGAAAAAAAAAGAGACACGAGACAAACATGGTCTTCGCGCTTGCCTCTCCACAAAAGAAGAAGAGAAAAAAAAAAGAGACACGAGGCAGACGTGGTCTTCGAACCCGTCGCCTCACACAAAAGAAGAAGACAAAAAAGGGACATGAGACAGACGTGGTCTTCGAACCCGCCGCTTCACGAATCCTTCTCCTCGGCTCTCGTACCCTACTACCCGACGCCCTTTGGCTCAGCCGTGTCGGCCAAGGCCCACTATCAGGATTGATCCACCCATCCCACCGCGCTCTCCAATATCTTTTCGACTCTTGTAGCCCGCTTCCCAATATCTTTGGCTCTTGCAGCTTGCTTCTTAGAATTCGGCCTTTACGGCCTGCTTCCCAGAATTCGGCCTTCACGGCCGGCTTCCCATAATTGTGGCTCCTGCAGCCCGCTCCCCAATTTTGGCTCTTGTAGCCTGCTTCCCTGATTTGGCTTCCGTAACCTGCTCTCCATAATTTTGGCTCTTGCAGCCTGCTTCCCTTTGGCTTTTATAGCCTGCTTCCCAATTCTGGCTCTCGTAGCCTGCTTCCCCTTGGCTTTTATGGCCTGCTCCCCAACTTTGGCTCTCGCAGCCTGCTTACCTTTGGCCCTCGTGGCCTGCTTCCCAACCTTGGCTCTTGCATCCCGCTCCCCCTATTTGGCTTTTATAGCCTGCTTACCACTACTGGCTCTCGTAGCCTGCTTGCCCGTGGCTTTTGTGACCTGCCCCCCAACTTTGGCTCTCGCAGCCTGCTTACCTTTGGCCCTCGTGGCCTGCTTCCCAACCTTGGCTCTTGCAGCCTGCTTCCCTTTGGCTTTTATAGCCTGCTTCCCAATTCTGGCTCTCGTAGCCTGCTTCCCCTTGGCTTTTATGGCCTGCTCGCCAACTCTGGCTCTCGTAGCATGCTTCCCTTTGGCCTTCGTGGCCTGCTTCCCAAGTCCGGCTCTCGTAGCCTGCTTCCCAGGATTCGGCCTTCGCGGCCCGCTTCCCATAACTTCGGCTCTTGCAGCCCGCTTCCCAATTTTGGCCCTTATGGCCCGCTCCCCTAATGTCCCTTGGGTTCTATAGCCTGCTGCCATAATACACTTTCAGCCGTTCGTGGTCTGCTTCTCTAATACCCTTACTACCACTACACTTATATGTAACAACAATATTTTCTTATGCAAAAACAAACACAAAAAACAACAACAAAAAAAAAATAATAAAACAGACACACAAAAAGAAAAAAAACAAACAAAAGAGAATGCACGATTGCCCCGCTTGCATGATTGCTTAATATAGAATAATACACCTCCTTGAAATTTTCTAGGACCGCGTTTCCTTGCTAAATAATAATACCGCCCGATTCCGGATGCACGGGCGTCAGGGCACGCGCTCGAAGGGAACCCTATTATGGCGGGTGCACACGTCAAGGGGAAGAGTCATGGCTGAATCGCTAAGCCCAACTCACAAAATAAACCTGAGGCATCGCTCCCACACTTAGCACGTAGCGTGTTCAATAGCTTTTAACTATAGGGATTGCCCGAATTTCTTCTTAGCACTCTACGGATGCTTGAATTCCTGCACTCGCGTGAAAGGTAATCATGAGGAAAAAGTTGCCTACCCCCACTATAAAACAAAAAACAAAAAAAAAAAACAAAAAAGATAGAAAAAAAAGAGAGAAAAAAAAAGAAAAGAGAGAGAAACGCGGAGCCGAGTAGCCGGGAATCCCCACTGAAAAAAATGAGGAGACTCGCGCGAAATGGTGAAGCGAATCACAATAAGGACGAATCTTAGTAGCCGGGAATCCCCATTGAGACACATGAGGAGACTCGCGTCGAACGGTGAAATCCGCTACCAAAATAAATAGATGGGGCCTGTGTGAAGCTACCGAAAGTCGAAAGTCTGGAACGAATGTGTAGGCACTAGAGTGATCCTCGAATGTCACCAGGAAAGCCTGCATATCCCTATGGTTAGGGCTCTTTGTTCACACATTTGCACTGCCATGCCACAGAGAATTGCCTCGAGTGAAATGCATGAATTTAGGCTATGCATGTAAGGCATGCGATATCTTCTTGACGGGTGCACCACCCCCCAATTGTGCCTCGTGGCCCGCACCGTGTCTACGAATTTTGGGCGATGTCCCTATCCTATCCCCTATAGAGGGAGCTGCCTTACTCATATTTATGTTATGTCTGCTGATGAATGCTTGCATGCTTGAATAAAAAATTTATAATATAAAAAATATATAATAATAATAGATAATAAAAATATGTGTATACAATAAACTCAATTTCGGCTAGCGAAGCCTACTTTCCCAGCGCTGGCTCGTAGAGCCCAATCTTGGCCCCCATGGCCTACCTCTTGCCTTCGCGGCTCGTTAATCTCCCAACTCCGGTATCTATAGTCTGCTTCCTTGATTTGGGCGTTCACATCTGGCACCCCAATTTTGGCTCTTGTAGCATGCTTCTCTGATTTGGCTTCCGTAGCCTACTCCCCATAATTCCGGCTCTTGTAGCCTGCTTCCCAACTTTGGCTCTTGCAGCCTGCTTCCCCAATCCGGCCCCCACGGCCCGCTTCCCGTAACCGTGGCTCGTGTAGCCTGCTTACCTTCGTCCTTTGCGGCCTGCTTCCCAATTTGGCTCCCGCAGCCCGCTTCCCATAATTTCGGCTCTCGCAGCCCGTTTCCCGATATCTTTGGCCCTTGCAGCCCGCTTCCCAGAACTCGGCTCTCGTAGCCTGCTTCCCAGGATTCGGCCTTCACGGCCCGCTTCCCATAATTTTGGCTCTTGCAACCCGCTGCCCAATACCCTTGGCTTTTATGACCTGCCTCCCCAATTCGGCTTCCATAGCCTGCTTCCCAACTTTGGCTCTTGTAGCCTACTTACCTCGGCCCCCATGGCCCGCTTTCCCAATTTTGGCTCTGGCAGCCTGCCCGCTACCCAATTTAGGCTTTTGTAGCCCGCTACCCAATAGAAGGGGAGAAAAGAGAAGAGAAGGTGAAAAGAAGAAGAGAGGAAAAAGAAACACTCTTGAAGTGCTCCAACGGCGTAGCAGCCTGCAAGGCCTCCAGCGGCACACTACTAAGTGCCCTCAGCGGCACACCCATTGTGAAGCCTCCAGCGGCACGCCCTTCTACCGCTCCAACGGCACACTCCCGGCGCCCCAGCGGCACACCGATGACATGCCCCATCCGGCACGCTCCCACGCGCCCCCGACGGCACACCTTCGGAATGCCTTACGCGGCACACCTTCCTGTGCTCTCTCCCGGCCCCGCCCTTCAAGTGTCCAGGCGGCACGCTCTAGCCAGCCCTTCAGCGGCGCCCCGCCCCCCTCCCCCCTTATACGACAAAAAAAAAAGAGAAAAAAAAGGGGAAAGAAAAAAGTGGAAAGACGGTAAAAGAGGAAGAGAATAAAAAAGGAAGGGAAGGAGGGGATTTTGACAAAAAAAAGAAAAAAAAAAGAGAGAGAAGAAAATAAAAAACGGAGAGGAAGAGGAAAAGAAAAGGAGAGAGAAAGAAAGAGAAAGAAGGGAAAATGATAATAATAATAATAATATATATATATATGTATATACATATGCACGCCCCTACGTATCGATGGACATCCGCATGGGCAAAGACGGCTCCACCCCTGCGTTGGCGTCAGTTCCTTGCAATCAAATAAGTCCCTTTCCGGCACAAGGCTTCGTGCCCTAGCCACCAACTCCATACAATATTGCCATTACGGACCCTACGTCCGAATCGACACGGATTCTCTCGCTGCGCTGGCATTTTCTTCTTGCCAACGAATGAGCCTTACCTTCCGGCGCAAGGCTTCATGCCCTAGCCGACGCTTGCGTGTCACTCGCTCGTCAAAAAAAAGAAAAGAAAAGAAAGTGGGGTTAAAAATAGAGGTGCCCCGCTAGACTTTCCCTTGCAAGGGGACAAGGGTAAAAATGGCAACAACCCAGCTGTGGCGAAAACCCGAAGGGGCGCTGCAGGCAAAATCGGGTACCCTGCCGCGTGAAAACCCGAGAGGGCGCGTGGGAAAAAGTAAGAGGGGGCCGGTGCCAGTGAAAACCCGAAAGGGCGCTTGTACTGGTAATGTGGTTCAAAAAAAAGGAGAAAAGAAAAGAGACAAATAAACTACGTCAGCTCCCGGCACCTTGTCGGCACTGGCGAAAAGATAAAGAGACCAACAAACCAGGTCAGCTCCCGACACCCTGTCGGCACTGACGAAGAGACAAAGAGACCAACAAACCAAGTCAGCTCCCGGCACCTTGTCGGCACTGGCGAAGAGACAAAGAGATAAACAAACCAGGTCAGCTCCCGACACCCTGTCGACACTGACGAAGAGACAAAGAGATCAACAAACCAGGTCAACTCCCAACACCCCGTCGGCACTGAAGAAGAGACAAAGAGACCAACAAACCAGGTCAGCTCCCGACACCTTGTCGGCACTGACGAAGAGACAAAGAGACCAACAAACCAGGTCAGCTCCCGACACCCTGTCGGCATTGACGAAGAGACAAAGAGACCAACAAACCTGGTCAGCTCCGACACCTTGTCGGCACTGACGAAGAGACAAAGAGACCAACAAACCAGGTCAGCTCCCGACACCCTGTCGGCATTGACGAAGAGACAAAGAGACCAACGAACCAGGTCAGCTCCCGACACCCTATCGGCACTGACGAAGAGACAAAGAGATCGACAAACCATGTCAACTCCAGACACCCTGTCGGCACTGACGGAGAGACCAAGAGACAATAAACCAGGTCAGCTCCCGACACCCTGTCGGCATTGACGAAGAGACAAAGAGGCCAATAGACTGGGCCAACGCCCAGCATCCCGCCGGCATTAGCAATGAGAAGAAGAGACAGACAAGTCACACCGGCTCCCGACGCCCGATCGGCATCGACGAAGAAAAAGAATGAGACCAGTACAGCCCCGGGCACCGCCCGGCTCATCCTTCGCCCGCGCTACCCGTGGGTGGGGGGCATTTGTGGACACCAAAAATTACGCATCCAGATATCCTACTCGGCCCAGCACCAGCAAACGGCACAATGTGAAGAAGCCCCAGAGAGACCGGTCATCCGGACTCCCCAAATATCCACACTACCGCGAAGCCGTCCCCGGAGTCACGACAGTCAAGAGAAACCAACCCCCGGGAAGCTCACAATCCGTGGCTCCCGAAGGAAATCAAACGAACCATAACCCGTGCTCAAAACGGGCTCAAGTCAGCCCCAGCGGTACACCCCTGGGAGCCCCAGCGGCACACCCCTAGGATGCCTCCAGCGGCACACCCCCTGGGAGCCTCAACGGCACACCCCCAGGGTGCCTCCAGCGGCACACCCCCTGAGAGCCCCAGCGGGCACACCCCCAGGCGCCCAACGGCACACCCCTTTTGGGCTTCAGCGGCACGCCCATTCGGAGCTCCAGCGGCACACCTCCTTGGGCTTCCAGCGGCACATTGTTTGCCCCTTCAACGGCACGCTTGGGCAGCCCTTCAGCGGCACGGCCTTTGGCCCTCCCAGCGGCACACTTCTTGAGCCCGCCAGTGGCACAGCGTTAAGGCATTTCAACGGCCGAACGACGTGATGCCCATGCCCTACGGATTCTTGGCGCGCAGTGGACTTGCTGAGGTGTCGCCCGGGGAGAGAGCCATGCTGCCTACTCCTCCTGCCACCCAGGACAAGGGAGTCAAATCCCATTCAATACTGCATGTTCCCGCCATGGACGCTCCCACCTTCGGACGCTCCCGCGACTGGGGTATAAATGCCCTTCTTCTCCGGCGAACCAAAAAAAAGGGGGAGGAGGGGCATACACACACAGAGAGATACACACAGAAGAGAAGAAGAGAAGAGAAGAAGAGGAGAAGAGAAGAAGAGAAGAAGAGGAGGAGAAGAAAAGAAGGGGGAAGAGAGGAAGAGAGGGGAGAGGCCCCGCCGCTCCAGCCACCGTCGTCGTCTGTGCGAAGAGGGAAGAAAAGAAGAGAAAGAAGAAGATGAGGGGAGGCTCTGCCTCCCCCTCCCGCTGCTCCGTCCACCACCATCCGCGTGAAGAGCAGAAGAAGAAGAAGAAGAGGAGAAGAAGGAGAGGGGAGGCTCCGGCTCCCCCGTGGCTATCCCGTCCTCCACCGCCGGTGTGAAGAGAGGAAGAGAAGGAGGGTGAGTGAAGAGAGAGAGCGAGGTCCGAGAGGGGAGGAGTCCATGCTCCCCCCCATTGTATCTTCTTCCTTTCTTTCTTTGCCCCCCTTGTTTTCTTTCCCGTCGCCATGTATTAGCTCCCTTGGGGCACTCCTTTTGTGATAATAAAAGTAGAAGGCTTGCAAGTGTTTTTTTTGGACGTCTTTCTAAAGCATTTCTTCCATGTTTGCATCCTTCTGTGTTTCACGCCCCCCTTTCCCTTTCTCCTTTTGTTAGGGTTTGTTTCCTCCCGAGCATTTTTTGCCTTCGCTCACCCCTGGGAACCTTCTGCGGCACGCTCTCGCCTAGGGCCCTCAGCGGTACGCTCCTGCCGCCCCTCAGTGGCACAGCCCCCCTCTACCCCTCCGTATGCCTTCAGCGGCACGCCCTTACGGTGCCTTCAACGGCACGCCATTGGGCACATTCAGCGGTACGCCTCTGGCGGCCTTCAACGGCACGCCCCTAGCCAAGCCCTTCGCCGACACGGTCCTGATGGCCTTCACCGGCACGTCCCTAGCCTCCTTCTTGCCCGGTGCATCCCCTAGCCAGTCCTGGGATAGTATTCCACTCACCGTTGCCCCCGAGTTTTCCGAAGTTTTATTAAAGGTGTTGCCGCTCTCGGGCGCCCACCTCCAGTTGTCGGGTTCCGCCACTCCATGTGGGCGCGTTCCCTGTATCTCCCTTATGCTCGAGTCAAGGGGAGATGCTGCCGAATTTTTGTTAGAAACAATAACATACTAAAAGGGAAAAGGGAAGCAACAGACAAATGGGGCAATAACGAATCAAAAGGCAAGAGAAGGCAACAGACAAACGAAGAGAATAACAGTAGAACACTTCAACTAAGGCAAGGGAATCATAATTAACATAAAGAGAGCCAAATCAAACGACAACTAGACAACTTGAACATTCACCCTCATGGGAGAAAGAATGGAAATTGATCAAGAGAAGAAAAGGAGAAACCCATGCAAACTTAATAAAAATTGGAAAATAAGAAAAGAAAAGCCTTAAAAGAACTAGAGAGAGAGTGGGCCCTCATCGGTATTTCCTCCCTCAGCCCTTCAGCGGTACACCTTTGTAGCCCTTCAGCGGCACACTCCCTCAGCCCTTCAGCGGTACACCCTTTTGCCCCTCAGCGGCACACTCCTCTGCCCTTCAGTGGTACACCATTTTAGCCCTTTGGCGGCACACTTCCTCAGCGCCTCAGCGGCACACTACTGTCGCCTTCCAGCGGCACTCTTCGTAAGTGCCCCAGCGGCACACTCACCCCCACCTGCCTCCAGTGGCACGCCCTTGGCCCTCAGCGGCATGCTCCCCTGGCCCTCAGCAGCACACGCCCTTGGCCCTCAGCGGCACGCTCCCCTGGCCCTCAGCAGCACGCTCCCCTGGCCCTCAGCGGCACACTCCTTCGGCCCTCAGCGGCAGGCTCCCCTAGCCCTCAGCGGCACACTCCCTTGGCCCTCAGCGGCACGCTCCCCTGGCCCTCAGCGGCACACTCCCTTGACCCAGCGGTACACCAAAAATAATGATAATAATAAAGATAATAAGCTAAAAGAAAACGTAATAAATAAACAAATAATGATACAAAAAATAAAAATAATGATAATAATAGCAAACTCAAAAGAAGAGGGAGAAATAATAACAAACAATAATGATAATAATAATAATAAATAATAACAAGTTCAAAAAATGAATAAGTAAATAAGAATAATAAATAAATAAGTAATAATAATAATAAGCCTAGAAATAATAATAATAATAAATAGACAAATAAACGATAACAAAAATGAATGAATAATAATAACAAACTCAATAAGAATGATAAATAAATAAATGATAACCAAAATAAATAATAATAACAAACTTAACGAAACACGACAAGCAAATGAACGATAATAAAACGAACAAACAATAAAAACAAACCTAACAATAACAATAATGAATGAATAAATCATGAAAAAAAATAAATAAATAGGTATAACAAACTCATTCAAAGATATACATAAATTAACAAATAATAATGGTAAAATTCTAAATAATAATAAAACGATGAGATCCGCTTCGCAGCCTCGTTCTCCTCGAGACCCGGTCTAAAGGGAATATTGACGCCGCCCCTCCGAGTCGGATTCGGACCTTGGGAGCCATCCCGATACGGTCATAACCCGACATTGCTTTGGGCTGATAGCCCATCAAACCGGACGCTTTCCCGTTGGGATTCGTTCCCGCTCTTTCATTGAGATTGCCGTGAACTTGGCATACATTTGAACGGCTTTGTCTCCGTTTACGTCGTACCTTCGATACGGACCTTCATCCGAACATAAAATGCTCCGTGAGCGACCGACAGAAATTTGAATAGAACGAGATGGCTCCTATCGTCCCTGGACCCTATACACGGGAATATGAATAAGGCCTTCATGGGCTATGATGGGACCTCGGGTTCGTCCCGATTATGGTCACTGTCTGACCCATATCCTCGACCTATAGCCCGCTCCCTTTGAACACATTTTCAGTTTTGGAATCTGGTCCTGGGACTCTTCCTCGCTGCCCTCCGACACCGAGAACATTAATGATGCCCACGCAAGCCCCGTTTGGACCGCGGGAGGCGCTCCCGGTATGGTCCCGACTCGATCTCGCACCGGGCCAATAAATTCACTAGTTTCCTGCTACACTAACCAAGATTTAACTTAGTGTTTTCAGTGTCTCGGAATAACGTATTTGCATTTGCCGTATCACGGCATACATATGTTCCAGGTCCTCCTGCGACGATTATGATATTCTCAAGCCGGACACCCATCCGAATATTAAACGGTCTCCCGAATGACCGACACGTTTCGAACGTCCGCTTCCCTAGACACAGGGCTTTTCAGCCGATTCAAGGGATATTCCCTCGTTGCCCCTTTGCATCGGAAATATTAATGACGCTCATGCAAGTCTTGTTTCGACCGCGGGGGGCCCACCGCAATATGGTCGCAGCTTGCTCTTGCACCGGGCCAACAGATTTACTGGTTTCTGACCGCTCTGACCGAGGTTTAGCCGAACGTTCTCCGCTCTTCCGAACAATAGATTTACCGTACCTAGGCATACATGCGTTCCGGTTTTCCCGCGACAACCGCGATCTTCTCGAGCCAGACATTCGTCCGAACATTAAATGGTCAGTACGCGACTGACATGACCGCGAAGGGTTTTCTTCTCGCCCTCGCACGAGGATTTCAATACCTCATAATAGACCTTCCATGTAATTGATTTCTTGGCCATGAGGCCCTGAATCCCAGCGATTAATCAAGGGTGTTCCCTTGTATGGGGGATGTAAATGACGCCGTGACCTTTATGGCGCGGCGGGTTTTGGTCCCGACACGAACCACACAATCATCTGACGAAGTCAGATCGAGTGCACCATGGGCTCTTCGGAGCCCGAACAAATTGTCACTTCGGTGACTGGCACGCCCACGCACTTAATAGACGAACCACGTAATGAAGCCAAATTTTAGTGCGTCCACAGACAAGAAGCCTCTGAAGCCAGCGACATGTGTCTTCTCTTTCTCCCCAATCGAAGGCAATTGAGTGGCCTGTAGACGTGTAGGGCAGTAGAGTAGGGAAGGTGCTCTTCCGGGATTGGCCGACGGTGACCGGTTGAGACCCGACGGCCAGTGTGAAGCTCGAAGATTGCCATTCTAGGGAGCTTGAGTGGTTCAGGTGGTTGCACACTGGTCGGGCGCAGGATGTTCAGCCATTTCAAGTATGTTCTCTTTGTTTGCACCCAAAAACAGGGGATCGGACTAAAGATGGGATGGCACCCTTGGTTAAAACGGCATGGGGGGGTGAGTGCGCCGGGTTAGCACCAGGAGGAGGGGCGCGCCGGATTTGGTGCCCAATGGGGGCACGTCGGTTTAAGTGGCCCATGGGGGGCGCGCCGGTTTAAGGCTATGTAGGTACCGCCGCCCCGATTTAAGACCCATTGGATTTCTTCCCGACTTAGCGGTGATTCAGATGGATGCCTGCCCTCCCGTGTTGCTTTGGTTGTGGCGTCAAGCCCCCAGGGTTTTTGTTCAGAGCCTCCGAGTCCCCGTTCAAGACCTTGCGTGATTTCTAGCGCATGCCGAACATGTGTTTGCATTCCTGAGTTTCTTCTGATTCATCCTTCGGCAATGCCGACTGGAGAGCCGGGGCCATCTATTCTGCCCGAGGGGCTTCTCGTTGGGTGGCGGAGCGCCGACTATATATATTCGTCCTGCTTGGAGGAGGTATGGGGCTTGTTCGGCCTTTCCATCTTCGAGTTGCTCTCGGGGTGTCGAGACGTCTGTGCCACCGGAACGTTCCTTTTCTTCTCTTCTTTTTGTGACGTCCACAAATGCCCCCCACTCGTGGGCGGCGCAAGTGAGGGACGAGTGCGTGGGGTCCGCGAGTGTAGAGTTCTTTGATATGATATCTATTCTTCCGTGCTAGTGGGATGCTGGTCCGGTGCTAATTCACAGGAAAGCGCTCACTCCTTCAGCGAAGGGGTGAGGGAACCGCTCCACTATGTACGTACGTAGATCGAGATGCCTGAGTGGGGGGGTTTAGTCATCGGCATGGGGTGAATGCCGAAGCAAGAAGGAAGGGCTTATGCGCCCTCTCAGGCAAAAGGCCCAAAATGACTTAGATGAGGCCAATCCCAAGGGGGAGTTGGTGACTTATGCTGGGTTTAGGAAAGTTGTTCATTCATCGACTCGGACGGAAGGTCCGAGCCAAGCAAAGGGGATGCATTTTTTTTCATGGACTGGGACGGAAGGTCTGAGCCAAGCAAAGGGGTTCTTTTTATTCATAGACTTGGACGGAAGGTCCGAGCCAAGGAAGGAGGTTCTTTTTATTCATCGACCTGGACGGAAGGTTCGATCCAAGTAAAGGAGTTCTTTTTGTTCATAGACTTGGACGGAAGGTCCGACCCAAGTAAGGAGGTTCTTTTTGTTCATCGACCTAGATGGAAGGTCCAGGCCATGGGTTTGTTCGTTGGTGGTACAGGGAATTGTAATACAGTGGTGGTTTATTCATTGACACGGGGTTAGTGCCAAAGCAAGGGTCTTTTTGTTCATGGAACCAGACGAAAGGTCCGGGCCACAGGTTTGTTCATCAGTGTCGACAGGGAGTCGGGGACCGACGTGGTTTATTCATTGACACGGGGTTTGTGCCAAAGTAAGAGTCTTTTTGTTCATGGCTTTAGACGGAAGGTCTAGGCCACTGGTTTGTTCATCGATGCTGACAGGGAATCGGAGACCGATGTGGTTTATTCATTGACATAGGGTTAGTGCCAAAGCAAGGGTCTTTTGTTCATGGAACCAGTCGAAAGGTCCGGATTACGGGTTTGTTCATCGATGCCGACAGGGAGTCCCGAACCGACGTGGTTTGCTTGTCTCTTGGTGTTTTAGTTCTTTACCAGGATGGAAGGTCCGAACCAAAGTGAAAGGATCTTTTTGATCTCTAGCCGGACGGAAGGTCCAATCTAGAGTAGAGAGAATCTTTTTGTTCTTCGGCTGGACGGCAGGTCCGAGCCAAAGTGAAAGGATCTTTTTATTCTCTAGCCGGACGGAAGGTCCGATCTAGAGTGGAGAGAATCTTTTTGTTCTCCGGCTGTGCGAAGGTCCGATCTAAAGTGAAAGAATCTTTTTGTTCTCTAGCCGGAAGGAAGGTCCGATGTAGAGTGGAGAGAATCTTTTTGTTCTCCGGCTAGGCGAAGGTCCAATCTAGAATGGATAGAATCTTTTTAGTTCTCTAGCCGGACGGAAGGTCCGATCTAGAGTGGAGAAAATCTTTTTCTTCTCTGGCTGGGCGACAGGCCCGAGCCAAAGTGAAAGGAATCTTTTTATTTTCTAGCCGGACGGAAGGTTCGATCTAGAGTGAAAGGATCTCTTTGTTCTCTAGCAGGACGGAAGGTCCAATCTAGAGTGGAGAGAATTCCTTTTTTATTCTCCGGCTAGATGGCAGGTCCGAGCCAAAGTAAAAGGATCTTTTTGTTCTCTAGCCGGATGGAAGGTCCGATCTAGAGTGGAGAGAATCTTTTTATTCTCCGACTGGATAGCAGGTCCGAGCCAAAGTGAAAGGATCTTTTTGTTCTCTAGCCGGACGGAAGGTCCGATCTAGAGTAGAGAGAATCTTTTTGTTCTCCGGCTGGACGGTAGGTCCGAGCCAAAGTGAAAGGAATCTTTTTATTCTCTAGCCGGGCGGAAGGTCTGATCTAGAGAGAAAGGATCTTTTTGTTCTCTGGCTGGGTGACAGGCCCGAACCAAAGTGAAAGGAATCATTTTATTCTCAAGCCGGACGGAAGGTCTGATCTAGAGTGAAAGGATCTTTTTGTTCTCTAGCAGGACGAAAGGTCCAATCTAGAGTGGAGAGAATTCTTTTTTATTCTCCGGCTGGACGGCTGGTCCGAGCCAAAGTGGAAGGATCATTTTGTTCTCTAGCCGGACGGAAGGTCCGATCTAAAGTGGAGAGAATCTTTTTGTTCTCTAGCCATACGAAAGGTCCGACCTAGAGTGGATAGAATTTTTTGTGTTCTTCCATGTGCCAGGAGTACCAGCTATAAAATCCAAACCCAAGAAAGTGGACCGCAAGGGCCAGAATTGGTGTTGCGGAAGTAGGTCGTGAAGACTGAAATCGGGGAAGCGGACTACAAGATCCGCAATCGGGAAGGTGGCTACGCAAGCTGAAATTGGGGAGCAGGCAATGAAAGCCCAGATCGGGGAAGCAGGCTGCGGAAGCCGAAGTTGGGAGATTAGCAAGCCGCAGGGGCAGGAAGTAGGCCGTGAGGGCCAAGATTGGGCTGTACTAGCCAAAACCGAGAAAGTAGGCCGCGATAGCCAAAATTGAGTTTATTTTTTTTTTTATTATTTATTCCAGCATGCAAGCATTCGACACGAGGCATAACATAAATATACATAAGGTAGCTCCATCTATAGGGGATGGGATAGGGACATCGCCCATAATTTGCAAACGTGGTGTGGGCCACGAGGCACGACTGAGGGGTGGTGTACCCGTCAAGAGGATATCACATGTCTTGCATGCATAGCTTAAATTCACGCACTTCACCCGAGGCAATTCTCTATGACGCGGAGGAGCGAACATGTGAACAAAAGGCCCTAAACATAGGGATATGCATATTTTCCAAGTAACACTTGAGGGTTACTCTAGCGCCTACACGTAGGTTTCAGGCTCTCGATTTCGGTAGGTTCGCACAGCCCACATGTTGTTTATTTTGGTAGCAAATTTCACCGTTCGACGTGAGTCTCCTCATTTGTTTCAGTGGGGATTCCCGGCTACTAGGATTCGTCCTTATTATAATTATATTACGGATTCCACCGTTTGACGCGAGTCTCCTCATGTGTCTCAATGGGGATTCCCGGCTACTAGGCTTCGTTCCTTATTGAAATTTGCTTCACCATTTCGCGCGAGTCTCCTCATTTGTTTCAGTGGGGATTATCGGCTACTCGGATTCACGTTTCTCTTTCTTCTTTTTTTTGCATCATTTTTCTCTCTCTCTCTTTTGGGGGGGTAGGTAACTTTTTCCTCACGATTACCTTTCACGCGAGTGTAGAAATTCAAGCATCCGTAGAGTGCTAAGAAGAAAGTCGGGCAATCCCTATGGTCGAAGGCCATTGAACACATTAAGTGCGAAGCGTAGGAGTGTTGCCTCGTGTTTATTTTATGAGTTGGGCTCAGTAATTTAGCCATGACTCTTCCCCTTGACGTGTGCACTCGCCATAATTGGGTTCCCTCCGAGCATGTGCCGTGATGCACGTGCATCCAGAATCGGGGTGATATTATTTAGCAAGGAAACATGGTCCTAGAAGATTCTAAGGAGGTTTATTATTCTATATTATAAGCAAACACGCGAGCAGGGCAATCAAGCATTCTTCATCTTTTTTTTTTGTACGTAAGAGCATAATGTCATTACGCATAAGTGTAGTGGTAGTAAAATTATTAGGGAAGCAGACCACGAAGGGTCGAAAGTTCATTAGGGAGGCGGGCTATAAAAGCCAAGGGATATTAAGAGAGTGGGCCATGAGGGCCAAAAGACGCCGAGAAGCAGGCCAGAAAAGCCAAGGGGCATTGGGGAAGCATGCCGTAGAAGCAGGGAGATGCTGGGAAGCGGGCTAGAAAGGCCAAAGGTTGGGGGATCGGGCTACAAGAGCCAAGATTGGGAAGCAGGCAACGAAGGCCAAAGGGATGTGGGCCATAGAAGCCAAAATGTTGGGGAAGCTGCTACGAGAGCCGAAGTTGGGAAGCGGGCTATAAAAGTTGAAGCTGAGAAGCGGGCTGCAAAGAGCCAAAGTTGGGAAGCAAGATACAAGAGCCAAAATTGGGAAGGGGGCTGCAAAGAGCCGAAGTTGGGAGGGTCTCTTTTTGTTCTCTGGCCAGGAGAAGACCCGAACCAAAGTGAGAGGTTGATTCTTTGATTCTCTGGCCGAGGAAAGGATCCGAACCAAAGTGAGGGGTTGATTTTTTAATTCTCTGGCCGGGAAAGGATCCAAACCAATATGAAAGGTTGATTCTTTAATTCTCTGGCCGAAGAAGGGATCCGAACCAAAGTGAAAGGTTGATTCTAAGGAGCCGATGATTAGGGTAGCTGTCGGCTCGGAGGCTGATGATTGGATAGCTGTCGGCTTGGGAGCCGATGATTGTATAGCTATCGCCCTAGAAGCCGATGATGGGGTAGCTGTTAGCTAGGAGCCGATAACTAGGAAGCTGTCGGCTCGGAGGCCGATGAATAGAAAGCTGTCGGCCTAGAAGCCGATGATGGGGTAGATGTTGGCTCAGAGGCCGATGATTGAATAGCTGTCAGCCAGGAGGATGATGATTAGAACATCCTTCAATTGAAGCCCCATTGGCGGAATACTTTGTCGGTATAACGCCCCACCGACGGAAGGTTTTGTTGGTTTAACGCCCCGTCGGCGGAAGGTTTTGTTGGTTTAACGCCCCGTCGACGGAAGGTTTGTTGGTTTAACGCCCTGTCGGCGGAAGGTTTTGTTGTTTTAACGCCCCGTCGGTGGAAGGTTTAGTCAGTTTAACGCCCCATCGGTGAAAGGTTTTGGTTGGTTTAACGCCCCGTCAGTGTAAGGTTTAGGTTGGTTTAACGCCCCGTCGGTGGAAGGTTTAGTCAGTTTAACGCCCCGTCGGCGAATGGTTTAGTCGGTTTAACGCCCCGTCGGTGAAATGTTTAGTTGGTTTAACGCCCTGTCGGTGAAAGGTTTAGTCAGTTTAACGCCCCGTCGGTGAAAGGTTTAGTCGGTTTAACGCCCCGTCGGCGGAAGGTTTAGTCGGTTTAACGCCCCGTGGGCGAAAGGTTTTGTCAGTTTAACGCCCCGTCGACGAAAGGTTTTGTCGGTTTAACGCCCCATCGGTGGAAGGTTTAGTCGGTTTAACGCCCCGTCGGTGAAAGGTTTAGTCGATTTAACACCCTGTCGGCGAAAGGTTCAGTTGGTTTAACGCCCCATCGGTGAAAGGTTTAGTCGGTTTAATGTCCCGTCAGTGAAAGGTTTAGTCTGTTTAACGCCCCGTCGGCGAAAGGTTTAGTTGGTTTAACTACCCGTTGGTGAAAGGTTTAATCGTTTTAACGCCCCATCGGTGGAAGGTTTTGTCGGTTTAACGCCCCATCGGTGGAAGGTTTAGTCGGTTTAACGCCCCGTCGGTGAAAGGTTTAGTCGATTTATCGCCCCATTGGCGGAAGGTTTAGTCGATTTAACAACTCGTCGGCGGAAGGTTTAGTCGGTTTAACGTCCCGTCGGTGAAAGATTTAGTCGGTTTAACGCCCCATCGGTGAAAGGTTTAGTCGGTTTAACACGCCGTCGGCGGAAGGTTTAGTCAGTTTAATGCCCCGTCGGTGGAAGATCTTGTCGGTTTAACGCCCCGTTGGTGGAAGGTTTTTGTCGGCTTAGATGAAAGGTCGTGACGTTGACCACACGTGAAGTCTATTTGTTGGATGGCTGAAGGTAAAGGGTGAACGCCCATGTCTACCTCAAGGATCACTTTTTTCTTCTTCTTCTTTTGTGTGGAGAGGCGAGTGGAAAGACCATATCTGTCTGATGACTGTTCTTTCTTTTCTGCTCTTCTTTTTACTGTGAAGAGGCGGGTGCAAGGACCATATCTGCCTGATGATTGTTCTTTCTTTTTTGATCCTCTTTTTACTATGAAGAGGAGGGTGCAAAGACCATGTCTGCCTCATGGCTCACTTTCTTTTATTCTCTTCTTCTTTTGTGTGGAGAGGCGAGTGGAAAGACCACGTCTGCCTGATGACTGTTCTTTCTTTTCTGCTCTTCCTTTTACTGTGAAGAGGCGGGTGCAAAGACCATATCTACCTGATGACTGTTCTTTCATTTCTGCTCTTCTTTTTACTGTGAAGAGGCGGGTGCAAAGACCACGTCTGCCTCATGGCTCACTTTCTTTTCTTCTCTTCTTCTTTTGTGTGGAGAGGCGAGTGGAAAGACCACGTCTGCCTGACGACTGTTCTTTCTTTTCTGCTGTTCTTTTTACTGTGAAGAGGCGGGTGCAAATACCACATCCCCCTCATGACTGTTCTTTTTGTTCTGCTCTTATTTTCTCATTGATGTCCCCAGACTGGGGTGTATTTCTCTTAACGTGCCCCCAGGTTGGAGTGTAGCTTTTCTTCATCTACCCCCTAGGTTGGGGGGGGGGGGGGTAGGCCTCTTTGCTTTTGTGCCCCCAGGCGGGGGTGTATTCTTTTTAGCTTCTATGCCCCCCGTGGCGGGGTATATTTCTCTTCATGTGCCCTCAGTCCAAGGTGTATTCTTTTGCTTTTTGTGCCCCTAAAGGGGGAGGGTAGCTTTACTTCACGTGCCCCCACGAGGGGTGTATTTCGCTTCTTGTACACCCAAGGCAAGGTGTGTCTTTTCTTCACGTGCCCCTAAGTGGGGGTGTATCTTTTGCTTCTCACGCCCCCAAGCGGGGCGTGTTCCTTCTTCAAATGCCCCTAAGCCGGGACTTGTTCTTTATGGCTTCTATGCCCCCAGGCGGGGTGTGCTTCTTTCTTTGTGTGCCCCCAGGCCGAGATGTAACTTTTGCCTTATGTGCCCCCGAGTTGGGGTGGATTCTCTTCGTGTGCCCCTGAGCGGGGTGTATCTTTTATGGCTTCTATGCCCTTATACGGGGTGTAACTTATGCTTCTTATGCTCTCTATGGCGGGGTACATTTTTTGCTTCTCATGCCCCCATGGCAGGGTGTAGTTCTTCTTCGAATGCCCCTAAACCGAGGTAGATTCTTCTCACAAGCCCCCGAGTCGGGGTGTATTCTCTTCATATGCCCCCTAAGTGGGGTGTATCATTTGCTTCTTATGCACCCAAGGTGGGGTTTATTGTTGCTTTTGATGCCCCCAAGGTGGGGTGTACGTTTCTTCTTCAGATCCCCATAAGCTGGGGTGCATTTTTTACGACTTCTATGCCCCCGTGGCGGGGTATGTTGCTTCTTCAAATGCCCCTAAGTCGGGGTGTAGTTCTTCTTCGAATGCCCCCCAAAACATGGCATAGCTTCTTATTTTCATTCCCCCCATGCGGGGTGTGTTTCTTTTGCGTCATATGCCCCCATGGCGGGGTACGTTTCTTCTTCAGATGGCCCTAAGCCGGGGTGCAACTCTGTTTCCTCTTATGCCCCCATGTCGGGGTCGATTCTTCTCACGTGCCCCACAGTGGGGGTGTATTCTTTTCATGTGCCCCCAGGAGCAGGGTGTATTCTTTCTTGCCTCTTATCCCCCATGGCGGGGTATATTTCTTCTTCTTTTCCCCCATGGCGTGGTATATGGATACTCTCTTCGGAAGTGGTGGCCATGCTTGGCCTCATTGCTATAAAGCATTCCCCACGGCGGGCAGGAATTTATCAAGCTACAGTTGCGGGTTGTCGGATCTTCTAACAGCCACTCGAGGGGCCGTCTTATGCCGAATAGAGGCAGCAGGAAGGTGGAATGGCCCAGGGCATTGCACCATGGACTTGGACCCTCCTAGAGCTGGGCGGGATGCAGGCCTTCTTCTTATTCTGTTGGTCGGCAACGCTTGCCAACTTTTCTTCTTGTCCTTTCTTTTCTTATGTTCTCTTTTCTTTTGTGTAATAGACCGAGGTGGGTGCGCAGGAGAGCGCTCACCCCCTCAGGGAGGGGATGAGTGGTTCGCTCCATCGCATCACTCCCATAGTGGTAATCTTTGTTTAGCAAGGGTCTCGACGGATATGGCCATACAACCCTCTCTCGCCGATCCTTTCTCTTCCCTTTTTTGTTTCTTTCATCTTTTCTTCTTTTCTTCTTTTTTTTGCGGAAAGGGGATTTGATTTCCCCTCCCTCTCCTCTTTTCATCTTCTCTTTTTTATTTAGCGGCCTTCATGATTCCTGGAAGCTGCATATGCCTCAGAGTAGCATCCTCGAGGCCACAAAGACAATCGCGCCTAGTCCGGCTTTTCTCCTCATAGGGCTGGCGAAGACAGCACCTGCAATTCATCAAAGAAGACAAATATCATTTATTAGGAGGCCATGAGGCCCCGAATCCCAACAAAGAGATGAAGGGTGGTTTCAGTCCCACCGGGCGTGCCAGACTTGTGGACGTACTTTTTTATTTAGATCGTTGTTTATTTGTTTATTGGGTTTATTAAGACGAGTTTATTTGTTTGTTAAGTGTGTGGGCATGCCAGTCACAACGTGACGATTTATTGTGCGCTCGATCTGAGTAATCAGACGATTGTGTAGTTTGTGTCGGGACCAAAACCCACCGCGCCGTAAAGGTCACGGCGTCATTTACATCCCCACGGAGAGGGGAACACCCTTGATTAATCGTCGGGAATCAGGGCCTCATGGCTAGGAAACTATATCGAGAAAAACAAGACGATAGCGGTCTCAAATAAGTCGGAAAGCCTGATGGCTTGGGAAGCAAGCATTCGAAATATGTCGGTCACTCAAGGGACCATTTTGATATTCGGACGAGCGTTCGGCTTCAGAAAATTGTGATCATCAGGGGGAAAATCGGAGCATATGTATGCCGGGGTACGGCAAATTTATTGTTCAAAGGGATAGGAGACATTCGGTTGAATCCCGGTTAGAGTGGTCGGGAATCATTCGAGTTTATTGTCCCGGTGCGAGATCGAGTCTGGACCATTACGGGGGCGCCTCTCGCGGTCCAAACGAGACTTGTGTGGGCATCGTTAATATTTTCGGTGCCGAAGGGCAGCGGGAAAGTGTCCCAGGACTAGATTCCAAAACAAAGACGTGTACAGAGATAGCTGGCTATAGGCCTAGGATGTGGGTCAGGCAATGACCATGGTTGGGGCGAACCCGTGGTCCAAACGTGACTTACGAAGGTCTTATTGATATTCCCACACGTAGGGTTCGGGGAAGACGAGAGCCGTCTCATTCCATTCAGATTTTGTTGGTCATTCATGGACAACTTTATGTTCGGACAAAGATCCGTATTGAAGGCACGGCGTAAATGGAAATAAACCCGTGCAGATGTATGCGTGAGTTTACGGTGATTCTAATGAAAGAGCGGGAATGAATCCCAATGGGAACGAGTCCGATTTGTCGAATTATCAGCCCAGAGCAACGTCGGATTACGGCCATATCGGGATGGTTCCCAAGGTCCACGCCCAATGCCATGGGGCGTCATTGATTTTCTCTTCACACACAGTCCGAGGAAACGAAGGTCCCAAGCTATGCGTGCATGTCGGTCACTGGCGGACCATTTCTTGTTTGGACGGAAGTCCGCGTTTGTAGCATAGGAGACGGTGACAAACCGTACAAATGTCTGCCATGAGTACGGAAAGTTTAATGCAAGTGCGGGATTAGATCCTGGTATATATGTCGGTCACTAACGGACCATTCATTGTTCGGACGAGAGTCTGCATCTGAAGCATCAAAGACGACGTCAAAACCGTACGAATGTCTGCCGTGAGTACGGCAAGTTTAATGGGATTGCGGGATTGGATCCTGATAGAAGTGGGTCAAGATGATGGACTATTGGCCCGAGATGGTTTCGGACTATGGCCATAATGGGGTTCCCGAGGTCCACGTCTGATGCCATAGGGGTGTCATTACTTTTCTCTTCACGCACAATCCGGGGAAGTGAATTGTTCGGTGCGAAGCCCGAACCCGCCATCGTGCGCCCTCGCACGCGGATCGACCTGCGCAGTCAGGTCGCGGGGGTAGCGCCCCTTGCGGGGGTTTCCGGGGGTGGAGCCCCCGGAAGGAAATTTTGATTATAACAGGGGCGATATTGTCTTTTGTACCATGACTTGGGGCGCTGAAGAGGTCCAAGGGAAGATAGGGTCCCAAGGTATGCATGGTTGTGGCATTTATTATCATTGTTCCAGTTATTAAGTTATGTTGTTTGTTTTCATAAGAGTGGTTCATATTCTTTTATTTTTTTATTCATTAATTTATGTCTCTTCTTTTGTTTTATTCACTAGTTTCAAGCTTTTCTTCTATTTGGTTAATTGTCTTTTTTAATGAGGCACGCCGGTTAAAGGTAGAGAGGTAGAGGCGCGCCAGTTAAATGGGTGTAAGGGAAGAGAGGGGCGCGCCAGTTTAGCATGACACAAAGGGGCGCGCCGGGTTAAGAGTGGCACAAGGGAGGAGAGGGGCGCGCCGGTTTAAAGCCCAGGGGGGGGGGGCGCCGGGTTCAAGCTAGACAAGGCGCCCGCCGGTTTTGGATGTGAGTAAGGGGTGGAGAGGTATTTTACTGAGAGGGTTTAATCCGGCGCGCATGGGGCGCGTCGATTTAGAGCCAAGAGGGCTAAAACGGTTTATGAGTATGGGACTAAAGCGGCGTGGGGGGGGGGAGCGCGCCGGATAAGTGTGCACCGGATTAGGAGCGCGCCGGATTGAGGTAGAACTTATGTTTTTATCTTTTCATTAACTCGGAGGTTTAGCAAGTAGTTAGGCTATTTGTTCACTCAGCAAAAATAGGCTGATTCGAAGGTTCAAAGTGTTTTGTTTGTCTGTTGAGATCAAAGTTTGGGTGGTTTGTTCAAAGGGGTTCAGGAACTCTAAAGTTCAGTTCATGTTCTCAGGGAACTTAGTTCGTTCTTGTTGTTCATATTCCTTGAAAAAAAGGGCAGCACCTCCCCCGGACTGAGGTTTGCTGGGGCGACATAAGGGATTGTCAAACGGAGTACTCTGGGACGATCCCAAAAACTTGGAGTGGCCTAACGGCAGTCTAGTGTCCCATAGTTGAACGCAGAAGCCCCGAGGACCAGCCTTCAAGGGTTCTAGCAGTTCATGGGTAGTAACTTCGTAGGAGCCCCAAATGGGGCAGATGTTCGCCAAGGGAGGCTGTGAATATTCATCCCTCCAATAGTTCCTTCGAAGACCATGCTATGGAGGAGTAGGCTTCAAAGCACCATGGATGAGTAGGAAACAGAGAGAAAGAAAAAAAAAGCAAAGAGGATCAAGCAGTAGAACACCATATGTTGCAAAAAGCTTTTCTTTTTATTCATCCGCAAGGGGAAAGATAGCGGGGGATCTACCCCAAAGCAAAAAGGGGGGAATACATCAGAGAGAAAGGAAGAAATACATCAATGGGGGAGGGGGGAACGGAGCACAAGCTCCTCCCCCTAGGCTCACCTGTCACTCTCACGCTCAATCTCTCTTCTTCTTCACCTAGCAGGCGCAAGAACGGGGTTTCTTATTTTCTTCTGAGGAAACTCCCAGCTGAACCAGACTCCCTCTCTCAGCTCTCTTCTCTTCTTTGCTCAACCTTTTCTCTTCTGACTCTCTTCTCTCTTCCCTCAGTTGAATCCCTTTTAGAGAGAGCCCTCCTCTTCCCAGCCGGGAGTGTTCGTTGCAGATATATCAGTGGAGCTGGGAGGAGAATCCTCTGAAGCCAGCGACAGGTGTCTTCTCTTTCTCCCCAACCGAAGGCAATCAAGTGGCTTGCGGACGTGTAGGGTGGTAGAGTAGGGAAGGTGCTCTTCAGGGATTGGCCGACGGTAACCGGTTGAGAAGGGACGGCCAATGCGGAGCTCGAAGATTGCCATTCCAGGGAGCTTGAGTGGTTCAAGTGGTTGCACACTGGTCGGGCGCAATATGTTCGGCCATTTCAGGTAAGTTCTCTTTGTTCGCACCCGAAAACAGGGGATCAGACTAAAGATGGGACGGCACCCTTGGTTAAAACGGCGCGCGGGGGGTGGGGGGGTGGGGGGGAGCATGTCAGATTTTGTGCCCAATAGGGGCGCACCGGTTTAAGTGGGCGCACCGGTTTAAGGCTTGATGGAGGGGCGCGCCGGTTTAGAGCTATATAGGTACCGCCGCACCGGTTTAAGACCCATTGGATTTCTTCCTGACTTAGCGGTGATTCGGATGGACACCTGCCCTCCCGTGTTGCTTTGGTTGTGGCGTCAAGCCCCCAGGGTTTTTGTTCAGAGCCTCCGAGTCCCTATTCAAGACCTTGAGTGATTTCCAGCGCATGCCAAACATGTGTTTGCATTCCCATGTTTCTTCTGATTCGGCCTTCGGCAATGCCGACTGGAGAGCCGGGGCCATCTCTTCTGCCCGAGGGGCTTCTCGTTGGGTGGTGGAGCGCCGACTATATATATTCATCATGCTTGGAGGAGGTATGGGGCTTGTTCGGCCTTTCCGTCTTCGACTTGCTCTCGGGGTGTCGAGACGTCTGTGCCGCAGGAACGTTCCTTTTGTTGTCTTCTTTTTTTGACGTCCACATCAGCCTCAGGAGCTATTTGTCACTCGGGTAGACCTATTTGTCACCCTTAATGGGGTATTTGTCACCGCTATATGATATTTGCTTGCCTTGATACCATAGAGGGGATTTCTTAGTAGCGTCTGCTCCATTTCAGCATGGAGTCAACTCCATTGCTTACAAGCCTGATCTAAGGGCTTCTTCAGCTCGTCCTTGAGACATATAGACTTATGGATACTTCCATGGTGAAGTCTCTACTATGCATGTGAAATCCATTCCATCAGTTTTGAATGTTGCATCAAACACTGCATTAACAATGCCTAACTAAAGACTAAACGTTCGGGCTTGCTCAACTGATCAACCCCATCAAAGCCTCTAAGATTGAACGGCTTTCCGAACTTGTCATGCAGGATTTGAGCTTCACAAATTCTTCACTAAATGCCTTCTATCATCCTGATCTTCAAGAGTTCACTCACATAGGATTAAGGCATATTAGGCATGACATTATCAAAACAACAGGCATGACATTATCAAAGCCATTTATCAAGGGCATGAAATGAAATGAGTCTATTAATGATTCATTGTGTATGCCTTCATCAAAACCACAGTTTAATGAGTCATAGTGTATGACATCATCAAAATCACAGGGACACAACATTCTCCCCCTTTTTGATGATGGCAACACTATGAGTCATTATAATCATTTAACCACAAATGTCAAAGCGTCAATGAGACAAGGTATGCAATGAGTATGCAGTAAGACTCAACTCCTCGAAAGGGCTCAAAGACTCCTAAAAACTCTCTCCCCCTCACAAAACTCTCTCCCCCTTTGCACTTACTGATAATGCACTCAAATATCCCAGTGCAAAAGACTCATCAAACTCTTCTCCCCCTTTGACATCAGCAAAAAGGATTGAGTTTGATACATAGCTAAGAATATGGAGAGGAGCAAGTTCAATCAGGAAATGTTTAGAGTGGAAGAGGATCACATCAAAATCAGTAGGGTCAACCATGAAGTGGAAATGTTCAGACTCAAGGATATAGCAGTGGAATGCAAACAGCTTGCTCAAAATGTGAAAGTGAAGATAACAAATTCCAATATGCATAGCAGCAGAAAAGGAGTTATGATTTTAGCAGAACAACAGTCAGATTAGAAGTGATGATTTCAGCAGAACAATAATGACTTGCTTCAGCAGTAGTGAAATGTTTCAGCAGTAATAAAAAAACATTGTAGCATGCCAGAATTGAAGGATAGCAACAAGAGTTTGTAAGGACAAGTTCATCAGTAGTGACTGTCCAAATGGCATTAGTGAGGGGCCATCAAAAGTGAATAAATTGGAATAATTATTTCATGGAGTTCAAGAAAACATTATATTAGAAGAATTATAATCTGAAGCATTATTCATTAGTCAAGCTTGCAATTTTTAGATTCTTCAGTTATAAGATTTTCTATGACACAACCCTTATTTTTTGCTTGGTTTAAGTGTAATAAACTTAGAGTTTATCAATTAAACTCTTTGAAGCATTTTACACTCAGACTTAATAGATATAAACCAAGACTACATGTTTAAATCTTGTTTAACCTCCTTTAATCTTACTCATTCAAAATCAATGACTCCCTTAGAAGTAGCTCAAGACTAGTATTGAGATTAAACATATTTGTACTTTCTAATTTGGTCCTTAGGGTTATAGCACTTTTTCTGACAATTTGGTCATATTTTCAGATTTTTTTTGGCTCATAAGTTTAAGAGCAGTCAAGTATAGTCCACATCTTTTGATTTAAGAGTGCACGTTGATAAGACGCCAGCATCCCTAGTTACTAAGTGAGACTAACTATCCTGCTTCACTTTGAACAGAGATAGCAGAGGTACTTCATGACTAAGTCCACTTCATTTCTTTGATGAAGGGCCTAGTTTCTAAGTGAATCTTTAACCATTACTGTGCCTGAGCATTGATTCACAATTTTTATCATGTGCAACCCTTTGAGATGTTTCAGATTCTTTTATGTTTAAGAACAATACTTAATCCAAATTTCTCAACCAAGGTTACCAAAGACCGTAAATTTTTAGATTTTAGGAGATTGCACGGGACACAACATGTGGGAATTGGTCGAGACCTATTAAGTTTTGAATGCAACCTTTTTCAGGGAATTCAATTTTTTAAACTCTTGAATTCATTAGGCTTAAAATAATAGTTTTATTCCTGGGTGATCATGTAATCATATAAAAGAAGATTCCTATATATGATTTGCTCAGATCAATGAATTTATGAACAAATTAGAATTATTATAAGCACAATGTGGTTCAATGTATTTTCAATAAGATTCAATCAAGGAAGATAGATTTTCAAGAAGGTTCAAGCAGACTGGTTTCAAGATTTGCAGAAATAGCATGGATGCCAATTTATAAGTATGTCTGATACAAAATGTTGACATCAATGGGAAGAGACTACTCATGAGAGAGTGTAAGCTAAGATCTTAGAGAAGCTCCCCCTCAGAGAATGCTGGATTTTGAAGGCAGATTTTCAAGGTTAAGGCTGAGGATGAAATGTGATCAATAATTTTTCTAGAGAGCACCCCTTTTTCAGCAAATGCAAGGAGTTTCAAGTCCAAAGAATAGAAGCAAGTCACTTAATTTCAGATCCATGAGAACATGGAGTGAGAAATGATGAGAGTGAGCCACAGAGACAAAGCAGTTTAGAATTTTAAAGCAGACAGATGAAGTGGACTTATGAAGGTCTTTAAGTCGGCTTGAGCTCAAAATAGAAGGCAGTGTTTTCATAAAACTGCAGGGAAGTCAACTTGAACAGTCCGCAGATCGACTTGAGCTTTTACAGAAATACTTCTCAACTCAAATTTACTCTAAATGGATGCATGGACTCTTTGAATGTTTCATCATCAATGACATGCATTCAAATGATGCTAGGATGGCACTGGCTCCGCCTGACTAAATGCAAATTGTGCATGAGAGAAATGTAAATCAAAGCATGAGACATTTATTCCCTTTAGATGAAGGTGCTATGCATTCCAAGCAGATTCTTCAAACTATGCATGAGCATGCAAAGAGACACATGTGCTGTAAACATGGCTCAAATGTGTTTTTCTTGGAATAAAACTTACTTCCCCATTACTGAATGCACTGAATATGTAAGCTAGACACGAAAATCATGCAAAGGGAGTATGCTGAACATGATCTCTTGAAGGATGTGCTTGTTTCAAATGCAGAATTGACCCATGGTACCAAGTAGAGGTATGTTCTCACGCATGGTGAAAGCTTCCAAACAGGTCTAACCTATCCTTCTTCTTGTCACCATTTTATATACCTATGAGGTCATGCATTAAAGGGCATCATGAGTTGAATGTAGTTTTCATATGACAGCAAATTCATCAATTTTCAGCCTGTGATTCAGAGAATGATGTACATATGCAAACACAAGCATGTATTGAACTTTCATGCAGCCAACTTCAAAATCCGTAGTTAAGACAATCAAGCAGAGTGAAGGCATGAGTTTCTATCTAACAATCTTAAACATGATATGCAACTCATCGAGAAGGGAGTTATTGAAGACCTGAATAGACATGATAATGCATGAAATGCGGCTCACAACAAGGAATTACTAAAAATCAAATATCTAAACCAGTAAAGTGTAGAAATGGGGTTTTTACCAAACAACAAGTGCCTTGAGTTTATTGAACCCCCTTTATTTTCCATTGACTCAAAGGCACATCTGTAAGCAAATTCTTCATTTTGAATTTTTAGGTACCCAAGTGTTATTGGGTCCTGAAAGGTTAGTAGAACCTCTAGTGGATGCTCTCCTCATTTTCTGTGCATGAAGGTCATCAAGTTTCAACAAATGACAATCAAACATGTGATGCCTAAATCTACCACAATAGTGACAACATATTGAATGTTTCACATTTTTCTTGTGAACATAATCATGAGGTTTCTTTGAACGAGCATGAATGTTGCCACTTTTGACATCAAAATTTGTTTCTTTTGCGAATGGTCAGCCAACATTGAGAAGCTTTGTAGCCTGGCTTCCCACAGTTAAAGCACACAATGTGCCTACCTTGTGAAACACATTTATTTATATCAACAACATATTTGTTTTTCTTAAAAACATACTGGTTTGCAGGGAATTTGACATGTTCATTCTGAATTTTTTTCTTTCCCATGACAAACCAACATTGTGCAGCAATGTGACCAACTTTACCACAGCAAAAACATTGAGTTTTCTTTTTCTGAACAGTATGATTTTTAACATGAATACTCCTAGCATGCATTTTACCAAACTTCTGATCATCTTGACTCATCAATCTACATTCATGCATCAAATGTCCATGCTTACCACAATAGAAACATGAAGTTCTAACTTCATTTCTTCGTGCATGTGTGTGTGAGTCAGAATTGTGATTAACATGCAAAGGGGCACCAGCAGCATGCTTTTTGAATTTGCTGTTCACATTTTTCTTTTTATCAGATCTAATTTTGAAAATTTTTAATTGTGGAACAGGAGAAGGTTTCCTAGATGTGCTAGGAACATCTGAAGCATGAACAAATGAGGTTTGCAATTTATTTCCAAATTGTTTCTTATTCACTGGGCTGTAGCCAAGCCCTTCCTTTTGGAAATTAACTGTAACTCCTAAGAGTTTATCCAAGTTGTTTTTTCCTTCAACAAACTTTGAGAGAGAATCATTGAAAACATGAATTTCAGGTTGAAGTGATGAAATGTGGAGTTCATAGCTTGCTATGTCTTCTTCATAGGAAATAACTTATTGATGCAACATGTCATTCATACTTTTGAGGCTTTCAATTCCTGTTTTAATTTCTTCACATTTTCATATTCACTTCCATCCACAGTGCAATTTCCTTTCTCTAGAATAAACAGTCTATCTAACATGGCCGTGTTTAATTCTTTGAGCTTTTCATTTTCTAATTTTAATTTCTCAATTTCATCAAAAAAAATTTCATTATTGACCATTGAACTTGCTTTTTTGTTTAGTTCCTCCTCCATTTGTTCAAGTTCAAGTTTCTTGTGTAGCAGGTTTTTGTTTTCTTCTCTTAAAGAAACAATTAAATCTTTCTGCCATTCAAGATCAGAGTGAAGTGATTCATTCAATTCTTTCACAAGCGAACAATCATTGCATGGAGAATTATTGGAATATGTGTTTTCATCTTCCTTTTTGAGTTTCCTATTTTGAGTTTTTAATTTCCTATATTTCTCATACAATTAGTAATACATCTCCATCAGGGCATCATAAAGAATTTCATGAAACTCAGATTTAGATTCAGAATATACCTCTTCATCCTCCTGTTGATCACTATTGTGATCACTTCTATCAGCCATTAGACATGTGTCTTTCTTTTTCCCATTGTTAGCCATCAATTTTTTCAATATGTCCTTTGTATTCCTGCAAGCAGAAACAAAAGGAAAGATATCATGATCAACAACGGATTTTAAAATGTCAATAGCTCAAAGATTATCATTATTTTTCATCCGGTGAACATCGGTCCTTTGGTCCAGTCCTTATGCAATTTATGTGGACCTTTTGAGATGATGATCCACAAGTTCGGATTAATTGAGTTAACAAATTTACACATCCTACCTAGCCACAAAGAAAAATCAAGACCGTCAAACACAGGCGGATGAACCATTGGAATCAAATCAGAGTAATGATCCATGATCATAAAAATACCAATGCAGTAGGATCCGCTCTGCAGATGGTTAAATCAGATCTATCAGAGACCTGCTCTGATACCAATTGTTGTGTGCTCTAATATCACGTGATGTGTATGGAAGGCTGATCTAGAGGGGGGGTGAATAGATCTGCCCCCTTTTTTGATGACAACAGCGGAATAAAACAAGCCTTCACACAATGGAGAAACCTTGCATGGTAGATGCAATAACAAATATGGAGATCGTGCCAAAGCAAACATCTAGCGTAAAACAACAACATAGGCAAACCATAGAGACAATAATTTTTAAGGTGGTTTGGACTCTACCTAGAGTCCTACATCCACCCCTCACTCAAATGAGTGAGGCTTCCCTAGAGCAAATGCACTAAACCGCTGCCTTACAGCTTGTAGAGAGATTATCCCTCTCAAGGAACCACTACCATATAGCTTGATGGAACACAAGGTCATATCACAGATCAGAGCACAAGATCAGTCTATCTTCCTACTATCACCGATAGGGACAGATCACCACAGATCAGAGCACAAGCTCAGTCTGTCTTCGTACTATCACCGGTAGGGACGGATCACCACAGATCAGAGCACTATCACCGGTAGGGATGTATCACCACAGATTAGTGCACAAGCTCAGTCTGTCTTCCTACTATAACCAGTAGGGACGATTCATAGTTTCAACAGAGACATACACAAAAGAAAAAATAGTAACAAGGAAAGACAGACATGAAATGGCAGACTCGAGCAAGATGAAATGGTTCCTATCTGAAAACTGGAGAGCGCGCTTGGCTGCTTCCAGATGACTGGCTTTCTTTTAGAGTGGCTTTTTCCTTGCCATAGGAGGCTGGAACTGGAGCTTCTTCTTCTTGCGGTATGAAGAGGGGTGTTGTTGAACAGCTTCTGCTTCTGCTTCAGATCTTCTAAAAAATGGCTTCATGGCTCTTCTCCTTCTTTTTTCTTATTCTCTGCCTCTTCTGGACATAGCAGAGCTCCTCTTAGAACATGCTCTCTTCTCCTTGACGAACTGGGCTATAGTTGGAACCTTCTATCTTTGAGCGTGCTCCCCACTCCTCTTTTCTAGCTCTCTCACCGTCTCTCTGTGTCTGTTCCTTAAGCTCGTGCTCCCTTGTATATAATATCCTACGTTCCAGAAAACTTCATTTTCTGCATGCAGGGTACAAAGCATGTTGCCCTTGATCTGGTAGCAAGAAATCTGGACCGTCCAGATCCATAGGAACTTCGAGATCCTAAGAAGAATGGCCACTAATTGGCTGGCAGGAGATAAGGTACGGTGCCATCTCATTGGCCTGCAAAACATCTTCATGCAGTACACGACGGTTTGAGGCTTTTTCCCAAAGGCAAAGAGCATTTTCGAATGAAACGCTTTCCAGGTGTTCTGTGATTGGTCCAGCTATACAAATGGGAATATTCTCTTTCTGAAAGCATCTGAGAATGTGCCGACCAACCTAGCGTCACGTGCCAAACATTGGAGAGCAACGACATGTGATATGCTTGGGTATCTCACGAGCTTAGCTATTTGTCTGCACTGGCAACCTATTTTCTAGCCTTACCAACTTCGTTTACACCCTTACTGCCCATTTGTCTCTGTTAAGCACATATTTTTCACCCTTAATGAAGTGAGCCATCGCCTTTTCAACCTTACAGGCTTCATGCGACTGGAGTTGACTCCAAACTCTTTTGGAGTTGACTCCGCTTCTACGTTTTTCACACTTTAAAAGCTGTCGCCCATTCTTTACCCTTGGCAGTCTATTTTTCACCCTTAACTTCTATTTGTCAGCCTTTCACACTTATTTGTCACTGCTAGCCATGGGAAGCCGTCGCCTTTAGCTTGTTTGCCTCTTCCTTGAAAGCCATCGTCCTTATCTGAATTGCCTATTTATTTGTTACCCATATTGGGTGTTTTTCACCCTTGAACCTTCATTTCTCACCCATGCTATCTGCTTGTTGCCATTGTGAGCTTGAGCATCTTGAACTTGCCTAGAGTAGTGTTGACTGAGGTCAACTTAACTGGATCGCTGTAGCTGGCAAGAGGTTGACTAGTCTTGGCGTTGACTGGAGTCTTGAGTTAACTTTGAGTGGAGTTGCTTTAACTGGGTCAACTTGACTTGGTCAACTTGACTGAAATCAACTATTACTAGGGTAGGCCTCGACTGGGGTCATCTTTGACTCGAGTCAACTCTGACTGGAGTCAATTTTGACTAGAGTTGACTATCCTTCATCGTTTATAAGTTCTTAGCCTCGTTGTCTTCCAAGACAGCCATTTGTCAAAGCCACTCATCTATTTTTCACCTTTGAAGCTTATTTGTCACCCTTAAGTAGCTATTTTTCACCCTGAACTCACATAACTGCTTTCTAGTGAAGACTACTTCTGAACGGCTTCTCTTCTTCTCTTTTCTTCCTTTGATCTTGAATGGATCAGAGTCATTAGTGCTTAGTGAAACTCTAGATTTGAGATGACAGGTTTAATAAACCCATGCATAGTTGGTTTCCTTGAAGAAGCTTGATCTTTCTTCATGTTTCACTGTGTTAAGAGACATTTTACACCGTTAGGAAGCTATTTGTTACTGATATCGGCTATTTTTCACCCAAGATGAGCTATTTGTCACCTTTATTCATCAATAGCCGTTGCTTTTTCTCTCCATTGTTTTATGCTTTCTTGCAACCTTGCTGCGTCGACTCCATGGACAAATGGAGTCGACTCACTTACTCACCAACTGCGTTGTGAACCCTCTGTTCATCACAAAAGCTATTTATCACCCTTAGGTACCTATTTTTCACCCTTAGCTAAACATTTGTTAGCGATATCTTGCGGTGCTATCTGCTTGAAGGTGTATCCTTGCTACGTTGACTACATGGACAGATAGAGTCGACTCTTCTTTTACACAATTGATGCTTCTCACTCTATAGTCCATATATCAGCGTCAGGAGCTATTTTTCACCTGGGTAGACCTAATTGTCACGCTTAATGGGGTCTTTGTCACCACTATATGATATTTGTCTTCCTTGATACCATAGCGGGGATTTCTTAGCAGCGTCAGCTCCATTTCAGCATGGAGTCAACTCCATTTCTTACAAGCCTGATCGAAGGGCTTCTTCAGCTCGTCCTTGAGACATATAGAATTATGGCTGCTTCCATGGTGAAGTCTCCACTGTGCATATGAAATTCATTCCATCAAAGTTCCATTAATGTTGCATCAACACTGCTTAACTAAAGATTGAACGTTCGGGCTTGCTCAAATGATCAACCCCATCAAAGCCTTTAAGATGGAACGGCTTTTTGAACTTGTCATGTAGGATTTGAGCTTCATAAATTCTTCACTAAATGCCTTCTATCATCCTGATCTTCAAGAGTTCACTCACATAGGATTAAGGCATATTAGGCATGACATTATCAAAACAACAGGCATGACATTATCAAAGCCATTTATCAAGGCCATGAAATGAAGTAAGTCTATTAATGATTCATTGTGTATGCCATCATCAATACCACAGTTTAATGAGTCGTAATGTATGACATCATTAAAACCACAGGGACATAACACATGTCTTCTTGAAGGTATCACGTACTCGAGGAACCCAAAGATTCGGAATCAAAGGAAAGTTAAGTCCGAGATTTATTGGTCCTTTTGAGATCCTTGATAGAGTTGGTGGAGTAGCATACAGGCTAGCATTACCACCAAAACTGGCAAGAGTGCATGATGTTTTTCATGTGTCAATGCTAAGGAGGTATGTCTATGATCCTTCGCATGTGATCCAACATGATGATCTGGTACTGCAAAAAGATTTATCTTATGAAGAGAAACCCATCAAGATATTAGATCAAAAATTACATCAACTAAGGAATAGAGCAATATCAATGGTTAAAATCTAATGGTGCTGCCATGGACAAGAAGAAGTCACTTGGTAATTAGAGGATACGATTAAAAAGAAGTATCAAAAATTATTTTCAAGTTAGTATTGTTAGCACTTTTCTTATTTTGTAATGAATCATGTGAATTTGGAAGACCAAATTCTTTTTTAAGTTGGGGTGGATGTAGCAACTCAAAATTTTTTATATGCATTTATATGCGAAAAAAATAATGAAAGATGAAAATAAAATAAATGGTGAATATTTTTTATTTATGTCTTTAAAATATAGAATATATACATGCGAACCCTATCTCACGTGTTAACACAAACGGCGAGATTCGCGGCACGACTCTGAGAAGGCAAAGACGTCGGTACTGTAGTATCAGATTTAAGAGAGAATTATTAGCTCTAATTAAATCTTAATTAGTGGATGATGTCATTTCTTACATCATTGAATAAATAAATTCATTGATTATGTCATAGAGGGGGATTTATTTCAACATTCACATATTGAAATTTATTTTCAACATAAGTTGGTGTAATAGTAACATGGGTTGGTGAAATAGGGAAATTATGTGAAAATTGACTTGGAATTAAATTAGTAATAAAATACTTATGAGATTTGGCCTATAAATAGGGTTGGTATCTTCGTTACTCAAAGCACAAATCTATTGGGGAAGTGCTAATTCTAGAGAGGAGGAAATCTTGAAGTTTGGAGGAGTGTTCGAAGTGTTCTTCGTTCTTGTTCTTCTTCCTCTTCGATCTTCCACTACGTAGGTTTTCTCTCAAGCAAAACTTAATTAGATCTTCATATATGTTCCTTTGCATGAGTATTTTGATTCTATGCAATTTTTCATGATCATGTATCTGTGGCTTATTTTGAGATTTAAAGTCTAAAAATTAGAGTTTTCATTATAAGAACGAGTTTTGATTGTCCATCTAAGAACGCGGATCACACATGGACCGTGATTTGAACATGGTAACCATGTCCGATTTGCCTCGTTTATATGCATTATTTTAAAACTTAAAATTTCAATTTTAAAACCATGTTCTTGCCTTAAAAAGTGTATCAAGAAAGAAATGACTACATAAATGAACTCGTAAGGCTATCGTTAAAGGTTTAAACAACTATGCTCAAATTTTCATAAAATTCCTATACATGATTGACCCTGTCCATTTTGATCTAAGCTCTATCTAACAGCTTGACATCTTTTTTCAATGTCTTTTCCTTCATTGAAAATCTTTTACAAATGAACATGTTAGAATATGTAAGAATGATGTTCGTTTGATTTACGTGTTTCTGACAAATCGTGTTGCTAGAAAGTCTACCAAGGAAGACCAGTGTGTAAGGCTAGAGGTCCACGGGTAAATGCTTTAAGTGGATAAGTGGTTACTTAATTAGGACCTTGCGAATGGGAGGAGAACCTCCTACTGTCCCACCTCTTACCTGGCTGAGATCTCTTTGGTTTTCTGCTAAGCACCCGATTGTGAAAAAACTTGATCTAAACCTATTTTAAAAGATTTCTACAGAGTTGATCGTGCCTTGACTGGCAAATTATTCTCTTTATTATCTTAGTGTCGTTAAATATAATGCCTTAAATCATCCTTGAACTTCTCTTATAAACTTTATTTACTCTTCATACTACTTGTCCTTGGAAATGAAAAATTTGCTAGATCTGTACTTTAGCCATAAACTACCATTTGGGAGTGTAGGAGCTAAGTGCCATGCGGGACAAAGTGCTACGTTATGGGAGCCACCTCTTGAGGCCAGAATGATGTAAAGTGCTAAATAACGGGAGCCACTTCTTCAGCATGTAGGGGCCACCTCTAGAGTCCTCCATAACTAAATGTCTAGTTGTGCGCTATACTACGCTTCTTAAGATTTTCATGAAACTCGGATTAGCCATAATTATAAATGAATTGTTCTAGAGATTACATGGGACTCTTGGTCCACCTGAACACTCAATGCCTGGCAAACATGGGGGCCCTGATCTGGTCCAAGGTGAGTAAAGCCTGAAAGTACTTATGCCCGAGGGAGTTGAATGATCAAGTTTGGCATTGCACCAACTGATATGTAAGATTGAAGTAGACAATTCACTTATTACATGCTTGACTCATTACATGTTTGACTTTCTGTACATGACATGTTTGACCGGGAGTGTTAATATTCTTGTTACATGGCCAATTTTACAATTCTATACTTATTATTTATCATCATGCTTACACCTGAGTTCTATAATATCTATTCTTGAATTCTTGACTTCCTAATCTTGTTCTCTACTATACTTGTCATTTATTTTATTTACTTGTTTTATTTTGAGAGCATATAGATGATTCAAAATGTTAATTACTTAAAGTGACATGGTAAATAGATATAAGTCCTACTTAGCTTTCTAGCTCACCCTGTGTATTCTTGTCAATTTTCAGGAAGTCCCAAAAGTTGACGGGAATGGGCTGGAGTGACAAGAGTGCTAATTGTTTTTATTAGATTTTTCCCAATATGTCTACTTAGAAATGAATGTACTAAATTTGAATAGTATCAAAAGTCCTTGAAGAATATTTGTTGGAAATGTCAGGTTATGAAATAAAGAAGTGATTTTATCAATTTGTTGTTCATACTCATCATCTGAGTCTCTTGATTAACCCGCTTGTATAATTGTTCACGCCTTGATATTTTTACCTTGTTCGGGGCGTGACAGTCAGCCACTCCGTGCTTGAGCCAGAACTTGCTTGCTCCTTTCTGAGCCAGTGTCCGCTTCTCCTCTGTCTGAGTCAATACCTCATTCTCATAAACCCAGAGTATATACCCTCTCTATTGTTCACATTGGAACCAGTCTCTTTGTCCCCAGTTATCCCTGTTGTGTTGCTGTTGCCCTGTCATTGTTGCATGGACTATGCCCTCCCGACGTCGCGGCTCCCAGGGTCCCTGGCTCTCTTCTTCGGTAGAAGAAACAAAGGTGTTTGGGCTCCGCCCGATGTAAAATAAAAATTGATTACTTGTGATCGATGGGGAAGACGTCCAACACATGAGCCCCCATAATCGCCTACACTTGTACCAGCGGAACCTCCTTCTCTCCACGTGGCGCACAACATTTCGTGCCCACGTGCCATGCCCTGGTGGCATATCCCCAGTCAAACACTTGGTTCCACAGGTGATCATCAAGAAATCGACTAGCACACCTACATTCCATCCAGCCATCCTTGTCCCAGTCTTCCAAAATGATTAACCATATTTCATTCATTCCTGTGCATTCCTATCGTTCTCTTCACCTTCTTTTCAATACCCTGGAATCCCCGTGTGCCAAGTCAACCTATCTCGGCCTTCCGTAAAAGGCAAGTGTGTGTCACCGCCGTGAGAAAAAATAGAAGAAATTTCTCGTGAGCCAACAAAGGCCCACGCCCAATTCATGATCTGCACCTTGAATCAGCGTAGTGGGGCACGTGGGTCATTCGACGCCACCCATCCGTCGCCATCCGATGCCTTGAATTGGTGTGGGGTGAGGCCAACGCGATAATCACCTTGGATTGGAGCAGCCAGCTTGTTTTGGCACTGGAATGGCGCTGAATCATTTCGTGTATCGCGCCTGACGATGCCAGCTCAAGTATCTTTGGTATTTCACCTTTTACCGTTGGGTAGAAACTTGCCGTTCTTTTTCCCGAGGCATATCGTTGGGCGTGCAACATGGGTTTTTTAAAATCATCCTTTTCGGACGCAGGCTTTGTGTTATCCCGGCGTGATAGGTCTAATGCCGATTCATGTTGACTTTAATATTCAGAATATCACGATCAGGAAAAGCACGTCAACTCCTTTTCCCTTGGTGCAATATCGTATGTGCTGAGCACACGCACAGGTGATCGGGTTTTATCATCCTTTCTGGACGTAGGTTCAGATCGACCCAGCGTGATTCTTCGGACGCTGTGTCAAAACATTTGTTATCGTTTCGGGGTGGTCTCCTTATATTTGGGACCGTATTTTTGGTGCCAACAAGGCTCCCGCATGGAAATGAGACCACGTGACTACAGATTTTGTGGTCGGGATGTCGAGGACTCCTAGTGGGCATGATAGTATTTGGTTGCTGGTGGATAGATTAACAAAGATAGCTCGGTTGTTGCCGATTAAAGTCAGTTAGAGTGTGCACAAATTGGCTTGATTATATGTGGAGCATATTGTTCCTTTACATGGAATCCCCATTTCCATTGTATCAGATCGAGATCCTCGCTTCACTTTAGGATTTTGGAGGAGCTTCTAGAGAGCTCTAGGTATGGAATTAGCATTTAGCTCGGCTTACCACCCTCAGTCAGACGGTCAGTCAGAGAGGACCATCTAGACTCTAGAGGTTATGTTGAGATCCTATTGCCTAGAGTGGCAAGGTAGTTGGATTCATCATTTGCCATTAGTGGAGTTCGCCTATAACAACATCTATCATTTCAGCATTGATATGGCTCCGTATGAGGCATTGTACGCGTGACCGTGCCAGACTCCACTTGATTGGTTTGAGGTCGGTGAGCGAGTCATGATAGGGCCGGAGTTGGTGTAGCAGTTTATCGAGGTGGTGCAATCGGTTAGGCAGGAGCTGCTGGTAGTGCAGAGTCGGTCGAAGAGTTATGCAGATTGGAGGAGGCAACCCCTTAGCTTTGCTGTGGGAGACCGGGTATTCCTGAGAGTCTCCCCTATGAAGGGGGTGATGCGCTTCATCCGGCGTGGGAAACTGAGTCCCTACTACATCAACCCTTTTCCCATTGTTGAGCGCATCGACGAGGTGGCGTATAGATTGTAGCTGCCCCCAAAGTTGGCAGTTGTGCATGTCGTGTTCCATGTGTCTATGCTTTGGAGGTACATGCCTGATGGTTCTCATGTCCTAGAGGATTTTGTGTGGCCTGAGGTGACCCCAGACTTATCTCTTTCAATGTATCATGTCCTTATTAAGGATCGATGTGAGCAACGCCTGATGAACAAGGTTATTCTTCTAGTAAAGGTAGTTTGGCAGCATCACTCAGGTGGTGAGGGATCTTGGGAGCGAGAAGATGAGATACGACAGTAGTTCCCCTACTTGTTCAAGTAAGTCTCTTCCTTTTTTGGCCATATTCTAGCTTAATTTCGAGGAAGAAATTTTCACAAGGGGGAGGACTGTAACGCTCCCAGATTTTTGGATCTTATTTTTATGGATAAATTAATTTTTAAATGTTCGAATTTGGATTCCGTTCAAATTGTGGCTTTTCAAAAAAATTTCGCAAGTGTTTGGCCTTATATGCGAGAGAATAGGGCATGTTTACAATTTCTATTTTCCCAAGGTTTTGGGTAAATCCCAAAACCTTTTCTTTTTCCCATTATTGCCACCCCCGCTGATCTCTATCCTCACTCTTCATCCGCTTCTGATCGCGAGACTGTTCGCCTTTCCTCTCCAGCTACAGATGGTGAGCCTGAGGGGGAGCATGATTTACGATGGCGGCGGGCTTGGCAAGTGTGGGGGAGGTGGTTCATGTGTGCGCGTTTCGGATCATGTTTCCTCACACATGGTTTCGAGTTCCGATGACTTTCGGAGTGGTTTGAATCACCATTTGAGGTTTGAAGCTTCGTCGAGGTAGGGGGATGGATTCCTAACTCCCCTCTCGCATTTCATTTTCGATCGACGGCGATTTGGGCGAGAGAGTGGGGTGCATTGCATTTTTTTGGGGACAATACCATGTTCGGGGACGTGAGCTCGATTCGGCTAGGTTCCTCACGATTTCTAGTTTAGATCGATTTTATCGAGTGCCATCATCGTCGGGGACGAGTTCCCTTGTTTTCTTAGGGTTTCCGCTCGCAATAGGGGCTAGACGGGATTGGGAGGATCTTCCGACTGGGTTCCGAGAGGATCCTGCTCTAGAGACGGTCGGGTAGGCTACCATCTCTGCCCAGAAGGGCAGCCAGTGGCCTGGCCGCCTGAGTGGGCTGGGCGGCCACTGGGTTGGCTACCCAGGAGCCTCTTCCTGTGGGGGTTGGCCGCCCAGGAGCCTCTTCCGATGGGCTGCTAGAGCCTTGGCCACCCAGAGCTCTGGGCTGCCAGAGTGTTGGCTGCCCAGCCTCTCTCCTGGGCGGCCACAGGGGTGGTCGCCTAGGGTGTTTGGCCTAGGGACTGGGCGGCCAAGGGGCTGGCCGCCTTGTCCCATGCTGGGTAACCATTGGGCTGGCCACCCAGGCCAGGGGAGCTGGGCGGCCATAGCCTTTGCCACACAGGCTCCAAGGCGGCCAGGAGGTTGGCCACCCAGGCCAGGCTTCCTGCTGGACCATTCTTCTTCTTTCCGAGCTTTTGCACTTGGTTTCGGCTCACATCCTTTACGCTGGTAGTTGATGGATTAGCCATCCAGTCTGAGGTCTATGGTTTCATGGTATGAGCAGCCTTGTGCTATGTTCTACATGTACTGTTGGGTTAGCACAGAGTGGTTTCCCCTTCTTAGCGAGTTCACACCTCCAGTGACCTTTCCCACTAGTTATAGCTTTCCTGCGCCCACGTGTGCGGACCCACTTGGGAGTGGTGGAGAGCTTGTCTTGGTGTAAGGGTTTTTAGGCTAGTTATTGTAGCACCCCCCGTCTTTGAAGCCTGAGTCTGAGTAGGGGAGAAAACCAGCTAGGGGACCCGACTTAGAGTGCATAGTCTGTTTGTGCACACGTGGTTGTGGGCATCGGAACTGCGCTGACATGTACGACCCCAGCTAGTCCTTGTTTTGTGGTTACGTAGTTAGTATGTCTCAATTTCTGCCTGGGGCGGGTAGGGAGACACCAGGGGCGCGGACTAAGATGTCAGTGGATGCATCCAACCTTACTTCTAGTGGGTAGTACTCTTGTCTCCTGTAAGGTAGTGACTCTGGTTTCCTTCGTCAATGGGGTTTTGATGGGAATCAACACCAGACACTAACATTTTATTTTTGCATTTGTATCCTTTTGTTTGCATTTATATCCTAGGATTAAGTGGATTGCAATTGTAAGGCATTATAAGCCAATTTGTTAGTCCTTAGGAATCTTTGGGTTTCTACGTAAAATGCCAGTAGGTCCAGTAGGGTCCCCCACCCTCTTTCCCATTGGTCCACCTAGGATCATGGGCCATGTGGGACTGGTTCAAAGTCCAAGATTGGACTTGGACCAAGGAGACAAGATGGGAGAAATATCCAATTTTACCTCCCATTTTCAAAGGGGCACCCCCCCTTGATGCGGGACGAGACACGGACATGACAAGCTCGCGATCGTCCCTTAACGAGGGAAGCGTCGGACGTGCGCGGTTGAGAAGCCGGCAAGAGCTAGGGTGGTCGGCTCTCTCTTTCGTGCCCAGATCGGGTCACGGGACGGTAATGCTCACTCTCGCAGCAACGGTGATACAAATAGAAAGCGAGCTAGTTACCCTATCATGCTCTCTAGCAGCGGCATAAACAAGTATATATGAAAATAAGCAAATGCCAAGTGTAGGGAGCGAGAACGATACCTCCACGCGCTTGGCGTGGGGACGACGGACCCGGCTGAAACTCGTACTCCCGGGGAACTTAACACACAATAATTACAGCAATGGGAATATGCCCACTCCACGCAGGGAGGTAAAGGGCGACACAAATGGGCCCGGGAGGACCGAATTCGGGATGACGGGCAGCTTCGTGTGTTGATTCGGCTACACGCGTAATCACGACCGTGGGGCCCACGCGCTGTCCGGAGGGGCCGTGTGGGACCCGGTGTCACCGCTGTGGTGGGGACACTGGTAGAAGCGATCCCCGGGCTGGCGGCACGCTGGAACGGTGATCGGAGGCCGAGCGGCTCCGTTCGGTACCCGTCGGAATTGCTGCCCACGGGCTGGTTGCCGCTGTTTTGCAGCGCGCGGTCGGACGAAAATGGCCGCTGTGATCAGCCCCGTCGCCGGAATGCGACAAAACCAGTGCCGTTGGAAAGAGGACTCAAAATCCTCAAACGTAGGGCCAGTGGATTCCTCTGAACCTATGCGGACCAGGGCCTTAGATATTTTTTAATCTTCTGCTCCACTGCTCCAGAAATCTCAGATCAGCATATCAGATCCCTGTAAAAGGCCGTTGACCGCCTACTTACAGTGGGATTCTGACTTTGAGCTCTTCTTCAAAGTTGTAGATAATCAAACCACGGAACTAGGACAATTTTGGGAATTGGAGTTGGAGGTGGGGGTGATTTGATATGATTTTTGGAGTAACTGGTGGTCGGATCTGGGAACAGGTGGACAGAACTGTAGAGGGGACTGAGAACGATTTTTAGAAAATATGAGATGGACGAACCAAACATTAAGAAAAATTGTGCATGAAGGGGTGGATGGAAGGAAACGCCAGTAAAATTTGTGGGATGAACAAAAATCAAAAAGTGGGCCTAAGACCTAAAACTCAGGGCGGGTGAAAATGGAAACAGACAGCAGACAGAACAGAAGTGGAAGAGTGGACGAAAATCTAAAAATACTAAACGGGATCTGAATGACAAACCAAAATTTAGGGGATGTTCTTGACACCTCTAGAACACCCAGTAAAATTCCCAGCTCGATCTGAGCTCATGGCTGAGGTGGGAAGTTCGTGGAAGTTGCTGTGGTACTGCGCGGACAGAACTGCAGCGGCGGCTCGATGGCGGCACGAACGGCGGCGGCGGCGGCACCGATGATCACCGGAGGGTGGGGAAAGGAGATACCACTCTAGAATGGAGGCTTGGGAAGGGGAGAACCAGAGGAGAGAGGGCTGGGGGCGCAGCTAGCTCTTGCTCATTCAACAAAATTCTGATTTTCATTGATTTTCACATAAAAATACAATCTTTTATATGATTCCAACCAAATCAATTGTGCACCCTTAGATCTAGGGATGGGGATTGAAGGGCTGGGATTGCATGCCACAAACACAAAAAAAAACATTAAAAATTGAAGAGGGGGGGCGGCCTATTGACTATGGGTAGGTTTTGAATGGAAGGTTGAATGGGGGTAGGTGGGATGGGTGTAGAATGTTGACATTCTTAACCCTTTGTCTACCCATGTGGCATATGACTAGTCCACTCATCTAGAAGGCCACCTAGGCTGGTTGACCAGCCCCACATGGTCTAGGTGGACCAATGGGAAAGGGGTGAGGGCCCCCTTGCTGGTCCCATTGGTAAATTACATAGAAACCCACATAATCTACGGGAGTGACGCATTGGCCGATAAAGCCGTACAATTGTGTGTATACTTTCCCATGAATAAAAAAATAAACTAAATGATATAAATGTAATATGAGAAGTACTAGTTCGGTGTCGATTCCCATCAACTCTCCCCGGGTGGGAGGAACTCGACCCCGTCGAGTAGGGGTAGGAATGCTCGAGTACTCCGGCGGATCCGTCACCGTGCCAAGTAGCGCGGGTATGCTCCACTCCAAGTGATCGTCACCTGCTCATTCCATATATACCCGATATGCATGAACTGCCATGGGCTATAGGTGGACACTCCGGGTGGGGCACTCTCAAAAGAAAAGGAAGCGGCTCGAAGACTCACTAGGAATCACCACTGAGTCCCTATAGGTGACTGATCCGGGTATAGATGTAGAACCGGTCCCATACTCATCGGGTGAGTCCAATCACCTCTTACTCATAAGAGAACGACAACAAGCTTACACACGACACATGCAGACTCACCATGCACTAACACACGTATGCAAACCACACAAACAAACGACTCAAAACACACCACACAAAACAAACCACACAAGGAAAACACACCGACTCATGCACGACTCTAGAAGAAGGTGGTAGCATCAAGCCCACAAGGTGGCGGTATCCTGAGCGGCAGAAGGGTCGCCCAGTTCTTCCCCCAAGGCATAGTACTCATCGGCTAGTGCCTCATCGGCCACGTAATTGACATACTCAAGCTCGGGAGGTGCGGACCCTCCAATACCTAGGGCTAGGGTGGCGCGAGCGGGACACTCACTGGCAATGTGGCCAAATCCGTGACAGTGGAAACACTGCACTCGTGATCGACTACTCTCCCCGATAAGAGGGGCCTTACCCTTATCCTCCCGACGAGTAGGGGGCGTAGGTAACAAGGGTGGAGGTGTAGGCGCCGTGGGCAATAGCGGGGGAAGTGTCGGGGCCAGGGGGCGGGCCATGTGTGCCGGGGGACGGGCAACGGGTGCCGGTGGATGGGGTGGAGGTAGATCCCGTGGTGGGGGAGGTCGAGGTCTAGGAGAGAAGTGCTCCTGACGGGTGGGCTCCTGAAGACGAGCCATGGGTCCCCTCGGGTATGAACCTAAGGAGCCACGGGAATCACTATGGGAAGGAGCGGGGCTCCACCGAGGAATAGACTCGAACTCTCCCTCGAATTGCTCCATCTCGAGAGCAACTTGGTATGCATCCTCCAGCTTGTCCACCTTGCGGCGGAGAAGCTCATACCGTAGGTGTGGGCGTAGACCACGCCGAAACCGGGAGACGGTAAGGGAATCCTCCTCCGTGGCATCACATCGCAAGTAGTACTCATCAAATTCGGCGATGTAATCCGAGACGGACCGGTCTCCTTGGGTGAGACTTTGCCACCTCTCTATAAGGCGCAGGCGATAGGAGGTAGGGAGGTACTTCTTCCTAAGCTTCTCCCTCATATCGGTCCATGTATCGATCGGGGGTTCTTGACGATGAAACAATAGGTTCTCCATGTTTCTCCAATAGGTTTGGGCTTGGCCTAAAAGTTTCATCCTGGCATACTTGACTTTTCGTTGGTCCGACATCTCGAACCACTCAAAATATCGGTCCATACCAGCCTCCCAATCAAGGTAGACCTTTGGGTCCAAGGACCCGTCAAAGGTGGGAGGGTCGGCCCGAACGGTCCGAATGGCCCGTTCATCCATATCTTGGTCGTGGGTACGCCGTGTATGGCGATAATCACGACCATGTCCCCGATGCTCATTATCAGACTCGTAGTCATGCACCTCGGGGACTTCGTGCCTCCTAGTAGCTACCCCTTGAACCCTTGGAGTCGCGGGTTGATGAACCGGCTCCGGTTGACCTTGTGTAGGTGGGGCGGGTGCCTGGACTGGGACAATCGGGTGTGTCTCGGCTGGTCCTTTCTCTAGTGTGGTGACTCTCCCGACCAATCCTTGAACGGACTGGTTCGACCCAGCGGCCCTATCCTCTACAACTTTCATCCTCTCTTCTAGGCGGGTGCCTAGGCCATTCACTCGAGTACTCGCTTCTTCCATCCTATCCACTCGAGTGCTTAACTCATCCATGCGCTCACTCAACCCATCCATTTTTTCCATAAGTGTTCGGAACATAGTGGCCACCTCATCGGAACTATAGACTCGGGATTCCGCCATTGGTGGAAGTGGGGGTGAGTATTGAGTACCTCGACGAGTGGGCATGCAAACACACCGACTAGACGATGCCGACTAAAGCAAACACACACTAATATGATGCACCTAGACGTAACCAAAACTCGGCATGTGGCGGAGTTAATCGATCCGAAGATCACTCGCGCAAGTGTGCGGTCTTCCCGATAGGCGTAGCCTAACGTTCGGACAACACCTTTTGATATACCGAGTAAAGGGATGCAAATGCGAAAACACACTTTTTTTTTGTTTGTTTTAAAACAATGATGACCCTAAACACGACTTAGACCGACTAATGACTAGACGTAAATGACACTTTTTTTTTGACACCCTAGACTCAAACTCGCTCTGATACCAAATTGATGCGGGACGAGACACGGACACGACAAGCTCGCGATCGTCCCTTAACGAGGGAAGCGTCGGACGTGCGCGGTTGAGAAACCGGCAAGAGCTAGGGTGGTCGGCTCTCTCATTCGTGCCCGGATCGGGTCACGGGACAGTAATGCTCACTCTCGCAGCAACGGTGACACAAATAGAAAGCGAGCTAGTTACCCTATCATGCTCTCTAGCAGCGGCATAAACAAGTATATATGAAAATAAGCAAATGCCGAGTGTAGGGAGCGAGAACGATACCTCCACGCGCTTGGCGTGGGGACGACGGACCCGGCCGAAACTCGTACTCCCGGGGAACTTAACACACAATAATTACAGCAATGGGAATATGCCCACTCCACGCAGGGAGGTAAAGGGCGACACAAATGGGCCCGGGAGGACCGAATTCGGGATGACGGGCAGCTTCGTGTGTTGATTCGGCTACACGCGTAATCACGACCGTGGGGCCCACGCGCTGTCCGGAGGGGCCGTGTGGGACCCGGTGTCACCGCTGTGGTGGGGACACTGGTAGAAGCGATCCCCGGGCTGGCGGCACGCTGGAACGGCGATCGGAGGCTGGGCGGCTCCATTCGGTACCCGTCGGAATTGCTGCCCACGGGCTGGTTGCCGCTGTTTTGCAGAGCGCGGTCGGACGAAAATGGCCGCTGTGATCAGCCCCGTCGCCGGAATGCGACAAAACCAGTGCCGTTGGAAAGAGGACTCAAAATCCTCAAACGTAGGGCCAGTGGATTCCTCTGAACCTATGCGGACCAGGGCCTTAGATATTTTTTAATCTTCTGCTCCACTGCTCCAGAAATCTCAGATCAGCATATCAGATCCCTGTAAAAGGCCATTGACCGCCTACTTACAGTGGGATTCTGACTTTGAGCTCTTCTTCAAAGTTGTAGATAATCAAACCACGGAACTGGGACAATTTTGGGAATTGGAGTTGGAGGTGGGGGTGATTTGATATGATTTTTGGAGTAACTGGTGGTCGGATCTGGGAATAGGTGGACAGAACTGTAGAGGGGACTGAGAACGATTTTTAGAAAATATGAGATGGATGAACCAAACCTTAAGAAAAATTGTGGATGAAGGGGTGGATGGAAGGAAACGCCAGTAAAATTTGTGGGATGAAAAAAAATCAAAAAGTGGGCCTAAGACCTAAAACTCAGGGCGGATGAAAATGGAAATAGACAGCAGATAGAACAGAAGTGGAAGAGTGGACGAATATCTAAAAATAATAAACGGGATCTGAATGACAAACAAAAATTTAGGGGATTTTCTTGACACCTCTGGAACACCCAGTAAAATTCCCAGCTCGATCTGAGCTCATGGCTGAGGTGGGAATTTCGTGGAAGTTGCTGTGGTACTGCGCGGACAGAACTGCAGCGGCGGCTCGATGGCGACACGAACGGCGGCGGCGGCGGCACCGATCATCACCGGAAGGTGGGGAAAGGAGATACCACTCTAGAATGGAGGCTTGGGAAGGGGAGAACCAGAGGAGAGAGGGCTGGGGGCGCAGCTAGCTCTTGCTCATTCAACAAAATTCTGATTTTCATTGATTTTCACATAAAAATATAATCTTTTATATGATTCCAACCAAATCAATTGTGCACCCTTAGATCTAGTGATGGGGATTGAAGGGCTGGGATTGCATGCCACAATCACAAAAAAAACATTAAAAAATGAAGGGGGGGGGGCGGCCTATTGACTATGGGTAGGTTTTGAATGGAAGGTTGAATGGGGGTAGGTGGGATGGGTGTAGAATGTTGACATTCTTAACCCTTTGTCTACCCATGTGGCATATGACTAGTCCACTCATCTAGAAGGCCACCTAGGCTGGTTGACCAGTCCCACATGGTCTAGGTGGACCAATGGGAAAGGGCTGAGGGCCCCCTTGCTGGTCCCATGGGCAAATTACATAGAACCTCACATAATCTACGGGAGTGACGCATTGGCCGATAAAGCCGTACAATTGTGCGTATAATTTCCCATGGATAAAAAAATAAACTAAATGATATAAATGTAATATGAGAAGTACTAGTTCGGCGTCGATTCCCATCACCCCTTTAATATAGTGTATTCATTGTTGTATTTTTTTTATTTTGGTCATTTGACGACATGGGGATTAACTTTCCTATCCCTTGTTTACCCCTCCCTAACCCTAGATCTGAGGGTAGTCTAGGTCTTTTTTCCATTTCTATATAACCCATGTATTTTTCCATTTCATGGAATTAATAAAAGGATTAAGCATTTGCTCCACGAATTGCCCAAAGGCACCCCCTCTCTCTCCTCTCCCCTTGCAGCTAGATTGATGTATTCTTAGGGTGGATTCCCTAGAAAACTTGGTGGATTCCAAGTTGCATCTCCCCTTTAAGTGTGAAGCTCCGCCGCCGCTGCCATCGAGCCGCCATCGTACCACCACCGCCTCGTCGTCACAGATCTGTCCATTGCTGGATAGAGATCCAAAAGCCCAATTTTTAGCTCCCCATCAGGAGATTAGATCATGCTGAAAATTGGAAGGTGTGTTCCTCACGTTCCCCCCAGCCTCCACAAAAAAATTCACATTTTTCCTCCCCTGTTTACCTTCCTTTACTATTTATTCCCCTCGATCTATAGATTCTGTCTCTATGCAGAGTTGTGTTCTAGCATCCCAACTTCTCTTTGTTTTGACCCCCTTCCCTAATTCAGATCGATCTGAAATTTAGACTGTGTTTTCTGTCCACCAAAACCCATTTCTCCAAATTTTTCCACGATTTTAGGAGTTCACTTACCCCTCATAAAAGTCTCTGTGAAAACCAGTTTCTATTTTATCCTGTGCAGTCTAGATCCGACCCCTCCCCATCATAAAATCCATTTCCCCTCTCCAACCACCTCAAAAAATTACAAAACAATTATCCTCGTGTTCCTTACTTTCTCCTCCATCTTCCATAAAAATCCCAACTCCCAGATCCATTTTTTATCCCTCGGTCGAACCTAGTTCTCAGGCAGATCCCAATCTGCCCAACCAGCCCTGAGTTAGAGGAGCCCGATTGTTCTAAATTCCACCAAAGAAAATACAGAGACAGGAAAATTCCTGTAATAATAGGTGGTTGAAGATCTATAAGCTAGCTTCGCAATGACACTGGTTTCGCATCGATCCGACATCGGAGCTGGTCACAGCAAGTGCTTTCGCCAGGTCGCGCAGTGCTGAAACTGCACCACTGGTCTGGGAACAACTAGCAACAACGTCCCACAGGTTGACCGTCTCGGCTTCCACAAGGCGAACCGGCGTGTCCCCCTCCCAGGGATTGTTCCCCCAGGGGTCCCCTTCGCTATGGTACCACTCTCGGTCCGATCGGCCCTCCGACCAGGACGTGGGCCCCACGTTTGTTGGCACGCGCTATCGTCGGAGCTGCCCAAATCACTGCCCGTCAACCCGAACCCGTTACTCCCGGGTCCACGTGTAGCCCTTTACCTCCCTGCGTAGAGTGTGCAGCAATATTCATTGCTGTAATTTAATTATTTACTGTACCAAGAGTACGGAGTTCGGCCGGGGTCGTCTTCCCCACGCCCGGAGCGTGGAGGTATCGTGTCCGTTCCCCACTTGGCATTTGCTTTACTCGTATATATTTCTATATGCCGCTGCTTGCATGTGATAGGTCCTAGCTCGATATATTTTTTATCACCACTGCGAGAGTGAGTGAGTGGAACCCGTCCCGTGACTCGATCCGAGCACGCGGAAAAGCTGATACCCGAGACTCATTGCCGGTTCCTCAACCGCGTAGATCCACGCGTTTCCCTCGCGTAGGGACCTCCGCGAGCTAGAGTCCCAGGTTCGTGTCCCGTCCCGCATCAAATTGGTATCAGAGCTAAGTCGAGTCTAGGGTAGTCGGTCTTAGGTTGCATTCCTATACCCGATATATCAAAATGTGCTCCCAGAATGATAGGTTACGCCTATTGGGAAGGTAGCACACTTGCGTGAGTGCAATCTTTGGATCAAACCTCCGCCACGTATCGGATATGGGTTGAGTCTAGGTTTGTATTCGAGTCCGAATTTTACCCCTTTTCACCATTTAGAGTCGTGTCTAGGTGATTGCATTAGTCTTGCATAAAAGTTTTACATAAAAAAATAAAAAAAGTGTTCCAATGCATGCCCACTCCTAGGGGAATGAATTCTCATCTCTTTGCCACTATGGCCAACCCCTACGCCCAAGTCCCAATGAAAGAGAAAACCCCGATCAGACCCGTCCAAGGCAATAAATCTGTGTCTGAGTACATTAGGGACTTCGATGAGTACCGGTTAGGATATGGAGTTGGAGAGAAGAGCACCACGACTGCATTTCAGTTCCAGAGAGGTTTGCAGCTTCACTTCCAGTTTGAATTGCTTTGCCGCGACGTGACCACTCTGGCACATTCTTATCTGGTCGCTCTAGAGGTTGAGCCTTTCGAGTCAAGTTTTGATGCTGCCCTTCGACGAGCATCTACCTCTCAGCAGAGCCCTGAGCAGATCGGACAGCCCGCCCCACGGCTTTCCCCACCCCAACCGGGGAACCCTTCCCCTAGAGCTCATTTGCCACCTACTTCCGATCCTTATTCGAAGCCACCTCCTTTGGAGCCACCTGTGTTTCTAACGGGAAAGCTATTCATCACCGAGCCACTACTTAGTTGGCTCAAGATAGGCTTGGTCTCTAGACCGCCTTGCTACCCATCCATGGACCCTACACTACCATTAGTGCCCGTCAACTCATTCCATACCACATTCTGATCTAGTCACCCTGTTGATACATTGGGTGACATTATTAAGGGATTAGACTGACAATTGAAGTTGACGTGTATGTTGCCCCGAGGCTTCGACCAACCCAATCGTCGTAGCTTCACGCTTCCAGCTTCCAGCTTTAGGGTCCATTACCTCTGTATGCACCGTTGGTCGTGTCACCACAGAGATTCTCTTATTCATCCCCATGCCGACTGAGCCAAACTTCATTCCCTTTATCCCGAGGGAGGAACCATACCTTCTATATGAGACCACCATCCCATCTACCCTAGTGCATGAAGGTAACCATTTACACTTTCAATTCCAAACATGAGACAGTGACCTATGGGAACCCAGCTCGAGGAGTCACACATTCTTTGATCCCTTCGACCCCTTCCCTAGTGAACACCTTGACCCACCACATCTACTCCACTTTTTCAAGGGAGTCCACTATCACACCCCTTCCCCACGGGCCGGACCATCTACACCCATCACGCCTGTTCATTGGCGAGAGATACATACTTATAGGGTGATGAAGAAAGTGATTTCCGTTCTCCTAGCCCTCCCACACCCAAGTCCAAAGGGCCATCCGTGCATGAGTGCTGCACTTTGGGATATCTAGGAGTCCATGATTCTACCGACATTTGGTTGCGTCTTGTGTTTGCATGGCACACATTCGGATGTCATGGTCCACCATTACATATGTATGGGTCGGTCTAATAGTAGGTTTGTTTACGGTCATGTCTGAGTCCGTGTTTTCTTTATTCGTCCTGTTTGTTAAGAGTCTATACATACATGTGTCGAGCATATTAGGAGTCACATAGTCGGTCTCATGTCAGCTCGCGATGTCAGTCCCTTTCAAGTGTGAGGCAAGTTGGGTCTAATGCGTACGTTGTAGACTTGCTAGAATTTGGGATCGGCTCTACCATTCTATGCCTCGGATCCAGTCACATATAGGGACCCAGCGGTGATTCCTAGTGAGTCATTGAGTCGTCTCCTTCCTTTGAGAGTGACCCCACCCCGGAGTGTTCACCACTAGCCTCATTCCCACAGCAGCATGTGCATATCGAATATATACAGGATGAGCAGGTGACAGTTACTTGGAGTGGAGCATACTCCGTGCTACCAGGTACGTTGACAGATCTGTAGGGGCCACACAAGCAACTGCACCCCTTACTCGACGGGGTCGAGTTCTTCCTACATGGGGAGAATTGATGGGAATCAACACCAGGCACTAACATTTTATTTTTGCATTTGTATCCTTTTGTTTGCATTTATATCCTAGGGTTAATTGGTTTGCAATTGTAAGGCATTATAAGCCAATTTGTTAGTCCTTAAAAATCTTTGGGTTTCTACGTAAAATGCCAGTAGGTCCAGCAGGGTCCCCCCCTCTTTCCCATTGGTCCACCTAGGATCATGGGCCATGTGGGGCTGGTTCAAAGTCCAAGATTGGACTTGAACCAAGGAGACAAGATGGGAGAAAAATCTAATTTTACCTCCTATTTTCAAAGGGGCGCCCCCCCCCTTTAATATAGTTTATTCATTATTATATTTTTTTTATTTTGGTCATTTGACCACATGGTGATTAAATATCATATCCCTTGTTTACCCCTCCCTAACCCTAGATCTGAGGGTAGTCTAGGTCTTTTCCATTTCTATATAACCCTTGTATTTTCCCATTTCATGGAATTAATGAAAGAATTAAGCATTTGCTCTAAGAATTGACAAAGGGCGCCCCCTCTCTCTCCTCTCCCCTTACAGTTGGATTGCTGTATTCTTAGGGTGGATTCTCTAGAAAACTAGGTGGATTGCAAGTTGTACCTCCCCTTTGAGTGTGAAGCTCCGCCGCCGCCACCATCGAGCCTCCATCGCACCACCACCGCCTCGCCGTCGTAGATCTGTCCATTACTGGACAGAGGTCTAAGCCCGATTTTTAGGTCCCCATCAGGAGATCCGATTGTGTTGAAAATTGGAGGGTGAGTTCCCCACATTCCCGCTAGCCTTCACAAAACAATTCACATTTTTCCTCCCTTGTTTACCTTCATTTACCATTTATTCCCACCGATCTACAGATTCTGTCTCTGTGCAGAGTTGTGTTCCAGCAACCCAACTTTTCTTCGATTTGACCCCCTTACCTAATTCAGATTGATCTGAAATTTGGACTATGTTTTCTGTCCACCAAAACCCCTTTCCCCAAATTTTTCCACGATTTTAGGAGTTCATTTACCCCTCAAAAAAATCTCTGTGAAAACCGGTTTCTATTCTCTCCTGTGCATTCCAGATCTGACCCCTCTCCACCATAAAATCCATTTCCCCTCTCAAACCACCTCATAAAGTTACAAAAAAATTATCCTCGTGTTCCTTACTTTTTTCTCCATCTCCCATAGAAAACCCAACTCCCAGATCCATTGTTTATCTCTCGGTCAAACATAATTCTCAGGCAGATCCTAATCTGCCCAGCCAGCCCTAAGTCAGAGGAGCCCGACTGTTCTAAATTCCACCAAGGAAAATACAGAGACAAGAAAATTCTTGTAATAACATGTGGTTGAATATCTCTAAGCTAGCTTCGCAACGGCGCTGGTTTCGCATCGATCCGACGTCGGAGTTGGTCGCAGCAAGTGCTTTCATCGGGTCGCACAATGCTGAAACTGCACCACAGGTCCGGGAACAGCTAGCAACAACGTCCCATAGGCTGACCGTCTCGCCTTCCACAAGGCGAATTGGCGCATCCCCCTCCCAAGGTTTGTTCCCCCGGGGGTCCCCTTCGCAGCGGTACCACTCCCAGCCCGATCGGCCCTCCGACCAGGATGTGGGCCCCACATTTGTCGGTACGCACTATCGTCGGAGCTGCCTAAATCGTTGCCCGTCAACCCGAAACCGTTACTCCCGGGTCCTCGTGTAGCCCTTTACCTCCCTGCGTGGAGTGGGTAGTAATATTCATTACTGTAATTTAATTAGTTACTATACTGAGAGTACAAAGTTCGGCCGAGGTCATCTTCCCCACGCCCGAAGCATGGAGGTATCGTGTCCGTTCTCCACTTGGCATTTGCTTTACTCGTATATATTTCTATATGCCGTTGCTTGCATGTGATAGGTCCTAGCTCGATATATTTTTTATCACTACTGCGAGAGTGAGTGAGTAGAACTCGTCCCGTGACTCGATCCGAGCACGCGAAAAAGCCGATACCCGAGACTCATTGTCAGTTCCTCAACCGCGCAGATCCACGCGTTTACCTCACTTAGGGACGTCCGCGAGCTAGAGTCCCAGGTTCGCATCCCGTCTCGCATCAGGTTGATGTGTGATGATAGGCAGATCTAGAGGGGAGGGGTGAATAGATCAGCCCCCCTTTGCCCTTCTTTACGGAAATAAAAACTAGATACAAGACTAAGACTAGTAAGGCAAGAGATAGTTGATAGCTAACAGGTTAGATGCACGGATGATGATCAGAAACGTTCCTACCAAGCATCTAGCGTCAGTACCCAATGGACGATAAACCACAAGACACATGTTTTACGGTGGTTCGGTCTCTATCCAGAGACCGATGTCCACCCCTCACACAAGTCGGTGAGGCTTCACTAGTGCCAATGCACTACCGCTGATTCACAGCTTCCAACAGAGAGATACACTTTCTCAACTCTGATACCAAACAGCTTGAGGGTACACAACCCTGAAACCCACAGATCGGTGAACACACCGTCTGTCTTCCTACTCACAGGTAGGGAGCAAAGTAAGAGTATTTGTTTTCAAAGAAAAATAAAGCTGTAAAAAGAACAACCAGATAGAGTATGACACAGAAACTTTATAGGAGAAGAGAACTCCTGTCTGGAGAGGAATGGACGAAGCCTGGCTTCTCTTCATCTTTCTCCTAGGTCTTCACCGCGACTGCAAGGGGAACGATAGATAACCTCCTCAGCTTTCACTCCCACTAGATGAAGCTATAGATAGATGATGTCTCCCTTGCTTTGAGAGATCCTAAGATGGAAGAAGAAGATCTGCTTCGTTGCCCTTGTTCAAAAACACCAGGAAGGAGAGATCTCTCTTTGCTTGTCTTATTTTTTTGGCTACTCTCCACCTTGTTCTTTTTCTCTATGTTCAGCTCTGTCGCCGATTGGAGCTCCTTCTCCTGCTATATCAGTGGCTCACGGTATCTCTTACGTTGTCCACTGTAGAAGCCACAACCAGAACGTCACATCCCCATTATTTGATTTGCTTCCTCAGCATAGTTGACCTTTCCCTGTCGGCATGATGGTACGTGGGTAGGTAGGGAACCAAAACTATAAGGTACCAGCATTTCAGAGGATGTCTTTGCCAGACAATAAACTCTCGTGATAGGTGAGCTTCCTAATGGCTTTTCAAGTGCGAGCGGATCTTCCAAGACCGGTTACGGATCTTGGAAAGCGGACGCTTTCGATTTTAGATCCGTTCTAGGCGATCATGAACGTGTCGACACTTTACACACAGGGTGTCGACACATCCTATTACGATCTTGAAGAACCGTGGCTTCCATGCAGAACAGGTCGACACTTCGACAGACAAGTGTCGACACGGGAGCCATACTCGCGTACGGATCGTGCCGCCGTGCCGAGACTTCACTAGGCGGTGTCGGGACATATGCAGTAATCAGAGATGAAGCCCGTTGCGCTGGAGCCAAGGTGTCGACACTTTTTCCACAGGTGTCGACACTTGGTGTAAAACAGAAGCTAGCTAGAGACGGTTGGACCATACTTTTCTTCTACGCGTGTCGACACATTGTTGGAAGTGTTGACACCTTGCTCACTCCAGAGCTCAACCCGAACTGGTTCTATCTTGGTTTCTTCATGAAGTGTCGACACGTCCAGATGACAGGTCGACACTTGAGTGTCCTTCACTTGAGCTGTCCAAAATATTACTTAAGTAAAAACATTAATCACACCACAACATTCAATAATAAACTGTGGTTTGTTATCATCAAAACCAGGGGACACAACATTCTCCCCCTTTTTGATGATGACAACCATGGTTCATTATTTACAAGCATTCATAAGCATTTCCAAAGCAAACTTTTCATTCCCAAAAAAAAGTTTCATACAATGTCATGAATTAGGCAAAATGTTTTCCATTGATATACAAAAAGGATTTCATATACATCCATCAAAGACTATGCATGACCTAACTAGATGCCTTAATCTAGATGCTTGTAACAGACTAGACTGGGTCTCCCCCATTGGCATCAGCAAGGAGGGGGTGAAGGAGGTGGTTGCTGTGGTGGAGGCAATGTGCTGGAGCTGGTGCTGTCTGGATGCTGAAGTTTCTAGGCTTCAGAGAACTGATGCTGCAGTAGCATAACAGTGGTAGCGAGGGAGTCAACTTTCTGAGTGAGTTGCTTATCTCGTTGTTTAACAAACCGGTGTAGAGTGTTGATGTTGGCATTGATATCCTTTAGCCAGGTGTGTAGTATTTCACAAATGTACTCTGTCTGTGCCCTCTGTTGGGTTCCTTGCGGTGGGAGATGAGATGTTGTTGCTTTTGTCTGAGGAGGAGGACACCATTCATCACCTGTGTCGGCCAAGGTTGGTTGGAGTTGGGCTTTATGCAGACGAATCAGTTCTAGAATTTCAGTACCAACCATATCAAGTTTGTTGTACACAACATTCCTTTTGGCTTCAGCTTTGGTGGTGATGTTCACTATGAGTGATGTATTAGTATGGACTTTTTCTACAAGCATGGAGGAGGCATCAAGGAGCTTGTTGCAGTCAGCATACACCTTCCCTTTCATCCGGTTGGAGGCATCAAATAGCCGTGTAGTAGTGGCATTAACTGTTCTTTCCAGATTAGATGTGGCATTTATAGTTCTAGTGGTCTCAGCGGCCACTTGTTCTCTGATTGATAAGGTCCCTACTGCCATTTGTTCTTAGAGGTGAGTTGATGTGTCCATCAGCCTTGCATACTTAATGTTTAGATTGCTTTTATCTTCACGGATGTCATAAGCATGCATGACCATTTCACTTGTTTTTTCTTGGGTTTCAACATGAATTTCTCGTAGTCTTTTCATGATTCTCCCTGCTCTTTCACAGAGATTTATGAGGGAGTGCATAAATGAGACTAGTTTACCATCAGACTTGTGTTTGTCTGCAACAAATTTCTCCCATCTGCTGGTCTGGACTTGCTCATAGTGAATCTGTCTTGCTTCCAACCTTTCCACTTGCAGACTAAGCTGTAAAAAGGATGTGTTCATGCTACCAAATTGTGCTGTTAAGAATTGGATGAGAACGGGGTGAATGTCCATCACACCTCCAGTTGCACCAAAGGCTGCTCCTCTTGATGATGAGGCTTCAGTGTAGAATTGAGGAGGAGCCTCTTCTTCATGATGAACTGTAGGGTCAGATGGAGGTGTCCGAGGGGGAAGAGTCCCAAAAGGTATGATGGGACCAACATAGGTGTCCTGAGGTACATCCTACTGCTGCTGCTGCTGTTCCTGATCAAAGTGAGCATCCACATGGAACTGTTCTAGATGCTCATCTAAAGCTGGCTGGTCCAGCTGATCTTGTGCAGGTTGTTCCTATTGAACTGGCTGTACTTATGGTTCAGGTAAATGCCCGGGCAGATTTCTGATAATTCTGTCACCTTCTTTCTTAAAGTGCATGTAGTTCCCAATGAATCTCATGCAATAGACATTACTCCTAGTGATTTCTTTTGACTTTTCATTGTCCAGAGGAATTCCAACCCTTTGAAATATTGTTGTTAGCTGTGCAGCATAGGGCAGACTTCTTCTGTGTCGTATACAGCTGTCAATAATATGTAGAATAATCTCTGAAAGACTAATCTGATGATTATTAAACAGACAGAAAAAAATGAATTGCTGGATTTCTGTTAACCGACTCCTGCCACCCCCTTGGGGGGTAATCATGGTTGTACACATGTGGTGCAGGAGATGCTATAAGGGAGGAAACCTGTTGGTGTCAAAGTATTTTACAAGAGTTTGGGTTTCGTCCTGAGGGTCCCTGTGCTTGCCGGTCAGGATGTTGTACGCGGTAGACAAATCAATGTCAAATTCAGATTCTATAACCCCATCTCGGGGAATATGTAAGGCTCTGTGAAGAAGCTTTGTGGAATGTTTGATTTTGACCCCTTTCACCTCAGACCGAAGGGCTTTGCGATTTGGGTTAAAAACTAGGTTCTTGTAGAACTGCTGCACCAGGAATGGGTAGTACACCCTATGTTCGGACAAAAACCTCTTTCATCCTTGGAATTCGAGAAGGGGCAGTAGTTTAGAAAAATTATCAAGCATGTGACGGTGACTGAAATCCACATACCTAGGAAATAGTATTATTGTGGGGTCACTCTCCTCTTCCCTGACATTGGAAGTAGCACTGGGCTACTGAGATGCTGGCTGTACCTTTCCCTTCCCTTTTTCTATTGTAGACAGGCATTTTCGCTTGGCCGGAGGTTCCAGCGGTGTGCCCTTGTCACTGTTCTAACCCTGGGCTTCTGCGGCTCTCCTTTTGGCTGGTTCAGCAGTAGGTCTGTCCTCAATGCTCTTGGAGCGCCCTTCCTTGTGTGCTTGCTTTGTTGTAGGAGCTTGAGCAACGACCTTTTTGGATGTGGCAGCATCCTTCGTCTTGCCGCGGGTGAACAGAGGAGCCATGGCGAGGGCGGAGGAAAGGAGTAGTATGTTGCTAGAGCGTCGCAGCAGAGAAACAGAGCTAGCTGGAGGGCTAGGGTCCACTGTAGAGGTAGAGGGAGGAAGGTGTCGACCTCCGCGTTGAGAGGTGTAGACGCTCCGGAGAAGGGGTTTGGGATAGAAATAGGGTTTGAAATGGTAAAGTGAAAGCGAGAGGATCACAGTTGAGTTAAAAAGGTGAAGTTGAGAATTTTTCTTTTGAAAAAGAGCACCTTTTAGATAAGAATTGCTAAGATACCCCTGTCATTATTTTAAAACGGTTTAAGGCATATAAGCTCTATTTAGAGGAATAAAGGATTAAGAAAAATCGTGTTTTGCAACAAATAATAAGATAAAAATATTAATAAGAAGTCTGAGGTGTCAACCAAGTTTATTAATCCTACTCATTAAGATCATTGGGCATGTTTGGGAAAAAAGTAAGTATTGAAGGTAAACAAAAAAAATTATTATTTAAAGTAGAGTATAGAGTCAACCCCAAACCATTTTTTTTGATTAAATTAAAATAGTCTGATATAGCATTCACTTTTTGACGCAAGGAAACACGTTGTTCAGACGCCAGAGTCCCTGGTTACTTAGTGTAGCTTATCTTTCTGTTCTCTTTAGATCAGAGTTAGTAGTCTTCATCATGACTAGATGTATCTGCATTTCATTGATGCAAGGTCTAATTTCTCTGAGATGATGCCATTGCTCTGAGATTATTGCACTATGGTGTTCGAAGCCGTATTCTATATGTGGCTTCACATTATGGAATTTGTTTAGGGACAATACAAGCTAGCATTTCTTAAACCAAAGAGCATTTTTACAATCAATTTTTAGACACTTAGGATATGGTTATTTGCAAAGACTTGATAAATATTTTAACCCTATTATGAGTGCAAATTTGGTGCAACTTAATGCAATTATCAGCCAAATTGAGGGTCATAAATAATAAACAATTTTCAAAATCAGAGGTAGTCAAGAAAAACTTAGCCGAGGTTGTAAGAAAGAATTAAAACATTCTCAACTCCTCTAAATTAATGCCCGGTGACTAAGCAAAGGTTCAGAGGCAAAAGATTTGATGTGGAAATTAAGAAGGCAGTGATAGAAAGGGTGGGTGGACATAATGACTCTCCATTGGGTCACACGAGTGGCTAAATAACAGTGTCGACACTTTCTGTGCGGGTGTCAACCTACCTAGGGTGAGATTTAGCGTTGCACCGACCTTGTCGCATATGCACGGACCTGATCTTGCCAGAGGGTAACCCTGCACAGACTTACATTGAGGATTGGCCTACAAGTGTCGGCACTTCCTTTGAGTGTGTCGACCTGCATGTGTCGGCACATACCTTGACAAATCTGCACAGACCTTCATTCTGAGTGATAGTGTTGACACTTCCTAGGAGGGTGTCGACCTGTTCAGGTGTTTTTGCACAACCAGAGTCTCTGATTCTGTCTGTCTTTGATTGCTCCATTTCTGAAATACTTCTGCCAATTTCTGACACTAGTGCCTCTGACTTTCTGATTTCAGTCAGTCTACCAAAAGAACTTTCCTTATAGCTGCCAGTAAGAAGTGCTTTATTTGATGCTAAAGCTTTAAACATGCTCATGCACTCAAGATTATCTAAATAGATCTTAATATGCATTTCTGACTCACGGTACTTGGCGGAGGTCAGTCCTCACACATGAAGAGAGTTTCTTGACAGGCGTAGCCTGACTTTTCACAACTCAGCATTTTAGATACCATGCAGTCAAAAGTATGATATGCAATGCATAACAACCAAGATGCACACAAGCTCCCCCTGAATGTGACCACCATTCATAAAACAGTTTATTCAAACACTAGACTAGTTCTAGACAAAACAGATATGCTTGCAACCATCATAACAAGGACAAGTAACTTGTGCAGTAAAAGGAGTGAATTGCTCAAACCTGAGTTGATTGAGGTCTGCAAAGACCTAGCTCTCTCCTTAAGGTTTAAAACATGTCATTGCTTAAGTGTTTTGTAAAAATATCTACAATTTCATTTTCTGAGTAAACAAAATGGAGCTCAAATGATTTTTAAGGACTTCATCCCTAATGAAACGATGCCTAATTTCTATATGCTTAGTCCTAGAGTGCATGACTGGATTTTTTGCAAGATTTATAGCACTTCTGTTATCACATAAAATAGAAACACATCCAAGATCTATTAGATAGTCTTGGAGTTGGTGTTTGATCCACAGTACTTGGGTGCCACAACTCCCTGCAGCAACATATTCTGCCTCTATAGTGGAGAGGGAAATCGAGTGCTGTTTCTTGGATGCCCAAGAAACCAAACACCCACTCAATAATTGGCAATAGCCACTAGTGCTCTTGCGATCCAATTTGCAACCAGCATAGTCTGTATCTGAGTATGAAATGAGTGAAAGCTCACAGGATGCAGGATACCATAATCCCAGATCTTGAGTGTTATGCCCCTATGGTTTTGATGATGGTTTTGATGATTGGTTTTTGATGTGAGTTAATCACTGTGAGTCATCTTGATGTGTGTCATCATGCTATTATTCAGTCATTCTCTGATCATAATGCTTTCTTTTATATGCACGATAAATTCATGTTTTATCATGTAAATGTATGGGGTTCATAGGGCTGTCAGATAACATGCTCTACTTAATTCTGTCTACACTCTGTCTGCACAGTCTCCACAGCAGTGCGTCAACTCCTTGAGCTGATGCGTCGACTCTTCAGTTCAATCTCTCAAGTCTATACACTCCATGCCCATTCAAGTCTATACATCGGTTTGATTCAAAGTCTGTACACTGCTTCACTTCGTCAAAGTCCATACATCCTCAGCTGAACCCCATGTCTGTACAACGGCCTCAATCTTCATCTATCTACATTCTGTTTGGATAGTATGGACAGTGGTGGGTCGACCCACCCTTGCTGATGCGTCGACCCATCAGAACATTGTTCTTTATAGTAAGCCCACACATTGGTCTTCTTGACTCAAAGTCTATACATCCGGAAAGGGGCCAAGTCTATACAGTCTCACGCTCAAATCCTTCAAAGTCCATACATTGGACTGTAGCTTCCACTGTTCATGCCTTGGTCCAAGTCTATACAGTGCACTGTGCAGCCTGTTCGTGTTCAAGCTTGTTGGTGAAGTCTATACATCGCTCGCTCCTTCAACTTTCACCAAGTCTGTACAGCGTGAATAGTTCGTCTCAATCCTTCGAAGTCTACACATTCATATGTCTTCTAAGTCTACACATTGCCAAAGTATGTGCAGCCCCAACTCTATACAACCGATTGATGTTGCAGTGTTCACCAAGTCTATACATCGCCTTCAGACCTTCAAGTCTATACACTGCTACAGGAACTAAGTCTGTACATCGGCTTCGCATCTGCAAGTCTGTACATTGGAGTCAGTTCACCAAGTCTATACACTGGACTTTGTTTCACCAAGTCTGTACACTCCACATCTTTTCCTACGCTTGGCCAAGTCTATACACTCATACCTTTTCCTACGTTTTACTGGCCAAGTCTATACATCGCTAAGTCTGCACATTATCTTCAGCGTTCAAAGCCTAAAGTCTGTACAGCGCAAAGTCTACACATTGGCTCAGGGTCGTCAAGTCTATACATCCACAGTGGACGTTCAAGTCTATACATTGGCCCTAACACTCAAAGTCTGTACACTCGCTGCACTGTACAAGTCTATACACTGGCAATCCTGCTGAAGTCTATACATTGGGTCTAACATTCCAAACTCTGTACAGTCACTCCCTCAGCAAGTCTATACACTGGAGTATTCAGCTGTGAGGACAGCATGTCTGTACACTGGTTCTCATGCATGTTAAACATGAAGTCTGTACACTGCATGGTCTCAACTTGCGTCTCACTGAGGATCCATACACTGTAAAGTCTATACAGACTTCATCGTCTTAGAGAGCGTCTCAGGCATCAAGTCCATACATCCGATCGTCTCTGTAAGCGTCTCAAGCTGAAGTCTATACATTGGCGCACTGTTCATGCATCAGGTCTCAAAGTCTATTCAACGAGGGCTTCGCATCTTCATGTCTATACATTGGTCGGTGCAAGTGTATACAATGGACGAGTCTGCATAGTGCATATGTTCTAAGTATATACACTGTATTGCATTACATGTTTTTACATCTAAGTCTATACATCTGATAGGCTTATTAATGCATCAGTCTGCAAGTCTATACACTGAGCTCGCATGAAGACTTCAACTCTATACACTCACTTAGTGTACACACTTACTCACTTGCTGTTCTTCAAAGTATGAATATCGCATAGCTTCACATATTTGAAGTCCATACATTGGAGAGTTTGTACATTGCATTTGCATTCACAAGCCTATACATCCTGAAGTCTGCCATTGCTCCCTCATTCAATGAAGTCTGCACATTGCTGAATGTTCTTCAAGTCTGAACAACGGATGTCTTCATATGTGAAGTCTATACACTGCATGCTCACTCAACTAACTCTATACACTCGTTTGTTAACCTTTAACTCTATACACTCGTTTGTTAACCTTCAACTCTATACACTCGATTGTTAACTTCAAAGTCTATTCACTCAAGCTGCAGGTTGACTGTACACACTTTGTTAACACCTGAACCAAGTATATACATCCAACTGATATCTACTTATGTCTGTGTGGCAGGTACTGTTCGAGAAGCTGAAGGCACGTGATCCAAGGACCTGAGATGCTGACACGTGGCCAAATACCTGGGCGGGAAATGTGGAGGCCACACGCGCCCAGTGCTGCCTCTGCTCGAGCTGCTATAAAAGGGAGTCTCGGTTGTCTGAAGGAAGGTGATCGAAGCCTTGAGGGCAATAGCAGAAGAGCAGAAGAGCTGAGAGTTCGATCCAGTAGAAGAGAATAAGAAAAGAGTAAAGGAAAGAAAGAGAGTGAGAGTAGCAGAAGAAAAAAAAGAGAAAGAGAGAGCTCGTAAGGATTGAAAGAAAAGAGAAAGACAGTGAGAGTAAAAAGAAGAGAGCAGAGAAGAGAAAGAGAGTGAGCGAGAGAGAAGAGAAGAGGAGGATAAGCTTACCTGAAGATCTGTCTACTGGACCGTGGATCAAATCCAGGCCAGTCAGCTCCATGCGAGCCACATCTGTGTTATCCTTCTTTACAGCTTTCTGATCGCTGTGTAATTTTTCTTTCTTATTTTTTCCTTTTTCATTTGGTTATTCTTGTTCTTCCGATTGCCCTACTGGGGATCGGGTTCCTCCTGTGGATTCAGGAGAAGGGAGACTTGTCTCCGGTTCTGGGCTTGTGGCTTGCAAGTCCAGGGGTCCCTCTGGTTGGAGGAAGAGAGGTCTTTGACCTCTGGTTGCTGGTGACGGGGAGTCACTGGCGGGTTCCCTCCTGGTCTGGAGGAAGAGAGACTTCAGTCTCTGGTTTCCAAGTGGCTGGGAGTCACTTGGGGTGTCCCTCCGGTTGGGAGGAAGAGGGGAGGCTGTTCCCCTGGTCAAGCTGTGTGGCAGCAACTGTTCGCAGACTGAGTCTGCTTGGTTCTAGCATTTGCTAGTGAAGCCTCACTCCGGTTGGGAGTGAGGGGTGGATGTAGGTCTGGAGGACTGAACCACCTAAAAATCCTTTGAGCTATGGTTTGCTTTGTGTGCTTGCTTCCGCTAGATGCTTGGATAGGCGCGCTCCATGTGTTTGCTCATAAGTTTAATTGAATTTGTTTCATTCTGTGATTGTGTCTAGCATCTGAGTTTTTATTTTGGGCATTATTCGTAGAAGGATACATTCACCCCCCTCTGTATCCGGGCCTAGCACCCTAACATTGAGTGCCAGCAAGATATCTAAAGATACGCTTGACGGCAGTTAGGTGGGATTCTCTAGGACTAGACTAAAATCTAGCACAAAGATAAACACTAAACTGAATGTCTGGTCTAGATGCAATTAAGTGGAGTAATGATCTGATCATACCTCTGTACTTCTTTGCATCCACAAGTATACCTTTTTCATCTACATCCAGTGAAGTGGCAGTCCCCATTGGAGTTCCTAATGGTTTGCAGTTTGTCAGGTCAAACCTCTTCAGCAACTCTTTCACATATTTGGCTTGATTGATGAAGCAGCCTTCATGGCTTTGATGTATCTGCAAGCCAAGAAAGAATTGAAGCTCACCCATAAGACTCATCTCAAACTCATTAGTCATGAGTTTAACAAACTCCTTACACATTTGAGATTATATGGACCCAAACACTATTTCATCTACATAAATCTGAACCAACAAGATGTCCTTACCTTGTCTCTTGGTGAATAGTGTCTGGTCTACATTATCTCTTGTATACCCTTGTTCGGTGAGGACTGAGCTTAGTCTGTCATACCAAGCTCTGGGTGTCTACTTCTAGCCATATAGAGCCATGTCCAACTTATAAACATGATCTTTGAAATATGAACATTCAAAATGGGGGGGTTGCTCTACATAAACTTCTTCTTTAATTAAACCATTCAGAAAATTACTCTTAACATCTATTTGCTGCAATTTGATTTTACGAGAACATTCAAATGCAAGCAAAATTCTAATGGCCTCCATTCTGACTACAGGAGTAAAAGACTCTTCGAAATCTATGCCAAACTCTTGATTATATCCCTGAGCCACCAATCTGGCTTTATTTCTTATTTTCTTACCATCTTCACTTAGTTTATTCCTGAAGAGCCATTTAGTACCTATGACAGATTTTTCTTGGGGCCTAGGAACAAGATGCCACACATTGTTTCTTTCAAACTGGTTTAATTCATCATGTATGGAATTTTTCCAGTTGTCATCTTTTAAGGCCTCTACAATATTTTTAGGTTTGATTTTGGACACAAGAGCAAGTTGTTCAATTTCATCCATGATTCTAAAATGAAACCTAATTTTAGTTCGATCATGCAGATTACCTAAGATGTTTTCCAAAGGATGGTCTTTTAACACTCTTAAATCAGTTTGAGTGTTACCTTCATCTGCATCAGTGACTGGATCATTGATTGACTCTCCTTGGTCTTCATTTTCTTGTGTCTCCTCGTGTGGAGGTTCTTCTATTCTTTTTATGTTCAGAAATTCCTCACCATCACCTTCCCTACAAGTGCTGTCATGATTAGTCTCATCAAAAATGATGTGAGGTGACTTTTCCACACATAAGGTCTTAAGATTATATACTCTATAAGCTCTCGACCTATCTGAGTATCTAAGAAAAATGCTTTCTTCACTCTTTGGCTCAAATTTGTCCAAAACTCTTTTATCATTGTTATGAACAAAGCACTTTGAACCAAATACTCTCAAGTGAGAAAGAGATGGCTTCTTACCTTTGATCAACTCATAAGGAGTCATTTTAGTGAGTGACATTACCATTGAGCGGTTGATGATATAACATGAAGTGTTTACCGCTTCTACCCAAAATCTCATTGGTAGTTACTTTTCAGCAAGCATTGTGCGTGCTATCTCTATGAGAGTTCCGTTCTTCTTTTCAACCATCACATTTTGTTCAGGGGTTCTTGGTGATGAGAACATATGATTTATTCCTTCAGTCCTGCAAAGAATATCAAAATCAACATTTTCGAATTCACCACCATGGTCAGAAAGTATAGTAGAAATTTTGAACTTACCATCTTGCTTTACTTGCATAAAGAGTGCCTGAAACTTATCAAATGCATCATTTTTATGTGCAAGTTAAAACAGCTAAGTGAATCTAGTAAAGTCATCTACTAAAACATAGCCATATATTTTACCACTTAAGCTAGCTGTTTTGGTTGGACCAAACAAATCCATGCAAATTCGTTCAAGTGGTTTAGATGATAGGTTTTTAGTTCTGCTTTTAAATGACTTTCTAGTTTGTTTTCCTTGACAACATGCATCACAAATTTTGGAATTCAGTTTGAATTTTATTTCAGGCAAACGTTTAACAATTGAATGCTTCACCAATTTATGAAGGGTATTGCAGCTAGCATGTCCGAGTCTACGATGCCATAAGCATGCTAATTCAGACTTAGGTGCAGCAAGACACAGATTTATGTGAGCAGGGTCATCTAAGTCAATCATATACACATTGTTGACTCTTTTACCAAAAAACTTGGTTTCTTTTGAATTAGGGTGCAAGATCCTAAATTCATTATAGTCAAAGACTACAATATGACCCTTATCACACAGCTGACTTATGCTCAGCAGATTATACTCTAGACCATTAACAAGCAATACATTATCAATTAAGTTGGAGGGGTTCTTACCAACTTTACTTATACCGATGATCTTTCCTTTGTTATTCCCTCCAAACGTGACATGTCCAGCTTCCTTTTCTACCAGGAGACAAAATTTTGTCCTATCTCTAGTCATGTGTCTTGAGCAGCCACTGTCAAGATATCAGTGATTGTGCACGGCTGCAAGACACTCCTACATAAGGAATTAAGTGACAATGTTTGGAACCCAAGGATAATTGGGTCCCAATAATTTCTTCATTTCTGTAAAGCAAGATAACATAGACTTTGAAATCCAGACTTTCTTAACATTATTGTTTTTCTTGCTTTGCTGGAAGTTCTGGTTTTTCTTTTCTTCTTTAACATTCCTTCTCTCTTTTAGCTTCTTGGCTTTATGGGATTTTGGAATGTTAGAGAAGGATTGTTTGTTTGACCATCTGTTCCCTTTGGTTGGTCTGGAGGTATAGAAGGTGTCATAGTACCTAGGGTGTTGAGGTTGTGTAGACGTATGACTGCAGGGTTCATAACTACCCCAGACCCACGAACGTGTCGACCTGTATGAGGTGAAGTGTCGACCTTTCCCTTGTTCTGACCATCTATACTGGTCTCTAGATGAGGGATGTGTCGACCTCCTGTTCTGAAAGTGTCAACCTACTGGTCCAAACCTGGGGAACTGACGGGCGATTGACCATGAAGGTGCCGACCTGTCCTTCGGGTAGTCCCAACCTGTCCTATTTTTGAAGTTCTTTTTACCCTTGGGATGTGTAGACTTGGACTTAGGTAGGTGTCGGCCTGCTTGGTGTCGCTGTTCGTGAGCCTTTTGGGGTTTTACAGGGTTGTTCTTCATGGGCTCTCCCACTTTCTCTTTTCCTTTGTTTCTAGTATTTTCTTGGTCTAGGCTAGGAGTTGTTTTAGAAGTAGATGCTTCAAATGATGAGACAAATGTTGTGGATTTCATACCAATTGACTTTTTCTTTGTGGGATTATATCCTTGCCCTTCCCTGATGAAGTTCATTTTTGTCCTAAGCAGAGCATTCAAGTTTTCACTCCCATCAACAAATTTCTCTAAGGAATTTTGTTTGTCAGTTAAGTCTTTTAGAAGCTTTTCATTTTCTTTCAGAAGTTGAGTGTTTACTTGAGTGACATCATCAGCTTTTCATTGCATAGGTTGTTGTCTTTTACATAGCTCTGCATCTTTATCTTTAGCTCATCAATTTCATCTCATAAGCTAGCATTTTCATCTTCCAAGTCCCTCATTTATTTCCTTCCTTCTTCTAGGTTTTCGTTCAATTTTCTCAGATCCTCAATTTCAGTTTCTAGGGAGGTGATTTTGTAATTAGGGATTTGATCATGCACAATGGGGTCGATTTTCTTCTTTAGGGCTTTGTTTTCTTTTCTGTACACTTCATACTTATCCATTAATTCAAAGTAAGCCTCTTCCCAATCATCATTAGTTAAATGTTCAAAAGGAGAGCTCACCTCACTATTCTTTTCTCCATTGGCCATTAAGCAGAGATCATCTTTCTCTTCTTCCGAGGAGCTATCTCATTTTCTTGCTCGTCACTCCAGGTACAAACCATGGCCTGCTTCTTCTTGCCCTTCCACCTGGGCATTGTTCTCTTGGCTCCCTCTGGACACTCAGACTTGATGTGTCCGGGTTTCCTGCAAGAGTAGCAGATGAGTTTGTCAAACTTTTTATCATTTTCCGGTTTTGGCCTGAAACCTCTCTTTATCTGAGGCTTCCACTTTGTGATGCCTTTACCTTCCTTTCTTAGAAACTTCTTGAACTTTCTCGTTAACATAGCAACTTCATCCTCTTCAGAGTTACTGCTTGAAGGTTCTTCATCATCAGAGAAGTCTTTGGTACTTGGACATGCTTTAAGAGCCAGAGGCTTTTTCTTACTTACTTCAGCATCTTTGTTCCTCAGATTCATCTCATAGGTCATCAGAGACCCTATGAGTTCTTCCACCTTGATGGTAGCCAAATCTTTTGATTCTTCGACCACAGTGGCCTTTGTATGCCATGCAGGAGTAAGGGATCTTAATATTTTTCTCACAATCTCCTACTCAGAGTAGGTCTTGCCTAGCTCAGTTAAACCATTAGTGAGCATGGTTAACCTACCATACATGTCTAAAATAGACTCATCAGATTTCATTCTAAATTTTTCATATTCAGACACTAACATGTTTGCTTTAGTTACACGTCCCTGCTGTGTCCCTTCATATATTACCTCAAGACAGTCCAACATTTCTTTTGCAATTGCGCAAGTTGACACTCTTGAGAATTCTGTAGGATGAGAGGAGCACTGCATTATGTGCATGGCACCCCAGTTCAGAGTGGATCTTCTTATCTGCTCCTTGGTCCATGTTTCCTCTTCTGGTTCGGGAGGCAGCTCATATGGACCTTTGCTAATCACCCGCCAGATCTCATGATCCTGTGCTCTGATGAAGACCTGCATACGGTTTTTCCAGTAAGGATAGTTTGTTCTAGAGAAAAAGGGAGGTCTATTTATGGAATGCCCTTCGGACATAGGACTCTTAGTCGCCTTATCACTGATTCTCTCAAGGTCGTTAGACCACATACAGAGAGACTAACTCTGATACCATGTGATATGTGGTGATAGGTAGATCTGGAGGGGAGGGGTGAATAGATCAACCCCCTTTTGCCCTCCTTTACGGAAATAAAAGCTAGATACAAGACTAAGACTAGTAAGGCAAGAGATAGTTGATAGCTAATAGGCTAGATGCACGGATGATGATCAGAAACGTTCCTACCAAGCATCTAGCATTAGTACCCAATGGAAGACAAATCACAAGACACAAGTTTTAAGGTGGTTTGGTCTCTATCCAGAGACCTACGTCCACCCCTCACACAACTCATTGAGGCTTCACTAGTGCCAATGCACTACCACTGATTCACAACTTACAACAGAGAGATACACTCTCTCAACTTCGCTGCCAAACAGCTTGAGGTTACACAACCATGAAACCCACACACCGGTGAACACACCGTCTGTCTTCCTACTCACATGTAGGGATAAAGTTAGAGTATTTATTTTCAAAGAAAAATAAAGCTGTAAAAAGAACAACCAGACATAGTATGACAAAGAAACTCTATAGGAGAAGATAACTCCTGTCTGGAGAGGAATGGATGAAGCATGTCTTCTCTACATTTTTCTCCTAGGTCTTCACCGTGACCGCAATGGGAACCGTGGATAAGCTCCTCAACGTTCACTCCCACTAGATGAAGTTGTAGATAGATGCTGTCTCCATTGCTTTGAGATATCCTGAGATGGAAGAAGAAGATCTGCTTCGTTGCCCTTACTTCAACAACACCAGGAAGGAGAGATCTCTCTTCACTTGTCTTTTTTTTTGGCTGCTCTTCACCTTCTTCTTTTTCTCTATGTTCAGCTCTTCCGCTGATTGGAGCTCCTTTTCATGCTATATCAGTAGCTCACGGTATCTCTTACGTTGTCCACTATAGAAGCCACACCTAGAACGTCACATCCCCATTATTTGATTTGCTTCCTCAGCATAGTTGACCTTTCCCTATCGGCATGATGGTACGTGGGTAGGTAGGGAACCAAAACTGTAAGGTACCAACATTTCAGAGGATGTCTCTGCCAGTCAATAAACTCTCCTGACAGGTGAGCTTCCTGATGGCTTTTCAAGTGCGAGCAGATCTTCCAAGACCGGTTGCGGATCTTGAAAAGCAAACACTTCCGATTTCAGATCCGTTCTGGGTGATCATGAATGTGTCTACACTTTACACATAGGGTGTCGACACATCCTATTACGATCCTGAAGAACCGTGGCTTCCAAGCAGAACAGGTCGACACTTCGACGGACAAGTGTCGACACGCGCGCCATACTCGCGTGCGGATCGTGCCGACGTGCTGAGACTTCACTAGGCGGTGTCGGGACATATGCAGTAATCAGAGATGAAGCCCGTTGTGCTTGAGCCAAGGTGTTGACACTTTTTCCACAGGGTGTCGACACTTGGTGTACAACAGAAGCTAGCCAGAGATGCTTGGACCATACTTTTCTTCTACGCATGTCGACACATTGTTGGAAGTGTCGACACCTTGCTCACTCCAGAGCTCAACCTGAACTAGTTCTATCTTGGTTTCTTCATGAAGTGTTGACACGTCTAGATGATAGGTTGAAACTTAAGTGTCCTTCACTTGAGCTGTCCAAAACATTACTTAAGCAAAAACATTAATCACACCACAACATTCAATAATGAACTGTGGTTTGTTATTATCAAAACCAGGGGACACAACATAGGTTACTGTTCTGGTGGCTTCGTGAATGTGACACAACCAATTGATGTGACACGACCCCTCAGACCTAGATTCACAAGCAACCGAATCGAACGGCGGACCCACTCAAGAGGGTTCACCCACGTCGCGCACACCCGGGGCCATAAGGCGGACCGGCGATGGGGATGAGGGTCCGAGGTAGAACCTTGCTGCTCCAAGGGTATGGCTAGCTAGGGGAGGACCCCAATGGGCCAGGGTTGCCCAATTCATGGGCGGCTAACACACCGTTGGCTTGGGTAATAAGGTCGCTATCTCAACTCACTCCGCAGTGGTCGCACAATTCAATGGAGTTTGAGATCAGGCGCTCACCTCACCGCCGACGGGCAAGTAGAAACGATACTAAGACAAGCAAAATTAAAACCAGTAGAGGAAGTGACCAGAAGCTCACCTGATCACCGTGAATACACCGATCCCGGCCGGAGACGAGGGGGAGCGGGGAGGCGTGGGCTACCCGCATGCCGCGCCGATGACGCTTCAGCCGATGACCTTCTAGTACAATCACTACGCCCTCACAGAGGGGGTGGACTAGGGGTAGGGATGATTAATTACAACCAAAACTACTTCCACGCAGGGAGGGGCGGTCAGCCGGCCAGGTGAGATCGGACGGAGAGCTAAAGGAGTCGTCGAAAGAGGACTTTGCCGATTCTGCCCGCTTCTGGAACTGCCTGACAGGTACTCGCTGTTGGCGCTGCCACGGGTTCTCCCAAACTTGGAATTCGTTGAAACCAGCACTGAATCTTCACTAACTGAGCCGGGAGGGATCCTGAATTTTCTTGTGAGTTCGTGTCGTCGCTGACGGCCGGGGCAGGCGTTGGACCGGTGCTGTTTGGTTCTAGCTCGGACTGGTTCCCGGACGTTGCAGCAGGATGATGAAGTTTCCAAGAATGCTCCCGTGATCCGAATGATAAGGGACCAAGACAAACGCGGGCATGGTCGAGTCTTATTCAATCAGCAATGAAGAACGGCACCAGAGGAGGTCGGGGTCGAGAGTTACAGCCCAAAGAGTGGGGAGAGGTCAGGACTGATTCTGGCTAACCTGACCTACGTCCCTGAGGTAGAAAAATTGGAACGGGATGCTCCGGCCTCCGAATAATGCTCGCTGGCTGCGTTGGATAGGCGACTGGTAGAGCTTCCCCCCGGTCATGTGGCGCGGCAAGGGGAGCTGGGGTGTGGTCGCAGGAGCTTCTGGAAGTCACTTTTGGTTGCAGGTCGGGCTGGTTCTGCGCAGTCGGTGAAGAACGGCTCTCCCGGGCAGCTCCAAACTCGGATTGGGGCAAGATCACCTCGCCTGAGAAGCCGACTGGAAGATATTTTCGGCAATGTAGGATACACCACCAGATGAACAAAGGTGACGAGATGACAGGCTCTGCAACAGGCGCCAAGTCTGCTGCCTACGAACTGAAGACTGCAGGGTGAGTATGGTAGTTGTGGTGATGGGGAGGGGGTGACCACATGGCAGGGGGATGGGGGGATGGAGCTTGTGGTAGATTGTTGGAGGGGTCTAGGCGTGATGGAGGGGTGTAGGGGTGCTGGGGTCGCAGCAAGGGGTGGGGGAAGAGAGGGAGAGAGAGAGGGCGCAGGTTGACAAGGGGGAGGGAGCTGGTTTGAAATCTCCTTAATGGAGAGGGATTAATGCAGGCCTAGGGGAGAGGAAACGGTGTGTTGGGAAGGGGAAGGGTTGTATGGGAAGGTGGAAGGGTGCTTGGGGAGATGGGATTCTCCCTTGGGAGAAGGAGATGACTCTTGGGGATTGTGGTGGAGTTAATGGGGTAGTAATGGGGTATGGGGATATGAAAGGACAAGGGTGATGTGGCTAGGTGAGGTGGCAAGTGGTAGTGATGTGGCAAGAGGAGAGAGGTTGAGGTGGAGCTGAGTTGGTAAGGGGAGAGGAGAGAGAGAGAGAAATGTGCCCTAGAGAGAGAGGGGGGTCGCCCCTTTTAGAGAGAGAGAGAAGAGAGAGAGAAAGAGAGAGGGGAATCCACCCCTAGAGAGAGAGAGAGAGAGAGAGAGAATCTCACACAATTTTGGTGGATTTCAAACTTTCATTCAACAATTCATTAGTTCCAAATGGTGGGAGTGGGGTCCTATTTATAGGATTCCCATAATTTAACATAAGTCCCTGACTTTTGGACTACTAACAAGAAACCAAGGGGGTGGGGGCGCCCCTGGGCCTAGCCCATTTAATTGGGCCCAATAACAAAACTAGGCAATCTATTGACACTTGACTTAGGTAAATAACTCTTATACCTAGGTACTGGACTCAAATAAAAAGAAAATTATATGATAAGAAAATGAGAATTACATCATATGACTCGAAATAAAGTGGTGAACAAGATGAAGCATAGCTAGCGAGCATCGGGATCCTCAAACAAATGAGAGTGCCGGTGATGTCCCCATCATACCCTCGGGGTGCGGAGAACTCGACTCCGTCGAGTATGGGTCCACTGGTGATGCAGGACGGATGACGACCGGGCTAAGACGTACGACGGACTTGATGTGCGGCCAGCACTAACACGCTAAAGGCAAGCCGGGTGGCTGACCACCGTGGCGTTCTACGGGTGGAGACGTCTCTCAATAGCACTCTAACTAGCCCAACGATCGTCCCTTGCGAGGGAAATGTGGGGATCACAGCTGTTAAGGAACCATCGTCGCCTAGGGTGGTGCAGTCTGAGCTCGGTGCTCAACTGGAGCTAAGGAACGGGCACTCACAACTCACAATCACGGTGATTTAGAACTAGCTATTGGCCCTAATCTCACAAACACAGCATATATGATAATATACTAAACCAACAAAGTGAGAGAGGAACGAAGCGCATACCTCCACGACTAGGCGTGGGGAAGAATTCCTGGCCGAATCCGACAACCCCAATACACATATGTAATAAGATTACAATTTCAGAAATATTTGCCAACTCCACGCAGGGAGGTATAGGGCTACAAATGCCAATTTTGGGGTTTCTGGAACCCGGGTTGATGGGCCACACTCGCAGGAGGCGAGGGACGCGAGTCGGAGCCGATCGGGTGAGCCGAATGGATGTCGACTCGGTTTTGTCCGCGCGGGTCCCCCTGCGCAGCAAACTTGCGGAGGCCGGTACGCCAAGATCCGATGGCAGATCGGAGCGCCGTTTGTTGGAGAACATCGACGACAAGACGTAGTTTCTCCACTATGAAGGGCGCGAATAGATTTTTTCAGATCTGGGCGCAGTAGCGACTGAACTGAGCTTCTAGTTTTGTGCACTCAGAACTGCACAGGAAGACAATTAATTATTAGAAAATTGGTTGCCGATGTCGGATCGAGGCGCCGTTTGTGGGAGCTCGTCGGTGATGTCCAGAGGAAGACGTAGACCAAAGCGATTGCACAGATCTGGATGGGATAAGGCAAGGCAGACTTTGGAATTCAGATCTGGTTCTAAGTCGCGTCTGCACAGATCAGCTTGCGCGATCCCACGAGAATCGTCACCACAATCAGCACAGGTCTTGGATCGAGACGAGATTGGCGGCAGCGCGAAGAGGACTCAAAATTATACAATCACTCTGAAATTCAGTTCCTGATGGTTTGAGAGGAGATCTGGGGAAATTCGTAATCAGTAAAATCCAGATCTGGACAGCAGGTTCGGGCAGATCTGCGCGCCGTCACGAAAAGAATTGCTACCGGCGATCTAGAACTGCAATCGATGTGAAACCACCTCTGAAATCTTCCTGACTCGTAGAAGTATCAATGGGAATTTTTGTAGAAGCATATGTCAAGAGTATGGGGGAGGATAGGGGGCGAGTCACACGCCCAAGATCAGTCCCGTCACAGGACTGGGCAGGGCATCACACCCATGGGGGGGGGGAAAGAGAATCACTCTCTTAACTCAAATTTCTCTCACAAAAACTTCATTAACCTCTTCACTGACATTATACAAGTGTTTATATAGTGGTTTGGCAAGGGAAGGGGGCCGGGAGGTTCGATGGAACCATGGGGAGGGGAGGGGGCTGCGCCCCTTTGACTAAGAGAGGGAGAGAGGGGGAGACAAGGGGACATGGCTCACCTACTTTCACCTACCTTTGAATTTCAAAGGGAAGGGGGGTAGGTGGCAGCCATTCTTTTAGACCAGCAGCCTTCTCCATGTGGTAAATGGGGAGGGAAGAAAAGAAAACAAAAAAAATCAGCCTAATACAAACAAAAAGGGGGCGCCCCCTTCATGGGCCAAGAATGGGCCAAGTTTGGTCCATGGCCACCCCTCAAGCCCATTCAATCATATGGCTTATGGCCTTTCTAGCCTAGATGGACCATAAAAGAAGGAAGCCTAATTGGACCTTACATGGCTTATGGATCCATCATGATGGTCCATGGCCACTCCTCCTTAATGGATTCTAAAGGGGCTTTAAACCAAATGGCTTTTAAGAGCCTTACAATCAGACCAAAATGAAAACCCAAGTACAAAGACACATTACAAGCCCAAATTCAATGTAAACAAAGGCTAAAAGTATCCAAACTCAAGCCAAATTGTCTCCATTTCAAAGGAAAGCCGATGTCGTCTGATTGGTGCTCCGCGTATGGTACCGTCGGCTCGCCGGTTCGTGCTACTAGCTCGTTCTGGTGTCCACACCAACTGGGGAAGTGGTCCTCTAAAGCAGCTCGGGGTGAACCTCAACCTCCAAGCTCAACCCTGCGTCCGCAACCAGGGGACGGTCCTTCATCCTCTCACGGTGGCTTGGGCACACCCTCTTGCTGGCGACGGTACCCTACTTGCCTATTATTGTCTCCGTGTGCACACGTCGGACTCTCAGGCTGATATGTGGAGGCTCTCCGAGGGTATCACTCACAAAGGTGGGGGTAGGATCAAGGTGCTCACTGGGTTCCACCGCGGTGCCCATATAGGGTGCCAGATCCGCCACGCCGAAAGTTGGGTGTATCCCAAAACCCATTAGCAAGTCCAACCCGTAAGCCGGGTTACCAAAGTCACTCGGAACTTGGCAAGGTCCAAGTCCTCGTGCCCTCAAGTTGGAGGTGACTCTAGGGTAGAGCCACTCCAATGCCACCATCAATAGGTTACCTACTTGGAATTCCAAGTGGCACTCGCGAGCCTTTTCCCGCTCTTTGTGAACCTCACCGCTCGTTGCGATTTGCTTGCGTGTATGCTCATGCCATGCATTATGATGCGGTGAGTGGTTGTGAAAGTGGGTAGTGTGAAAAGGTGGACCGGGGCAACGATAAATTGACCTATCATGCTTTGATGCCATGTGGACGTTGATGAACTTAGGTGGACCGGGGCAGCCACAAGTGGCCCTATCATGCATGGAATTCATAACAATGGTTGGAGGGCCGGGGCATCCGTAGGAGAATCTATTGCACATGGGTATAGCAAATGCCGGGGGTCCCGGACATCCGTGGATGTTCGTAACATGCTTAAGACCAATGATGAATGTGGGAGGACCTTTGGACCAATCATGCATCCGACTTGACATGTGGGTGTCATGTATGAAAGGACCCGACTTTCTATTCATGCCAAGTGGTGTGATGTGCCAAGACATAGGAATTCCTTTCCTATAGGTGACTTCCTTGTGTGGGGCGGTGGGGTGGACTTCGAGTTTCCACTCAAAAGGGTCGTAGGGGTAAAAGAAGGTATGTGTCATGGAGTGGGGCACTTCATTATTTCCAAGGTGTATTTCACCCATGGTCATGGTATCCTTGGTGTGGGCCGGGTCTTGAGAGAGGTGGGCTTGGTCCAACATGGTTGGTTGGGGTAGGAAAAGGTTGGTGGTGAGTAAGGTGGGTTGGTAAAGGAAGGGATCGAAGGGGTCATGGTAAGGGTCACGTAGGGAGAGGAACTCTAGGTCCTCATGGTCCTCACAATATGGTGGTGGATCCTCCTCCTCTAGTAAAATGATTGGGCCAAATTTTTTGGTGGGATGGTCGGCCATAAATGGAGGGCTTGATGTCCTACCCAAGATAAGCAACTCTAGTTTGTGGATAACATCGGGCTCATCGGGTGTAGGGAGGAATAGAAGAAGGTCGCTAGTGTAGCAACCCACAATGTAAATCGAGGAGATGGACCCGACACATAGGTGTAGGAGGTCAAGGCTCCTAGGTCGGTCGACCACTGTGGTCAACATGCCAGTTAACTCCATTTGCCAAGCTAGACCCTTAAGAAGATCCCCTAATGTCTCCACTTGGTAAGATGACTGGATGGTGGTGTGATAGGAGAGGGGCACTATAGGGAGGTTTTGTTCCATAGGAGGGCCAACATGGGCCATGATCTCTCTAATTGGCTTCTCCTTTAGCCAACTAGTAAGGGGTTCTCCTAAGATGAGCTTGGCCCCAACTAGAGAGGGTGGTACAAGGTTAAGACCACTGTGTGGGGTTTCTTCTTCAACTTGGACATGGGTGGTCTCCTTGGTGGGGTTAAGGTCCGGAAGGGTGTTTGTCCCCATGTGGCCTAGAGTATGTGCCACTTCTTCCAATGCAGATGGGGTAGGAGGATCTAAGGTGGGTGGTTTGGTGATAGCTAGCGCATGGCGCATCCGGGGTGGTGAGGGAGTTCGAACTTGGGTTGGGTTTGGGAGTGGAAGTAGTGGAGGCCTAAGTTGGGGTAGGATTGGGGTTGGTAGTCGAAGATGGGTGGGTTGAGGAGGATTGGGTTGATTGGCTTTGGGAGGAGTGTCCCTTTTAGGAGAAGATTGAGAGGTAGTGGTGGGGACCATGGAGGCTTGTGGGGTGTGGGTTTGATGGGAAATTTTGGGTTGGGTGGTGGCCGTCATGGGCCTAGGGGGAGGGGTGGACACATTGTCCACTTGGGTTTGAATGTTGAGGGTTGGTTGAGTGGCTTGGGTTGGGGAGTGGTGGTCCTCACGGGGGGAACTGGGTCAATTTGGGTCTTTTGCCCTTGGGATCGGTTGGTTGGGGAGGAGCGAGAGTGGGGGCCAATTTGGTTTGAATGGTGGTGGTTGGGTAGCAAAGTGTAGAGGTGTTGATTGGGGTTGGAATTATTGGGGGTGGTGGAGTTTGGGCCCTAAGGGAGGTCTTTGGTTGATTGGGAGAGAAAGGAGGAGTGGGAGTGCTCCTCGAATTATGGTTCTCCAAGTAGGAGGGGGAAGGTCTGGGAGCGTAGATCTTCCTAAGCTCAATCTTCATCTCTTCCCATGAGATAATGGGTTCATGCCTCCAAACCCTTCTTAAGCCCACTATGCGTTCCCACTCCTTCTTGGCTTGTCCCCAAAGCCGCCCCTTGGCCATGCAGACTCTAGCGTGTCCATAGACCATAGTCCTATCAATGTTTTTATCCATGGTAGCCTCCCACTTTAGGTAGGCATTAGGACTAGATCTGTCAAAACTAAGGTCCCCATCTACAATGATTTCCAAGAGAAGGGGGTCAATCGAACCCTTGTCGAGGGCCGAGTTGTTGGGAGTTAACCAAAGAGGGGTATACATGATGATGCACTGGGTGGCCTGATGATGACTCTAAATGTGAATGCACCCTAGGACCAACTTGTAGAGAGACAAGTTGTGAACTTGCTCTGATACCAAATTGATGTGACAAGACCAATTGATGTGACACGACCCCTCGGACCTAGATTCGCAAGCAACTGAACCGAACGGCGGACCCACTCAAGTGGGTTCACCCGCGTCGCACACACTCGGGGACCTAAGGCGGACCGACGATGGGGATGAGAGTCCGAGGTGGAACCTTGCTGCTCCAGGGGTATGGCTAGCTAGGGGAGGACCCCAATGGGCCAGGGTTGCCCAATTCATGGGCGGCCGACACACCGTGGGCTTGGGTAATAAGGTCTCTCTCTCAACTCATTCCGCGGTGGTCGCACAATTCAATGGAGTTTGAGATCGGGCGCTCACCTCACCGCCATCGGGCAACTAGAAATGATACTAAGACAAGCAAAAGTAAAACCAGTAGAGGAAGTGACCAGAAGCTCACTTGATCGGCATGAATACACCGATCCCGACCGGAGACGAGGGCAAGCGGGGAGGAGTGGGCTACCCGCACGCCGCGCCGATGACGCTTCAGCCGATGACCTGCTAGTACAATCACTACGCCCTCACAGAGGGGGTGGACTAGGGGTAGGGATGATTAATTACAACCAAAACTACCTCTACGCAGGGAGGGGTGGTCAGCCGGCCAGGCGAGATCAGACAGAGAGCTAAAGGAGTCATCGAAAGAGGACTTCGCCGATTCTGCCCGCTTCTGGAACTGCCTGACAGGTACTCGCTGTTGGCGCTGCCATGGGTTCTCCCGAACTTGGAATTTGTCTAAACCAGCGCTGAATCTTCACTAACTGAGACAGGAGGGCTTCTGAATTTTCTTGTGAGTTTACGTCGTTGCTTACGGCCGGGGCAGGCGCTGGACCGGTGCTGTTTGGTTCTAGCTCAGACTGGTTCCCGGACGCTGCAGTAGGATGATGAAGTCTCCACGAATGCTCTCGTGATCCGAATTACACGGAACCAGAACGGACGAGGGCGTGGTCAAGTCTTCTTCGATCATCAATGAAGAACGGTAGCATAAGAGGTCAGGGTCGAGAGTTACAGCCCGAAGAGTGGGGGGAGGTCAGGACTAATTCTGGCTAACCTGACCTACGTCCCTGAGGTAGAAAAATTGGAACGGGATGTTCCAGCCTCCGAACAATGCCCCGCTGGCTGCCTTGGACAGGCGACTGGTAGAGCTTCCCCCCGGTCAAGTGGCGTGGCAAGGGGAGCTAGGGTGCGGTCGCAGGAGCTTCTGGAAGTCACTTCTGGTTGCAGGCCGGGCTGGTTCTGCGCAGTCGGTGAAGAACTGCTCTCCCGGGCAGCTCCAAACTCGGATTGGGGCAAGATCACCTCGCCTGAGAAGCCGACTGGAAGATATTTTCGGCAATGTAGGATACACCACCAGATGAACAAAGGTGACGAGATGACAGGCTCTGCAACAGGCACCAAGTCTGCTGCCTACGAACTGAAGACTGCAGGGTGAGTATGGTAGTTGTGGTGATGGGGAGGGGGCGACCACATGGCAGGGGGATGGGGGATGGAGCTTGTGGGAGATTGTTGGAGGGGTCTAGGGGTGATGGCGGGGTGTAGGGGTGCTGGGGTCGCAGCTAGGGGTGGGGGAAGAGAGGGGGAGAGAGAGGGCGCAGGTTGGCAAGGGGGAGGGAGCTGGTTTGAAATCTCCTTAATGGAGAGGGATTAATGCAGGCCTAGGGGAGTGGAAAGGGTGTGTTGGGAAGGGGAAGGGTTGTATGGGAAGGTGGAAGGGTGCTTGGGGAGATGGGATTCTCCCTTGGGAGAAGGAGATGACTCTTGGGGATTGTGGGGGAGTTAATGGGGTAGTAATGGGGTATGGGGATATGAAAGGACAAGGGTGATGTGGCTAGGTGAGGTGGCAAGTGGTAGTGATGTGTCAAGAGGAGAGAGGTTGAGGTGGAGCTAAGGTGGTAAGGGGAGAGGAGAGAGAGAGAGAGAGAAATGCGCCCTAGAGAGAGATGGGGGGTCGCCCCTTTTAGAGAGAGAGAGAGAAGAGAGAGAGAAAGAGAGAGAGGGGAATCCACCCCTAGAGAGAGAGAGAGAGAGAGAGAATCTCACACAATTTTGGTGGATTTCAAACTTTCATTCAACAATTCATTAGTTCCAAATGGTGGGAGTGGGGTCCTATTTATAGGATTCCCACAATTTAACATAAGTCCCTGACTTTTGGACTACTAACAAGAAACCAAGTGGGTGGGAGCGCCCCTGGGCCTAGCCCATTTAATTGGGCCCAATAACAAAACTAGGCAATCTATTGACACTTGACTTAGGTAAATAACTCTTATACCTAGGTACTGGACTCAAATAAAAGAAAAATTACATGATAAGAAAATGAGAATTACATCATATGACTCGAAATAAAGTGGCAAACAAGATGAAACATAGCTAGCGAGCATCGCGATCCTCGAAAAAATAAGATTGTCGGTGATGTCCCCATCACTTCATACACGTAGTTCTGCATGCCATGTGACTTACAAGGCTAGCACTTATGTGGTTCTCTTTTATTTTATTTACTCCCTCCTTATGTTATATGTTTATGATTTCTTGTCCTTGCTTATTATTTATTGTACCGTTTTGTTTCTCGTTGCGAGGTAGGGATTTGCAGGACCCCTACTGAGCCAATGAGATGAGGCTCATTCCCTTTGCTTTACCTCGGAGGCTTGTCATGGTGCTGGTGGTCTGGTTTACTAGCCAGTTTGCCAGAGATGGGGTATGCCCGTGTTCTTGTACTTTTTTTTTCTATTGACTGTATTTTTATGGACATTGGATATTCTGGACTGTATAGTTGTTTAATTATGTACGTTGTTTATTTCCTACATTATATATTGTCTTGTGGTTCTACAATTATTTTAGAATCTTGTACATCTCCAGACCTTCCAAATAACCCTTCCGAGCCTCTCGGCTCTTGGGTGGCGGGCCAGGATTCTGGTCGTACCGGTTCCTTTCTGATACCCAGATCTTGGGTCATTACACGCACCAATAAATCTTTCAATGGGGGCCGATCCTTTCACCTAACGAGGTAGCATTGGTATATCTTGCTCCTAGTGGTGGTAACATGTTTGTAGACACGTCAAAATTGACATCATTTTGAGTACTTCTCCTATTACCTTATAATGCCCTAAATTGACCGTCAAATTTACTTATTTGAGTTATTTTCCTGATTTTTTCTTGATTATTCAACTTTTCACTATTTATCCCTATTTTCCATATTTTTTTAAGTTTTTTCTATAATTTTTCGGGGCATTTTTGAATTAATATCTCTCCAAGTGGACGCCAATTAATTCGCGTCAGCCCCTTGGACGCCATTTTCAAGAATTCGTGTCAGCCACCCCAGACGCCAATTTCTAAAATTTTTAGGACCTTTTAAGGTCGCGGTCGACTGGACGACCACGTTCATCAGATCGCGGATGACCAGACAACCACGTTCATAAAATTCACGTCCGGCATCTAGTCGCTAATTCTTCAATCAACACCTCTTTACACAGATGCATATTCTTAAATTGGCATCCACTATAGTGGACGCGAATTTCATTTCCCTATTTTGAGCTTTTAATTCCTACCAACATTTGTATTATTTATAATCCGCTTCTGACCACATGGACTCGACTTCTTTTCTAATTTTGGTAATTTCTAAACTTTCCATAATTGATTTTAAATAGGCACCTCTTTACGTTGACACAAATTTAATTTATGACCACTATGTGTTGATTTGTTTTAATTAGATTCCTATCTCGCCCCCTTTAAATACATACATAAACATGTAAATCAAAGACAAGGGGGATTAAAGGATGGAAATACTAACCGTGGTCGCCACCAAGGATTAACAACGCCGCAAGGATGAAGAAAGGAGTGCAACGGCGCCGTGTATCTTGGAAAGAAAACTTGATCGCGTTTGAAACGGGGTGCGGGGAATTTGTGTATTCAAACCTCCTCTCCTTCCAGCCGGCTAGATGAAGAGGGCCTCACGTTGTATTCATGCTCTCCTGCAAAACAAAGATGAAACACAAAGGTAAAAACCCATTAGAATATGAAGTGTAAAAATCTGCCCAAAGTGATAAAATAGCATGAATAAAAGGGGGAGAATGCACCGGGGGAGGTTTTTAACCCCTGTGGAAGGGTGGAAAAGATAGGTGGGTGTGTTGTGCATCCATGAGATTTGAAATCACGATATTTGATTGAGAGAATAGAGAGAAAACAATGATGCAAAATGGAGAAAAACACATATGTAGCAGAAAATGCAGAAAACTGTGATGATTTGTGATTTTGAGGAGACTAGAACTAAGAGTGTAGACCATGAAATCAAGCCCAGAAGGATGCAATGGAAAGCTAATACTTCGCTCTCCAAGATAGGGTCGAAGTTGTGAGTTGGAGTTGTAGCATGGCTTCGCCCCACGTCCGGAAAGAGCCCCCCTTTGCAACTGCAAATTGGGCAGTTTTTATAGAGTTTTGTAAGAAAGCCTCATCTTCTTATCACGATTCTCGGAGATAGAGTCCAAGATAAATTGCGTTCTCTAGATCAAACTCGAGATAATACTAAGGACAAGAGATAGGAACAAACGGGGATCAATTCGGATGAGGATTCTAGAAGATATGGCTCTTGGAAGGTAGCCCCGGAGCCTTATCTACAGAGTTTGAGTTGAACCAGGACACCTAAACCCTCAACTTTTGAGCGTGATTCTGAGCAAGATAGCCAATGAAATTTGGAGTTCTTTGGACTGAATTCAAGATAATACCAAGGAGAAACCATAGGAACAAACAGCGCTCAATTCGGAGCAGAATTTAAGAAGTTATGGACTCTGTAAGAGGGCCACAACGCACAGAAACGGAGCAGAGTCCAGCACGAATTGGACTCTCAGGTATGTGTAACGGTCTATCATATGACCGTCAGAGTTATGTAACGGACTAGGGTAGGTCCGTCACACTCTGGGGGTCGAACGGGATGATTTCGGATAAGTTTAGGTGTAACGGTCTACTGTAGGACCGTCACAGTTCTCTGACGCATCTACAGTAGACCGTCATAGTGCTCTGACGCATCTCCAGTAGACCTTCACATCGATGAAGGCAGATTCTGGGCAGACTGCGCGCGACTTTGGAAATGGAAGCGTATCTCTCAAATGGGGCAGAACTAGCGAAAGTGGTAGAAGAAGAAATTGTAGATAACTGAGAGGGGAACAACTTTCATGAATAAAGTAAGATGAGAAAATGATCAGAAGAGGGATAAAATGGTGCTAGAACAGAGAGGAAAATTCTGGGATGTAGGTGAACAGCATAGCATGCCAGAAAAACATGAATAGCTCACAAGCGGGGCAGAATTGGCCAACGGCATAGAAGAAGAAATTGTAGATCTTTGAAAGAGGAACAACTTTGGGGAAGACAACTTTTTGATATAAGGAACATAAGGAGATGAAAAAGGACCACTTTCAGGACTACGCAGTGAGAGAGAGTCGATTACTTGAGGGAGGCCGGCCTAAATGGGCCGAAAGTTGACTTGGAAGGAGGAATTTGATAAGACAAGCTCCGGGGCTCTGGAAAATCATGATCTCCAAGACTCAAAGGATATGAAATGGTAAAAATGGGCTTGAAATGCATCCGAGAAAGCTCCAAAATAATGGCTAATTCGGGACATCAAAATGATGAATAAGAGAAATAACGCAACTTGTGGGCTAAAAATGGGTGTCAACAGATGCCCCTCCTTGATGTCCGCTTTGCAAGGGAATGAGCGAAAGCGACGCGGAGGCAAAATAGAAAGGAGATGGAGCGAAAGCGATAGCGACATGAAATGGAGATGAAGCAGAGATGAAGTGGAGAGAACTGAAAAGCTGGCATCAAGACAAAAAGACACCCGTCATAACCAACAAGTGACAGGAATTCTCCCAAAAATACCGAACTAACCACAAGGAATGATTGACAAGGATGAGACATGTCTGGAGAACTAACTAAGGGAGGAAACACGACCAACCTCATCGGGGACACAATCCATGGACAATGAGTGGGTCGGAAGGAACACAGCATAAGAGCTGGAAAAGGAGAATAAGACTGAGATAAAATCCAGACAGGAATCACGCTGGCCAACCAAACCAAGCGGCAAGATCAGAGAAATCGTTTGAATTCAGAGTGGAATGAAGAATTTCTTATCCAAGAGAACTGAGTGCAATCAACCATTGCTGAGGAGAAACCTTGAACGGATCATGAGACATGAATGCTCAAAATGACATGATGCATGCTGGCCTAAAATAAAGATATCATCAAAACGAATGCGAAAGATAAAATAGAAAGTACTCAAGGATAATATTGCTAAACTGAGCCAAGACAGGGTCAAGAGTTTTCTTGCAACCACGGCGTGCGAGACAGAGTCCATCGTCCCCCACCCGACTCAACCGAGGGGCCTATCCAACGATTAACCGTATGCTCCTAGATCATCATCATTTTTGTTAAAGGAGAACATCAGATCCTAGAACACACGGACAACCAGCTGGTACTTGAGAGGCTATAATAAGGTAGATACCATATAGTAATGCAAGAATGAGAAGGGATAGAGAGCCATACCTGACTTACCTGTGCAGGCGACACGGCATTTTTTGGAATTTTTGATTTCTGCTTTTTATGGATTTTCATCACAAAACAACAACCACATGACATGACATGATGTGAACATGAATGAATATGAACGAGCATGACATGAACATAACATAATAAGAGAAATATGAACATAACATGGCACAACATAACATAACGAATATGGATGAAACATAACAAACAAATAAATGGCAAGCATACATGATGTGACGCGACCTAGGGGGTTCTTCACATGATCAAATGACCCTTGGACCTAGCAAGCAACCAACGCACGAACCGGTGACTTTACTCGGGCGGACTCACCCGCTAAGCGCACTCTTGTGCCCGTAGGCAAACCGGTGATAGTGGTGAGGGTCCGGGACGGGCCCTTGCTGCTCCGAGGGTTGGCTAGCTTAGGATTGGACCTCTCAAGGGTCCTAGGATGTCCACTCTCATAGACGGCCAGCACGCCGAGGGCGTGGGTATTAACGGTTCACTCACAACTCACCCGCGGTAATCATTCATTCACAAGCAAATTTGAGTTCGGGCACTCCACTTACCACCGACGGCACTAAGATACAATACTACTCAAGCAAGGAAATTTCAGCAAAGAGGAGTGTGCAGTGGCTCACCTAGTCGGTGTGAAGACACCGATCCCGGTCGGAGACGAGGGCGAGCGAGGAAGCGTGGGCTTACCCGCACGCCGCGCCGGAGAAGCTTCAACCTGAAATTGTAAATTACATGCACTACACCCCATGCAAGGGGGGGGGGGGGTTCTTGGGGTGGGGATTAAGGTGTTACAATCAAAACTACCACCACGCAGGGTGGGGCCTTCAGCCGGCCAAGCGGGGTGGGGAAAATAAGGTAAAGAATGTCGGTTGAGTGTGGATGCCGAATCTGCCGGTTATCTGCGAACAGGGACAGTGGGGAGGTGTAATGACCGTAGATCCTTCTCACGAATTTTTACGATAGTGAGACTGGCGGCAAAAGCTTCGTAACAGGTACAGGAACGCTTCAGATTTTTGTGAATTTCTTCTGAGACCGTGTCTGACTGGAGCAGAGGTTGGAACAGGACATGAGGTTTTCTGATCCACAGTTGCAGACTTCTGGCAGCAGGTTGCAGAGGACGCCACGCACTCTCCCGAACTCCGATCAGCACGAAACCGGCAGTGACGTCTTCGTGGTCAAAGTAGCTTTCAGCCGAAGGTAATGGGGCTGCAATCAGAGGTTGTGGGCGGTCGGTGTACCCTGAAGAGTTGGCACTGGTCGGAGTAGACAGCAGGAGACAGAACTGGAGAGCTCGGGGGAGAAAATTCGTAACTCCTTCCTCCGGCAGCCGAATGAGGTTCTGTTTCTTGATCTTGGAAGAAGACTAGCAGAGGAAGAACTTTGATGAAGGGGCTTCAGCCTGAATCCGCTAGGGTTCGTCGTGGCAGAGTGATCTCTCAGGTTCTGATGCATGGCAGGGAGGGTTCCGCGCAGTCGTGGGAGAACGGAGTTCCTGGACAGCCCCGAGCTCCGATGAAGACGAAACCACTTTGGTGTCGAAGAGGACAGGCAGACGCTTCCACGGATGTATCTTGGGCCTTCAGAATCGCCCGGAGGAAGCCGTGGTCACCTCTGCAAGTCGGTACTCTTCTTCTGATCTGCAACTGAAACTGTAGGTTGAAGATGACGGGGGGGAATGGGGTATGTGGGAGGGGAAATGGGGGTGGATGTGTGTAGGAGTGACCCCTGGTTGTAAGGGGGTCTTGGAGGGGGTGTTCCAAGGTGTGTATGAGGGAGAATGGGGTCTAGAAGGTGGTGTTTGCAGTGGGTGAGAGGGGAGCTACGAATTTGGGATGGGTGGGGAAGAGAGAAGGAGAGATCTTTCTCCAAAATTTGAAAATGGACTAATGTGGTTAGTGGGGCTTTGGGAATGGGAAGAGTTGTGTTGGGGAAGAGAATGGGTGCTTGGGGTAGTGGGAAGGGTGCTTGGGGAAGTGGGTGGGGTAGTTGGGGGTTGGGAGTTGGAGCTAGGATTGGTGGAAGCTCCCTTGGGACTAGGGGGTGGAGTAATGGTGGCTTGGGGAAGTGGAGGGTCTTAAATGAGGTGGGTAGCTAGTGGAGGTGGTTGGGGAAGGGAGGAGAGAGAAGCAAATTCGGAATTGGGTGTTGAGGAGAGAGAAAGTGGAGTGAAAAAGAGAGATTTAAGAGAGGGAAGGGTGGGGAATCTCTCCCCTAGGGCATCTCACCCAAGAAATGTTGGAATCACTCCACTAAACTAAGCTTTGGACTCTCAAATGGCATTTTTCATTGATTGATTCATTGATTGATTAAGTTCAAATGGAGGAAATGGGGTCCTATATATAGGAAACCCACATTTCTACAAAAGACCCTGACAAAAGCCTCATTGACAAATAACCGAAGGGGTAGGAGAGCTCATTGGGCCAAGCCCAAAGAAATGGGCCTAATTAGCACATTACACAATCTAATGACACTCAAACATAGGAAAATAAATGCTAGACCTAGGGAAATGAGTCAAATAAAATGAAAATTACATCAATGACTCAAATAAAAATTACATAGGACTCAAAATTAAATGACTAGACCATGCCTGATGAAATAGGAGGTGATGTTCTCATCATACTCCTGGGGTGCAAAGAACTCGACTCCGTCGAGTATGAGTCTACCGGGGGGAGAAGAGGTCCTCCGACGCAACTTCGAGCAAGCTTCAACCTCCAAACTCAACCTCACGTTCGCAACCAGGGGACGACGCTTCAACTCCTCAAGGTGGCTTGGACACACCCTCTTGCCGATGATAGTACCTTGCTTGCCCAGTATTGCCTCCGTGTGCACACGTCGGGCTCTCAAGTTGTTATGTGGAAGCTCTCTGAGGGTGTCACTCACAAAGATGGGGGTAGGCTCAAGGTGCTCACTAGGATCTACCGCGGTGCCCTTAGAGGGTGCTAGATCCGTTACATGAAAAGTGAGGTATATCCTAAAATCCCATGAGTAAATCCAACCCATAAGCCAGGTTGCCAAAGCCACTTGGAACATGGAAGGTCCAAGTCCTCGTGCCCTCGATTTGGAGGTGGCCCTAAGGTAGAGCCATTCCAAAACCACCATCGTGAGGTTGCCTTCTTGGAATTCGAAGTGCCACTCGTGAGTTTTTGCCCGCTTATTACGACCCTCACCGCCCATTGCTAGATGCTTGCTTGAATGAGTATGCCTTGAGCTACGGTGCGGTGTGGGTGGGAAGTGTGTGGTATGCAAAGGGGGACCGGGGCAACCAAAAGTAGACCTATCATGTAATGATGCAGTGTAGACTTCGGTTAACCTAGGTGGGCCGGGGCACCCGTAGGTGGCCCTATCATGCAAAGTGGTGATAAATATCGGGGGACCCGGACATCCGTAGATGCCTTTGACATGTGTATGACTAATGTGAAGTGAGGGAGGGCCGGGGCATCCATATGTGTCCCTTTCATGTATGGGTGTGATGAGTGCCGGGGGACCCGGACATCCGTGAATGCTCCTATCATGTTTAAGACTTATGATGAATGACGGTGGCCCATTACATCCGAATATGGAACTCTCATGCTTAAGACTCATGATGAATGGAGGTGGACCATTACATCCAAAAATGGTCCATTCATGCTTCCTACTTGACATGTGGGTGTTGTGAATGAATGGACCCGTCTTATGAATCATGCCAAGTGATGTGTTATGCCAAGACTTATGCATTCCTTTCCCAAAGATGACTTCCATGTGTATGGGTGTGGGATGGCCTTTGAACTTCTATGTGAAAGGGTCAAAAGGATCTAGGAAGGTGGGCATTATGGAGAGGGGGTCTTCTTTGCTTCCTAGGCATATGTTGTCTATGGTGATGGTTCCCTTAGTGTGGCCCAAGTCTTGGAAGAGGTGTTCTTGGTCCAACATGGTTGGTTGGGGTAGGGAAAGGGGAGTTGTGGGTAAGGTGGGTGTATTACATGGGTACCTAGACTCCCATTGGAAGGGATCAAAGGGGTCATGGACTGGGCTTCCTAGAGGAAGGAACTCTATGTCCACATGGTCCATGCATGGTGGGTCATCGTTCCCCAAGGTAACTGGACCAAGATCTTTAGTGGGCCAGTCGGTCAAGGTACTTGGGATCTTAATGGTAGTGGAGTGGACCATGATGGGTTCTTCATCCATGGGGAGAATGAGAAGGAGGTCACTAGTGTAGCAACCAATGGTGTAGACTGAGGTGATAGAACCAACACATGGGTGGATGAGACTAAGTCTTCTTGGGTGGGCCTCTCCTATGGTCAATAAGCAAGTCAACTTTAGTTGCCATTCTAAACCCTTGATGAGATCATCCCAACTATTTACCTCATAGTAGGATTGGAATGTGGTGTGATAGGAGTTAATGGGTGCTAATTGGAAAGGATGCTCCATGGTTGGGTTTTGAAAGTACAAGGTATGAGGGATGGGATTTTGCTTGAGCCATTTGATGATGAGTTCTCCTAGGGTCACCACCTTTTGCATGAGATTGAGTGGTTTGGGGAGGTATGTGTTTGTTTGGACGGGGATGAGTTGATGTCCTTCTTCCTTATTGATAGGAGTATGAATTTCCTTGAATGTGGGGAAGGGATTTGGATTGGTGTCCAATCTCGGGGATTTGGTCTTGTGGGCCGGGTTTTCCTCATGTTCACTCATGACCTTGTTCATTCTTCGAAGTGGGTTGAGAGGGCATGGTGGCCGGGTATGGGGCCCCGGTGGGTGAGGGAACAAAAGGTTGTTGAAACCATAGGCTCCCGGGAGATGTGGGGGATGAAGTAGGCAAGACCAACGCAATGGGTGGAAGGTGGTATTCCGTTCATCAAGCCATTGTTTCCCTAGGATTATGCAAGGGCCTTCCAAAGTTCCAACTTGACACCAAGCTCCATCAAAGTATTTGTTCTCTCCAAACCTTTTATGGAATTCAATGAAGACTAGGTCTCCATTGTGCACAATTTGTCCGGTCGTAGAGAGGGTGGCTACAATGTCGGGGGATACCCAATTATCTTCTACCATGTAGATGAAGTCAATTTCTGTGGGGCTCCCATTAGGTAGGTATGCTTGGGATATGATGGGAATTGGGGCTTTTTGGTCTGTAGACTCAATGACAATGGGAGGTGGATAATGCATGGAACGATCCGATGAGAACTCTAATGCAAGCGTGCCCATGGACTTGACTTGATAGAGACAAGTCAATGACTTGCTCTGATACCACTTGATGTGACACGACCTAGGGGGTTCTTCACATGATCAAATGACCCTTGGACCTAGCAAGCAACCAACGCACGAACCGGTGACTTTACTCGGGCGGACTCACCCGCTAAGCGCACTCTTGTGCCCGTAGGCAAACCGGTGATAGTGGTGAGGGTCCGGGACGGGCCCTTGCTGCTCCGAGGGTTGGCTAGCTTAGGATTGGACCTCTCAAGGGTCCTAGGATGTCCACTCTCATAGACGGCCAGCACGCCGAGGGCGTGGGTATTAACGGTTCACTCACAACTCACCCGCGGTAATCATTCATTCACAAGCAAATTTGAGTTCGGGCACTCCACTTACCACCGACGGCACTAAGATACAATACTACTCAAGCAAGGAAATTTCAGCAAAGAGGAGTGTGCAGTGGCTCACCTAGTCGGTGTGAAGACACCGATCCCGGTCGGAGACGAGGGCGAGCGAGGAAGCGTGGGCTTACCCGCACGCCGCGCCGGAGAAGCTTCAACCTGAAAATGTAAATTACATGCACTACACCCCATGCAAGGGGGGGGGGGGGGTTCTTGGGGTGGGGATTAAGGTGTTACAATCAAAACTATCACCACGCAGGGTGGGGCCTTCAGCCGGCCAAGCGGGGTGGGGAAAATAAGGTAAAGAATGTCGGTTGAGTGTGGATGCCGAATCTGCCGGTTATCTGCGAACAGGGACAGTGGGGCGGTGTAATAACCGTAGATCCTTCTCACGAATTTTGCCGATAGCGAGACTGGCGGCAAAAGCTTCGTAACAGGTACAGGAACGCTTCAGATTTTTGTGAATTTCTTCTGAGACCGTGTCTGACCGGAGCAGAGGTTGGAACAGGACATGAGGTTTTCTGATCCACAGTTGCAGACTTCTGGCAGCAGGTTGCAGAGGACGCCACGCACTCTCCCGAACTCCGATCAGCACGAAACTGGCAGTTACGTCTTTGTGGTCAAAGTAGCTTTCAGCCGAAGGTAACGGGGCTGCAATCAGAGGTCGAGGGCGGTCGGTGTACCCTGAAGAGTTGGCACTGGTCGGAGTAGACAGCAGGAGACAGAACTGGAGAGCTCGGGGGAGAAAATTCGTAACTCCTTCCTCCGGCAGCCGAATGAGGTTCTGTTTCTTGATCTTGGAAGAAGACTAGCAGAGGAAGAACTTTGATGAAGGGGCTTCAGCCTGAATCCGCTAGGGTTCATCGTGGCAGAGTGATCTCTCAGGTTCTGATGCTTGGCATGGAGGGTTCCACGCAGTCGTGGGAGAACGGAGTTCCTGGACAGCCCCGAGCTCCGATGAAGACGAAACCACTTTGGTGTCGAAGAGGACAGGCAGACGCTTCCACGGATGTATCTTGGGCCTTCAGAATCGCCCGGAGGAAGCCGTGGTCACCTCTGCAAGTCGGTACTCTTCTTCTGATCTGCAACTGAAACTGTAGGTTGAAGATGACGGGGGGGAATGGGGTATGTGGGAGGGGAAATGGGGGTGGATGAGTGTAGGAGTGACCCCTGGTTGTAAGGGGGTCTTGGAGGGGGTGTTCCAAGGTGTGTATGAGGGAGAATGGGGTCTAGAAGGTGGTGTTTGCAGTGGGTGAGAGGGGAGCTACGAATTTGGGATGGGTGGGGAAGAGAGAAGGAGAGATCTTTCTCCAAAATTTGAAAATGGACTAATGTGGTTAGTGGGGCTTTGGGAATGGGAAGAGTTGTGTTGGGGAAGGGAATGGGTGCTTGGGGTAGTGGAAGGGTGCTTGGGGAAGTGGGTGGGGTAGTTGGGGGTTGGGAGGTGGAGCTAGGATTGGTGGAAGCTCCCTTGGGACTAGGGGGTGGAGTAATGGTGGCTTGGGGAAGTGGAGGGTCTTAAATGAGGTGGGTAGCTAGTGGAGGTGGTTGGGGAAGGGAGGAGAGAGAAGCAAACTCGGAATTGGGTGTTGAGGAGAGAGAAAGTGGAGTGAAAAAGAGAGATTTAAGAGAGGGAAGGGTGGGGAATCTCTCCCCTAGGGCATCTCACCCAAGAAATGTTGGAATCACTCCACTAAACTAAGCTTTGGACTCTCAAATGGCATTTTTCATTGATTGATTCATTGATTGATTAAGTTCAAATGGAGGAAATGGGGTCCTATAGATAGGAAACCCACATTTCTACAAAAGACCCTGACAAAAGCCTCATTGACAAATAACCGAAGGGGTTGGAGAGCTCATTGGGCCAAGCCCAAAGAAATGGGCCTAATTAGCACATTACACAATCTAATGACACTCAAACATAGGAAAATAAATGCTAGACCTAGGGAAATGACTCAAATAAAATGAAAATTACATCAATGACTCAAATAAAAATTACATAGGACTCAAAATTAAATGACTAGACCATGCCTGATGAAATAGGAGGTGATGTTCTCATCAATACATGCGACTAAAGGCACTGTGGGATAAGACAACACGCAAGCAGTGGGATAGCACACGAGATATAGAAGGACGACTAACAACATATGCAAGACAACTAACAACACGTGGTGAAGAATAAAATAACATGTGTGGGACAACACGGTGGGACATAGACACGACGAGACAAGGACACAGCGGGACAAAGGACATAAACAAATACGCCCTTCAATCAAAACCTAAGATCAGAATGAAGCAGAATCGCCAGGTTCATAATCGTGAGGTAAAGCCCTCTCACATAGATATGATCATTGCAAACAAAAGCTGAGAAGGACATAAGCTTCAGAACAGATCGAGAGACATGATTGAAGAAGGGAAGAACAGATCAAAGATGTGGACAGGAGACAGAGCACAAAGATATAGCAAGGAAAGCTTGAGTACCTGCAACCTGCATACTTAGCAAACAGATTACGTATCTATTCTCAAAATAAAATATAAAATAGATATATAGATAAATATTTTTTGATTTTTTGATTTTTTTAGATTTTGAAAATATTTAATTTTTTTTTGGATTTGAACAATATCTCAATTGTTTTAGATTTTTGACAATATCTCATTTTTTTTGGATTTTTGATAATATCTCATTTTTTTAGATTTTTGACAATATCTCATTTTTTAGATTTTTGAAATAGCAATCCGCAGCACCCAAAGACAGGCTCGAACTACTGGCCAGGGATCACCGTCCCTCCCCTATCATTAAAGACTTCTCTTGAGCAGGGCGTGCATGTGAGGGTGACTTACCACAACCAACTGCCTCTTAAGAACGGTGCCCCTACTAAGGCCATACCCGAGATATAACCCAGCCTAAGAGGGAGAAGCAGAAGAAAAATTGGAGACAAGCTTTATGCAGGATGGGAGACATCAGGACTTGAATTCCTTCTAGGGCACTACCCCTCAAAGAGTAGGCCTGTTGCGTTGGGGCTTTGTGTCTTTGATTTTGAGACCCTTATTTATCATGCATGCATGCGACCGGGCTCATGACGTCCAGCAGGGAACTATACTGCCACTCTTGTCATGCCTTTGATTCATAATTTTACATATTTATTCATTCTCATTTTGATAGCCCATATTGGCTAGATATAACATGAAAGCTCATTTTTGAGGGTCAAGACTACCCCTATTTGAGACCTCTCTCGTATTAGGGAGTGCCTAGGTTGGTCATCTTATCCATCAATCTCTTGCCCCTGCACTTGGCCGAGCAGAGAAGAGAAAAGGCCTTCGTGCATACCCAAAGTATGGCCAAAGCAGCAACGGTGTTGCTCAAAGGAATCGGCTATGGCTTGCCATGAAGTGTGTGAAAAACTCATGCTCAAAGGTCACCCTCAACGATCGGGGAAAGAACTAGACTCCCAGCGCGGAGCTATCACCGGCCTAAGGATGCTGCAGAAGCGAACTCATTCTAAATGAACTAAGCAAATTTCTAAAAGCCACTTAACCATGTTGAGGAATAACATTATAACCATGTGCAGGAGTAATAAGAGTAATAGCAATGATAACATATTCTTGTACAAAATAAAAATACATTTGTAAATCCGTCGAGTGATATTGACCATCGAGCTTTGAGGAGTGCGAGCTTTATTTTCCTTGTTTGACAGGACAAGAGGGAGAGGATAGCAAAGGGATTGAAAGATTCCTTGACATGGAGGAGAGATAGACACCAAACTAGACGAAGGAGGATAAAAAGGAAGAGAGACGGGAGCTAGAACTCCCTCGTTAAGGCACAGAGACCCTGATAACAAGGAACCAGATATAGAAGAAACCAGATTAGCTCAGATCAAGGCGGACTAAAGCCTCGAAAGCAGCAAGAGAAAGGGCAAAGACCCCAAAAGGGAGAAGAGGAGAGAATAGAAAGACAGTAAGAAGAATCATCCGATGTGGTCGGAGAAGAGGGACGAGAATCATCCGACAGTGCCGGAGAAGGAGAATGGGAGACACCCGACAAAGTCGGGGAATAAGAAGAACCCGGAGATACCGGAGGAGAAGAATCAGAGGAGGACATAGGCTGAGGCCGAGCATGGTGAGGAGATGGAAAGTTCAGAGGTTCCGGATGGGAAAAGGAAGAACGGGGATTCGCTGACCCGAGATGGGAGGAGAGAATCGTGGAGGGAGAATTAGGAGAGGGAAGATACACCACCCAGGGGAGGGAACCGAGCAGAAGAAATGATGAGTGAAATGAAGATGAAGGAAGAGAAGTGGACCCCTGAGTGCACAACTGACGGCCCTTAAACTTACGCTGTCGCCTCTTCTTAGCTGATACTTCTTGAACATGGACTCGCCTGGTGCGGACTAGGACCTTCAGCCTTCTTAATCTGAAATACCTTCTTAAATAACGGGTCCACCTGACAGATGGCCTGGCCCGGCTGTGAACATACAACTTCATCAGGGCGGCCCCTAGACACCCAGTGCTAACCATAGGCAGACATTCTTGAACGGATAACTCCTCAAACGAATGAATATCAGAAAACCACGGAGCTTTGTCACTTGGCACTAGCAACATGAGATTATGCATCTCTACTCGGCAACTGGGCACGAAGCATAACTTTTTTTTTTAACTTTGGTCAATCCCTGAAGGTCAAGACAAGGGGAAGCGATCAACCCTACAAAATAGGGAAGGAGCGCTCCACCCCCGACTGACGGACAGGTAAATTTTCATATATATAATTCCAAAAAGGGGGGAAATACAAAAAGGACGCTCATCGACGAAACGAGGGACACCCAATCTTATCCAAACGATAGGGCCCTTTAACAACATGTGGTAAATCTGACCAAGGAGACCAAGAGGAAGGTATAGAAAGGAAGCAACCAAGCCCAGCAAGCGAGTCAGCCACTTGGTTAGCTTCCCTAAATACATGAGAAATCGAAACATGCATAGACCTAAGCAATTCCTCCAATTGGTAGAGGACCATGCTGAGACGCCAAGGATGAGAAGATCGGCCTGAGATGATGTCGGCCAATACACGGGAATCCATCTCCATAGATACAGTGTGGAACCCATGCTCCCTGCAAAGAGAAAGGCCATCACGAAGTGCCAATGCTTCAGCATCCAAGCTGGATGTAACATGTGGATATGCTGCTGCAAAAGCAATAATGAGGTAGCCATCTGAATTTCAAAGAGCACCCCCGCCCCCTGCAAGACCAACACCGCGCTTGAAAGCCCCATCCACATTAAGCTTAAGACGGCCAGAGGGGGGCGGAAACCATCGAATAGGACGTGGAGGAGTAGGCTGCGGCTCCACTAGAGAGAGGCCCCATGAGTTGATGAGCACCCGTTGCGGAGATAGGAGTGGCCTTCCTTTGAAAGAGAAGGCAGAGGATATAGCCCGGACGGACTACAGCACCCTACAAATGATATTCCGAGCATTCATAGGCTGACCATCAAACCGATTATTATTCCTGCTTAACCAAATTTCCCACAAGGTGGCCAAGAAAATACACCTAGAAAGGTGACCAGCCAAGGAGGACAGATGAAGACTGTGCAAATAACCGAAGATCTCCAAGCTAGGAATAGTAGCTGTGGGGCATTGGAACTGAAGAAGACCGAGAAATGCAGACCACACCTCTGTTGCGATATTGCCAATAAAGAAAAGATGGCTGGTAGACTCAGCATGTGGATGGGTGCAGCAGTTACATTTTGAACATAGTGGAACACCACAAGCCGCAACAGCCTCATCCACCGGGATGCATTCACGGATGACCCTCCAAGATAGAACCGACCATTTGATGGGAATGTGGCTGTGCCATAGCAAATCCCAGTGCAAGGATGGGGCTGCGGATAGCAAGCTTCGTACAGAACGTGAAGAGAAGTTGCCATCAGCAGAAGGGGTCCATAACCACCTATCCGAAGATGTGGAAGATCCATGGGCCATCGCTAGCAGCCCCTCAGGACAAAACTGTTGGGCAGTAGCAAGACAATCCAACCCTTGTCCTGTGAGAGCAGCCTGCAACGAACAAAGCTTGTTTGGTATATTGGACCAGACCTCAGGTGGAATGTAGTGCTGGAGGGGAATATCTCCCACCCAAGTGTCAAACCAAAAGTATACACGGGGGCTGTCCACAGAAGCGAAGACACGGTGGTTCTGGTGAATTAATCCTGCTGCCACCATCCAAAGTTTCTTGTCTGCCATTAAGGCCAAGGAGAAGGGAGCAGTAGAAAAATGGTGGGACCACAGGTGCTTAGCCCTAAAGAAATCAGCCCACAAGGAGTTGGACGTGATCACTTTCCATAGTAACTTAGTCCTGAGTGCCACTTGCATGGTAGGGAGATGAAGTACACCTAGGCCTCCACAAGCAGTTGGCCTAGAATTTTTTCCCATGACTTCCAATGCTGGGCACGAAGCATAACTCCCTTACTAGAAGAGCAGGATGAAACTGAGGGAGAGTAATGCACGGCGTTGACATGGCCGGCTTGCTAATGAACCAAGGGAGATTGCATAGAATGTGCAGAATGTCCTTGGAGAATATAGAAGATACGGCCAATTGCCCTTTGAAGAGGGAATCCATAAGGCTCTTGGCAGCCGACTGAGTTAGCACAATCTGAGTAGAGGACCCCTCTTGGCTAGTTATTTGAATAGCAATGGAGCGAGGAGACATAACAGCATCGATAGTGAATCCCCTGGCGAGCATTGAGATTGCCACCGGCCTCGCTTGTGAAGAAACTAGCACCAGTGCCTGGGAACTCTTCTTAGCAACATTCCCACAATAACCAGGGACGAGGACACGGATCGGCATCCGACAGATAAAATCCTGAATCTTGAAATGTACAGCCGGAACTGAATCATCTTGACTTGGCTTATTGTCTCCCTGGGGATTAGACCCAAGGGGCACCATGGGTAATGCACACCCGCTCCGTGGGGTGGAAGTGGTTGGAGAAGTAAAGGGAATATGTTTGGGTGGAACATATGAGGGTTTGGAAGGCATGGAGGCTCCAACAGGAGTGGTGATGGAAAGTGAAGGCGCAGGCGATGTGGCGATGATAGGCTTGGGTGGCAACAAAGGCGAGGGTGAAGGCGTAGCTGAGGGTAAAGGTAAAGGCAAAGGTGTGGCCTGCTCAGGCTCGGGCAAAGGTGATGGCGGAGATGGAGGCGAGGGTGGAGATGGAGGTGGTGATGGAAGCACTGGTGGTGGAGATGGAGATGATGGTGATGGCAATGGAGATGGTGAGGATAGTGATGAAGGTGATGGGGGTAGTGGACATGGAGGTGGAGAGGGTGAAGAGGGAGGTTGTGGTGTCCACCGTCGACGTGTCGACACAACGCGTCGAGCGGTGTTAGGGATAGAAGTAGTGGTAGTGGCGGCGGGAGAAGAAGGGGAGGCACTAGCCTGAGCGGAGGGTTGGGTTTGTGGCGACGATGGAGCCGGGGTAGGAGATGGCGAAGGTAACGGGGTAGGTAACGGAGCAAGTGTAGCACTAGATGAAGAATCACAGGGGTGCCCCTGGTCTTGAAGTAACGGAGACGGCTGCCCGGGCGGCACTTCTTGTGGCTACTGCTTGCTACGGAGATCTAAAATAACTTTATGCATGGCAGCCCAATCAATCCTTTTCTTGGCTTACAGATCATAAACATAATCCCGGAACTCAGGACAATCCTCAACCAAATGCCCCTGCTGGCGGTGGAAATAACAGAACTGAAGCATATCCCCGACCGCGGGTCGGCAAGGCACAACAGGAGAGAATGGCAACGCGTGAGTGGCCATCAAAGCTCGAAATATATTGGTGAAACACTCTGGCAATGGAAGGCGAGGAGCCTGCTTCGGGCAAGGTGGATGCCGAGGGATATGTAATGGTGGAGAAGGTTGTGGAGACGGAAGTGGAGGTCGCATAGGCAAGAGTGCGTGGCTAGTGGTGGAAGGCTTTGGTGAAGGCATGTGTGGAACAGGATTAGGGGGTATGTAAATGACATCTACTTGCTCGGGATGTGGTTTTCCCTTGACCGGAAGTGGAGATGGAGACGGGTATGTGGATGCGGGAGGCTGACTCATGGAAGGTTGATATGCGGAGGCGTATGGGTACGTAGAGGTGGGAGGTTGGCTCGTGGAGGGATATGTGGCGGAAGGCTGACTCATGGCGGGCCGACTCATGGGAGCGTAGGGTTGGCACGTGGAGGGTGAAGGTTGATATGTGGAGGTGGATGGTGGAGACTCGGGCTCAAGAGAATCTTGGATTTGTTGACGAATGAAGCGGGCTCGGCTGTATAATTGTTGCCAGGAGGTGATGTCATTGAGGGCTAAGATAAACCGATACTCGGGCGTGGCATTGGATATCAGCATCTTGATTTATTCTCCCTCCGGAATGTGTCCCGGGACTTGCACGACAAGGCGATGCCAACGATCGGCAAAGGTAGAGAACTCCTCTTCGGGATTCATCATCTCATGGGCCAGATCCACAATAGAGTACCTAGGCCCAACTTGGTCTTGGAACTGCTGAATAAATCCCTCTTATACAGCTTGAAAATTCACAACTTGCTCTTGCGAAAGAGAGAAGAACCAATCCCGAGTCGGGCCTTCCAATGACAGACCAAACAGATAAGCCATCAAGTGTTGGTCATGTTGAAATTGGGCCGACTCATAAACAAACTCCTTCAAGTGCACATACGGGTCACCGACTCCACTATAACGGCGATATGTGGGGAATTTGTGATGGAGACGGAAGCCGAAGACCTTGAAATGTGAACGGAACACTTAAAGAGGATTTGGGATCGATCCGACATTGAAGCTCATCAAGCTGGCGTTGGGTTTGAGCAATCATCTCTTGGGTAGGGAGAGATCGAGAATAATATGGGCCAGCTTGAGCAAGAGGTTGTGAATTAGGACCAGGAGCATGGTATTGGGCCGGATAAGAGGATCCGGGCTGAGAAGAAAAAGGGCCCATTTTGGGAATGGAAGGGTGAGCGGGCCTGGAAGAGATGTTGGAACATGGGTTGAATGGGCCAGCAGCAACATGGGCAGAATAATGAGGCCCATTAAGAGAATAATGCCCATTAGCAATTGGGCCAGCAACATATGAAGGAGAAGGAGGAGGCCCATGAATAGAAGATGGCCCATTATGAGAAGAAGGTGATGGGGACATCAACGTCAGCCCGCTCACATTGTGTTAGTATTTACGTCCTTTCATATTTGTATGTATACCCTTGTGATATATGGGTACACAATTGTAGGTCTTAGTGGGTTTATTTGTAAAAGGCCATTGGGTTTCTTTGCAAAAGTGCATGTAGGCCCTGCAGGGGCCCCCTCCCTCCTCCTTATTAGTCCACTTGGACTCCCGGGCCCAAGGGGGCTGGTCCATGGTCCGCCTTGGACTTGGACCTAGATTTAATTAAAGAAGACAAATCAAAATTGTCTTCTTTATGGGGGGGGGGGGGGCGAGCCATATAGTTTAATGGGCTTTTATTGTGTGTTTTTTTGACCAATGTCCAACCCCTTGTATGCCCCATCCGTAACCCCAGATTTGGAGTCATGTGGGTCAATTAGGTAGAACTATATATGGCTTGTATTTTCATTTTATGTGAATTAATGATAGAAAATTTTGTGAAGCTTGAAGCTAGCTGCGCCCCAGCCCTCTCTCCTCTGGTTCTCCCTAAAATGACCTTCGGGTCGATTACCTCCGCCACGTATCGGATATTGGTTTAAGTCTAGGCGCATCATTTTGCATTAGTGTGTTTACTTTAGTCGGTGTGTTTGCATGCCCACTCGTCGAGGTACCCAATACTCACCCCCACCACCACCAATGGCGGAATCCCGAGTCTATAGTTCCGATGATGTGGCCACCATGTTCCGAACTCTTATGGGAAAAATGGATGGGTTAAGTGACCGCATGGAAGTGTTAAGCACTCGAGTGGATAGAATGGAAGGGTTGAGTACCCAAGTGAATGATCCAGGCACCCGCCTAGAAGAGAGGATGAAGGCCGTAGAGGATAGGGCCGCCGGGTCTAGCCAGTCCGTTCAGGGATTGGTCGGGAGAGTCACCGCACTAGAGAGAGGCCCAGCCGAAGCACCCCCGATTGCCCCAGTCCAGGCACCCGTCCCACCTACACAAGGTCAACCGGAGCCGGGTCAACAACCCCCGACTCCAAGGGTTCAAGGGATAGCTAATAGGAGGCACGAATTCCCCGAGGTGCATGACTATGAGTCCGAGAATGAGCATCGGGGATATGGTCGTGATCGTCATCCTGTACGGCCTACCCACGACCAAGATATGGATGAACGGGCCCTTCGGACCGTTCGGGCCGACCCTCCCACCTTTGACGGGTCCTTAGACCCAAAGGTCTATCTTGATTGGGAGGCTGGCATGGATCGATACTTTGAGTGGTTTGAGATGTCGGACCAAAGGAATGTCAAATTTTCCAGGATGAAACTTTTAGGTCAGGCCCAAACATATTGGAGGAACATGGAGAACCTATTGTTTCATCGTCATGAACCCCCGATCGATACGTGGACCGAGATGAGGGAGAAGCTTAGGAAGAAGTATCTCCCTACCTCCTACCGCCAGCGTCTGATAGAGAGGTGGCAAAGTCTCACCCAAGGAGACCGGTCCGTCTCGAATTACATCGCCGAATTTGATGAATACTTCTTGCGATGTGATGCCACGGAGGAGGATTCCCTTACCGTCTCTCAGTTTCGGCGTGGTCTACGCCCGCACCTACGGTATGAGCTTCTTCGCCGCAAGGTGGACAAGCTAGAGGATGCATACCAAGTTGCTCTCGAAATGGAGCAATTCGAGGGTGAGTTCGAGTCTATTCCCCGGTGGAGCCCCGCTCCTCCCCGTAGTGATTCTCGTGGCTCCTTAGGTTCATACCCGTGGGGACCCATGGCTCGTCCTCAGGAGCCCGCCCGTCAAGAGCACTTCGCTCCTAGACCTCGACCTCCCCCACCACGGGATCTACCTCCATCACATCCACCGGCACCCGTTGCCCGTCCCCCGGCACCCATAGCCCGTCCCTGGCCCCGACACTTCCTCCACTGTTACCCACGGCACCTACACCTGCACCCTTGTTGCCTACACCCCCTACCCGTCGGGAGGATAAGGGTAAGGCCCCTCTTATCGGAGAGAGTAGTCGGTCACGAGTGCAGTGTTTCCACTGTCACGGGTTTGGCCACATTGCCAGTGAGTGTCCCACTCGCGCCACCCTAGCCTTAGGTGTTGGAGGGTCCGCACCTCCCGAGCTTGAGTATGTCAATTACGTGGCCGATGAGGCACTAGCCGATGAGTACTATGCCTTGGGGGAAGAACTGGGCGACCCTCCTGTCGCTCAGGATGCAACCACCTAGTGAGCTTGATGTCACCACCTTAGTCTAGAGTCATGCATGAGTCGGTGTGTTTTCTTTGTGCGGTTTGTTTGTGTGGTGTGTTTTGAGTCATTTGTTTGTGTGTATTGCATGGTCAGTCTGAATGAGTCTTGTGCAAGCTCGTTGTCGGTCTCTTATGAGTAAGAGGCGAGTGGACTCACTCGATGAGTATGGGATCGGTTCTACATCTATACCCGGATCAGTCACCTAAAGGGACTCAGCGGTGATTCCTAGTGAGAGCTGCTTCCTTCCCTTTGAGAGTGCCCCATCCCGGAGTGTCCACCTCTAGCCCATAGCAGCTTGTGCATATCGAGTATATATGGAGTGAGCAGATGATGGTCACTTGGAGTGGAGCATACCTGCGCTACTTGGTTCGGTGACGGATCCGCCGGCGCTATTCGAGTAGCAGCACCCCTTACTCGACGGGGTCGAGTTCCTCCCACCCGGGGAGAATTGATGGGGACATCAACGTCATCCCGCTCACATTGTGTTAGCATTTACGTCCTTTTATATTTGTATGTATATCCTTGTGATATATGGGTACACAATTGTAGGTCTTAGTGGGTTTATTTGCAAAAGGCCATTGGGTTTCTTTGCAAAAGTGCATGTAGGCCCTGCAGGGGCCCCCTCCCTCCTCCTTATTGGTCCACTTGGACTCCCGGGCCCAAGGGGGCTGGTCCATGGTCCAACCTTGGACTTGGACCTAGATTTAATTAAAGAAGACAAATCAAAATTGTCTTCTTTATGGGGGGGGGGGGGGGCGAACCATATAGTTTAATGGGCTTTTATTGTGTGTTTTTTTGACCAATGTCCAACCCCTTGTATGCCCCATCCGTAACCCCAGATTTGGAGTCATGTGGGTCAATTAGGTAGAACTATATATGGCTTGTATTTTCATTTTATGTGAATTAATGATAGAAAATTTTGTGAAGCTTGAAGCTAGCTGCGCCCCAGCCCTCTATCCTCTGGTTCTCCTCTTCCCAAAACCCCATTCTAGAGTGGTACCATCTCTATCCCCTCCCCTCTATCTCCGGTGATCGTCGGTGCGGCCGCCGCCGCCGTTCGTGCGGCCCTCGAGCCGCCGTGAATCCGACTTCGGTTTTCTGTCATGCTGGATAGAGGTATCTTCACGAAAATCCTGCTATCCGCCACGACCTCTTCGTGGATTGAAATTTTTATGGTGTGTTCCTACATTCTATCCCCTCCTCCACAAAACATTCTAGGTCCAAAATCCATCGTTTGTTATTTTTACATTTTCGGTCTTTAATCATTCCCAGATCTGTCCTGTCTCTGTCTACAGTGACAGCAGCCCAGTGTTTCCAACCTCCAGCCATCTTTTTGATTTATCCAAACCCTCCCAATTTTACTGGGAGTTTTTTCCATCACCCCCTACATCCAAAAATTTTCTTAATTTTTTATCAGCCTTCTATCTATTTTTAAAAATTCATGTTCTTCGTCAGCTACAGTGTTGTCAGCCAGATTCCAGATCCGACCCACTGCTAGTGAAAAAATCATAGAAATTCCTAGCCTTCCCCAAATCTAGGTCCAAAAATATTCGGGATTTCGTAGATTGATTTCCCACAACTTTTATGAAGAACACAACCCCAGATTAGGACATCTACCTCACGGTCAAAGGCAATCCACAGGAAAGTTCTCTACTGACCTGAGATTTTAGGAATTATACAATAGGAAATTGGAAATTCCATAAGTCCTGATCCGTGCAGATCCAGGCTAGATATCTAAGCCTAGATTGAAGAATTTGAAGTTATCTTTCCAACGGCTCCAGTCTCGTGTCGATCCGACATCGGGACTGATCGCAGCGCCCGTTCTCGCCGAGACGCGCGCTGAAAACCTGAAGTTGCAGCCCGTGGCCGGTTATTCTGACCGGTGCCGATCGGAGTAGCCCAGTCTCCGGCCGGCGAACCAAAGCGCCCCCACTCCAAGGAGTGCCCATCCTCCACTACAGTGGTACCACCGGGTCCCACACGGCCCCTCCGGACAGCACGTGGGCCCCACCGTCACGTGTTCGGGTGTTGCCGAAACAGCGCGAGAAGCCGCCCGTCAACCGGAATTCAGTCCTCCCGGACCCCATTGTGTAGCCCTTTACCTCCCTGCGTGGAGTGGGTAGCGATTTGTATTGCTGTAATCTCCGTGTATTATTATTCCGGGAGTACGAGTTTCGACCGTGTCCGTCGTCCCCACGCCGAGCGCGTGGAGGTATCGCATTCGCTCCCTTACTTGGCATTTTGCTTACTTCATATATATTTGTTTTTGCCGCTGCTAGAGAGCATGTGTAGGGATATCTAGCTCGCTTTATCTATTCATTACCGCTGCTGCGAGAGAGAGCGAGACCGTCCCGTGACCCGATCCGGGCACACGAGAGAGCCGATCACCCTAGCTCACTGCCGGTTTCTCAACCGCGCACGTCCGACGCTTCCCTCATTAAGGGGCAGTCACGAGCTTGTCGTGTCCGTGGTCTCATCCCGCATCAATTTGGTATCAGAGCGAGTTTGAGTCTAGGGTGTAAAAAAAAAAAGTGGCATTTACGTCGAGTCATTAGTCGGTTTAAGTCGAGTCTATGATCATCATATTTCTAAAACAAAAAAGAGAGTGTTTTTAAATTGCATTTCATCCTGATAATTCGGTATATCAAAAGGTGTTGTCCAAACGTTAGGCTACGCCTATCGGGAAGGCCGCACACTTGCGCGAGTGACCTTCAGGTCGATTACCTCCACCACGTACCGGATATTGGTTTAAGTCTAGGCGCATCATTTTGCATTAGTGTGTTTGCTTTAGTCGGTGTGTTTGCATGCCCACTCGTCGAGGTACCCAATACTCACCCCCACCACCACCAATGGCGGAATCCCGAGTCTATAGTTCCGATGAAGTGGCCACCATGTTCCGAACTCTTATGGGAAAAATGGATGGGTTAAGTGACCGCATGGAAGTGTTAAGCACTCGAGTGGATAGAATGGAAGGGTTGAGTACCCAAGTGAATGATCTAGGCACCCGCCTAGAAGAGAGGATGAAGGCCGTAGAGGATAGGGCCGCCGGGTCTAGCCAGTCCGTTCAGGGATTGGTCGGGAGAGTCACCGCACTAGAGAGAGGCCCAGCCGAAGCACCCCCGATTGCCCCAGTCCAGGCACCCATCCCACCTACACAAGGTCAACCGGAGCCAGGTCAACAACCCGCGACTCCAAGGGTTCAAGGGATAGCTAATAGGAGGCACGAATTCCCCGAGGTGCATGACTATGAGACCGAGAATGAGCATCGGGGATATGGTCATGATCGTCGTCCTCTACGGCGTACCCACGACCAAGATATGGATGAACGGGCCCTTCGGACCGTTCGGGCCGACCCTCCCACCTTTGACGGGTCCTTAGACCCAAAGGTCTATCTTGATTGGGAGGCGGGCATGGATCGATACTTTGAGTGGTTTGAGATGTCGGACCAAAGGAAGGTCAAATTTTCCAGGATGAAACTTTTAGGTCAGGCCCAAACATATTGGAGGAACATGGAGAACCTATTGTTTAATCGTCATGAACCCCCGATCGATACGTGGACCGAGATGAGGGAGAAGCTTAGGAAGAAGTATCTCCCTACCTCCTACCGCCAGTGTCTGATAGAGAGGTGGCAAAGTCTCACCCAATGAGACCGGTCCATCTCAGATTACATCGCCAAATTTGATGAATACTACTTGCGATGTGATGCCACGGAGGAGGATTCCCTTACCGTCTCTTGGTTTTGGCGTGGTCTACGCCCGCACCTGCGGTATGAGCTTCTCCGCCGCAAGGTGGACAAGCTAGAGGATGCATACCAAGTTGCTCTCGAAATGGAGCAATTCGAGGGTGAGTTCGAGTCTATTCCCCGGTGGAGCCCCGCTCCTCCCCGTAGTGATTCCCGTGGCTCCTTAGGTTCATACCCGAGGGGACCCATGGTTCGTCCTCAGGAGCCCGCCCTTCAGGATCACTTCGCTCCTAGACCTCGACCTCCCCCACCACGGGATCTACCTCCACCACATCCACCGGCACCCGTTGCCCGTCCCCCGACACCCATAGCCCGTCCCCTGGCCCCGACACTTCCTCCACTGTTACCCACGGCACCTACACCTGCACCCTTGTTGCCTACACCCCCTACCCGTCGGGAGGATAAGGGTAAGGCCCCTCTTATCGAAGAGAGTAGTCGGTCACGAGTGTAGTGTTTCCACTGTCACGGGTTTGGCCACATTGCCAGTGAGTGTCCCGCTCGCGCCACCCTAGCCTTAGGTGTTGGAAGGTCCGCACCTCCCGAGCTTGAGTATGTCAATTACGTGGCCGATGAGGCACTAGCCGATGAGTACTATGCCTTGGGGGAAGAACTGGGCGACCCTCCTGCCGCTCAAGATGCAACCACCTAGTGAGCTTGATGTCACCACCTTAGTCTAGAGTCATGCATGAGTCGGTGTGTTTTCTTTGTGCGGTTTGTTTGTGTGGTGTGTTTTGAGTCGTTTGTTTGTGTGTATTGCATGGTCAGTCTGAATGAGTCTTGTGCAAGCTCGTTGTCGGTCTCTTATGAGTAAGAGGCGAGTGGACTCACTCGATGAGTATGGGATCGGTTCTACATCTATACCCGGATCAGTCACCTAAAGGGACTCAGCAGTGATTCCTAGTGAGTCTTCGAGCTACTTCATTCCCTTTGAGAGTGCCCCATCCCGGAGTGTCCACCTCTAGCCCATAGCAGCTTGTGCATATCGAGTATATATGGAGTGAGCAGATGATGGTCACTTGCAGTGGAGCATACCTCCGCTACTTGGTTCGGTGATGGATCCGCCGACGCTATTCGAGCAGCAACACCCCTTACTCGACGGGGTCGAGTTCCTCCCACCCGGGGAGAATTGATGGGGACATCAACGTCAGCCCGCTCACATTGTGTTAGCATTTACATCCTTTTATATTTGTATGTATACCCTTGTGATATATGGGTACACAATTGTAGGTCTTAGTGGGTTTATTTGCAAAAGGCCATTGGGTTTCTTTGCAAAAGTGCATGTAGGCCCTGCAGGGGCCCCCTCCCTCCTCCTTATTGGTCCACTTGGACTCCCGGGCCCAAGGGGGCTGGTCCATGGTCCAACCTTGGACTTGGACCTAGATTTAATTAAAGAAGACAAATCAAAATTGTCTTCTTTATGGGGGGGGGGGGGGCGAACCATATAGTTTAATGGGCTTTTATTGTGTGTTTTTTTGACCAATGTCCAACCCCTTGTATGCCCCATCCGTAACCCCAGATTTGGAGTCATGTGGGTCAATTAGGTAGAACTATATATGGCTTGTATTTTCATTTTATGTGAATTAATGCTAGAAAATTTTGTGAAGCTTGAAGCTAGCTGCGCCCCAGCCCTCTCTCCTCTGGTTCTCCTCTTCCCAAAACCCCATTCTAGAGTGGTACCATCTCTATCTCCTCCCCTCTATCTTCGATGATCGTCGGTGCTGCCGCCGCCGCCGTTCATGCCGCCCTCGAGCCGCCGTGAATCCGACTTCGGTTTTCTGTCCTGCTGGACAGAGGTATCTTCACGAAAATCCTGCTATCAGCCACGGCCTCTTCGTGGATTGACATTTTTATGGTGTGTTCGTACCTTCTATCCCCTCCTCCTCAAAAGATTCCAGGTTCAAAATCCATCGTTTGTTATTTTTACATTTTCGGTCTTTAATCATTCGCAGATCTATCCTGTCTCTGTCTATAGTGATAGTAGCCCTGTGTTTCCCACCTTTGGCCATCTTTTTGATCTGTCCAAACGCTACCAATTTTACTGGGAGTTCCTTCCATCACCCCATACATCCACAAATTTTCTTAATTTTTTATCAGCCTTCTATCTATTTTTAAAAATTCGTGTTCTTCCTCAGCTACAGTGTTGTCAGCCAGATTCCAGATCCGACCAACTGCTAGTTAAAAAATCATAGAAATTCGTAGCCTTCCCCAAATCCAGATCCAAAAATATTCATGGTTTCTAAGATTGATTTCCCACAACTTTTATGAAGAACACAACCCCAGATTCGGACGTCTACCTCGCGGTCAAAGGCAATCCACAGGAAAGTTCTCTGCTGACCCGAGATTTCAAGAATTGTACAATAGGAACTTAGAAATTCCATAAGTTCTGATGCGTGCAGATCCACGCCATATCTCTAGGCCTAGATTGAAGGATTTGAAGTTAGCTTTCCAACGGCTCTAGTCTCGTGTCGATCCGACATCGGGACTGATCGCAGCGCCCGTTCTCTCCGAGACGCGCGCTGAAAACCAGAATTTGCAGCCCGTGGCCGATTATTCCGACCGGTGCCGATCGGAGCCGCCCGGCCTCCGGCCGGCAAACCAGCGCGCCCCCACTCCAGGGAGCGCCCTTCCAGGCATCCTCCACTACAGTGGTACCACCAGGTCCCACACGGCCCCTCCGGACAGCACGTGGGCCCCACCGTCACGTGTTCGGGTGTTGCCGAAACAGCGCGAGAAGTCGCCCGTCAACCCGAATTCGGTCCTCCCGGACCCCATTGTGTAGTCCTTTACCTCCTTGCGTGGAGTGGGAAGCGATTTGTATTGCTGTAATCTCCGTGTATTATTGTTCCGGGAGTACGAGTTTCGGCCGTGTCCGTCGTCGCCACGCCGAGCGCGTGGAGGTATCGCATTCGCTCCCTTACTTGGCATTTTGCTTACTTCATATATATTTATTTATGCCGCTGCTAGAGAGCATGTGTAGGGAAATCTAGCTCGGTTTATCTATTCATTACCGCTGCTGCGAGAGAGAGCGAGACCGTCCCGTGACCCGATCCGGGCACACGAGAGAGCCGATCACCCTAGCTCACGGCCGATTTCTCAACCGCGCACGTCCGATGCTTCCCTCGTTAAGGGGCAGTCACGAGCTTGTCGTGTCCGTGGTCACGTCCCGCATCAGAAGGCCCATGAAGATGAGTTGTAATAAGACGTTGGACCTAGGCCGGGTCCATTTGGTGAACAAGGCTTGTAAGATGGTCCATGAGATTAGCATGTTCCTTGGATGGATCAGAAGGACCACGGGAAGATGGGCCCGCGTGGGAAGAGGATTCCATGTGGGAATAGGAAGAAGATTGAGAAAAAGAATGATACAAGGCATTAGAATGATACTCCATCAGGGCAAATGGAGATTTAATACAAGGAGATCAAGGACAATACAAATGGGGAAGCAAGGGCTTAATGGGCTCGAGGACAAGAGGGGCTGACCCACTAATGCAAAGACGAATGGACAATAGACCACGGGACAATGGACTGGACAATGAACCAACAAAATGGACTGACTTAAGTGGGCCTAACAACAACAAAACATGTGGATGCAGCACAAAACACCACTAATGGGCTTGGACAAGCCCAAACAACATAAAGAATGCAATGTGAAAGTTTTCACCCAAGTCAAACAAATTAATATGATGGGAAATCTTTTAGGGGTTTTAATAGACCTTTTAATGATTTGAATTAGGAAAAATTCCCTCAAGATAGGAATCCTATGGGAATAAGGTCCAAACTTTGTGTTGACTAAGGTTAACTCCCTCACACGTATGCAAATGCAAACCTAAGGGGTGGAAAAGGTACAACCGGCCCGGCGTCCGTGTGGGAATCCACGGCTCACGGGGACTTATGGAGGTCCCGGATAAGATCACCTAGTCGACCCCAAGGAATATGGAGGCGAGAGGATCACGTACCAAGGTAGGAAATGCAACTATGATATGCAATGTATGGCCTTATGTGCACCGGAGTGCATGTAATTTCTAGCCTAAAACTAGAAAATCAAGAAAAAATTAAACTATGCAAACATGATCCAAATAAGACAAATAATATATGGATGGAAAAATAATACAAAGGTCTACACAACGGGCCTAAGAACATATCAATCTGACCCCGGGAGGTCAATCAAATCATTGAGCAAAGATGCCCCCGTGAACCTATGCGCATACCACATGCAGATTTTATGGAGAAAATGTGAAAATGATGATAATTTTTAACTAAGCAAACGTGACCCAAATGATACAAGTAGTATATGGATGGAAAGACAATACAAAAAACTATCCAATGGAATAAAAATTAGTGCAATCAGACATTAGGAAGGCTGTCAAATCACTAAGTAAAGATGTACCTGTGAACCTGTCCTTGAGCCTGCTTGCAGAACTTATGCACAAAACTCAAAAAGTTAGACAATATTAGAATATGCAAATATTAACCAAATAATGCAAATGATATATGGATGGAAATATAATACAAAGGGCTATCCAACGCAACAAGAATCAGCTCAATCGGACTCCGGGATCAAAAGTTATGCCCCGACGAACACGGCCCTGTGAGCATGTGCGCAGGACTGCCAGAATCTGTAACGGTCTACCAAATACCGTTACACTACTCTGACGGTCTACTATAGGACCGTCACACCACCAGAGCCCTTAAAACCCCCCAAACAATGGAAGAATGAATAAAATATCACCCAAACATGCACATGCACACACCCAACTCACAAAAGAGCATGAAAACAAACGTGATGGGCATTGGTGTCCCACCGTGATCGCCAAAAAAGTGTTGATTTGTTTTAATTAGATTCCTATCCCGCTCCCTTTAAATACATACATAAACATGTAAATCAAAGACAAGGGGGATTAAAGGATGAAAATACTAACCGTGATCACCACCAAGGATTAATAACGCCGCAAGGATGAAGAAAGGAGTGCAACGGCGCAGTGTATCTTGGAAAGAAAACTTGATCGGGCTTGAAACGGGGTGCGGGGAATTTGTGTATTCAAACCTCCTCTCCTTCCAGCTGGCTAGATGAAGAGGGCCTCACGTTGTATTCATACTCTCCTGCAAAACAAAGATGAAACACAAAGGTAAAAACCCATTAGAACATGAAGTGTAGAAATCTGCCCAAAGTGATAAAATAGCATGAATAAAAGGGGGAGAACGCACCGGGGGAGGTTTTTAACCCCTGTGGAAGGGTGGAAAAGATAGGTGGGTGTGTTGTGCATGCATGAGATTTGAAATCATGAGATTTGATTGAGAGAATAGAGAGAAAATAATGATGCAAAACGGAGAAAAACACATATGTAGCAGAAAATGCAGAAAACTGTGATGATTTGTGATTTTGAGGAGACTAGAACTAAGAGTGTAGACCATGAAATCAAGGCCAGAAGGATGCAATGGAAAGCTAATACTTCCCTCTCCAAGATAGGGTCGAAGTTGTTAGTTGGAGTTGCAGCATGGCTTCGCCCCACGTCCGGAAAGTGCCCCCCTTTGCAACTGCAAATTGGGCAGTTTTTATAGAGTTTTGTAAGAAAGCCTCGTCTTCTTATCACGATTCCCGGAGATAGAGTCCAAGATAAATCGAGTTGTCTAGATCAAACTAGAGATAATACTAAGGACAAGAGATATGAACAAACGGGGATCAATTAGGAGGAGGATTCTAGAAGATATGGCTCTTGGAAGGTAGCCCCGGAGCCTTATCTGCAGAGTTTGAGTTGAACCAGGACACCTAAACCCTCAAATTTTGAGCGTGATTCTGAGCAAGATAGCCAATGAAATTTGGAGTTCTTTGGATTGAATTCAAGATAATACCAAGGAGAAACCATAGGAACAAACGACGCTCAATTCGGAGCAGAATTCAAGAAGTTATGGACTCTGCAAGAGGGCCACAACGCATAGAAACGGAGTAGAGTCCAGCACAAATTGGACTCTCAGGTATGTGTAACGGTCTATCATACGACCGTCAGAGTTATATAACGGACTAGGGTAGGTCCGTCACACTCTGGGGGCCGAACGGGATGATTTCGGATAAGTTTGGGTGTAACGGTCTACTGTAGGACTGTCACAGTTCTCTGACGCATCTACAATAGACCGTCATAGTGCTCTGACGCATCTCCAGTAGACCTTCACACCGATGAAGGCAGATTCTGGGCAGACTACGTGCGACTTTGGAAATTGAAGCGTATCTCTCAAACGGGGCAGAACTAGCGAAAGTGATAGAAGAAGAAATTGTAGATAACTGAGAGAGGAATAACTTTCATGAATAAAGTAAGATGATAAAATGATCAAAAGAGGGAGAAAATGGTGCTAGAACAGAGAGGAAAATTCTGGGATGTAGGTGAACAGCATAGCATGCCAGAAAAATATGAATAGCTCACAAACGGGGCAGAACTGGCCAACAGCATAGAAGAAGAAATTGTAGATCTTTGAAAGAGGAACAACTTTACGGAAGACAACTTTTTGAAAAGAGGAATAGAAGGAGATGAAAAAGGACCACTTTTAGGACTACGCAGTGAGAGAGAGTCGATTACTTGAGGGAGGCCGGCCTAAATGGGCCGAAAGTCGACTTGGAAGGAGGAATTTGATAAGACAAGCTCCGGGGCTCTGGAAAATCATGATCTCCAAGACTCAAAGGATATGAAATGGTAAAAATGGGCTTGAAATGCATCCGAGAAAGCTCCAAAATAATGGCTAATTCGGGACATCAAAATGATGAATAAGAGAAATAACGCGACTTGTGGGCTAAAAATGGGTGTCAACACTATGGTGGATGCGAATTCCTCTAGAAATCCAATCCGAAAACTAGTCCTTCCCTTCCTCATTTTAATCTCATTTTTTATTTGGGAAAGGGTTCCTATGGCTTTCTTAGGTAGTGAGGCCACTTGGAGCAAGGATTCTCCTCTCCAAATCACATTAGAACCTTGTTTTATATTTTTGTGGGAATTAAACCTCCAAATTTTAACTTTATAAATAGAACCCTTCACCCATGTGTGTTTAAGGCTGAATTTTGGTGATCTTGGGGATGCTCTGCTAGAAGGAGGAACTAAGAAGGAAGGAGGAGTCTCCCCTAAGCTCAAAACTACATCCAATTGGAGCTCCTTCCTCTTCGAAGAACATTGAAGATCTTTGAAGCACCTCTTTTGTGAAAAAACCAATAAGCCTTCTTATTTCTCTCTTCTCTTATATTTCATTTACTTTCATTAGATTAATTCATGCATCATATTTTCCTTCTCTTTTATTTGTCTTCATCTCAATCACATTGAGATCTCCCTTTTGTGCACTCTAGCACATCTCCTATTGTGCAACGCTTGCACATCTTTTCATATCATCGTATTTTTACCTATCTTTTGCATAGGGATTTAAAGGCTAAACAGCAACAAGGAGTGTCCTATTTCTTGATTCATTGTTTATTTCATATTAAGAATTTGATGCTACACACCTCATATTTCTAATCAATATGTTTTGTTGGTTGTTATTTATTTTGGAAGGGTAATCTAAAGGATGCTCTTTTCATCAGCCGACCGATTTAAAGAGAAGGTAGCACTCACAATTCCCCCGCTTTTAAAGGTATTTATATTACGATCACCTCCTTTTCTTTATTGTTATATTCCTTCGAGGCCCACGTGTCTCTAGCAATCACACTCATATTAGCATCTGCATGCTTCCCTTTCCCCTTCTCATTATCATACTCATTCATTATTTTTGTTTTTATAAAAATCTTTGTGGATTTTTCATAATCTACAAATTGACGATAACGGTGGGACACCTTTTACAACTTCTTTGATTACCCTTTCCCTTTGGCACCCGCGTGAGCACCTTCCCTTTTGCACCCACAGTGCATTTCCCTTTTGTGCTCCACGTAGCACTCTCCCTTTTCCTTTTATTGTACTTATCCCCCGTGCACCATGTGCACACCTCCCTCCCTAAAGTCATCACCAAATTATGTGATTTTAAAAATCTCACAAAAAAACAAAAACAAAAAAAAATGGGGATACCATGCTTTATGTTATATGTAGATTATGGAAAATCCACTTAAGAAAAGAAGAAAAATAATGCGTGTGGTGCTAATGGAAAGTGTGATCGCCAGAGGGGTTACCTCAAGAAAAATAAAAGTGATCGCATGTACCTTGTATTGAGCGTGAGAGATTGTGGACTTTTCCTTCCTCCTTCTACCGGCCGGCCGATGAAGGGAGTTCTTAGCTTGATTACCCTTGTAAAAAAAAAAAAAACAAACAAACACATAAAACAAGTGAAAGAATGGATTAGCCAAAGGTGTGTAGTATCAATGTTCTAAAGATATGAAATCAAACAACTGAAGCATGAACACACCTTGTGTGTTTTGGTTTTAAACCCCTTAAGAGGAGTAGCAAAGGTATGGAGAATGTGAATGTAATGGTATGCAAAGCAAGGTATATGACGTGAATGTGGCAATCTCTTCTAGCAAAGTAGCTAGAAAGAATAAGATGAAGATGATGATAATGTTAATAAAAGAAGAGAAGAGTCTCCTCTCTGCTGTGCTTGCAGCAGTACTGGGAGAGAAACAAGTTGAATAGCAGCTGACGACCACCGTGGAAGAAGATTAGCACCAGGAGAAGAGGGATTGCTTGAAGAATAGAACCTGCAAGAAAAAAACAAAAACTCTCTCTTCCCGTTAAGAAAACTCACAGTGGCCTCTCTCTGTATCGTTATTGCATTCTCCTCCTCTCTTTTCGTTCTCTCCTTTTTTCTCTCTTTCGCGCGAGGCGCACAGCAAGGGGTATTTATAGCCTAAAAATCCTTGCAAAACAAGGATTAAAACTAGGTAATGACCCTCCAATAAGAAACCCTCTTCCCAATCAAACACAATGTGTAAAATGGGGAAGGGATTATTACTGGAAAGAAGCAGACGAAAAGGGGACGGAACTGGAAATGACGACCTCACAAAGGGCGTCAATTAAAAATGACGACGTCACCAAAGGCGTTAATTAAAATGACGACGCATACAACGGCGTCAATTCTGGATTTAATTATGACAACAAAATACTTTCCTTATTAAAAATTCTGAAATGACGCATGTTGTAAGGGGCGTTAAACAATAGACGCCCCTAAGGGGGACGTCAATTCTTGATTTTTCATTTTGCTTAGGATTCGTAAAATTCTAGGAAATGACGCCACTATGCATAGTTGTTCGTTTATTAAGAGGCGCCTTTGGCTACGCCGTCAATTAAATGACGCCCCTACTTAAGGCGTTAATTCCATTCAACAAAGAAAAATGCCAAGAAATACGAAAAATAGAAAAAAAACTTCATATTAAGCCAATATTGAAGTCCACTTTGGGACGTCACATGGTGACATGAGATTTACTCAACATAGCATCGATTTTAGCGTGTCTACAGCTGCCCCGCCTTGGCGTCTGCTTTGCAAGGGAGTGAGACGGAATGAAGTGAAAGTGCGAATGAAGTGGAACGAACTGATAAGTAGATGCCAAGGTGTGATGTGACACGCCTTCGACACTAAGCGTTGAAATCTTTCCAAAACTCTGAATGAAACAACTCTGGAGGATTACAAGAAAGCACTGATTGGCTGGATTAAAGAGACTAAACTAAATGAACTAAAAATGTGCGCGAGGGCACGAAAGGGAGACACCATTGGAGAGCGGTTACCAGCCAATGTGGACGTGCTACAACCAAGGTGGATTTGCAAGAAAATAAAATGAATTGAGATGAAGACCCAGCAAATGAACGCTTTTCAAGGAACCAGCCTGAGCGGCTTCAAGGAGAATAAAGTACTTGATTTGGAATGGAATGTCTCATGTCAACTCAATTAAGAGCGAGCGACCTTCATTATTGGCGTAATATGAAGATTTTCATCATTAAGCTCAAAGTCCTACATGATGCATGCTGGGCTAAAAGAAAAATTAAAACAAACTAAAAATAGAAAAATAATCAAGGATAATATTGCTAAACCATCTAGACTTGGTCAAGAATCCAGATCTCTAAGCTGACACTAAGCCGAAGCCCGTTTGTCCACGCATCAACTCAGAAAGTGGAACCATCGTCCCAAACCTTAGATGACTCAACGGCCTATCCGTGTGATCAAGACTCCCCTAGAATTATCACTGTTTTTGATGAAGGGGAACTCAAATTCAAGTTCATCAGAACCACAAGGTCCTTGACATGATCTAGTAGCGTAGATATCATATAGTAGAAATGCATACAGGAAGATGGTGATAGCAATGAGCATGTGGGGAACTGAGATAGAATAATGTGCAAACACCGTGGGGCTTAGATGGTGATGCCCAGTCGATGGTACCAAGAGCTTCTTATCCTGCGCTCAAAATTTCATTAGCCAAGATATAAAGATGCATAAGGCAATGAAGTAGTTTAAGCATGAAAGCATAATCGAAACACTCAACAACATTGCATAGCATTGAAAAGCATTATGGAAAGCATCATATATAAAGTCGTAAAAGAGGAGAGCATTCCAAGTATTTTTGTTCAACGTCGTCACGAGGATGACAATCTTGGTAAATCAGAAGATTGATGCATAAAAGATCAGGACGATGTCATAATGGTTGAGCAAAGCTAGCAGGAATAGTCAGATTGACGTGAATAATCAGAGTGATACCCCAAGTGACAGGGATGATTAGATTGACATGAATTGCTCAGAATGATGGAGAGATGATGATTGAAGTGCCCAGGGCGACATATCATGAGAATATTGGGAGGAATCAAAAGATTGACAACAATGAATGGAAAGTACTCATCTCGTGTTCTTGGTCCTTGCAAAGGAATTGTCCCTCGGAACGGCTAGACATGGGGACTGCACCGACCTGCTGATTGAGGGCTGCACCGACCTGCTGATTGAGGGCTGCACCAACTTGGCCATGGTTAGACAACCTTGGAGATGCACTGACGTAGGATTGGGAATGCATAGACTTTGCATTGGGATGTATAGATGTTGCATGCTTGGACTTAGGATGCTTGGACTTTGGAGGAATGTATAGACTTTAGGATGTATAGACATGGATGCATAGACTTAGGATGTATAGACATGGATGAAGAATGCTTGGACTTGGAATGCTTAGACATGGAATGATAGACTTAGGGAATGTGTAGACTTGGAATGTGTAGACTTGGAATGTGTATAGACTTGGATGAAGCATGCGATGTATAGACTTAGGATGAATGTATAGACTTGTGGGATGTGTAGACTTCGATGCTTAGACATGGAATGTACATACTTTGTTATGCTTGGACTTCGATTCTACAACATGGAATGTAAAGACTTTGTTATGCTTGGACTTCGATGCTAAGACATGGAATGTACATACTTTGTTATGCTTGGACTTATGCAAATATGCATCGAAATGCGTGTGAACCAACGATGAAGAAATGCGAATGGGCGGTCATTATTTGAACTTATGATCTTGATTGTGGGTTCGTGTCAATCCAAGCATTTCCAGACTTGCACATCCTACACTTCTGCACTTCAAAGTTCATTAGCTTATCAAAAGAATTATCAGCTCAGGACAGCTCACAATATGATCATAAGTGCATAATATGAATAATTCCATCAAGATATAATAGCACTTGAACGAACAGGTTAATCCATCCGTTCGACTTGGCCCCTTGCTCAATAGGCAAGGGGATGTCTTTACTTTGACCTTGATAACGGGTCAAGGGGCCAAGTCTTTAATCAATGAAGGCAAATGATAAACAAGATATAGGAAAATGCAACATGCAAGCAAGCAAATGCCAACTAAAAATAAAAGATGCCCATAAAAATGCAACCAAGCACATGCATAACAACGGCTTTCTATTCCATTTTTTCTTATTTTCTCGTTATTTCATTTTTTTTAAATGACGCCCTCGCAAACGGGCGTTTATTGTGAAATTGACGCCACCATGATAGGCGTTTATTTTAAAAAACACATATTTTTTTGTTGTTTGTTTTGAAAATGACGACTTGATGAAAGTCATGAAATTTGAAAAAGACGCCTATAGGAAGAGGCGTGAATTATATATATATTTTATTTTTATTTGCTTTTTTTTATTTTTTTTATTTTTTTGAAAATGACGACTTAATTAAGGACGTGAATTTTGGAAATGACGCCTAAGGAAGAGGCGTGAATTTTTTATTTATTTTGTTTTGATTTTTCTTTTTTTGTTGTTTTGATTTTTCCATTTTTTTATTTTTCCATTTTTTTGTATTTTTGAAAGCAAGCATAGCACGGGGCCTTTAAACCTTACGCCATCATGATCTTAAATTCATTAATCTTTCTCGAAAACCTTAACAAAGGGTCAACGTGCTAACTGACTTATGCTTTTACTCATATTCTCTTGCAGCCCATCCTTCTTGGTCGGTCTTTGCCATTCTTCGAGTTTACGACCCACCATGGAGGGAGAATAGAAGAATAATTTGAGGAAGCTCACGAAAGGTTTTCAAGAATGGGGAACGCCCCTCCCCTGCCCTAGTGCCTGTTGGGATTCGGTCTTTGGCTTAGGAAATTTTGTTGCTCTTTTTGCCCTTATTCATGCATGCTTACGACCAGGGTTTTCCCTGCGGGGACTTTGCCCTCTTGACATGCTTTCTTTTATCATAACTTCCTTTTCTTTCTTTTCTTTTTCGAAATAGATAAGACCTAATTGTACTTGGGCTTTAAGCATTTTGTTCCCTTTTGGGCCCTGACTTCCACCTACTAGGGCGGCGGCAGGTTTGGTTAGTAACCCTTTACCGTACTCCCTCTCGTGAGCCGAAGAGAGAAGAGAATAGGTAAGGTTTTCACACCCTTAGTTTGGGTCGGACTTTCCTTGAATTCCGGGCTGCTTGAGTTTAAAAGTAGAGCGTGTAGTGTGTGCGGGAGTTGACCCCAAAGTTAAACCATCAAGACTGAAGAATGAATTAAGGATTTTGATTACTCAGGCTCGTGGCCCATGTACCATGCCTGCTGCGATTTTCAAATTTTTTTGGTTTTTGTTTTGTTTTGTCCCTTTTGTTTTTTTGTGTTGACTTAGGGATAGTATTTCTTCAAATAAAGACCATTCCAAGGATGAGTTAGCTCTTCACCTTCAGCATTAATTAGTTTGTAAGCATTGCCAGGATAAACATCTTTTATAACAAAGGGACCTTCCCAATTAGGTTGAGTTTTGAACGCGGTCCACCAGGTTTTACAAAGATTCTTTTAATTACCATCTCACCAATTTTGAATTTTCTCTCGATCACTTTCTTTTGATAAAAACGCGAAAGCCTATTTTGATAAATACGTGCATGCTCGGCGGCGACCAGACGCTTCTCGTCTAGGAGTTCCAACTGAGCAAGGAGAGATTCGCGACGCTCATCAATGGGGAGCTCCTTGTCCAATTGTACTCGTAGAGAAGGATAAGAATCTCGTAAGGAACTACCGCCTCCATTCCATAAGTAAGGGCGAAAGGGGTCTGCCCAGTAGGGGTACGAATAGAGGTGCGATAGGCCCAAAGAGCTTCAACTAGTTTTTCTGGCCAATCCGCAAATTTAGTAGCCTCACACGTTTTCTTGATAATTTTAATCAAAGTTTTATTAGTTGCCTCTGCTTGACCATTGCCCTGCGGATAATAAGGAGATGAATGATGCAATGCAATGTTATACCTGTTGCAGAGGTCCTGAAGCTCCTGAGAGATGAATTGTGGCCCATTGTCGGTGACGATGGTACTTGGAATGCCGAACCTTGCGATGATGTTCTTCATTATAAATTTGCAAACGGTTGACGCTTTTATCTCCACGTAAGCTTCCGCTTCCGCCCACTTGGTGAAGTACTCCGTGCCGTGAGTATAAATGACTTTGGTTTTGTGAGGAGGGTCGGATCACCAAGAGGTCCAATGATATCGAAAGCCCACATGGAGAAAGGCCATGGGGAAGATATGGGATGGAGTGAAGAAGCAGGAGAATGAATTTTGTCGGCGTGCAGTTGGCACTTAACACACCTTCGAACATAGATGGAGCAATCCTCTTCTAGAGTGGGCCAATAGAAACCTAGCCTAAGGATCTTCTTAGCAAGCATCTGGCTATTGACATGACCACCACACACTCCGGAATGCGCCTCTTCCACGACCTTCCAAGATTCATCATCGTCTAGGCATCTTAGCAAAACACCGGTAAGACCTCTTCTGTAGAGCATACCACCAACCAAAGTGTACCGCTGAGCAATTCTTCGAATGGCTTTCTTTTCTTCAGCCGTGGCCTCTTCGAGATACGATTGATCTTGGCAATACTTAGCAATCTCATAATACCACGGCTTTTCTTCATCGTCCAATTCTTCCTCCAAATCTAATAGCATGACTTCCTTATTCTCAATGATTCCACCTTGTTTAATCTTCCTGAGCACCTCCTCCTTAACACTAAGGAAAGTTGGATCTTTAATAGCTGGAGTGAGCCGCTTGTGAACAATGATAGAATGGGAATCCCTCTCGGGAAGGAAAACCAAGGAAGAGGCAAGGGAAGCAAGAGCATCAGCTAAAATGTTATGTTCACGAGGAACGTGAACGAAGATTAATTTAGTGAAAAGCTTGGTATAAGCAGAAGTCAATTCTTGGTAGGGTTTGAGTTTAGGATTGAGCGTGCGGCACTTGGAGAGCACTTGGCGAAGAATAAGCTGACTATCACCTACAATTCGCAAATGGGTAACACCGAATTGATGAGCTGCCTCTAGTCCGGCCAGAAGAGCCTCATATTCAGCTATATTATTTGTAACTGGAAATGCAAGCTGAGAGGCGAGTGGAATAGTGATACCCTCCGGTGATAGGAGAACAACACCGATCCTTTCCCTTTTGAATTCAAAGCTCCATCAAAATGCAACGTCCACATCGAATCGGATTGATTGACGGACATTAGTTCCTCATCTGGAAACTCTGAGCGGACAGGGTCAAATCTAGGGAGGGGATGGTGAGCAAGATGTTCTGCTATGGCATAGCCTTTAATCACTTTTTGCTGAATGTAGATGATGTCAAATTGAGAAAGGAAGCTTTGCCATCGTGCTAATCAATCGGTGAGAACAGATTTTTCAAGAAGGAATTTGATTGGATTCATACGGGCGATGAGGTGAACTTCGTGAGCTAAGAAATAATGCTTGAGTTTCTGAACTACCCAGACTAAAGCAGCACAAGTCTTCTCTATGGCTGAGTACCTCTGCTCACAGGGGTTGAGAAGCTTTGACAAGTAGTAGGCTGCCCTTTCTTTTCCTTCTTCGTCAACTTGGGCTAGGACAGCGCCTACAGAGTCATCCAGAACGAAAATATAAAGAACAAGCGGTTTGCCTGGAACTGGCGGCCTCAGGACAGGAGGATTTGAGAGATAATCCTTCAATCCATCAAAAGCTGCCTGACACTTGTCATCCCAAATAAACTTGACTCCCGACTTAGTAAGCTCGTAGAACGGCCTACATCTTTGTGAATGCTGGGAGACAAAGCGGCGAATAAATTGCAACCTCCCGATCAAACCTCGAACTTCTTTCAAATTCCTGGGAGGAGGCATTTCTCTTATGGCCTTTGCCTTATTGGGATCAATCTCAATACCCCTCTTACTCACGATGAATCCAAGCAACTTCCCTGATGAAACACCAAATACGCATTTCTTAGGGTTCATCTTCAGTTGATATTCCCGTGATCTTTGCAAAACCTTAGCTAAAACCCCAGGATGCTCAATCCTTGTCCGTGATTTTACTACCAAATCGTCAACATACACCTCAATGTAAATGTGGATCATATCATGAAAAATTGCCATCATAGCCCTTTGATAGGTGGCTCCAGCATTCTTAAGTCCAAAGGGCATGACCACATAGCAATAAATTCCCCATGGTGTGGTGAACGATGTTTTCTCTTGATCTTCCTCAGCCAGACGGATCTGATTATAACCTGAAAAGCTACCTATAAAGGAGAGAGTCTCATATCCTGCTGTAATGTTAATTAGAACATCAATATGAGGGAGGGGGAAGTCATCTTTAGGACACACGCAGTTGAGGTCCCGAAAGTCTATACAAATTCGCACCTTTCCATCTTTTTTCATGACTGGGACGATGTTAGCCACCCAATTAGGATAGAAGATAACTCTAACAAATCTAGCCTTATGAAGCTTATCGACCTCTTCTTTCATCTTTAATGCCATATTAGGGTGGAAACGTCTCAACCGCTGTTTGACCGGAATGGACCCTTGTTTAAGTGTAAGTCGATGTTCGACAAGCGCAGGGTCTAGTCTAGGCACATCTTCATAACACCAAGCGAACATGTCCTTATATTCTTGAAGAACTAAAATAAGCGCCTCTTCTTCATCGGGCGGCAAGTTCTTTGAAATGAGGACAATCCTGGGGTCTTCCTCTATACCCAGATTTATTTCTTTGGTAGGCTATTCTACTGAGCCTGATGGTTCATCAAATCTCTCATGCCACTGGAAAAAGCATCAGCCTCGTCCTCATATTCTTCATAACCTTCATCCCCCTCTTCAATAGGGTCTTCATCGTTCATAATCTCATAAACACCAAAACCCTCATTAAAAGCATAAGCGTTCTCATATTCTATTTCCGACAGGATAATCGATTCTCCACAAATTCGGGAATGGCTAAACAAGCCTGACACCTTCTAGCTAATTCTACAAGAATCTACGGGGAATCTGCTTACCCTTGGATTTCTTATGTGAAACTACCCCATGAGCCTTAAAATTAGAGAATAAGAACAACTAGCCTGATCACTAAAACCTGACGAAGAAGAGAAAGGAGGGGAAAAGCGGGTACATAAGGTGATACAGATGAAGACCCCTCACCGGAGGGGTAGAAAGATCTCAATGAATCCTGAAAGAGCGGCCCTGGGTCGGGACACACTCAGGAAGAAGATAGGAGGTCTCCTCAATGGAGATGTAAGATTGGAAAGTTTGAATTTTGGCATTTTTTTTTCATTTTCATTTTTATCTTCAAGAAGAAGGCAATGAGAGGGAGGAATAGGAGGTGGAGTTGAAATTGAAAGATTGGCAAAAGATTGGATCAATGATGGCCCGTACGGGGGCGTGATGGAGAGTTTGAAAATTGCTCGAGGAGCAAGGGAGGAATCAACGAAGAAGCTGAAAGTGAATTCAGAGAAAGAGTAATTAAGATCGCGGGTGGTCTAGGGATGTCTGGACAAAACATTTTATTAAACAAACAGCCCAAAGCTGTTGGATGAATGGTCTTGACAAAGAAGAGGCCGGCCCACAGCTTGTCTATGTTGAAGCCCTCCTCAAATGGGACATCAGGCTCTCTGGTATCTGTATAATTGCTTAACAACTGCCTCTTGTTTGAAATTACTACTGGCTTCTCAATCAACTCATGAATCAACGGCAGCCATTCCGGATCAGTCGGCATAAATAGTCGGCTCAAAGTAATGGAAATGTCATTCATGTCAAACCATCTATACCAGTCACATTCGGGGTCATCCATCTTTCTTCTTTTATCTGGCCGCAAGGATTCCAGGGCCTTGTAAGTAGCCAGTGGGGCTATATGCCGAGCAAATTGTCTTGCATGTACATCTTGACAATCCAGCATGGAAGTAATTATCGTGGTTTGCTCATCATTATGAGTCCCCCCTTTTATAAAATGTGTTTGCAAGGTCCATGTAAGAGGCTGCCGGTCTGTCTTAAGAGTGGAAGTCATGACGGCCCATGGCCCATCTTCATCTTTGCTTTTGCTTGGCCCTTTATACCCTAGGCCACCCCGGGGAATCATCTTTTGGTGTCTGATTGGTTTAACGCGGCCTTGGAGATTGACCCCCAAGCCTTTACCAGTCTTATATCCCATTCTTAATAAGATATTCCATCCAAGAGTGTTCATCATGTTCTTCTTTTTCTTTCCTTGGGAGGCAGGGGTGTTACTAGGGGTGAAGCTGGTTTAGTGACTGGGGGCTTAGCAAATCTTGCCGCGGGTCGGCAACATCCAAGACTGAAAGCAAAGGCCTATTGGAAGGCCACATGGAAGGCACTGAAGTTGCTGAATGTATGTCTTCCGTTGGCAAGATGGGCATGCTAATAACTTTGATAATGCACCCTTTGTGTGGAAATTTTATGCGTTGATGGTTCGTAGAGGGAACAGCATCAAGTTCTTGAATATAGGGACGGCCCAGGATGCCATTGAATGTCGGATCCATGTCTAAAATGTGGAAATCTACTGTGACTGTCACCGGACCCAAACCAACTCTTAGAGTGATCATTCCCAATGGCGGCTTCTTAGTATTATCATAAGTTGTGGCGGTAATTGCAGATGGCCGAATTTGACTTTCTGGAATGCCGCACATCTTCAAGGTGCTTGGCGGCAGAACATTAATGGATGCCCCGGTGTCAACCAAACATTGCTTTATAGCTATCTTATTGATGTCAATAGTGATACACAATGCATATTTTCTAGCCGGCTGTGGAGCCAATTCATGTTCATAAAAAGTAATAGCCGGTTGATTGCTGGCCGGATTCAAAACTGTAGTGACATGTTCAGCAGGAATGTCTTCATTGACCATCACTTTCTGCAAGTATTGTTTTAAGGCCAGCTGATGTGTGGTTGATCTTTTAATCAATTCTAAAATAGAAATTCGTGCCGACGTTCTGTCCAAATGCTTCAATAAATCATATTCCATTCCCGGTGTAGACTCTTGCCCTTGCTCTCCTTGTTCTTATGCTGGCTCCTGCTCCCGCTGGGGAAACACTCGGTGGAACATCCGTCAACTTCGGAGCACCATGGTTCGGGGTGCTTCTGTCGGGCCTGGAGTGGGTAAAGGGGTAGAGGAGGTGGAGGGAATAGTGGTATTGGGTGCTGGAATGGCAGGGGGAGAGGTTCTTGTAAGGGACCTCACCGTCTGGGGATTATCGGAAGGCGGAGGCGGAGGCCGGGTGACAAGGAGAGGCCTTGGAATCATGGTAGTGGTAGGTGGAGGTGGAGCAGGAGGAGTGATGGCTGCCGACGAGCGACGGATAAGAAGAGGTCTATTTGGTGGAGGGTTTTGGTGTGGAGGGGGGTTCGGAGTTTGGCGTAAAAGAAGAGGTTGTGAAGAAGTGGTGGAGCGTATAAGGGTACGTTGTGGCTAGGAAGGAGATACAAGCTGAGGCCTTCATATCAGTTGTGGTGGTTGTGTTTGATCAGAATTTTGACTAATGGCTCCGACAGAGGCGTTTTCTTTATGCCAAACCTGCCCCCTTTCCACTTCATGGGTTGAGGTGACAAGGTTCACTTGTTGATTCTGAACTGGGTGCTTCGGTAGCGGGTTATTAACAATCCCCATGTTTGGCTGGGGTGCAGGAGCCTGTTGTTGCTGTGGAACCTGTTGCTGACCTTGTATTTTTTTTTTTTATAGAAAGCCCTGCCTAGTGGTGATTTAGAATGTGGATCCAATTCAGAACCCACAGTCTAAATCACAACCAGGGGTAATTTTATTGATCATAAAAAGAATAGAACTTACATCACTCTAATGCTAGGCATACCTAGCTTATCTAGTCTAGCAGCACCCTTAGTTACACTGGGAAGATCATGCTGCGAAGTAAAAAAAGAATTACAATGTGAGTGACAAGCAAAATTAGCTAAAGAATCCGCAGCTGAGTTGGCTTCTCTGAATATGTGGGAGAAATTCTTGGTTTGAGGAGGATAGCTCTAGATTTCTCTGATAAATGGTAGAATCTCCCAAGGACAATCCGTTTCCTTGTTAAGCACTTGAATAAGAAGAAGAGATTCACTCTCAATCAAAGCAGGGTGAGAGGAGATCGCATGGAGGTATTTTATTCCATCAGCCATAGCCCTAGCTTCAGCCACTAGGCTTGGACAATTCTCATAATAGTGGGAAAAGGCCAACAAAATATGGCCTTGGAAGTCCCTGATAATACCGCCACCACCAGAATGTCCTGCCTGTTTATGCGCACCATCAGTATTAAGCTTGAGGAAGGGCCAGGGCGGGCAAGACCATTTGATAATTTTCACTAAAGGAGACGCCCGAGTAGTAGCAGTAATGCCAAAGTTTGCAAGGATGGTGCGGCTGAGCTTCTGACCTTCCCAAAGCTTGGCAATGTTGATCACTGTGGTTGCTGAACCGGCGGTTGCCGAGGAGGTCTTCGAGCCTTCAAAGTAGCGATGACCCTCCTCATCTCATCCAAATTAATATCACCTTGATCATTCATGTCATGTATGTAATCCTTAAAGTGAAAACAATAATTAATGTTGTGCCCCGGCTACCGATGGAAGACGCAATACCGAGAGGTGTCCACATTTTGCGGCCATACTACCCTTCCTTTAGGTAATGTAAGCAGGTTAGCAGCCATGAGGGCGTTAAAAATGTCCGACAAACTTTCAGGTAGCGGAGGGTATTGGGCTCTTCGTGGGCCCATTGGCCTTCTCGGTTGTTGCGGTTGATAATTAGCCGGGGGGGCACTTGGTGATATTGGTTTTATGGAGCGAAGGGGAGTTGTTGTTGTTGAGGAGGTGGGGGAGGCCTTAAGGTTTGAGGAGGATTATTATTTGGCTGGTGGACTTGGTTCTGGAAGGCGGGCTGTTGTGGTGATGGCCCTTGGTTTTGAGGGTGGCGGAAAGGAGTGGAGTTGCTGAACGCGCTCACCTGCTCATTGATGACAGTGCCTTCAGTAGTTGGGCTAGTATTACCAATATTAACATTCTTCCTTATCACCTTTGGCCTTGGCTCGAACATGCCCATAATGGGCGAATCTTCATTTGAGTTTGTATATATCTAGCTCTTTCATAGAGCTCCTCCATAGTGCTTAATTTGTTCATGGCCAAAATATGACGGAATTGCGGAGTGGAGTTTGATATTATCATCTTTACTTGTTCTGTCTCCGACAATGTATCCTTTAACTTCTCGGCCATAGCCCTCCACCTATCAGCAAATAAGACGAAGTCCTCCTCGGGATTCATCTTCTCTGCAACCAAATCAGTAACAGACAAGGAGGGACCCACACGGTCCTTATATTTCTGCACGAACTTACGTTGAACTACATCAAAGTCACCGGCATCAGCCGGCTCCAAAGAATAAAACCATTCCAGTGCTGGGCCATCCAAAGACCGCCTAAAGAGATAAGCCAATGAGTTCTTATTATCCTGCCAGAATGATGCTTCATACAAAAAGTCCTTCAAATGGATGTACGGATTGCCCATGCCATTGTACCGCCGGAAATTTGGCATCTCAAACGGTGGTAGATGAAAAACCGGCATAGGGGGAAGCATGATTTCGGGAGCGATCTTGGATGCAGTAACCCTTTTAAGCTGTTCCTCCATACTAGCCATCTTTTGGAGGAGTAGAGCATGGTTATCAGACTCGGCTGGGGCCGGACGAAAAGAGTGTTGGTTTGTCATAGGCCTTCTCAAAATTTGAGAAACAGGAGGTTGTTGTGGCCTAGCAACGGAGTGACTTACCGATTGGGCCGGCATAGTCATAACAGGAGTTGATGGGCGTGAGGGCACCCTAGGGGCGACCGCTGGGTAGTTGGGAGAAGTAGCGGAGTGGCCACCCATGGCCTGGTGAGGGTTAGAAGATGACGGGATAGACTTCCCCTTTAAGAGGGCTTGAGCCGCCTGACACTGGGATTCATCCAGCTGAGCAAGAGTTTTGAGAAATTCGTTGAAGTTGAAAGAAGGGGAAGTGTCCCCTGAAGTATTCTGAGTGGTAGGTTGAGCTTGGGAAGAAGGCCAAACCTTCAAAGAAGTAGTGTCCACCGTGTGGACCTGAGTGGGAGAAGAAGTGTAGTTTCCCTCATAGTAGATAGGATCCTGAGAGGGAATCTCATAGAACGGGTCAGAGTGACTCTCCTCATAACCGTCAGAAGTGTACCCGTAGTTGGCCATATTGATGATTTTACATGAACGCAATTTCATGCTTAAGGAGAAAGAAATGAATTTTCAACAATGGAATATAACTAAGGGATATCAAGGAAAAGAAACACACAAGTTGTAATGAGCCCCAAAATTTTATGATTTTCCTTGGAGATTAGGGTGAGTTCAATATTAGGTTCTCTCTTTTGAAGGTGGATCCTGGTTGAAATTTTGGGTATAATCTCTAGGTATCTAGGTTTCTCTCTCCTTTCCAACGTATGGGTCAGCTATACTCCGGGTACTCCAATGGTACAACCTGCCTGGCGTCCGTGAGGGAATCCACGGGTGCGAGGACTTATGGAGGCTTGGCTTAGGAATTTCTAGTCCAATGAGACGGAATGCTCAAAGGAGGGTCCTTCCTTCACCAAGAGGGGTGTAGCTCCTAAAAAATGTAGGGAGAGGAGGTCTCCCAAATCGAATGCCCTGAATGCAATCTAATGCAAGCAATATCAAGCAGGTGATATCAATATAGATCAATCAAGCAAACACCAACAATCAGCACTTTTGTGGGCACAGAAGAAAATGACGCCTTGGAGTAAGGCGCTGATTATGTGAAATGCGCCTCTGCAAAGGGGCCTCAAATGGCATTGAACAGTACTCATAATATAAATAAAAAATGATGATACTAAAATGACGCCTTGCGATAAGGCGCTGAATCAGTGAAAGACGCTTCCGTGGGAGGCGTCAAATCGTGCAGTAAGTACCAGCAGGAAAAAAGACGCCTTGGAATGAGGCGTCAAATGATGAACGGACGCCTCTGGAAAGGGGCGTCAAAACACTGTAAACAGTAATGAGATAAAAGGCAAAATGATAGTAATCAATGAAATGACGCCTTGGTCTAAGGCGTTGAATGATGAAATGACGCCTCTGTAAGGGGCGCGAATTATAAAAATGACAAAAATGCAGGAAAATGACTGAAATAGTGCCTCTGTCGCGGTCGTTGTATGAGGAAATGACGGCAGTCTGGAAGGCGCTATTCAGTTCAGAGAACTGACAGCCCTCGCAATCAGACAGAAATTAAAAAAAAGGGTAGTGCACGTGGTGCACAAGGGGAAGGGTGCTACGTGGAGCACAAAGGAGGGGCATGCGATGGTGCCAATGGGAGGGTGCTACGTGGAGCATAATGGAGGGGTACGCGGGGGTTCCAAAGGAGGTACACGCGAGGGTGTCAATGGGAGGGTGCTACGTGGAGCACAATGGAGGGGCACGCGAGGGTACCAAAGGAGGGACACGCGAGGGTGTCAATGGGAGGGGCACACGAGGGTGCCAATGGGAGGGGTAATCAAACAAAAAATAAAAGGTGTCCCACCGTGATCGCCAATTTGTAGATTATGAAAAATCCACCTAAGAAAAGAAGAAAAATAATACGCGTGGTGCAAATGGAAAGTGTGATCGCCAGAGGGGTTACCTCAAGAAAAAGAAAAGTGATTGCATGTACCTTGTATTGAGCGTGAGAGATTGTGGACTTTTCCTTCCTCCTTCTACCGGACGGCCGATGAAGGGGGTTCTTAGCTTGATTACCCTTGTAAAAAAACAAAAACAAATACAAATACAAAAAACTAGTGAAAGAATGGATTAGCCAAAGGCGTGTAGTATCAATGTTCTAAAGATATGAAATAAAACAACTGAAGCATGAACACACCTTGTGTGTTTTGGTTTTAAACCCCTTAAGAGGAGTAGCAAAGGTATGGAGAATGTGAATGTAATGGTATGCAAAGCAAGGTATATGACGTGAATGTGGCAATCTCTTCTAGCAAAGTAGCTAGAAAGAATAAGATGAAGATGATGATAATGTTAATAAAAGAAGAGAAGAGTCTCCTCTCTGCTATGCTTGTAGCAGTACTGGGAGAGAAACAAGTTGAATAGCAGCTGACGACCACCGTGGAAGAAGATTAACACCAGGAGGAAGATGGATTGCTTGAAGAATAGAACCTGCAAGAAAAAAAAACCAAAAACTCTCTCTTCCCGTTAAGAAAACTCACAGTGGCCTCTCTCTGTATCGTTATTGCATTCTCCTCTCTCTCTTCTCCTTTTTTTCTCTCTCGCGCGAGGCGCACATCAAGGGGTATTTATAGCCCTAAAATCCTTGCAAAACAAGGATTAAAACTAGGCAATAACCCTCCAATAAGAAACCCTCTTCCCAATCAAACACGATGTGTAAAATGGGGAAGGGATTATTACTGGAAAGAAGCAGACGAAAAGGAGCGGAACTGGAAATGACGACCTCTAAAAGGGCGTCAATTACAAATGACGACGTCACCAAAGGCGTAAATTAAAAATGATGACGCATACAGCGGCGTCAATTCCTGGATTTAATTATGGCAACAAAATACTTTCCTTATTAAAAAAATCTGAAATGACGCCTGTTCTAAGAGGCATTAAACAATAGACGCCCCTAAGGGGGATGTCAATTCTTGATTTTTCATTTTACTTAGGATTCGTAAAAATCCATAAAATGACGCCTCTAGGAACGTTCATCCATTTATTAACACACACCTCGGGCTTGGCCGTCAATTAAATGACGCCCCTTGTCAAGGCGTTAATTCCAATTATCAAAGAAAAAACCCAAGAAATCATAATTAACATATAGAAAAATAGAAAAACTTCATATTAAACCAATATTGAAGTCCACTTTGGGGCGTCACATGGTGACATGAGATTTACTCAACATAGCATCAATTTTAGCGTGTCTACATTATACTATGTTGATTGCCATGATTCATGCTGTCTTTGTGAGTGCTTTCTCTTTATATTCCATCGATTTTTTCATTTCCATACCTTTCTGGCCACTGCACAGGGATTGAACGTGGTTTCTCACAGTACCGCGTTCATTCTAAACGCGGTACTGTAGCCGACCACGTTCTGGTTTTGTAAAAAAAAATGTGTCCAAGGCAGTGGATGTCAATTCTTGAAATTAGTGCTCACTGTACTGGATGTGAATTCCTTTGTTTCTGCACAATCTTCTTGTTCTGCCTGTTTTGCATTCATTTTTGCATATTATTGTTCATACATGCATTTTTCATTTCTCTTGTATTAGTTTTGCATTCTTAGCACATTTTTGGCTTCGGAGACCTCCTCTCCCTACACTTTTAGGAGATTGTACCCTCTCCTGGTGAAGGAAGGACTCTCCAATTTAGAACTCCCCTAATTGGATCAGAATTTTCTTAACCAAGGCCTCCGTAAGTCTCCGACATCGAAGGATTCTCTCTTTGATCACTGGGCAGGTTATACCCTTGAAGTTTCTTGGGTTTAGTTGGCCTAAACGTGGTGAGAGAAGTTACCTAGTTGGCACTGAAGTTAACTATATTGAAACTAGGTTTCTACCTTGAGTGAATTGCATAAACTTTGTAATATCATTTAATTCACAACAAAGAATATCTAAAACCAAGCGTAAACATTCACTTGTTTTATATCCCTGCAAGTTGTTTTGATTGAATGTTTCTTTATTTGCATAATGTTTCGATTGGTAACCAAATTAAGATGCCTAATTATATATATAATCATGAGGATGATCAACCTAGCACATCTTACAACCCTCAAATCTATGGTTCTCACCACAAGTCTCCTAAGGAATTCCATTCCAATTCTTATGATTTTATCCACCCCATCGGCAATTCCCGATTTCATGATCCCTCGCATTGATCGCGAGCCGCTACTCCCTCGGAACCATCTCCTCCACATGACGAGAAGGTCTCCCATGTTTTGCATCTTACCCCTCAACAAATCCAAGCGCTTAAGGCCGTTGTTGAGGGTGTAGTTTCTTCTTCTCATCCTCCTTCCGCTCCCTCTCAAGTGGCCCATCACCAACCTTCTTCCATTCATCCTCCCTCTCGGGTGGCCCATCACCTGCCTTCTTCCACTCATTCTCCCTCTCATGTGGCCCATCACCCACCTTCTTTCATTCATCCTCCCTCTCGGGTGGTCCATCACCCACCTTCTTCCATTCACCCTCCCACTCTGGTGGCCCATCACCCACCTTCTTCCATTCATTCTCCCCCACGGCCCCGAGGCCCATATGTTCCTTGCGCCCCGGTCCAACCTGTTGGAAAGGTGCGATCGATACAGAGGGGGGGTGAATGTATCCCCTTCAAGAATATTGCCCAAATTAAAAACAATTCGCCTGCTACTAGATACAGTTGCAGAATAAAGGCTATCGAGTTCAAATAGACATTTGATCGACCAGATGAGCTGCTGACTATGCTAGTGGAACCTGATGAAGTCTAATGCCAAATGACAGTACAATGCAAACTAGACTCACTTACCAAGATGTAAAGCTCAAGGCCACTGTAACTCGAAACAAGACTATTCAAACAACCTGTGAAACAGATAGAAGATATGGAAGAGCACACCACAAGCAAACCACAGAACAAAGGATTTTTAGGTGGTTCGGTCCTCCAGACCTACATCCACCCCTCACTCCCAACCGGAGTGAGGCTTCACTAGCAAATGCTAGAACCAAGCAGACTCAGTCTGCGAACAGTTGCTGCCACACAGCTTGACCAGGGGAACAACCTCCCCTCTTCCTCCCAACCGGAGGGACACCCCAAGTGACTCCCAGCCACTTGGAAACCAGAGACCGAAGTCTCTCTTCCTCCAGACCGGAGGGACCCCTGGACTTGCAACCCACAAGCCCAGAACCGGAGACAAGTCTCCCTTCCTCCAAACCGGAGGGAACCCACAAGTAGCACCCAGCTACTTGCAACCGGAGATCAGATCTCCCTTCTCCTGACCCACCAGGAGGAACCCGACCTCAGTCCAGAGGATCGGAAGTACAAAGGTAATCAGAAAACAAACAAAGGGGAAAACAAGAAATAAAAATAACACAGCAACCACAAGCTGCAAAAGATGAAGCACAAAGATTGCTCTCAATGGAGCTGGCTAGCCTGGATTTGATCCACGGTCCAGCAGGAACAAATCTTCAGATGCAGCTTCTATTCTTCTTCTCTCAATCCTCACGAGCTCTCTTTCTTCTTCTTCTTCTCTTCTTTCTTCTCTTTCGCAGGCTCTCTCTAGCTTTTCTCTTCTCTTCTTCTTCTGCTCTCTACTGCTCTTTTCTTTCTAATCTCTATCAGCCCTCTTCCATTCTCATGTATTTTTTCTTCAGTGGACGAAACCTTCTATTTATATCAGCTTCAGCAGGTGCTAGGGTGTGAGCTTCCCACGCCTTCCGTCCAGAAGATTCCTCCTCAGATCACGTGCTTAACACCTACCTCGGATCACGTGTCAGGTGCCAGCTTCGGGTCACGTGCCCATTCATCAGTACGCTCAGCAACTGGAGTTAGATGGCGTCAACGCACTTGCTCCAAGGAGTTGACGCAGCCTTCAGAGATCTTCAACCCTTTTTAACTGCTACGTCGACGCTTCCAACCCGTGGCGTTGACGCATTGATGCGTTCCAGTGAACAACCAGCCTAGCCTTTTTTAACTGTTGCGTCGACGCTGCTCCACTGCTGCGTTGACGCATTGGAGTATTTCTGACAAGGCCTCTGCTTCTTGAGTGGCTGAGTTGACGCAGCCTTTGCGTAGAGTTAACGCTGTGAAGAGTATCCATGGATGCATCTTCACTGGTGTGTGGACGCCTTAAGCTCTAGCGTCGACCCTATTCCTATCTTGCATCAGGAATTAATTCAAACGAAAAGATTAATGAATCAAGACTTAATCACAAACACGCCATTCATATCTCATTGTGAATTAGATCTGAAGCAGTGTATAGACTTGGTGAACACTGCAACAGTAATCGGATGTATAGAGTTGAAGTTAGACAATCCAGTGTATAGACTTCAGTTAAGTGCATTGGCTGTACAGACTTCAATTAGAAGTTGCCCGATGTACAGACTTGAAGATAAGACTCCAATGTACAGACTTGCAAAAGCGAAGTCAATGCACAGACTTTGAAAGACTTGAACACTGCGATGTTCAGACTTTAGCAGTGTATAGACTTAGAGTGTAGCTAAAGCTTCGAGCGTAGGAATAGGCCAAAATGTATAGACTTTCAATGAAGGGCGTTGTGTAGACTTTGGAAAGTCTGAGCCAATGTACAGACTCTGCCTCAACAATGAATAGGCAAAACGGATGTACAGAGTTGGCCAAACACTTGAAGATAGACTGTACAGGCTTTGATAAAGTAGCGATGTACATACTTGGAGATGAGATGCCAATGTACAGACTTAATGATATGAACAATAAGGCATGCTGTACAGACTTACTCGATCAAGCTGATGTATAGACTTTGATACCCAGAGAGTCAGTGTTCTGATGGGTCGACGCATCAGTAGGGGTGGGTCGACCCACTACTGTCCATACTAACTAAACAGACTTGGCCAATGCTTGAAGCACAGTCCAGTGTATAGACTCGATCCCTTGAAGATCAATGTACATACTTTGAAGACCGACCTAGCAGGATGTGTAGACTTAGAATGCAACCAGGATGTCTAGACTTGATGTGAGGCAATGCACAATGAACATGAACCAATGAATTGAATGCATATAGCAGACAAGAACTGAATGTATGCTGGAGAACTAATTAAAGCATTACCTGATCTGAGCATTCACCTTACCTGTCATGATTTGACTTTGACTTGGGTTAACTTCATGACCTGTGAGTCATCCTTAAACCTGTTCTGATAGTTTCTCATAATGCAATAGGATTATAAATATAATGAGGCATAATATCTATCATCATCAAAACTCTAGAACCACAGGGAACACATCAATCTCCCCCTTTTTGATGATGGCAATATTATGAGTCATTGCAATAGATTCATCATGGTGATTATGAAATACCATATAACATGCACCACAGATATGACAAAATTCATGAACATAAACACCATGTGATGCAAGTGTTGATTGATGCAAAAAAAATAAAAAAGAATGACTCACAAAAGTTCTCCCCCTTTGACAACATCAAAAAGAAGGGAATGTTCATTGACTATTGAAGGAGCTGTTATGCAATGCAGTGAGTTACAGTCATCAAAAGCAAAAACTCCCCCTGACAAGATACTCTCCTGAGTGAGCATTGAACCACAGGGACATGCAAGAATTCTCCCCCTTAGATCAACAGTCAGGTTTGAAATAATGGAGTCCAATGTGAGAAAGTAAGTACTCAGAATGAATGTGAAAGGTTTTCAATGGGATATCAATTTCATAAATCTGATTAAACAAGTATTTCAGACTCTTCTATTATAGAGATTTATGAATGATCTTCATTGACAAGTCAGATCAGAATATGATGTATGCAAGGCTTGTTTATAAGTTTCCTGTACTCATATCTGAAATCAGTTTTAATAAAAGTGAACCTTGTTTTCATATTGACAGTCTTGTTTGATCTTCTTCTTTCTTACTCACTCAATTTCAAAGATTCCTTTAAGAGATGCAATCAATAGTAATGAAGTTAAACACATAAGAAAAACATTTGTTTCTGTCAAGGGTTCCAATAGAATATTTCTTTTGCACATATTTTTCAAATGGTATACTAGATTAGCAGCAATTTTCATAACATTCTTCATGAGCACTTGAGTTTAGTACACCCTTGTAACTAGAGGATACACGTTGTTTAGACGCCAGTATCCCTAAGCACTTGGATGGACTAACTGTCATGCTTCATAGGAACAGAGATGGCATTTACACTTCATGACACACTACAGATCATTTATTTGATGAGTGAGATGTATTTCTCAGTGTGCATGCTATTGCTCTGCCAGATTATCAATCATTTTTAAGCAGAGTTAACTATGGCACCTCATGACACAGTCCTTTGGACATGGTTTCTTAGTGGCCAAGGTCATTACTCTGACATGATTTACCCTTAGACATAATCCATATTCTCATATGTTTAAAAATCAATACTAATTTCATACATATCAATCAAGGAATATCATGATTTCAGAATTTTCAGAATTCAGAAGAGTTTAAAAGACTCAACATGAAAATGTTGGTTAAAGTTTATTAAGACCAACTCAGATATTTTCAAGATATGTTCATAAGCAAACACAAGACATACATGAATCATCAACCAGCTGAAAGAATCAGACATTCATAATCCTATATAATAGAAGATTCTTTTTTAATTTATTTTTAGATTTATGATCAGGATATGTACAGAGAATACTTTCTGAGTTTTCAGGAAAGGCCGAAACATTTTTGGGAACAGCCAATTCAACAGATGATACCAATGAATAAGATGAGTGAAGATGGCTGATAACAGTTGAAGCAGGAAGCTGAAATGTGTTGCATTACACATTCATCACAGGGATTTAGGCAAGATAGCAGTTCAATCTGAAGATGGGAAGTTCAGATGGTAGAATATGAATAATGCTCCCCCTAAATGTATGCATGATCTAACATTCCTAAATGTATGCAACTCTGACCTATGGTACCAGGCGGAGGACTTGGTCTAAAGACTACCTCACACATAGTAAGCACTTCCAGACAGAATTCATCTGCCCTTTAGTATCTCACTATTTATATACCAAGAGTCATGCATGACAATCCAATGCATATGCAGTTCTACATGCATCTTTTAGCTAATACTATGCCACTTATATGCAATTGTGATGCATGTGCATGTCAAATGTGCAGATGAACATTTTTAAGCATGAGACATCATCCAAGCAACAGACTTACTCAACTCACCTTTTCAGATTTTTTAGAATGCAATTTGTTTTCAGAGATTATGCATTTTAACAAATATCAACTAACTGCAATTGACATATGCATGCATCAAATGCAGACATCCTTTAAACTCATGTATGCACCAGTGCATGATAAAAGAAAATTACAAAGGCAGATGCAGTTCTGGACATGTATGCATTGACATATTAAGCACGATGTTCAATTAAAACAAAAATTCAGGTGAACAAACATTTAATCAGCAGAGTTGGGGTTTACCAAACTTTGGATGCCTTGGTTTATTTGACCCCCTTTTATTCCTCATCCCAAGGCATACCTGCAAAGCACAGATCTCATTTTGTGTTTCTAGGTACCCACGACTTCTTGGGTCCTACTTTGTTAGTAACACCTCTGATTGGTGCTTTCCATATTCTTTGGGCATGTAAGTCATCAGACTTCATTAAATTACACTCACTCATGGAGTGCCCAACCTGCCCACAATAATGACAGGAAACAACAGATCTTGAATTCTTTTTATGCACAACATTGTTAGCATGGAATCTGTGTGCATTATTCTGAACATAAATTTTATGTGCATTGGCATGAAGATTTCTGTTACTTGCATGAAATTTTGGTTTACCTTTACCTGCCCACCAGCATTCCGAAGCTCGGTGGCTAAATTTTCCACATTCAAAGCATGCCAGACTCTTTTATTTAAAAATAGATTTATTTCTTCCAAAAACATTTCTATTTGCAGGGAGTTTTATATTTGGAGAGAATGTTCTTCCCTGAGCATGCCAACAGTCCTTGACTGTATGGCCATGTTCTCCACAATGAGAACAATTAGAGAAGGTATTTCTATGAGGGCCTAACCAGCATTGTGCAGCAACATGTCCTATTTTTCCACAGTTATAACAATGAATTTTCTTTTCCCTAAGGACATGATTTCTACCCTGATTGTTTTGAGCAGCTGCTAGGTCATCTTTTCCATCAAATTACACTCATGCATCAAATGTCCATATTTGTGACAGTAGTGACAGATCATTTTCTTTCTAGATGCATGCGAGTGTGTGGGTGAAACATGCAGAGTGGGAAGAGGAACTTGTTGATTCTTTTCTTTCTATTTTTCTGTTGTTTTCTTTTGAGCAGTTGACTGATAACCAGGAAGGTTCTGAGGGCTTTGAGAAGTTGAACTGGACACAAAGGAAGTTTGAACTTTGTTTTGAAAACTCTTCTTATTTGAGGGATTATAGCCCAACCCTTCCTTCTGAAAATTTACCTTAGTTCCTAGAATTTTGTCCAGATTATCTTTTCCGTCCACAAATTTTGACAAGGAATTATTCAAATCTTCAATTTCATTTTCCAAAGAAACGATGTGTATTTCATAACTGGCAATCTCTTGTTCATTGTAATTTACACATTCGCTTAGTACCTTGTTTGCAATTTTACATTCCTCAATTTCTTGTTCAGATTTCTCAATTTTTCAGACTCTTCAATGTAAACAGTTTTTCCTTTTTCTAAGAGAAGAAGTTTCTCTGACATAGCAGTGTTCAACTGCTTCAATCCTTCAACCTCTTGAATTAGTTTGTCATTTTTTGATTTCAGATTTTTAATTTCTTCAATAGAGTCTTTATCAATTTTTACTGAGCTCATTTTATCATTCAGTTCCTCCTCTATCTGTTCAAGCTCCAGAATCTTGTTTAACAGATCTTTGTTTTCTTCCATTAGGAAAACAATAAACTCCTTCTGACATTCTGAATTTGAGTGAAGATCTTCATTTATTTCCTTGAGAAATGGACACTCATTGCATGCAGATTTAACAGAACATATTGTTTGAACCTAGAGTTTTTCACATTGTTTCCTAAGACATTCATTTTCAGATTTTAGAAAATCTAATTCAGCGCTAACAGAATCAAATTCTTTCAACAGTTTTTCATTCTGGTTTTTATGCATATGGATATCTGTCAAATAGGCATCATGAGATTGCTTCATATTTGAACAATTTTCACATGGTGAACTTGAACTACCCTGATCACTTTTCTTTTTCAAGTTCTTGTATCGTTTTCTTAATTGTTCATGAGACTCAAACAGCTCAGCATATGCATTCTCCCAATCATCTAAAGAAAAATTCTCGAAGATGTTTACCTCCTCCTCCTCATCTTCTTCTTCATTTTGGCTGCTGCCTTGATTACTGCCACTTGGATTACTTCTGTTAGCCATCATGCAGCTGTCCTCGTTTACCCTGTGATATTGCTTCAGCCTATCCAGGATGTCCTTTGCTGAGCTGCAATTATGAAGACAAGACCATAAGGCTCTGTCAGTAGCTGCTTTCATCAGGTTAAAGGCTTTCTGATTTTCTCATCTTTTGATCTGTGTCTGTCGGTCCATTTGGACACTTTCGTTGGTAAGGTGTGAGGACCTTGTGAAATTAATTTCCACAGATCAGGTTTAGCAGAATTAACATAAGCATGTAAAGCAGTGTACCACTGACTGAAATCAGAACCACTAAAGACGGGTGGAAGAGCCATTGAAAACAAATAGCGAGTAAATTCAAAACAACAGGAATATTTATGCACTAAAAACAAATTAGCACCTAAGACTGCAAGATCGAATCTGCAGGTCGCTGGACCTTGTATGCAGACACCGCTCTGATACCAATTGTTGGAACGGTGCGATCGATACAGAGGGGGGGTGAATGTATCCCCTTCAAGAATATTGCCCAATTTAAAAACAATTCGCCTGCTACTAGATACAGTTGCAGAATAAAGGCTATCGAGTTCAAATAGACATTTGATCGACCAGATGAGTTGCTGACTATGCTAGTGGAACCTGATGAAGTCTAATGCCAAATGACAGTACAATGCAAACTAGACTCACTTACCAAGATGTAAAGCTCAAGGCCACTGTAACTCGAAACAAGACTATTCAAACAACCTGTGAAACAGATAGAAGATATGGAAGAGCACACCACAAGCAAACCACAGAACAAAGGATTTTTAGGTGGTTCGGTCCTCCAGACCTACATCCACCCCTCACTCCCAACCGGAGTGAGGCTTCACTAGCAAATGCTAGAACCAAGCAGACTCAGTCTGCGAACAGTTGCTGCCACACATCTTGACTAGGGGAACAGCCTCCCCTCTTCCTCCCAACCGGAGGGACACCCCAAGTGACTCCCAGCCACTTGGAAACCAGAGACCGAAGTCTCTCTTCCTCCAGACCGGAGGGACCCCTGGACTTGCAACCCACAAGCCCAGAACCGGAGACAAGTCTCCCTTCCTCCAAACCGGAGGGAACCCACAAGTAGCACCCAGCTACTTGCAACCGGAGATCAGATCTCCCTTCTCCTGACCCACCAAGAGGAACCCGACCTCAGTCCAGAGGATCGGAAGTACAAAGGTAATCAGAAAACAAACAAAGGGGAAAACAAGAAATAAAAATAACACAGCAACCACAAGCTGTAAAAGACGAAGCACAAAGATAGCTCTCAATGGAGCTGGCTAGCCTGGATTTGATCCACGGTCCAGCAGGAACAAATCTTCAGATGCAGCTTCTATTCTTCTTTTCTCAATCCTCACGAGCTCTCTTTCTTCTTCTTCTTCTCTTCTTTCTTCTCTTTCGCAGGCTCTCTCTGGCTTTTCTCTTCTCTTCTTCTTCTGCTCTCTACTGCTCTTTTCTTTCTGATCTCTATCAGCCCTCTTCCATTCTCATGTATTTTTTCTTCAGTGGACGAAAGCTTCTATTTATATCAGCTTCAGCAGGTGCTAGGGCGTGAGCTTCCCACGCCTTCCGTCCAGAAGATTCCTCCTCGGATCACGTGCTAAGCACCCACCTCGGATCACGTGTCAGGTGCCAGCTTCGGGTCACGTGCCCATTCATCAGTACGCTCAGCAACTGGAGTTAGATGGCATCAACCAACTTGCTCCAAGGAGTTGACGCAGCCTTCAGAGATCTTCAACCCTTTTTAACTGCTGCGTCGACACTTCCAACCCGTGGCGTTGACGCATTGATGCGTTCCAGTGAACAACCAGCCTAGCCTTTTTTAACTGTTGCGTCGACGCTACTCCACTGCTGCGTTGACGCGTTGGAGTATTTCTGAGAAGGCCTGTGCTTCTTGAGTGGCTGAGTTGACGCAGCCTTTGCGTAGAGTTAACGCTGTGAAGAGTATCCGTGGATGCATCTTCACTGGTGCGTGGACGCCTTAAGCTCTAGCGTCGACCATGTTCCTGTCTTGCATCAGGAATTAATTCAAACGAAAAGATTAATGAATCAAGACTTAATCACAAACACGCCATTCATATCTCATTGTGAATTAGATCTGAAGCAGTGTATAGACTTGGTGAACACTGCAACAGTAATCGGATGTATAGAGTTGAAGTTAGACAATCTAGTGTATAGACTTCAGTTAAGTGCATTGGCTGTACATACTTCAATTAGAAGTTGCCCGATGTACAGACTTGAAGATAAGACTCCAATGTACAGACTTGCAAAAGCGAAGTCAATGCACAGACTTTGAAAGACTTGAACACTGCGATGTTCAGACTTTAGCAGTGTATAGACTTAGAGTGTAGCTAAAGCTTCGAGCGTAGGAATAGGCCAAAATGTATAGACTTTCAATGAAGGGCGTTGTGTAGACTTTGGAAAGTCTGAGCCAATGTACAGACTCTGCCTCAACAATGAATAGGCAAAACGGATGTACAGAGTTGGCCAAACACTTGAAGATAGACTGTACAGGCTTTGATAAAGTAGCGATGTACATACTTGGAGATGAGATGCCAATGTACAGACTTAATGATATGAACAATAAGGCATGCTGTACAGACTTACTCGATCAAGCTGATGTATAGACTTTGATACCCAGAGAGTCAGTGTTCTGATGGGTCGACGCATCAGTAGGGGTGGGTCGACCCACTACTGTCCATACTAACTAAACAGACTTGGCCAATGTTTGAAGCACAGTCCAGTGTATAGACTCGATCGCTTGAAGATCAATGTACATACTTTGAAGACCGACCTAGCAGGATGTGTAGACTTAGAATGTAACCAGGATGTCTAGACTTGATGTGAGGCAATGCACAATGAACATGAACCAATGAATTGAATGCATATAGCAGACAAGAACTAAATGTATGCTGGAGAACTAATTAAAGCATTACCTGATCTGAGCATTCACCTTACCTGTCATGATTTGACTTTGACTTGGGTTAACTTCATGACCTGTGAGTCATCCTTAAACCTGTTCTGACAGTTTATCATAATGCAATAGGATTATAAACATAATGAGGCATAATATCTGTCATCATCAAAACTCCGGAACCACAGGGGACACATCACAACCGGGTCCTTTTGTGAGTCAACCCCTCCACACATCACGGCCTTCATATCAAGCCCCTCCGAGGTCCCAAGGCAAACCCTCCATTTCACAAGTAAGTCCCCTCCAGCAAGTTCTTATTGACAAGATCAATAAAATGGAGGAACAATTAAAGAGGGTCTCAAGTCCACGGCCTCCTCCTCCTCAAGTCAATCCTCTCCATACTTTCATGAATGAAATAACTAAAATGGAGAAAGACTGGAAGGAGAGAAGAACTAAAAATGGCATAATGGATATGAGTGAGCAAGGTGGCTTGTCGAGTTTCAATGATTAAATGGAAGTCGTCCGCCCACCACCTATTCATCCCATCCATCCATATGACCCACCACCTCTTCATCTATATACGCGAAACCCTCCACATCATCATGCTCCACAACCCATCAATACGCCTCCGCCACGGCATCCATTTGAATACGATTATGAAGAATTGGAGACGACATATGATAAAACTTTTAAAGATATACCTACTCCGAGTTTCCTTTGCTTTCCTCTTCCACCACCACTACAAGAACCCCCTACTCAATATAATGCCACCATCCTTACCCCCGGTTCCGAAACCATTTGGTGCTTTGATGATGGGTCGATACTTCAACAACCCACATCGATACACTAGGAACCCTATACCTAACCTCTTCCAACACCAAAACCCGTACGACCCACCAAAATTAGACGCTTTGTCCATACTAAACCTACCATCATCCACCCCCCAACCATTATACCTCCAACTACCATGCTGTTAGTCTGCACCAAGCCTTCCGAGCCTTCCATTGATTCTCCTCTTCCCCAACCAATTAGCCTTCCATCGCCGCCACCTAAACCCTCCATCATCCCCGTGATCCCACAACCAACCATCCCTTATCCTTCACTCACCCCTTTACCCAAACCCGTGACTGACCCTGAGAAAGGTCCACCTATTTTTGCACTCGAGCCAGCCCCGTTTGCTCCCAAGCAAGCGGAGAAGCTCGCCGTGTTTGAACCTCCACTTCCACCTACCCTTCCAATAATACCTACCATCAAATCTCCATCATACGCTGAGCCTATCACCTCCATCTCACCTTCCTCCATCACCCCTCGGAGCGGGTGTACTTATATGAATACATATGCAAAGGATGATTCTCAAGAGCCAGGCAAGAAGAATTTAGTTACGGCTATGCCTTTCAAAATTTGAGATTTTACTTGCAGGATGCTGATTCACATTCTTGTACTGGACGTCTTTCAGAAGACCAAGTCTCCGATAGTGCTCTCCAAGCAAAATTTTCATGAATTGATGCCATGTCAGCCAAAGGGTATAATTATTAAGGTTACACTACTCATTGGTAAATATACCTTCAAAACTCTCACTACCGCTTGTTCCATCATAGTACAAGCGCCTGGTCAAAAGAAGGGGTTCTCCTCAAACATTGTAATGACACATTTTGTTGCTAAGGAGATGATGAAGTCCATGCTCAAGAGCGGGTCAGGGCATTGTAGGCGCCCAGAAGTGGCGCAGGAAGGTGGGGCGCATAGCGTGGCGTTGCCAGGAGGAACGGACTCCCCCTTTCCCTCCTGCTCCTCTCCTTCGGCTTGATGCTGCTGGGCCTACAGTGCACATATTAGACTGAAGGAAAGAAGGTGATCGCCATAGGCTTATACCTGAGCCTCACAGGAATGGGTGATCGTGTTGGAGTGCCTCAAACGGCGAGCTTGTGGGAACCCGACTTCTCCATGCTCGGCCAGCCAAGAACGGAGAGCCCTGCACAGTCCGGGGATGCTAAAAGTCTTGTAAACGATGACAAAAGCCCACGAAACACAAGGAAAACAAATACCAATTAGATCTAGGAAGTGTAGTAGATGTTCTAAACAATGCAAAGAAATGAAAATGATGGTGGCGTGATTACCTGGGGCGTGTTTGGGAAGGGGGGATGGTCGAGACTTTTGACCACCCATCTTCCCGTTTGTTTAAAGATAAACCTCTATAAATAGTGGCTAAAGGTTGGATAAGATGATATGTATGTAAATGCATGGGGTATGTAACATGTAACAGAGAAAGGAAAATAAAAGTAAAACACGGAACCAAACCAGGGGGCGGCCGAGTCCTTGGCCGCCCGGGAACTGACGGTGGGCGAAGCCGAAAGCTGAGGATGACCTCCTGTCTCATGAACTCTCAGAACTCCAGGGGTTCGTTCGAGCTCAAACTTTTTTCTCATCCCTTCCGTTGTCCCGGATTTCTCCCTCTCAAAACTTTCTTCTCCCCGGACTTCCCTAGAGACCTTTCTTCCAAAAGACCTCCCCGAAAGACCAGACCCCCCCCTCCTTTGAACTCCCAATTTCGGAGGTTTTGTCATATGGGCCTCCCTCTAGAAGCCTCCAGCTTCGTGCAGCTAGACGTGGGCGACGAGACCAGGGCTCGTGCGAGGTGTGGCAGAAGAAAGTGGCATGTTCTTTGACCAGTAGTTGCAGGAGGGCAGCCAAACCATTGGCCGTTTGTAGAATGACGGCGGCCAGATGGCTGTCCTTCCACCAAACCTGGGCGACCAAAGGCCTGGCCGCCCTGCCAACCGGGGTAGCCATCGGCCTAGCCGCCCAGCCCATTGGCCCTTGTCACCCAATGTTCAAGCTAGGTCCAATAGTGTGTGCTTGGCTAGACTTAAGAGCATAAAATGTCGATTAATCCGAATAAAATGACAACATCACTGATAGGACGGTCTAACTGGGGATCTGCGAGATGTCCTAAATTAGGCATGTACAAATGCCCCTCCGAAATGCCCGTTTTGCAAGGGAGCCTGGCGGACTGATAATTGGGTGTTTTGGTAAAGAAACAAGCCTAATTGGGATATCCCGCTCAAGGAGATTCTTTAGCAAAAATTGGGCTTCGTACAAGATGTTATAAGCATAGAGCGATAAGACAAGTCATTCAAAAGGGGAAGATAAGAGTCAAATCTAAGAGTGCTTGTATCAACAGTCCGTGGGACCCCCTAGCATAGCGCCTGAAGGTCTTGTGCACACTCTGGGATGCATCGCAATCCGGCCCAAGGAGATACAGGACACCTAAAAAAGGAGTGAGTTAATAAAATAGGATAAGGGCAAAAATGACCTTCGAATCTCAAAATACTCGTGACAATCGTACACAAAATACACTTTCAGCTGGTCGAATCGGAGTGGAATCACGTAGACTCGCTCACACGAGTTCAGCAAAATCGAGAAACACGGTCAATCGGCACGGGTATGACGAACCATGGTGCAGTCTAAGCGTACGTGATGTTCCCTGTTCAGTTTACTTAACCCCCGAATGCCATGCATGCACTGTCTTTTTTTTTTTAGCTAAAAGGGCCTATATGATGCATGCTGGGTTTAAAAGGAAAAAACCTATCTAATGCATAACCGGAGGGTTTATTTGCCTTCCCTTGGGACTAATCAGTCAAGAGTTCGGGAAGTCCATCATCCCGACCTAGTAGCAGACGTAGTCGGGAATCTAGTGAAGATCCGTCGCTCTATGTCTGTTATTGAGCATGGTCGAGAGTTCGGGAAGTCCATCATCTCATCCTAGGGTAGTAGGCGCCCATCGAATAGCTTAAGGAGCATAAACTATTCATGGTTTTTTTTATAGAGGAACTCAAAGTTTATGCGCCCGAAGCTATTAGCCTCCGGGGTTACTACCTATGAATGCAACAATTGCCGACGACGTCGTGTGAAATTTTTGATGGCTGATCCTGTTATCTGCAGTTGCATCAACACACATTAGACAAGTTCTTATGGCAATAATAATGATGAAGTAAATATCACATTTGGAAAGCAAAAATGTGAACTTGATAAAAATAGGTTTGGACCTTAAATAAGTTCAAGAGGCGGCCAAAGAGTTTGCCTTCTACAGTGAGTGGGCGGCCAAAGGTGTTGCCTCCTACCTTACCGAGGGTGGCCAGCGAGCTCGCCGCCCACGTGCTTCGGTTACGTGAGGGCCGGAGTCCAGAATAGGTGGGACTCTTGACTATAAGTCACTGGGAGCATATGCCCCTAGTTGCAAACATAGGGTTTCTAGGCAGAGAGTAGGCACCAAAAGGGCTTTCAAGATGGCGACTTCCTCCTCTCGTCCGCTGGGGAGCGCGGAAATAGATTTAGTCTCTGAGTTGAGAGGACACTTGAGCAAACTTGGGAAGGATGGTCAGGTAAGTTCCATGACCTATGTGTGTTGGGATGCAAGATGAGATAGTCAAAAATTAACTCTCTCTTTCTCTCCTTTTCAATCTATTCCAGCCTTCTCGGGAGCAAGGCACGCCCGGCGTTATGGTTGGCTCTATGGCTTTTTGGGGGCGATTATGCCCGAGATGAGGGTTAATATGCATCAGTGGCACCTGACGTGCCTAGTCGTCATGGCTAAGAGGTTTCCCTGCATGAGGTGGAACTGGGATGCCTTAAGCGCACTGCTAGAGCTGTGGCACCCGGAGACTCACACCTTTGTGTTTCCCGAGTTTGAGGCCTCGGTGCTGGTGGAGGAAATCGATTTCATCTTCTAGTGGGGCGACTTAGACACGGGCGACCTAATAGACCTCCCTCCCTGGGAGGAAGTTCTGGCCGAGATAGTTCGTGATAAGCGGGAGGTTCGATGGATGACTATGGACACACTTTCGAGATCTCTTTTTGTTTGTTCGTTTGTTCATTTGTTATTTGTTTATTTGGTGCGTGGGCGTGCCAGTCACAGAGTGATGATTTATTCGGGCCTGGAAGAGGCCACTAGTGCGTGCCGTCTGACTACTCAGACGATTATGAATATCGTGTCCGGCCAAAAACCAGTCGTGATGTAAAGGCCACGACGTTAATTACATCACCTCGGAGAGGGGATAGCCCTAGATTGATCGCCAGGAAAAAAGAGGCTCTATGGCCTAAAGTTAACATTAATAAAATGAGATAATGAAATCTCAAAACTGTGATAAAATGCTCCTGGATTGGGGTATGAACGTTTAAATCATGTTGGTCGCTTATCGACAATTTCATGTTCGGACGGAAGTTCGAATTGAAAGTGTGACGAAGACTGTGACAAACCCATGTAAATGTCTGCTGAATGTACGGCGAGTTTAATAAGAATATAGGATTAAATCCCAATCAAAACAGGTCAGATCCAATGGGCTATCAGCCCAAGGCAGTGCCGAGTCATGGCCATATTGGGGTGACTCCCGAGGCCTAAACATGACCTGCCGAGGCATCATCGATAATCCGTTCGTACCGAGTCCGGGGAAGCGATGGCTCCGGAGTGGACATTATGAAATATTTTGTTGTTGTTTTGGTTACTTGATTTGATTTCTTTTTCTTTGAATGCATGGGTGCATTTTTGTTTCTTTATTATTCTTATTCTTATATTTTTTGGTTGTTTAATTTTTTTTTATTCAAGTGCATGGATGTATTTTATTCATTTGTTAGTATTGTTATTATATTTTTTTTGTTCGATTATTTATCCCTTTGAAAGTTGCTTTGTTTTATTTATTTATTTATTTTGTTGTTATTGTTAGATTATTTGCACCCTTTTGTTGTTGTTTTACTTTGTTTTTTTTATTTTATTCCCCTTTTTGATTTTTGTCTTTTGTATTTCTTTGTTTTGAGAAACAAAGGAGGGACAAGGGGGGGAGTGATCCGGCGCGCCAATGGCCGCCGGATAACCTCTCCATCTGCATTTTTTTTGTATGGGTGAATTGGCACAGGAGTGAGAGGAGAGAGAAGGATGGAGAGAGGGGGGTGAATCGGTGTGAGAAGTGCTCGCGTGCGCGCCGATTCACCCCAGTTTTGGCCTTCTTTTTTTATGTAATGGGGGGTTTCGGTCGACTGAACTGAGCGCTCGGTCGATCGAAACTCTTGGTCGATCGAAACTCCCATAAACGAAAGGGGCCACGCGTGAGTCGACGCCTGTCGCACAGGGCGTCGACTCCACCGCTGGGCGGTCGACCGAAAATCTGGTTTGGTCGATCGAACCAGCGGGCGGAGCTGAAATCCAATTTTTTTTATTCTATTTAGATTTGACAATTTTTTTGTATTTGGCTTGTTCATGAATTATGGGGTTGGTAAATGCCCATGATGATTCTCTTTCTGTTCCCCTTTTCGCATTGCATGTTTGTTAATGAGGGTTGGGAGATTCGCAACTTGAGATGTGCAAGGAGGGAGGACCTATCATACATGTGTAATGCTAGTGGCACAATGCAAGGGAGGATATGCCTGGCTTTTTCTTGTGTTTGCGATGGGCTCATGGAGCTCTTGGGGCCGACACAGGCAGTGCAGGGGCTCTTGGGGTCGACGCAGGCAACCACTAGGAGCGAAGAGGGGTCAACACAGGGGGCTAGGAAGGTGAATTATAGAGTGGCATCGTCCAAGTGGGCCAAGTTTTTTTTTAGTTGAGAAATGCACATGTCTCCCTAACTACATATAGTATGTGGGGGGGGGGGGGTTATGGAGGAAATACATGTATGAAGAGGGGATGCTTAATGCACCTAAGTTCCAAGAAAGCAGGGAATCTCCACCCTTGGCTCATGAGAGCCCAACAGTGGCACATGCAAATGCGTATGAGCGACCAAATTTCAAATCTGACGATAGTTATCTGGCTTTTGTTTATTCCTTGTTCTGCAGTTTTTGTTGTGTTGCCATCTCCATGTTTTATCATCGTTCAATTCCATTTATGTTCTTTTTTTTAGAACAGGTTTCGCCGTTAGTTTGAGTTCTTGGCGGAATTTCAACAGCATCTCCACCGGACTTGGGTTACGTGGGGTGTAAAATAGAGACCCATCCACGGAAGAATCCGAGATGGCCTCTAAATCTTTAGGTGAGCTAAAAATAGCTACTCGGTGACCCAAGGTGAGCGTGGAAACCCGAGGACTAGCCTTTAAGGGGTTCCAATGACCCACGAGCTGTGGTTTCTAAAATCCTGGGACATAGATCCAACATGTTGCCTATAACACCCCTAAATTTTTTAGAAATTATTCAACAATTATTTAAGAATTTTTTGGGATTAAATATAATTATTAAGTATTTAAAAAGGCTTAATGGGTAATTTAGCGAATTATGGGATAATTAAATCAATTTAAAGGCCCTATATTAACCAAAGGGGTATGCCCAACTCAAATGGGCCCAAAGACCTAATTTCAAGACTTTTAGGCCCAAGCCCACATCTAGAAACATAATTAGGGTAATTTATGGATTTAAAATAAGATAAATATGCCAATTAATGAGATAAATTGGAGATAATAAGAAAATCTGAGATTTTCGGAATAACCGTGTAAACGCGGTCTATCGCGAGACCGCCTTCATACAATAGCGGTCTCGAGGCGACTGCTACTAGGTTCCGTGAATGGAGCTGTTAGAAGCGTGGAAAAATTAGATTTTTCCCATCCCAATCTCCATAATTCGAAGCTACCTGGTAAGGAAACCTAGTCTAGGACTCTTGGGGAATGGTCCTACACTAATTTAGGACTCCTAGATCAATCTAATCCTCCAAACCCTAGCAAACCCTATAAATAGGACCCAGGTTTGACCTGTGTGAACCCTCATTTTGGCTCGCATTGTTCGACGGTAAGTCATGGGTATTTCATGTTGGTCCTTTAGACTTTATTGTTCTCCTTAGTTTTGTCTAACTCCCCTCAAAATCTCGTGCTAGGAGGACACGCCGTTGGAGAGTTAGAAGCCCTACAAGTTGTTGGTTTGCTATAGTCCGCACAAGAACTAGTGGCCGTCCATCAAAGATCGAGGGATTGGAAGCCCAAATCGAGGTATTTAGAAGATCATCCTTTAGAATAATTTGTTAACATGTATATCTTATACCTACCCTCCAAATTTCATGGATTTAGGTCAAGTGGTTAAGGAGAACGAGGGACGAGAAGTTGCTAGTTTAGCATAGGACGTGCAGGAACTAGGGTCGACTTTCAGTCAGAAATTTGAAGTTTAGGGACCGAATCAAAGGTAGGTTATCTCATGAAAAGGCTAAATTAACATGTTAGGAACAAAAGCTCTCTCGTTTCATGTCTTTTCATACTTTCTACTAGTCATATTTCATGGTTTATTACGACTACGCATTTAGGTTATTTCTACGTGCATAGACCTACACTTTCTAATTAAAGATAAGAACTTTGGCATAATCCATGTATTTCCATGTGCCCTCTTCATTTTACACATGTTCTTACATGTTATCTATTTATTTCCCATGCTTTTTATGCATCTATTTCTCAAGGATAGGCCTTGCACCCGATAGCTATGTGCTGTCTGACGCACGATAGAAACGGTCTACCAAGGACCGCTAAACTCTAATAGCAGTTCCCAAATGACCGCTACTGTATAAAAGTGGTCCCAATGGGACTGCTACTATCAGAAACGGTCCTCATACGACCGCCTTTATATTTCAGTTTCCTGCACTCTATTAACTCCAAACAGATTGCAGATTGACCGTATTATATATATGTTAAGCCTAGGTAATTAGGTCTTATTCCTAGTTATGACTTTATCTTTATGAACTTGGTTATATTGTTCATCCATCATGATAGATTTCATGTCCTTAATGTGTTTTAAACGTATTTTAAATTTATGTTACCTTCATGCCAAAATCATATAGATTGTATTAAATTTAATTTTCACATGGATTATGAGACTTGTTTATGCATGTTTGATTGTTGTTTTACACGATCCACTCTCACCTTGAGTCTTTCATAAGTACATAGTGCGTACTCCAGTGCGTAGCTATTAGTTACACTTTGCACTCATAGGCACATGATCTTGGACTTGTGATCCTTTCCGTTGGATATTCCTTCCATCGGACTAGGTGATCTTGTTTCAAGGCCTCCATAAGTCTCCGCAAGTCTGAGATTCCCACTAGGACGCCGAGCTGGTTGTACCCTCAATGCCCAATTGTCTAAAATACACATATCGGCATTTTTCTATGTCTGGGTAGTCACGGCCATCAGGCGACCGCTACTGCAATTAGCGGTCATCCCTGTTGTCCCGCTGAATAGGCAAGCAAGAGGGGGTGAATTGGTTGCCGGGCAAATAAAAATTATTAGACAAGAGGCAGGAATAAAAATAGACTTCGATGTGAAAACCAATCTAAAGAGAAGCAGAGAGATTAAGATGATGACAAGCACACTTAAGGTTTGTCAAGATAAACACCCAAGTGAATGTGATCATTGAGTAAAGGAGCAATGAAATGTTAGATGGCACAGTACATCACAAGGGCATCGCAAGCAACCACACCAATGGCAAACCACAGGACACAAAGATTTTTTAGGTGGTTCGGATGCACGCAAGTGCAATCCTACATCCACCCAACTCAACTCGAGAGGATTCCACTAAAATATGATGCTCAAGTCTAGCGGACACACACACACGAGGTCTTTGACCTCAAGCCACACACATAGACGCCTAAGCGTCAAATAGAGTTATCACACAGAGATGAGATCTCCAACCACACACACACATGAGTATCTATGAAGTACTTCAAATGAATTCAGATATACAATAAAGCACCAAAGGTAATCAAAACAAATCAGAATGAGCTCCCCCCTTTTGATGTAGGAGTTGGCTTGCAGTATTCTGGCGTAGGGGTGTTGGTCTTCCAGCTGAAGCCGAACAAAGTTGATCCTCGGATGATGAACTGGGCACAGTGAATCCCTTCTGAACGTGATAGAGAATGTGAAGAACTATAGAGTGCAATTTCCTTTTCCTGGGATGAATCCTTCTCCCCTCAGCTGGTTCGACCGCAGCTCTTCCTCGAACTCTCCTCGCTCTAGCTCGTGCGGCCCTTTCTCCTCTCATTCTCTCTGCAGCGGATGCCCTAAACAAGGCTATTTAAGAGTTCGACGTAGATGCTCTGACATGGACATAGGTCTTGATTATTCACGTCAATCATTGGCCCTCCAGAGCTGACTTGGCATCTCCATCGTCGAAGGTAGCAAACTTGCGTTTAGAGTCATAAAATAGGGGTTAGCATGTTAAGCTTCAACAAAGGGAGTTTAATGAAGCTAGCCACCTCCCCATAGGTTAAACCCATGTAAACATGTGTTTAAGAATCAAGAGATTAGCACTTAATTATTTAGGAGAAAACTTAACTCGAAATACGGAGGAAAATGGGCAGACATAAAAAGGGTCGACCCATCTAGCAGGTGGGTCGTCCCTTGTCTCAAATAGATTCTATTTCCAGAATCTGTGAGTTACAGGGGTCAACCCATCTGCCAGATGGGTCGTCCCATCGGCTGTACAGGAGGTAAACAGAATGCCTGAAGTTTCAGGGGTTGACCCATCCAGATGGGTCATCCCATCTGTCCCAGTAGGCCAAGACAGACCCCAGTGATGACAAGGGTCGACCCATCACCTAAGGGGGTCGACCCATTGCATCTTGGTCAAAAAAACTTCAAGGGAGCTCGATCAATTCAAAGGAGTTTTGAATAGATTGAAGCCAAAGATTTCTGATATAAAATTCTTACCAGGTTTTGGCATTGGTTAACCATTTTTCTCACCTTTTGTGACGACCACACCAACATTACCACCACTTCACATTAAGTCACTTCCTTTGGTGAATTTTGAGTTTGTTGCCATACATGCCTGCAGATCACCAAGCCTTACAAGGAAAGAAGAATTGTGGTTAACATAAAGAAGTCATCATGTTTTCTTGGTGCTTGTAACATAAAGATCGAGTGAGGCTACTCAAATGCTCAAATGACAACATGATGTTTCTTAACCATAGTAACTCAATAGACTCAATGACACAAATGAAGAAACCATGAATTCCAAATGCATTATTCATTAGCATAGTATTTTGTCATTGTCAAAATCAGCATGGGGCACAATAATCTCCCCCTTTTTGATGATGACAAAATCCTAATGCAATTTGAGCACTATGAGAAAATCAAGATATTAAGTAATGAATAAACATTCGCACTGATGCAACCACAATCTCGTACATTAACCCATCTGACCATTCATTCAAGCCCCGCTTCAACCAAGTTTCAAAACACCAAAAAGTGATAGATCATCCAGCTTCATTCAAGGTTCAAAAAAAAATGAAACATGACAAGGCAACCAAGATTAAAGAAAATAGCATAGCATGACATGTCCACATAGTTCTACTAGCTAATTGCATTCACTTCTCCTCCTTTGTCATGAGCAAAAAGGAGATTTGCAGAGCAAGATCACACATAGTAGACTGAGCATGATCAAGGAGCATGGTTATAAACAAGGATGTAGAGAGAAACAACATGTCACGCCCCGAGCGCGGAAGATACCCGGAGATGCGCGACGTGTCTATATCAATCATATCAATCAGAGTGGTCGTGTATTCGACGCAAAGACAGAGATGCGCAAAATAGCAAGATAACCCAATCCTTTATTTCATAATGGATAGACTATTACAAATCCAATACTCTGTTTAATAAAAAGGAAAAGAATACATATTTGACTCAAGAAACTATAGGAAAGACTAGACGACACTTGTAGAAGCTCTATCTCTTCACTCTTGACAATTCCCATCCGATTGACTTCCATCGTCGTCGGACTTACCTGAAAAGTAAAAAGGGACAAACGGGATGAGCGAACGCTCAGTAGGAAATTATATCTCAAGTACTAGCAAGTGGTTTAAGTAATTACATTTTCATGGATGCAATAAAGCTATGCATGCTCGCATAAAACGACAAGATAGAGAGAATGTAATATCAAGAAATAAGATGAACTTAATCATGAACTTCCAACAAGATGACAAGTGTATTCAAGGTATTCAAGCAAGCACGTTTAACAAGTCATGTCAAGAACTTTGGCTATCATGTATCAAGCAAGTAAATTACCCTTTTTCGGGCCACGCATTTCATGTAAAGTCAAGTACGATTCAAGTACAAGATGTGTGTGGAATGTCCAATCAAGCAAGTCAAGTACTCGGTATAATGCCAGATACCTTATCATTTTAACTCCCATGGGCACAAGTACTTTCGGGTGCTCCTCCCAGGACCAGATCGGGCCCTATATGCACAGGCATTTATCATGTATTTTTGACATCCACTCTTGTTTATATAGCCAATATAGAGTTTCAATATTCAAGCTTGTAGACATGTATGACAACTTTGACAGAATAGAGTCCAAAAATATGACAAAGGACATAGGTTGGCGATAATAACGGTAAAATCACGATATCAATAAAACTAGGTAGAATATGGTTCCCTTAACTTAGGTACCATGACAAATCAATATGGACATTCTTTATATAGAATTGAGGTCCACATGAACAGCATATCAAAGTAAGATACCCTCATTCTTATCATAGAATTGGGGTTTTACAAGAATGACACGATATGGCATGATATCATCATCCCATCAAGAATTTCTTATGATATACTCTTTGTATAATCATAAGGGCCGGTATACCATGTTTCTTTAGAGTGACATGGCATCAATAGTGTAATGGGTTTTTAGGGTACAACCAGCTCAGTCGGCCTTGAGGGAATCCAAGGCTACGAGGAGTCTTACGGAGGTCTCTATGACTAACTCGCTAGTCCAAAGGAACGGAATGTCCAATGGAGAGCTTGTATGTCAATGAGAATTGAGTGTGTTCGATAAAACACCGTGAAAAGTGGGACTATACTCACGGAGTGGAGAATAGTGCCGATATATATATATATTATGATATATAAAACCATCGGTTAGCAAATCAGAGGAAAAATCAGTTTACAGTAAAATAACGACTTAGGTCAAGTCGTTTCTCAAGTAATTAACGCCTAACAGAAGGGCGTTTACATATGGTCCGTTTTTGCAGAATTTTCAATAATTTCAATAATTTATCTAAAACGCGCCTTCGTCAGGGGCGTTTCTTCAAGAGTTGACGACTACTGTAGCAGGCGTCTTTTATTTACAATAATTTTCAGAACATATTTATTTTCAGAAATTATCAAAAACGCGCCCTTGGCAGGGGCGTTAATCATTAAATTCTTATTTTCTCAGAATATATATTCCAGGATTTTAACAGATACGCGCCCTAGTAAGGGGCGTTTATTTTTAATTCACGCCCTGTGATGGGGCGTTACCACAGGGAAAAACGACCTAGTCTAGGTCGTGAATTCAAGAAATATCAGGAATTAGCAAGATTTGCACGATAATCAAGGATAACAATCATATAGTCATGACAGGAAAATTGGCAGTAATTCAGATGCAGTATATTGGATTTGATGTTTCAGGCTTATTGACTTTTAACCGTTAACAATTATTGATTGATTTCATGTAATTGCATGGATAATCCGTTCCGAAGATTTACATGAAATTAACGCCTGTGTACAGGGCGTTAAATATGAAATTAACGACTTGGACATGGTCGTGTCTTGTAAATTAGCGCCCTGGACAGGGGCGTCTCTTTCAAAATATTGCAGAAACATAATAAAACCATATTAAACCGTATGCATGTCATGTCAATACGTATATAAGTCTTGTCTTAAATTATTTGGGCTACAGTAACTTGAGAAAATCCTACCTTATGATCTGGATGAAGGAGATGAAAGGGCTTTGAAGCTTCAACTGCAACTTAATAGAAGAAGAACAATCGTTCTTCCGTCAACCTGGAGAGGAAACGAAGAATATTAATTCTTCTCATGCTACGTTCATAAAAAAAGAACAGAAGAAGAAAATAGAAGAAAATAGAAGAACATATGTTCTTCACGTACCTAGCAGCAGACGTTCGATCAAATGGGTTTTAGGGTTCGATCGAACATGTTATTTATAGGATTTTGAAGTCCTAACAAGAGTAGTGTTTGATTGAGGGTAATATATCCTTAATAGAGTCCTTACTCTAATAGACACTTACTAGATTAGGTTAATCTTTGCTGGGATAAGTTCTGGGTTCGATCGGGTCACGAACTGAATTAACGCCTTTGGTCAGGGCGTGTATTCTTGAATTAACGCCTTTGGTCAGGGCGTGTATTCTTGAATTAACGCCTTGCATAAGGGCGTTTCTTAAAAAGCGCCTTGAAAAAGGGCGTTTCTTGTTTTAAAACACGCCCAAGATAGAGGCGTTTCTTTTACTTGCCTATTTGGTCGCGTGAGTTGACGACCGCACGTGTGGGCGTCCTTTCTTTAGTCACGCCTTTGATAGAGGCGTTTCTTTTTGAATTAACGCCCTAATAAGAGGCGTTATTTTTAATTTGTTTTATTTCGTCAAATTAACCCTATTCCTTTTATATATATTACTTCTGTAATATATATGTTTTAATTCATTTCAATTATTCATTTATTAGGGTTGCTACACCCTCCCCCACTTAAAAGAATTTGGTCCCCAAATTCAATATATATATAATTATACACGCGGAGAGTGTAGGACATATACCTCTTAGAATAACTCGGGAAATCGTTTCTTCATAGATTCCTCGGTCTCCCATGTCGCTTCGCGTTCAGGATTCTTATTCCATTGCACCTTGATCATGGGAATAACCTTATTCCTTAGAGCTCGTATTTCTCGCTCTAATATCTTTAAAGGCCTTTGTTCATATGTGAGATCTTTCTGGATCACCAGATCTCCATGCTCAATAATATGTGACGGATCGTGCAAATACTTCTTCAACATAGATATGTGAAATACATTGTGTACCTCGGACAACTGAGGAGGCAACGCGATGCGATAAGCAACCTCGCCAACTCTTTCGAGTACCTCAAATGGTCCGATGAATCTTGGCGTAAGCTTGCCCTTAACACCAAATCTTCGTATGCCACGTCCAGGGGATATTTTAAGAAATACATGATCTCCAACCTGGAATTCAAGATCTCTTCTCCTGGTATCAGCATAAGCCTTTTGCCTTGTCTGAGCAACTTGTAATCTTTCTCTGATTACTTGTATCTTCTCGGTTGTATCCCTTACCATGTCTGGACCTAATAGTTGTTTTTCTCCAACTTCGTTCCAACATATGGGAGATCGGCAACTCCTTCCGTATAAGGCTTCGAAAGGTGCCATTTGGATACTAGCTTGGTAGCTATTATTATATGCAAATTCAACTAAAGGTAAGTGGTCATGCCAGCTTCCTCCAAAGTCAATAATGCATGCTCTCAGCATATCTTCAACAACTTGATTAGTTCGCTCGGTCTGACCATCCGTTTGTGGGTGGAAAGCAGTACTAAAGTTGAGCCTTGTCCCCAACGAATGTTGTAATCCCTTCCAAAAATGAGAAGTAAAACGGGGATCCCTATCAGACACGATTGAGACAGGAATTCCATGTATCCTGACTATTTCTTTAATGTATAGTGCAGCTAGCACATCAATCGACCATCGGCTTTTGATTGGCAAGAAATGTGCCGATTTAGTCAATCGATCAATGATAACCCAGATTCCATCATGTCCTCCTTTAGATTTAGACAAACCCATGATGAAGTCCATACCAATATCCTCCCATTTCCACTTAGGAATATCTAGAGGATGTAGTTTTCCCGCAGGCTTTTGGTGTTCCGCCTTGACCTGTTGGCATGTGAGACAGCGTGATACATAGTCCGCTATTTCTCTTTTCATATTGGGCCACCAAAAGTTCCTCTTTACATCTTGGTACATTTTAGTTGATCCAGGATGAATAGTGTATCTTGATCGGTGAGCTTCATCTAAGATCTTCTTCTTTAATTCCGGACAATCGGGTATACAAGTTCTATCTTTGAATGATAACCTTCCATCAGAAGTTAGTTGAAAATCAGATTGTCCTTCTAATCTGCCTTTGATTTCTACTAACATAGGATCATTATCCTGAAGTGTTTGTATCTCAGATAACAAATCTGACTGTATGCTTACATGAGATAGTGTGACAAATTTGGATTCCGTGTCCAAGCTTATATTGAGCTCGGAGAATTGTTCAAGTAACCTCCATTCTTGTATCATACAATTGGCTATCCTTGCTCTCGGCTTTCGACTAAGGGCATCAGCCACATAATTACCCTTTCCGGGATGGTATTGTATACTGAAGTCGAAGTCCTTGAGATATTCTAGCCAGCGTCTTTGTCTCATGTTCAGCTCCTTTTGTGAAAATAGATATTTGAGACTTTTGTGATCGGAGTATACAGTAAACTGTATCCCATAGAGATAGTGTCTCCATATCTTTAGGGCAAATACTACCGCGGCCAATTCCAAGTCATGGACGGGGTAATTCTCCTCATGCTTCTTCAGTTGACGAGAAGAGTATGCTATGACCTTCCCATGTTGCATTAGAACACATCCGAGGCCAATGCCAGAAGCATCAGTGTAGACCTCGAATTTCTCTCCTTCAATTGGTAGGGCTAAGACCGGAGCTGTGGTGAGATGATCCTTGAGAGTTTGGAAACTGCTTTCACATTCCTCACTCCATTCATATCGGATCTCCTTACGAGTTAATCTTGTAAGTGGTACGGCGATCTTAGAGAAATCTTTGATAAATCGCCGATAATAGCCTGCAAGACCTAAGAAACTTCTGATCTCGCTTGCATTAGTGGGTCTCTCCCAGTTTCTCACAGCTTCAACTTTTGACGGATCCACAGATAAACCGTCCTTGGATATGACATGTCCGAGAAAAGCCACTTCTTCAAGCCAGAACTCGCATTTGCTGAGTTTAGCATATAATTGATTTGTCCTCAAGACTTGCAATGCAATCCTCAAATGCTCTTCATGTTCTTCCTTAGTCTTAGAATATATCAATATATCATCGATGAAGACTACTATGAATTGATCCAAGTAAGGCCTGAATATGCTATTCATTAACTGCATAAAGGCAGCAGGGGCATTTGTTAGTCCAAAAGGCATAACAACAAATTCGTAATGGCCATACCTGCTTCTGAATGCGGTCTTGTGAATGTCATCATCCTTGATCCTTAATTGATGATATCCCGACCGGAGATCAATCTTGGAGAAATATTTGGATCCTGAAATCTGATCAAACAATTCATCGATTCTCGGCAGTGGATACTTGTTCTTGATAGTAAGATGATTCAACTGTCGATAGTCAATACACAATCTCATGGATCCATCCTTCTTCTTTACAAATAAGACTGGTGCTCCCCACGGGGAAGTACTTGGTCTAATAAACCCTTTTCGGATTAGTTCCATCAACTGCTCCTTCAACTCCTTGAGTTCAGCAGGGGACATTCTATATGGTGCCTTTGAAACCGGACCAGCACCAGGGACTAAGTCGATGGTAAAGGCCACATCTCTTTGCGGGGGTAATCCCGGCAGTTCTTCCGGAAATACGTCTGGGAATTCTCGTACTACTTGAACGTCTTCTATCTTGGTTTCCTTAGCTTCTTTATTAGTGACAAAAGCAAGGAAGGATACACATCCTTTCCTGACGAGCTTGCTTGCTCGAAGAGCCGAAATAAGAGGGGATTTGCTTCGACTCTTAGGACTAGTATAAGTCAGATCTGGAAATTCTTTGAAAACAATCTTGCTATTACGGCAATCAACCGTTGCCTGGTACTTAGATAACCAATCTGCTCCTAGTATAACATCATATTCTTTTAGATCTAAGCAGATAAGATCAATAGGAAAATTCTTTCCTCGAACCAACACCTCACAGTTTTGGTAATGATGCGTGATATCCGTCTCGTTTCCGAGAGGAGTAGACAATATTATCTTCATCCATTCTGGTTCTAGAGGTAATGGGTCAGCAAACTTCTTGGAAATAATGGAATGCGATGCACCCGTATCAAATAAGACATGTGCATATTTGGAACAAATTTTTAATGTACCTTCCACCAATCCGCCTTCTTCTTCTGGTTCGGTCTCTTGGATTGCATGAAGACGCGCGTTCCTTGTCACTGGGCGTTTACCCTCACCGTCTTGGTCATTCATTAATGGACAATCGGGAATCCGATGTTCACGACTCCCACAACGGAGACATGCTCCTAGTTTCCTCCAGCATTCTTCTGTTTTGTGACCAGCCTTGTCACAATGCTTGCATACTACGTTTGAAGGGGTAGTGGTGATAGAGAAAGGCTTGGATTTCTTGAACTTCTGATCTTGAGAGGAAGAACCTCCATTGTTGGGCCTCTTCTTAAAGTTGGGTTTAAAAGAACCCGAACTTGTGACTTGCTCCTTTTTGTCTTTCCCACGGATCCTATCAGATAGTTCCGTGGCATCTTCAAGCAACTGAGCTCGGCGCACTATTTCAGTATAAACTTGAATATCCATAGGCGCCAGTTGAGTAATGTAGTGGGGCCTAAGCCCATTAAGAAATCTACGGGCTTTCATCTTTTCCGTGCCAATTAAATGCTTAGCATATCTAGACAGTCTAGAGAACTGTGCTTCATAATCAGCCACCGATAAAGATCTTTGCTTTAATGCGGCAAATTCGGCGGCCTTCCTTTCCTGGACCCTATCAGAGAAATATTTGGCGTTGAAATATTCAACGAATTCACCCCATGTAACTTGAGTTGGGTCAATAGTAGCTTCAATCGACTCCCACCAGCATCTAGCATCCTTTTCTAACTGGAAAGTAGCTAATAAGACTTTGTCCTGATCCGTGCATTGCATGACACGGAATATACGTTCAATCTCCCGAACCCAATGCTCGGCATCGTCTGGATCGGTCGATCCCATGAACTTCGGGGGATTCATATTCTTGAATGCTTGGTGTAAGCTTCCAGCTCGTGGAGCACCACCTTGTGCTACCTGTTGTAGCACTTGGGTCATCCCTTGAAGGGTACGCTGCATGTTGCGCCATTGAGCACGTTCGGCAGCCATTATCCTACAATTACAATAGCTATGTTAGTATTATATCACTATGATCTTATAAAGGACTCATTGATCATTTAACCCTTGGTTCTACCCACTCTCACTTGGTTAAAGGTTTTGAAACCTATCCTTGGACTTGGGTTTCCTAGGAATTGAATACCTTAGGCTCTGATACCACAAAGACTGTCACGCCCCGAGCGCGGAAGATACCCGGAGATGCGCGACGTGTCTATATCAATCATATCAATCAGAGTGGTCGTGTATTCGACGCAAAGACAGAGATGCGCAAAATAGCAAGATAACCCAATCCTTTATTTCATAATGGATAGACTATTACAAATCCAATACTCTGTTTAATAAAAAGGAAAAGAATACATATTTGACTCAAGAAACTATAGGAAAGACTAGACGACACTTGTAGAAGCTCTATCTCTTCACTCTTGACAATTCCCATCCGATTGACTTCCATCGTCGTCGGACTTACCTGAAAAGTAAAAAGGGACAAACGGGATGAGCGAACGCTCAGTAGGAAATTATATCTCAAGTACTAGCAAGTGGTTTAAGTAATTACATTTTCATGGATGCAATAAAGCTATGCATGCTCGCATAAAACGACAAGATAGAGAGAATGTAATATCAAGAAATAAGATGAACTTAATCATGAACTTCCAACAAGATGACAAGTGTATTCAAGGTATTCAAGCAAGCACGTTTAACAAGTCATGTCAAGAACTTTGGCTATCATGTATCAAGCAAGTAAATTACCCTTTTTCGGGCCACGCATTTCATGTAAAGTCAAGTACGATTCAAGTACAAGATGTGTGTGGAATGTCCAATCAAGCAAGTCAAGTACTCGGTATAATGCCAGATACCTTATCATTTTAACTCCCATGGGCACAAGTACTTTCGGGTGCTCCTCCCAGGACCAGATCGGGCCCTATATGCACAGGCATTTATCATGTATTTTTGACATCCACTCTTGTTTATATAGCCAATATAGAGTTTCAATATTCAAGCTTGTAGACATGTATGACAACTTTGACAGAATAGAGTCCAAAAATATGACAAAGGACATAGGTTGGCGATAATAACGGTAAAATCACGATATCAATAAAACTAGGTAGAATATGGTTCCCTTAACTTAGGTACCATGACAAATCAATATGGACATTCTTTATATAGAATTGAGGTCCACATGAACAGCATATCAAAGTAAGATACCCTCATTCTTATCATAGAATTGGGGTTTTACAAGAATGACACGATATGGCATGATATCATCATCCCATCAAGAATTTCTTATGATATACTCTTTGTATAATCATAAGGGCCGGTATACCATGTTTCTTTAGAGTGACATGGCATCAATAGTGTAATGGGTTTTTAGGGTACAACCAGCTCAGTCGGCCTTGAGGGAATCCAAGGCTACGAGGAGTCTTACGGAGGTCTCTATGACTAACTCGCTAGTCCAAAGGAACGGAATGTCCAATGGAGAGCTTGTATGTCAATGAGAATTGAGTGTGTTCGATAAAACACCGTGAAAAGTGGGACTATACTCACGGAGTGGAGAATAGTGCCGATATATATATATATTATGATATATAAAACCATCGGTTAGCAAATCAGAGGAAAAATCAGTTTACAGTAAAATAACGACTTAGGTCAAGTCGTTTCTCAAGTAATTAACGCCTAACAGAAGGGCGTTTACATATGGTCCGTTTTTGCAGAATTTTCAATAATTTCAATAATTTATCTAAAATGCGCCTTCGTCAGGGGCGTTTCTTCAAGAGTTGACGACTACTGTAGCAGGCGTCTTTTATTTACAATAATTTTCAGAACATATTTATTTTCAGAAATTATCAAAAACGCGCCCTTGGCAGGGGCGTTAATCATTAAATTCTTATTTTCTCAGAATATATATTCCAGGATTTTAACAGATACGCGCCCTAGTAAGGGGCGTTTATTTTTAATTCACGCCCTGTGATGGGGCGTTACCACAGGGAAAAACGACCTAGTCTAGGTCGTGAATTCAAGAAATATCAGGAATTAGCAAGATTTGCACGATAATCAAGGATAACAATCATATAGTCATGACAGGAAAATTGGCAGTAATTCAGATGCAGTATATTGGATTTGATGTTTCAGGCTTATTGACTTTTAACCGTTAACAATTATTGATTGATTTCATGTAATTGCATGGATAATCCGTTCCGAAGATTTACATGAAATTAACGCCTGTGTACAGGGCGTTAAATATGAAATTAACGACTTGGACATGGTCGTGTCTTGTAAATTAGCGCCCTGGACAGGGGCGTCTCTTTCAAAATATTGCAGAAACATAATAAAACCATATTAAACCGTATGCATGTCATGTCAATACGTATATAAGTCTTGTCTTAAATTATTTGGGCTACAGTAACTTGAGAAAATCCTACCTTATGATCTGGATGAAGGAGATGAAAGGGCTTTGAAGCTTCAACTGCAACTTAATAGAAGAAGAACAATCGTTCTTCCGTCAACCTGGAGAGGAAACGAAGAATATTAATTCTTCTCATGCTACGTTCATAAAAAAAGAACAGAAGAAGAAAATAGAAGAAAATAGAAGAACATATGTTCTTCACGTACCTAGCAGCAGACGTTCGATCAAATGGGTTTTAGGGTTCGATCGAACATGTTATTTATAGGATTTTGAAGTCCTAACAAGAGTAGTGTTTGATTGAGGGTAATATATCCTTAATAGAGTCCTTACTCTAATAGACACTTACTAGATTAGGTTAATCTTTGCTGGGATAAGTTCTGGGTTCGATCGGGTCACGAACTGAATTAACGCCTTTGGTCAGGGCGTGTATTCTTGAATTAACGCCTTTGGTCAGGGCGTGTATTCTTGAATTAACGCCTTGCATAAGGGCGTTTCTTAAAAAGCGCCTTGAAAAAGGGCGTTTCTTGTTTTAAAACACGCCCAAGATAGAGGCGTTTCTTTTACTTGCCTATTTGGTCGCGTGAGTTGACGACCGCACGTGTGGGCGTCCTTTCTTTAGTCACGCCTTTGATAGAGGCGTTTCTTTTTGAATTAACGCCCTAATAAGAGGCGTTATTTTTAATTTGTTTTATTTCGTCAAATTAACCCTATTCCTTTTATATATATTACTTCTGTAATATATATGTTTTAATTCATTTCAATTATTCATTTATTAGGGTTGCTACACAACATGACCAAGGAGAAGGACACGAACATGGGGCACACAAGCATGCAGTCAAGCATTTAAATACATAATATAGTGTATCAAAGAAACTTCTAGGAAGGTATAAGCAAGAAGAACAACCTCAAAGTTAGAGATGAAGGAAGACACACGCCTAGCTAGATTTTTCAGTCGGTCTAGAAACAAAATCCCAGATGCACTGGAGCATTTGGTTTTGAGCATCAAGATTCTTGGACATGGTTTCAAATTGGTGCAGGAACAACTCATGATGCAGCTTTAGTCCACCCACTTTCTCAGTCAGCTGGTCCACCTTTTGTTCAATCCGATCGAGACGAGATCCAGAAGGCTCTTGTCCAGAACTGCTTCGATTGGCCCGAGAGGAACTGAGAGTAGTATGTAAAGGTGGTTGAGAATCATCTATAGCAGCAGGAGCTTCTTCTTCATCATTATCACAATCTTCACTAGTCTGTATTTCTTTTCCTCTAATTTTCTTTAGATTTCGAAGTAGCTTCCGATTTGCATCCATCTTGTAGCCCATATTGTTGCAAAGACTTTGAGCAATATAAACATCCCTGTCTAGCAATTCTTCATAGACTTCTTCATCCAAGTTAAGACGAAGGTGTTTAAAAATAGTTGTTAATTGTGCAGCATATGGAAGACTGCGTCTCTTCTCTCTCTGACATAGTAGCATTAAATCCAACATAAGACTTGGAAGGTCAGCTTCAAGACCATTGTAAATGCAGTAGAATAGAAATTTGTGAATTTTATTGACTTTGTTTCTACTACCTCCCCTTGGATAAATAATAGTGGTGAAGAGATGATGGAGTATGCACTGGGCAGGGGGAAAACATTTGCATTCAAAGCCTTTGGAATATCATATTTATCAAAGATGATTGAATCATCGAAGCCCATCATTATTTTGTAAACATCCACTTCATCCAACTCTATATTTGCTAGTTTTGTAGCATGATCACTTGGAATTCCAAAAACGCGACTGAAAAGTCTGGGAGTCAACATGACAGTTTTGTTGTTGACAGTAGTGTAGACTTTGTTGTTCTTAATCACCATATTATGATAAAATTGCAGAACTAATGTAGGATAAATCTTGTGATGTTCAGACATGAACTCTTTCCAGTTTTCTTGGGTCTCAATTAAATCATATAGCTCAGGGACCATGTGAGTAACATCATCGAAGTCCACCGCTCTGGGTCGCATAATCGTACGAGGATAGATATGAGAGGACATGGAGCCTTTTAATATCTCATCATGTATGCTTTTTGTCCGCGACTCTGATTTCTTTCCAGGCTTGATGGCAACGGCTTGAGGAGTTTAATCTTTAGAGGTAGACGATAGTTGTGCAGCTGCGGATGATGAAGCTTTTTTAGTTACCTGACGCCTTGGACGCTTAGCCATGTATTTGGTCCGCGAAGCCATTGGAAGAGCTCAAGACTTGAGCCGCTAGAAGTCGCCTGTCTCTCCTTGAGAAGTAGGTTTGCAGCCGGTTGAGGAAGGGGCTTCCCTCCACTAGTCAGAAGTTCTCTTGCACCTTTGTGGGAAGATGAAGGCAGCGACCTTGATGCCCGTAAAAGGAGGGGGTGGCGGTAGCCACGGTGATGTCTGTCGGAGCTAGAGTGTGAAGGTAAGGCAATGAATGAAAGGCTTTTTGGTGTACAAGGGTTGCGGCTGGGTTGGTAGGGGATGCATAAAAAAAGTAGCCATGGTCAAAAGATTGTTCAAAAGGGGGTTTTGACTGGCTATATGTGTGATGTGGCTAGGAAGGCCAAAGGCCACTGGGTCGACCCTTGCTTGGGATGGGTCGTCCCTTGGGCATCCCAGAATGTGATGAACAAAACAAATGGGATGGCTTAGGGAGATGATAAAGGCTACTCACTGGACCATTAGAATTGATGGTTTTGGTGCAATAAGAAATATGGATCCTAGTGATAAATGCTACAGTGAGATCTAGAAAATTTTTCAAGACGTTCTAACATTATCTAAAAAAGGAATTAGTCAAGTCATCACCCCAAATTGAAGCTGCACCTTATTTCAGTCACAAAAATAAGTTGGCCTTGTATTTTGAAGAGGAGAATTATGCAGATGTACCAACATTGGTAGCTTCATGCAGGATTAGCATTCAAGCCATAATAACATTGATAGTTTTATTATAGTATGCATGGCACACAAGTATGCAGATGCACGAAATGCATTGTGTGGACAAGGCTTGAACAAATAATTTTTCTTAGTGAAGACTCAGTGTAATGAGTGAGATGCAATTCTATATGGACAATTGAAATATGAAATCAGAACTAGATGCATGATACATGGATTTCACAAGATGCATAAATGCAAGCCTATCTATGTGCTTTCTACTCTACATATTCCTCATTCTCTTCTGAGGGAGATGAACTTCACTTTGCTGAGAGGTTTAGTGAAGATGTCCGCTAGCTGATTATTAGAATCAATAAATTTCAATTCAAAATCACTTTTATTTACATGATCTCTTAAGAAATGGTGTCGGGTGTCTATATGCTTAGATCTAGAATGATGAGTTGGATTCTTTGATAAATCAATGGCACTCTTATTGTCACACATGATGGGGACACATTTCAAAAATACATCAAAATCGAATAGCTGGTGTTTGATCCAAAGAACATGTGCACCACAACTACCGGCAGCCACGTACTCGGCTTCGGCAGTCGACAATGCCATGGAGTTTTGTTTCTTGGAGGCCCAAGAGACTAGGCAACCTCTGAGAAACTGGCACATGCCGCTCGTACTTTTGCGATCAATAAGACACCCAGCATAGTCGGCATCAGTAAATGCCACAAGCTTAAAATCACATCCTCGTGGAAACCAAAGTCCTAAATCAACAGTACCGGCAAGATAACAGAAAATTCTTTTCACGGCACCTAAATGAGACTCACGAGGACTGGATTGATATCTAGCACAAAGACAGACTGTAAAATGTATATCAGGCCTGCTTGCTGTCAAGTATAAAAGGAGCCTATCATACCTCTGTACAATTTTGGCTCGATATATTTACCTTTGCAATCCTTCTCCAGTTTCATACCGGTGGACATTGGTGTGTCATATGGCTTCGCACCCTCAAACTCGTACTTCTTCAAGAGCTCCACCAAATATTTCTTTTGGTTTATGAAAATTCCATTCTTCCATTGTTATATTTGCAGCCCCAAGAAGTAATTTAGTTCACCCATTAAACTCATTTCAAATTCTACCTGCATCAACTCAGAAAATTTCTTGCACAAAAATTCATTAGTGGATCCGAAAATGATATCATCGACGTAGACTTGAACAAGAAGCAAATCATTTTCAGCATGTTTGGAAAATAAAGTTTGATCTACTGAACCCCTTTTGAAACCATGTTCAATCAAGAAAGAACTTAGACGGTCATACCAAGCCCATGGGGCTTGTTTTAGGCCATACAAAGCTTTATCTAGCTTGAACACATGATCCGGGTTTTTCATGTCCTCAAACCCCGGAGGTTGATCAACAAACACCTCTTCCTTGATAAAGCCATTTAGAAATGCACTCTTAACATCCATTTGATACAGTTTGAATTTTTTAGAGCATGCAAATGATAATATGATGCGCACAGCTTCAAGGTGAGCAACCGGTGCGAATGATTCATCAAAATCGATTCTTAGCTCTTGGCAATATCCCTGGCCACGAGTCGGGCCTTGTTCCTAATAACCACACCTTGATCATTCAATTTGTTTTGGAATACCCATTTCGTTCCGATCACGTTGTGGTTATTAAGACGGGGCACTAGTTTCCACACCTCATTCTGTTGGAATTGGTGTAGTTCCTCGTGCATTGCCATCACCTAGAAGTCGTCTTTTAATGCATCATCAACACTTTTGGATTCTACTTGAGATGTGTGTGCAAAGGCATCCAAAACTAGAATGAGTTTCAAAGAATAGCGAGTTTTTATACCTTCATTTACCCTACCCAGAATATTTTCTGTTGGATGGTCCTTATGGTACTTCCACGAGGGAGGCAAATCTGGATGAATTTGAGGTACATCTTTCATTTGTTCTGTACTCTTTTCTTCAGCTTCATTCTTCTCATCGGTTTTTGTTCCAGAGGTGGATAGATCTTGTTGTCTTTCTTGTTTTGTGTCCCCTTGGCTTTTGTCTTGCAAAAAATCTGATTCTTTATTAGTTGTAGTGGAATTCTTGGAAACACCTTCATCAACTATCACATGTGGGCTCTCTTCAATCACCATGGTTCTTTTGTTAAAAACACGAAAGGCTCTAGAATTGTTAAAGTAGCCTAAGAAAATTCCAACATCACTCTTTGCATCGAATTTCCCTAGATCATCCTTACCATTATTTAAAATGTAACAAATACTCCCAAAGGTTTTGAAATATGAGATGTTCGGTTTCTTACCTTTGTAGAGTTCATAAGGGGTTTTATTTACAAAAGGTCTTGCCATTGCGCAGTTTATGATGTGGCAAGCCGTATTTACTACTTCAGCCCAAAAATAAAGAGGAAGGCGCCGCTCACTCAACATTGTTCTCGCCATATCAATTAGTGTACGGTTCTTCCTTTAAACTACACCATTTTGCTTCGGCGTCCTTGGTGCAGAAAAGTTGTGAGTGTATCCTTCATTCCTACAAAATTCATCAAAGTAGGTGTTATAAAATTCACGCCCATGATCGCTTTGTAATCGGGTAATCATGTAACCCTTCTCATTCTGAACCCTTTTGCAAAAAGCTTGAAATTCCCGCAAAACATCAGATTTGCTGCTCAGAAATAGAACCCATGTAAAGCGAGAGAAATCATCAACTATAACAATGCCATAACACTTACCCCCTAAATAGTGAGTCCTAGTTGGACCAAAAAGATCAAAGTGCAGAAGCTCCAAGGGGCGAGTGGTAGAAATTATGTTTTTAGGTTTGAAAGATGAGCGAGTTTGTTTTCCTTTAGCACAAGCTTTACAAATTCTATTTTCATCTAACTTGATTTTTGGAAGCCCTATGACAAGATTATTTTTGCACGGTTTAGAAATGACACTACTACTAGCATGGCCTAATCTATGACGCCAAACCCAAAAACTGTTGGCATCACTGGCAACTAAACACATGTGTTTGCAAGGAACCTCATTCATATCAATTTTATATACATTATTCTTCCTAAGTCCTCAAAATTTTATTTCATTTGATAATTCAAAAATGACTCTATGTCCCCTATCACATAGTTGACTGATACTCAGAAGATTATGATTGAGACCATCTACTAACAAAACATTGTCGATGGTATTGGAGTTATTTACACTTACGTTTCCAATACCAACGATCTTACCTTTCTCGTTTCTGCCAAAAGCAACAAAACCTCCTTCTTTTTCTTTAAGCTCAGCAAATACCTTCTTGTTTTTGGTCATGTGCCTCGAACATCCGCTATCTAGAAACTAGTGTGAATCCATGGCCTTGAGGCATCCCTACAACAAGAGATAAACTCAAGGAACAAATTTTGGTACCCAAATTGAGTTGGGTCCATGCTTGTGAATTTTGTTATTCATGAAAGCATTTCTAGACTTGCGAACATAAAACTCATCATCTTGACTCAATGTACGACAATACGACATAACATGCCCAACACAACCACAATAGTAACAAAAAATTCTATTTCTTCCTTAATTTCCTTTCTTCAAACCTGAAAATCTTTGTTGATAAGTGTTTGAGTTAACCTTCATTTTTTCATGCAAGAAGGACTTACCATTAGTAGCAGGTACAAAAGACACAAAGGATGTCATCAATTTGTTTTCAAATGTTTTCTTTTTAACCGGTTCATAATCGATTCCCTCTTTTTGAAAATTGACTTTACTTCTAAGAACCTTCTCAAGGTTATCTTTTCCTTTAACAAATCTAGCCAAGGCATCTTTTAACCCTTCAATCTCCTTGTTTAAGATGAAAATTTTTGATCGGATTGATTTAATTTTTCATGGCACACCAAAATTTGATCCCTCGGGATTTTATTATCATATCTCATCCTCTCATTTTCATCCTCAAGATTTTGGATTTTAGCATTTGTTTCTTCACTACTGTTTTCATTTTCAGAATTGTGGAGATGAATGTTTTTTAGGTTTTCCAGTTCACCCTTGAGTTGCAATTCAATCTCCTCATGGCTTTTAATTTTCTCAAGCATGGCTTCATTTTCTGCTTTCATATCAGCACAAGCTTTAGTTAGTTCAGTAGTATTATCATTTGAGACATCCACATGAAGCATAGACTCAACATGCTTTTTCAGTTGTTTATTTTTGGATCTTATTTTCTTGAATTTTGCATAAAGTGCAACATATTCAGACACCCACTGTTCTATAGTAAGAGTATCCGAGTCAAAAATCACCTCATCTTGTTATTCTTCATGTGCCATTAGACACATGCTCTTCATCAGCTCTTCCAGTTCCACATCATCTTCATCATCCTCGTCCACTTCGTCGTCGCTCCAAGTAGCGACCATTGCCTTGGGCTTCTTCTCTTTGTCCTTCCTGAACTTCTTTTTCAGCTCCGGACATTCGCCACGCATGTGGCCGGGTTTTTTGCATTCATAACATATCACATCCGTAAGGTTGCTTCCTTCCATCTTCCGCTTGGACTGCTTCTTGAATGGCTTCTTAAATTTTCCTAAAAACTTTTTTCTCGCCCACAGAAATCTTCTCACCTTCCTAGTCAACATAGCAATGTCTTCCTCTTCTTCAGTGTCTTCTGTGGAGTCCTCATCACATGTACTAGACTGCACCGGGTTTGCCTTTAGTGCAATTGACTTCTTCTTCTTGCCTTCTTCTTCAGTTCTGTTGATATTGATCTCATAGGTAATAAGTGACCCTATGAGCTCATCCAATGACAGAACAGACAAATCTTTCGAGTCTTCAATTACCGTGGCTTTAGTATGCCACACTGGTGATAATGACCTCAATACCTTGCGAACCAGATCTGAATTTGAGTAGTCATTCCCTAGTGCCTTCAGCCCATTCGTGATCTCCATGAGCCTCGCAAACATTTCTGATATGCTCTCCTCCGACTTCATCTGAAATAGCTCATAGTCTCTGATTAACAAATTCACTTTGGTCTCTGACTTCTGACGTCCCTTCATATATAAGCTTCAATTTGTCCCACATTTCTTTGGCACTTGTGCACATAGAGACACGAGCATACTCGTTAGGATGTATGGCACATTGGATAATAATCAAAGTATTGAAATTTGTTGTAGCTTGCTTAATATGTTCATGAGAACATTTTTCTTCATCTTGAGGCAAAGTATGTGGACCTTTGTTGACAACGGTCCAGATCTCATGACTTTGAGTGCGAAGAAATATAGTCATTCAGTTTTTCCAATAACTATAGTTCGTCCCGTCAAAGAATGGTGGTCCATGAATTGAATTCCCTTCGGGCATCAACCCTTTGTTTGCCATTTTAGAAAAGGATCGCTCTAAGAACCGTGAGGTTCTTCAAGAATTAGAGCCGAGGCTTGATACCAATTGTTGTCTCGCTGAATTGGCAAGCAAGAGGGGGTGAATTGGTTGCCGGACAAATAAAAATGATTAGACAAGAGGCATGAATAAAAATAGACTTTGATGTGAAAACTAATCTAAAGCGGAGTAGACAAATTAAGATGATGACAAGCACACTTAAGGTTCATCAAGATAAACACCCAAGTGAATGCGATCACTGAGTAAAGGAGCAATGAAATGTTATATGGCACGGCACATCACAAGGGCATTACAAGCAACCACACCAATGGCAAACCACATGACGTAAATATTTTTTAGGTGGTTCGGATGCACCCAAGTTCGATCCTACGTCCATCCCTCTCATCTTGAGAGGATTCCACTAAAATACGCTGCTCAAGTACAGCAGACACACACGCATGAGGTCGTTGACCTCAAGCCACGCACACAGACGCCTAAGCGTCAAACAGAGTTATCACACAGAGATGAGATCTCCAACCACACACACACATGAGTATCTACGATGTACTTCAAATGAATTCAGATATACAATGAACTACCAAAGGTAATCAAAACGAATCAAAATGAGCTCCCCCTTTTTGATGTAGGAGTTGGCTTGCAGTATTCTGGCGTAGGGGTGTTGATCTTCCAGCTGAAGCCGGACAAAGTTGATCCTCAGATGATGAACTGGGCATAGTGAATCCCTTCTGAACGTGATAGAGAATGTGAAGAACTATAGAGTGCAATTTCCTTTTCCTGGGATGAAGCCTTCTCCCCTCAGCTGGTTCGGCCGCAGCTCTTCCTCGGACTCTCCTCGCTCAAGCTCGTGCAGCCCTTTCTCCTCTCGTTCTCTCTGCAGTGGATACCCTAAACAAGGTTATTTAAGAGTCCGACGTAGATGCTCTGACATGGACAAAGGTCTTGATTATTCTCATTAATCATTGGCCCTCCAGAGCTGACTTGGCATCTTCATCATCGAAGGTAGCAAACCTGCGTTTAGAGTCATAAAATAGGGGTTAGCATGTTAAGCTTCAACCAAGGGAGTTTAATGAAGCTAGCCACCTCCCCATAGGTTAAACCCATGAAAACATGTGTTTAAGAATCAAGAGATTAGCCCTTAATTATTTGGGTGGAAACTTAGCTCGAAATACGGAGGAAAATGGGTAGACATAAAAAGGGTCGACCCATCTAGCAGGTGGGTCATCCCTTGTCTCAAACAGATTCGGTTTCCAGAATCTGTGAGTTACAGGGGTCGACCCATCTGCTGCACAAGAGGCAAACAGAATGCCTGAAGTTTCAGGGGTCGACCCATCTGCCAGATGGGTCGTCCCATTTTTCCCAGTAGGCCAAGACATACCCCAGTGATGACAAGGGTCGATCCATCACCCAAGGGGGTCGACCCATTGCATCTTGGTCAGAAAAACTTCAAGGGAGCTCGATCAATTCAAAGGAGTTTTGAATAGATTGAAGCCAAGGAATTCTGATATGAAACTCTTACCAGGTTTTGGCATTGGTTAACCATTTTTCTCACCTTTTGTGACGACCACACCAACATTACCTCCACTTCACATTTAGTCAGTTCCTTGGTGAATTTTGAGTTTCTTGCCATACATGGCTGCATATCACCAAGCCTTACAAGGAAAGAAGAATTGTGGTTAACATAAAGAAGTCATCATGTTTTCTTGGTGCATGTAACATAAAGATAGAGTGAGGCTACTCAAATGCTCAAATGACAACATGATGTTTCTTAACCATAGTAACTCAATAGACTTAATGACACAAATGAAGAAACCATGAATTCCAAATGCATTATACATTAGCATAGTATTTTGTCATCGCCAAAATCAACATGGGGCAAAACAATCCCGTTACCGCGTTAGTCTAGATTTCACCATTGCGTCGACCCTTCTTTCCTCATGCGTCAACTCTATCATAGAAATGGTCTAGGCATGACCGCCTCTTCATCGAAACGCTCCTGGCATGATCGCCACATAAAGAAATGGCCCCGACATGACCGTTTTATGTCTATGTATTGATTAACGCAAGGTTTGACCCAAGGGTTGATTTTTCTAAGTTCCTAGATGGTCTATTGATTATCTAGAACCCCACACCTTGTTCAATAAGTTATTAGAGAATTATGAACGTTAAGGAATATGTTGTTATGCTGTCAAATTTCTTCCGTAGTACGACCTTGTCATTAAATCATCATTGATCTCATGATTTCAAGTTGGAACATTCTTACCTTGTTATTGATTATCATGAACTTATTGTTGAATTGTACATTACTGGCCGAACTTTATTGATATATCTCATGGAAGTAGCTTGATTTATAACGTGAAGATGCAGACCAGGCATTGATTGTGTCCAAGCGCTCCATGCTAGTGCCCTCGGCTGATTGTCGAAAACGTGTTGAAAATCATGGGGTACGATGATACTGGTGTCGCATTGCACTGGGTGTACTTATTTTTATAAACGAGTGAAAAGCACGAGGCAATCTAGTGAAATTACATTCTTGCCTGTTAAGTGACTTTCTAGTTCATAGCCTTTATGGTTATGAAAAGTGCATTCTCGTTACATTCTTGTTCGTGAAAGGCCATATTTACATTCATGCTATATTCTTGCTTAATCATATTCCCAGTCTACATGAACTCTCATATCCCATCTTGATCATATCTTGTTACTTGTGTTACTTTGGTTTATACCACATGTTTTACTGTATTTTCTTTATCTTATTTTCTAGAGTAAAAATGTTAATTACTTAAACATTGCCTTCATGTTGATACGAAGATACCTACTGGGCAAGTGTGCTCATTCCCTACTTTTCTAATCTTTTCAGGACATTCTAGTGGGTCGGATTCAGATTATTCAAGTGATGGATCCGAGAGCGATTGATGGTCTGAGAGAAGCCGTAGCTAGTCTAGTCAAGAGTGAATTATGTAATTTTCTTTTTATTGAGTCTAGTTAGTCAAAGAGGCTTTGTAAACATTTCATAATGATTCAATAAAGTCAAGGTTTTTGGATTATACCCTCTTGTGTTCACTTTTATGTGTGAATGATTAGTGCTCTGATTGTTATTATCACTTGAGGTTTCTCTTGCCGGCTGTTCACGTTCCCAATTAGTTCCGCTGCAAAATCTCGGGGGGTGACAGTTAAAGTGGTATCATAGCCTAGGCATAAGTAAGTCCTAGGAAAATGTCATGTCATAGGTTAAGTCCAAGGATTAAGGACCCACACCTATGAACTAAGGAAAGGAATTTTGAGACCCATGTGAGATCGGGTAGAGCCCTGGATGAGATACTTAATTACAAATTATCTCTAGGTTAATCCCCCTTCACTCTTTTGGAATTAACAATTTGATCTTCTTCTCAGGTACCCCCCCATCTTCAAAATGGCTCACCGTGTCAACTGGGACGAGATGCAACAAACCGTTGCGGGTCTTACCCAGGCCCTTCAGATTATGGCCCAAGTTGGCGCACGGGCTAGAGCGGGTAATCTTCACAAGAATTTTCGGAGTTTGAATCCTCCACGATTCTCTGGATCTTCTAACCCCGACGAGGCAGAGAATTGGATTAAAGAGATGAATAGAATATTCGATGTCATGCAATACACTGACCAAGAGAAGGTCCGTCTCGCCACATTCCAACAGAACAAAGACGCCCGTACTTGGTGGAAGGCGCAGCAACAAAATGATCAACTTACATGGGATGAATTTCTTACACTCTTCCGTGTAAAGTACTTCTCTGAGCACGTCAAAGAAAGAAAAGTCACGGAATTCGCTTCTCTTCGCCAAGGCATGATGTCTGTGGTGGAATACGAACTTCAATTCTCTCAGCTGGCACCATATGCTCCTCATTTGCTTAGCATGGATCTCTTAAAAACTAATCGATTCATGGATGGTTTAAGGCCCAGCTTTATTCAACAACTTGGGCCTCAAAATATCCATACATATACGAAAATGGTCCAACGGGCATATTTATGTGAACGGACCCTGGATAAGGTAGAGATGTTACGTGGGAAAGAAGAAAAGTCGAGCCGAAAACATGATAGGCGAGAGGAAAAAGAAGAAAGGTTTAGCATCATGGAGGATGACGAACCCTATCACAACAAGAGGTCCCACAATGGGAATGGTAATGGTAAAAGAAATAGTAATGGGAAAAGGAATGGCAATGGCAATGGAAACAGTAAAGGAGTTCAGGAAGAATAAGAAAAGCAAGTCATGGCGGCTTGCTCATTCTATGAGAAATTCGGGCACACGGTCGAAGAATGCTGGAAGCGTCTCGGCACTTGTCTCAAATGTGGAAGTCGGGACGTCGTTTGCCCATGTGCCCTCTCATAAAGGAATAATCTTCAAGAGATAACAATGGACGTGGGCGACGAGGCCGACTAAATGCCATCTTGGATGGGGAAGGTAAGGCGATTGAAGGTACCATTTAGACTTATTTACATATTAGCATTATCTTAAATATCAATCTGACTAATTAAAACACACTCTACATAAAACTCATGCATTGAATTTGGAGACCAAATTCTTTGTAAGTGGGGGAGGGTATAACACCCCTAATTTTTCTAGAAATTATTCAAAAATTATTTAAGAATTTTCTGGGATTAAATATAATTAGTAAGCATTTAAAAAGGATTAATGGACTATAAGAGAATTATGGGATAATTAAATCAATTTAAAGGCCCTATATTAACCAAAGGGGTATGCCCAACTTAAATGGGCCCAAAGACCTAATTCCAAGACTTTTAGGCCCAAGCCCACATCTAGAAACGTAATTACAGTAATTTATGGATTTAAAATAGGACAAATAGGCCAATTAATGAGATAAATTGGAGATAATAAGAAAATTCAAAATTTTTAGAGTAACCTCCTAAACGCGGTCTATTTCGAGACCGCCTTCATACAATAGTCTCGAGGCGATCGCTACTAAGTTCCGTGAATGGAGGTGTTAGAAGCGTGAAAAAATTAGAATTTTCCCATCCCAATCTCCATAATTCGAAGCTACCTGGCATGGAAACCTAGTCTGGGACTCTTGGGGAACGATCCTACTCTAATTTAGGACTCCTAGATCGATCTAATCTTTCAAACCCTAGCAAACCATATAAATAGGACCTAGGTTCAACCTGCCATCTTGGCTCGCGTTGTTCGATGATAAGTCATGCATATTTCATGTTGGTCCTTGAGACTTTATTGTTCTCCTTAGTTTTGTCTAACTCCCCTCAAAATCTCGTGCTAGGAGGACACGCCGTTGGAGAGTTAGATGCCCTACAAGTTGCTGGTTCACTGTAGTCCGTAGAGAAACCAGTGTGGCCGTCCATTAAAGATCTAGGGATTGGAAGCCCTAATCGAGATATTTAGAAGATCACCCTTTAGAATAATTTGTTAACCTTTGTATCTTCTACATACCCTCCAAATTTCATAGATTTAGGTCAAGTGGTTAAGGAGAACGAGAGACGAGAAGTTGCTGGTTTAGCACAGGACGTGCAGAAACTAGGGTCGACTTCGGGTCAGAAATTTAAAGTTTAGGGATCGAATCAAAGGTAGGTTATCTCATGAAAAGATTAAATTAACGTGTTAGGAACAAAAGCCCTCTGGTTTCATGTCGTTTCATACTTTCTACTAGTCGTATTTCATAGTTTATTACGACTGCGCATTTAAGTTATTTATGCATGCATAGTCTTGCACCTTCTAATTAAAGATAAGAACTTTGGCATGATCCATGTATTTCCATGCACCCTCTTTATTATAAACATGTTCTTACATGTTATCTATTCATTTCCCATGCTTTTTATGCATCTATTTGATGGGGACATCGAGGCAAGACCATACGCATTTTGTTTTCATTTATGTCTTTGCATATTTGTATGTATACCCTTGTGTTATATGGGTACGTAATTGTAGGTCTTAGTGGGTTTATATGTAAAATTCCAGTAGGACCAAGCAAGGGGGCCCTCAGCCCTTTCTCATTGGTCCATGTCACTCATGTGGGGCTGGTCAACCATCCTAGGTGGCCATCTAGAAGGGTTGAATGTCAAAATGCCACATGGGTAGACAAGTGGTTAGATTAGTCCAAGGTAGGTTACCTACCTTCACCTACCAAGTCTCTTGGTCAAGGGGGCGCCCCTCTCCCCTCATTATTTTATCATTTTTGGTGTGTTAATCACACTTAATCCCAGCCATTCAATCCCCCTCCCTAGATCCAAGGGTGTACAATTGATTAGATACATAGCATATAAAAGGTTATATTTTTCATTTGTTAGCATTAATGAAGAGAAAATTGTTGGAAAATCAAGAGTGATTCTTGAGCCCCTCCCCTCTCCCCTGGTGTTCATCTCCTCCAACCTCAAATTCTAGAGTGTTTCTATCTTCAATCCCCTCCCCTCTATCTCCGGTGATCATCTGTGCCACCACCGCCGCCGTTCGTGCCGCCTTCGAGCCGCCGCGGAGCCATCTTCAAGGTTCTGTCCTGCTGGATAGAGGTGTAGTCCACGAATTCCTGCTCTCCACCACGTGAAGATCTCAGCTGAAATTTTGAGGGTGTGTTCTTACATTGAATCCCGACATTCACCTAAATTTTCACGTCCAAACTTCTCCATTTAGTAATTTTTCATTTTCATTCATTTGTCATTCCCAGATCTGTTTTGTCTCTATCTACAGTGACAACAGCTCTGAGTTTCTCATCTCTGACCACCTTTTTGATTTTTTCAAAGTCTCTCAATTTCACTGGGAATTCTGTCCATAATCCCTTACATCTACGAATTTTCTTAAATTTTGATCAGCCTTTCATCTATTTTTAAAAATTCATATTCTTCCTCAGCTACAGTGCCTTTAGTCAGATTCCACATCCGACCCACTGTTAGTTAAAAACTCCTATCAATTCGTAGCCATATCCAAACTTGCCCAAACCAGTTTTTCCGTTTTCCTAGCTTAATTTCCCACAACTTTCATGAAGAGGTTAAAGTCTGAATCCAAGGGTTTCTTAGCGGCCAAAGGTAGTTCTCAGAGAATAGCCCTGTAGATTTGAGTGTTTAGATACTGTACAGTAGGAAGTTGTAAATTCATTAAGGCCCAGATCCGTGCCGATCCAGGCTAGATCTCTAGGCCTAGGTTGAAGTATTTGAAGTTAGCTTTCCAACGACGCCAGTCTCGTGTCGATCCGACATCGGGGCTGATCGCAGCGCCCGTTCTCGCCAGGACGCGTGCTGAAAACCAGAAGCTGCAGATCCGTGGCCGGTTGTTCCGACCGGTGCCGATCGGAGTCGCCCGGCCTCCGGCTGGCGAACCAGCGCGCCTCCACTCTAGGGAGCGCTCATCCAGGCATCCAACACCACAGCGGTGCCATCGGGTCCCACACGGCCCCTCCGGACAGCACGTGAGCCCCACCGTCACAAGTTCGGGTGCTGCCGAATCAAGGCGAGAAGCCGCCCGTCAACCTGAATTCGGTCCTCCCGGACCCCATTGTGTAGCCCTTTACCTCCCTACGTGGAGTGGGTGATATTTCATTGCTGTCATCATTGTGTAATATTTATCCCGGGAGTACGATTTTCGGCCGGGTCCGTCTTCCCCACGCCGAGCGCGTGGAGGTATCGCATTCGCTCCCTTACTTGACATTTTGCTTACTTCATATATATTTGTTTATGCCGCTGCTAGAGAGCATGTGTAGGGATATCTAGCTCGCTTTATCTATTCATTACCGCTGCTGCGAGAGAGTGCGAGACCGTCCCGTGACCCAATCCGGGCACACGAGAGAGTCGATCACCCTAACTCATTGCCGGTTTCTCAACCGTGCACGTCCGACGCTTCTCTTGTTAAGGGACAGTCACAAGCTTGTCGTGTCCGTGGTCTCGTCCCACATCAATTTGATATCAGAGCGAGTTGAGTCTAGGGTGTCCAAAACAAAAAAAAAGAGTGTCATTTAATTAAGTCTAAGTGTCTAAGTCGGTCTTAGGAGTTGCATTTGCATACCATTAATCGGTATATAAAAAGGTGTTATCCGAACGTTAGGCTACGCCTATCGGGAAGGCCACACACTTGCGCGAGTGATCTTCGATCGATTAACTCCGCCACGTACCGAGTCTTGGTGTCTTGTCCTTAGTGTGCATGCATCCCAAACCGTGCATAGTCAGTCTAGTGTCTTGTCTAAATGGCCTTGCATACCCATTCCTAGGGATCCATTCCCACCTTTTCGGCACCAATGGCCAACCCATGTCGACCCGTCCAAGGTGATAGGTCCGTGTCTGAGTACATCCGGGACTATGATAAGTACCGGTTGGAATATGGCTTGGGAGAGGAGAGCACCACGACCGCATTTCAGTTCCGGAGAGGTTTGCGGTTTCACTTCCAACTTGAATGTCTTGTCCGCGACGCGTTCTCGCTGGTGCAATCTTATAAGGTCGCTCTAGAGGTCGAGCCCTTTGAGTCTCATTTTTCTCGCTCTAGAGGTCGAACCCTTTGGCAAACATCTACCTCCCAACGAGTCCCGAGCCGATCGGACTACCTTACCCAATTCCTTCACCACCCGAGAGTGCTCCATTGTCACCCTCACCTTCCGATCTTAATTTGGAACCCCCTCATTTGGAGCCACCCAAGCCCCAGCCACCCGTGTTTCTAACGGGTACGTTTTTCATAGCCGAGCCGCTTCTTAGTTGGCTCAAGGATGGCTTGGTCCCACCTCCCTTCCCACCTATGGACCCCATCCTCCCTTTAGTGCAGGTGAATTCCTTCCATACCACATTTCGATCTAGTCACCATGTTGACACGTTGGATGATCTTGTCATGGGATTACATTCACAATGGAAGTTGACGCACCTACTGGCCCGAGGCTTTGACCAACCCGCTAGTCTTAGCTTCATCCATCCGGCCATAGGGTCCATTACCTCCGTGTACACCGTGGGGTGTATCACCACGGAGATTCTTCTACTCCTCCCGATGCCGGCCGAGTCTGACTTCATTCCCTTTTGCCCAAGGGAGGAGTCCTATTTTCTACACATGTCCGTCGTCCCACCGCTCACAATGTATGACGGTGATTATGAATTCTTAAATTGGGACCGAGTCATGGGAGAATCCACTTCATGGGGTCATACCTTCTTCGACCCTTTTGACCCCTTCACTAGTGAACCTCCCGAGCTTTCATCTTCACTCCACTTCCTTCGCGAAGTTCACTATCACACCTTTTCCACTCGGGCCAAGCAACCTCCACATAGCCATAGGTCCGAATTTTCATATGGGGGTAATGAAAAGTTTGGTTTCTCCGATCCATCCAAACCACCCGCACCTCCCGAACTTCCACATCCAAGCCCAATGTCCATGATTGGTGCATCGTAGGGTGTCTAGGAGTTCCCCATGACGTCAACCTCCGGTTACGTCAAATGCATGCATGGCACACGTTCGGGTGTCCTGGTCCGCCGTCATCCATGTACGGGTCAGACTAACATTAGGTGTGTCTAGGTTCATAGATGAGTCCGTGTGTTTTCCTTGTGTGGTTTGTTTGCATGGTTTGTGTATAGTTTGAGAGTCTGCATGTGTCTTGTGTAAGCTCGTTGTCGTTCCCTTATGAGTAAGAGGTGATTGGACTCCTTCGATGAGTATGGGATCGGTTCTACATCTATACCTGATCAGTCACCTACAGGGACTCAGCGGTGATTCCTAGTGAGTCTTTGAGCTGCTTCCTTCCCTTTGAGAGTGCCCAACCCGGAGTGTCTACCTCTAGCCCATGGCAGCTTGTGCATATCGAGTATATATGGAATGAGCAGGTGCTGGTCACTTGGAGTGGAGCGTACCCGCGTTACTTGGCACGGTGACGGATCCGCCGGAGTATTCGAGCATCTATAACCCTAGTCGACGGGGTCGAGTTCCTCCCACCCGGAGAGAATTGATGGGGACATCGAGGCAAGACCGTACGCATTTTGTTTGCATTTATGTCTTTTCATATTTGTATGTATACCCTTGTGTTATATGGGTACGTAATTGTAGGTCTTAGTGGGTTTATATGTAAAATCCTAGTAGGACCAAGCAAGGGGGCCCTCAGCCCTTTCCCATTGGTCCATGTCACTCATGTGGGGCTGGTCAACCATCCTAGGTGGCCATCTAGAAGGGTTGAATGTCAAAATGCCACATGGGTAGACAAGTGGTTAGATTAGTCCAAGGTAGGTTACCTACCTTCACCTACCAAGTCTCTTGGTCAAGGGGGCGCCCCTCTCCCCTCATTATTTTATCATTTTTGGTGTGTTAATCACACTTAATCCCAGCCATTCAATCCCCCTCCCTAGATCCAAGGGTGTACAATTGATTAGATACATAGCATATAAAAGGTTATATTTTCCATTTGTTAGCATTAATGAAGAGAAAATTGTTGGAAAATCAAGAGTGATTCTTGAGCCCCTCCCCTCTCCCCTGGTGTTCATCTCCTCCAACCTCAAATTCTAGAGTGTTTCTATCTTCAATCCCCTCCCCTCTATCTCCGGTGATCATCTGTGCCGCCGCCGCCGCCGTTCGTGCCGCCTTCGAGCCGCCGCAGAGCCATCTTCAAGGTTCTGTCCTACTGGATAGAGGTGTAGTCCATAAATTCCTGCTCTCCACCACATGAAGATCTCAAGCTGAAATTTTGAGGGTGTGTTCTTACCTTGAATGCTCACTCCCACCTAAATTTTCACGTCCAAACTCCGCCATTTAGTAATTTTTCATTTTCATTCATTTGTCATTCCCAGATCTATTTTGTCTCTGTCTACAGTGACAATAGCTCTGAGTTTCTCATCTCCGACCACCTTTTTGATTTTTTCAAACTCTCCCAATTTCCTGGGAGTTCTGTCCATAATCCCCCACATCCACGAATTTTCTTAAATTTTGATCAGCCTTCCATCTATTTTTAAAAATTCGTGTTCTTCCTCAGCTACAGTGCCTTTAGTCAGATTCCAGATCCGACCCACTGTTAGTGAAAAACTCCTATCAATTCGTGGCCATATCCAAACTTGTCCAAACTAGTTTTGCTGTTTTCCTAGCTCAATTTCTCACAACGTTCAAGAAGAGGTCAAAGTCTGAATCCAAGGATTTCATAGCGGTCAAAGGCAGTTCTCAGAGAATAGCCCTGCAGATTTGAGTGTTCAGATACTGTACAATAGGAAGTTGTAAATTCATTAAAGCCCAGATCCGTGCAGATCCAGGCCAAATCTCCAGGCCTAGGTTGAAGGATTTGAAGTTATATTTCCAACGGCGCCAGTCTTGTGTCGATTCGACATCGGGGCTGATCGCAGCGCCCGTTCTTACCGGGACGCGCGCTGAAAACCAGAAGCTGCAGATCCGTGGCCGGTTGTTCCGACCGGTGCCGATCGAGCCGCCCGGCCTCCGGCCGGTGAACCAGCATGCCTCCACTCCAGGGAGCGCTCATCCAGGCATCCACCACCACACCGTGCCATCGGGTCCCACACGGCCCCTCCGGACAGCACGTGGGTCCCACCGTCACAAGTTCGGGTGCTGCTGAATCAACGCGAGAAGCCGCCCGTCAACCCGAATTCTGTCCTCCTGGACCCCATTGTGTAGCCATTTACCTCCCTGCGTGGAGTGGGTGATATTTCATTGCTATCATCATTGTGTAATATTTATCCCGGGAGTACGAGTTTCGGCCGGGTCCGTCTTCCCCACGCCGAGCGCGTGGAGGTATCGCATTCGCTCCCTTACTTGGCATTTTACTTACTTCATATATATTTGTTTATGCCGCTGCTAGAGAGCATGTGTACGGATATCTAGCTCGCTTTATCTATTCATTACCGCTGCTGCGAGAGAGTGCGAGACCGTCCCGTGACCCGATCCGAGCACACGAGAGAGCCGATCACCCTAGCTCATTCCCGGTTTCTCAACCGCGCAGGTCCGACGCTTCCCTCGTTAAGGGACAGTCACGAGCTTGTCGTGTCCGTGGTCTCGTCCCGCATCACTATTGCCCTAGGATAGGCCTTGCACTCGATAGCTATGTGTTGTCTGATGTAGGATAGAAACTGTCTACCAAGGACCACTTAACTCTAATAGCGATTCTCAAATGACCGCTACTGTATAAAAGTTATCCCAATAAGACCGCTACTATCAGAAACGGTCCTAATACGACCGCCTTTATATTTCAATTTCCTGCACTCTGTTAACTCCAAATAGATTACATATTGACCCTATTATATATATGTTAAGCGTAGGTAATTAGGTCTTATTCCTAGTTATGATTTTACCTTTATGAACTTAGTTATATTGTTCATCCATCATGATAGATTTCATGTCCTTAATGTGTTTTAAACCTATTTTAAACTTATGTTACTTTCATGCCAAAATCATATAGATTGTATTAAATTGATTTTTCACATCGACTATGAGACTTGTTTTATGCATGTTTGATCGTTGTTTTACACGATTCACTCTTACCTTGAGTCTTTAATAAGTACATGGTGCGTACTCTGGTGCGTGGCTATTAGTTACACTTTGCACTCACAGGCACACGATCTTGGACTTGTGATCCTCTCCGTTAGATATTCCTTCCACCGGACTAGGTGATCTTATTTCAAGGCCTTTGTACATTTCCGCGAGCCCAAGATTCCCACTAGGACGCCAAGCTGGTTGTACACTCAAACCCCAATTGTCTAGAAAGCACTTATCGACATTTTTCTGTATCTGGGTAGTCACGGCCATTAAGCGACCGCTACTGTCAATTAGTGGTCATCCCGTGACCGCGTTAGTCCAGATTTCACCATTGCGTCGACCCTTCTTTCCTCATGCGTCGACTCTATCATAGAAATGGTCTAGGCATGACCGCCTCTAAATAGAAACGCTCATGGCATGACCGCCACCTAAAGAAATGGCCCCGACATGACCGTTTTATGTCTATGCATTGATTAACGCAAGGTTTGACCCAAGGGTTGATTTTTCTAAGTTCCTAGATGGTCTATTGATTATCTAGAACCCCACACCTTGTTCAATAAGTTATTAATGAATTATGAACGTTAAGGAATATGCCGTTATGCTGTCAAATTGCTTTCGTAGTATGACCTTGTCATTAAATCTTCATTGATCTCATGATTTCAAGTTGGAACATTCTTACCTTGTTATTGATTATCATGAACTTATTGTTGAATTGTACATTACTGGCCGAACTTTATTGATATATCTCGTGGAAGTAGCTTGATTTATAACGTGAAGATGCTGACCAGGCACTGATTGTGTCCAAGCGCTCCATGCTAGCGCCCTCGGTTGATTGTCGAAAACATGCTGAAAATCATGGGGTACGATGATGCTGGCGTCGCATTACATTGGGTGTACTTGTTTTTATAAACGAGTGAAAACCACGAGGCAATCTAGTGAAATTACATTCTTGCGTGTTAAGTGACTTTCTAGTGCATAGCCTTTTTGGTTATGAAAAGTGCATTCTCGTTACATTCTTGTTCGTGAAAGGCCATATTTACATTCATGCTATATTCTTGCCTAATCATATTCCAAGTCTACATGAACTCTCATATCTCATCTTGATCATATCTTATTACTTGTGTTACTTTGGTTTATACCACATGTTTTACCGTATTTTCTTTATCTTATTTTCTAGAGCAAAAATGTTAATTACTTAAACATTTCATTCATGTTGATACGAAGATACCTATTGGGAAAGTGTGCTCATTCTCTACTTTTCCAATCTTTTCAGGACATTCTAGTGGGTCAGATTCAGATTATTCAAGTGATGGATCCGAGAGCGATTGATAGTTCGAGAGAAGCCGTAGCTAGTCTAGTCAAGAGTCAATTATGTAATTTTATTTTTATTGAGTCTAATTAGTCAAAGAGTCTTTGTAAACATTTCATTATGATTCAATAAAGTCAAGGTTTTTGGATTATACCCTCTTGTGTTCACTTTTATGTGTGAATGATTAGTGCTCTGATTGTTATTATCACTTGAGGCTTCTCTTGCTGGCTGTTCACGTTCCCGATTAGTTCTGCTGTAAAATCTCGGGGCGTGACATTACCAGGAGTATGGTTGTTGCTATTCACCTCTCAATTGGGGCTCCCCAGGAGCCATGCTATGAGGAAGCAAGCTCTTGGGGGAGGCCAATGTGATCACCGTAGAAGAGGGAAAATAATAGCACCTTGAGGGACATGATTTTGGAAGGATTTGAGAGATGATGGAGCCCTCATAACTCATGGGTGTGAGTGAGAGGGTAGACGGTCGTCTCTACAAGAGGCATATCACATATCCACTGAACACGGTAGCACACATCTATGGAAATGGGAAAGGGATGCTTGAGCTAGAAGAAGGAAATGAAGTGTAGGCCACAATATACCACAACTTAAGACTTTTCATTCATTGCAAAAGTAAAGGTATAGGACGGGTATGCCCTGCAACAAAGGCACATTGCAAAAGAAAAAAGAAGTACACTGGAGGGGGGGAACGGAGCATTGGCTCTGTCCCCCACCAGGGCCTCACCTCTCTTCTCTTCTCCCCCTCACTCTTCTTTTTCTCTTCTTGGCTTCTCCAAGCGATCTCTTCTCCTCCTTTTTTTCTCACCGAACACCTTCTTCAACGGAGTTCACCTCCTTTTATAGGAGGGGGAGTGAAGGACTTCGAAGACCCCACCCCCCCCTATTTTCTTATTCTTCTTCCTTTCTCTTTACCTTGCTTTAAGTCGTTGAGAGGCCTGTGCGTAGGGGCTGCAGGAAGTAGGCAGGGTGCCCTCCTGGGATTGGCCAAGTGTGACGTTGATGTGTCCCGCCGCTCGCAGCTTCATGGCGATCTTCGAAGTTTGCCATTTATGGGCGTTCTAGGCGACGGGAAGCTTTGTCCCGTTGGTCTGCCGGTGAAGGTTCGCTTTAAATGTTGGTTGATGGAGGTGTTACCCCCCCTTTAGGCATGGGTCTTCTGCTAACCACCAGTTAGGGATGGGCCTCCCGTTGGATGGGGTGCCAGATGGGGACCTGAACCCCTCTCTCTTCCTTCCCCTTCACCTTTTCCTTCTTCCCTTGTTCTTGTTGCAGTGGACTTGCGTGGAAATAGAGTCCCATGTGGGTGAAGGGATGTTTCTCACGCTGGATCACCTGGTGGTTGGAGGACGCCGATTCAAGTTGGAGAAGGAGGGGTGCACCGACTCATGAGGGGCTGGCCCCGTTGGCGCGCCGGTTCATGATGCAATGGAGGGCTTGGGTGCGCCGTATCAAAAGAAGGAGGGGCACCGATTCAAGTTGGAGAAGGGGTGGTGAGCCGATTCATGAGGGGCTGGCCCCCTTGGCGTCCCGGTTCATGAGGCAATGAAGGGCTTGGGTGCGCCAATTCAAGGGAAGAAGTTTACGCCGATTCAAGTGGCATTGGGGGGCGTCCTTACGCCGGTTCAAGTGGGGATTGCTCCTTGGTTCTGATTCAAATGCCCTTGCATGCATTTCTTTTTGTTTTCTTCATTCCCCCTTTTTGTTATTTTCTTCGTCATCTTTTTGTTCTCGCATGCATCGGTATACGTGCATTGACGCACATCTTCTTTTCCTTCTCTGTTGCCCTCGTTTGGCTCGGGGTGGCTTGGAGTTCTTGCGGGCAAATTTTTAGGTGTCCACAGTGACTGATCAACGAGGGATCCTGGTCGACCGTCTTGCCAGGTGGTTACTAGGCCAGATCAAAGATAGGTCTGTAGAGGTGGACTGGCTGATGCGAGGACTGATGTTGTGCCTCGGAGGGGCGTTACTCTTTCCTACGTCCGGGGACATACTGAGGCAAGAGCACATTGGACCACTCACTCTTTTATGCGATGGGCACTCCCTCTCTCTGGCGGTCCTTGCTCACTTGTATTGTGGGCTTACACAGATGAGCATAGGTGGGAGCACCATGGGAAGCCTATATCTGCTGTAGGTGTGGATGGAGATCCACTTGAGCTTTGACTTCAACGACACGATGACTACAGCTTCTCGAATCTTCGAGAAGAGTGCCATCTACCCAGCTAGGGCTCTCTTTGGTCCTGAAGATCAGGTGATATGCAAGACAACACTTTTGAAGAGCAGAGATAATTAGTGTGACTACTTGAACTTTCTACCCGAGGACCAGTTTGTGTTCTTGTCGATGATGTACCGAAGCCTAGTGGTGCGAACACACGTCGCTAGACACGCCGGAGCCCGAGGACGTGGACACATGATCAAGCTACTCATCTTTATTCCATAATTTTTAGTCTTGTTGGACCTTATTTGGAGCTTGTGGATAACTATTGGGTTGTATTTTTGTAAAAGGGCTAATGGGCTCAAGGTCTTGTAATGGGCTAGAATAGTGTTGGGCTTGACTATTGGGTTTCTACATGGGCCAAGCTCATGGGCTAGTGTGAAAGGGACCTAGAGGGTTGTGGGCTTCTAGAAGGGGGTGCCCCCTTCCTTGGTCCAAGGGGGAGGCAGCCACCTACCTAATGGATACTTCTCTCCCTTAATGTCAACATTAGGTTGTAAGTTGTCCCCCCCCCCCCTTGGTCCCCCCTTCCCCTGTGTCAAGGGGGCGAACTGCCCTCTCCCTCCCCTTGTTCCCCACGTATGTCCCAGCCCCTCCCCTTGCCTTACCTCTATTTAAACATATGTATAGTGTTCTTAGTGGAACTAATGAAGAATTTGTGAGAGAAAAGTGCATTAAGAGAGTGATTCTCTTCTTTCCATGGGGTATGATGCCCTTGGCCAAATCCTGTGACGGGATTAATTTTGATGTATGACTCGCCCATCTATCCTCCCCATACCCTTCCTATCTGGTGCCACGAAAATTCTCAGAGAAGCGTATGCGAGTTAGAAAGAATTTGGCGGTGGTTTCACGTCGATCGGAGCTCTGGATTGCCGGCAACAATTCGTTTCGTGACGTGGCACAGATCCGCCTGAGCTGGCTGTCCAGATTCTGAGTTTCCTGATCTCAAAATTCTCCAGGTCTACTCCCATGCCTTCTGGAGCTGATCTTCTAAATGGTCATACTATTTTGAGTCCACTTCGCGTTGCCGCCAGTTTCGTGCCGATCCGAGGTCTATGCTGGCCGTGGCGGAGATTCTCGTGGGACTAAACAGACCTCCCTGTGCAGACCCGATCCAGAAGCTGAGTCAACTTCCAGAAGCTGCCACACCATCCCCTTTGCTGATCTGACCAAACCCCAAGGTCAGATCCTTTCTCTGGATGTCACCAACGATATGCAACAAACGGCGCCTCGTTCCGACATCGGGATCTATTTTTCCCATAATTCTTTGTCTTCTTGTGCAGTTCTATGTGTGCAGAACTAGAAGCTAAGAACTTTTGCTGCAGCGCCCAGATCTGGACAGATCTGATCGTGCCTTTAGGAGTAGAGAGACGTCCTCCTGTCGCTGACGTTCTCCAACAAACGGAACACCGATCGGACCCCGGATCTATCCGTACCATCCTCCGCAAGATCGCTGCGCAAGGTGACCTACGTGGGCAGAACTGGACCGGTACCCGATCGTCGCCCGGATCAACCCCGACCGCCTTTCTCACCCACCTTGAGTGCTGCCCATCAACCCGAGTCCCAACAGCCCCCAAAAATAGCGTTGTAGCCTGTTATCTCTCTGCGAGGAGTGGGCCATATTTCTGGAATTGTAACCGTTAATCATTTGTGTGTATCGGGGTTGTCGGGTTCGGCCGGGGTTTCTTCCCCACGCACTAGTCGTGGAGGTACGTGCTCATTTCTATACTCACATTTGCTGATTTAGTATATTTTCTATCATGCTGCGTTTGTGAGATTAGGGCTGATAGTTAGCTACAAATCACCGTGATTGTGAGTTGAGAGTGCCTGTTCCTTAGCTCCAGTCGAGCACCGAGCTTGGACTGCACCACCCTAGGAGACAGTGGTTCCTTAACCGCTGCGATCCCACGTTTCCCTCCAAGGGATGATCGTCAGGCTAGTTAGAGTTCCTATTGAGAGACGTCTCCACCTGGAGAACGCCACGGTGGTCAGCCGCCCGGCTTACCTTAGCGTGCTAGTGCTGGCCGCACATCGAGTCCGCCGTACGTCTTAGCCTGGTCGTGTCATCGTCCCGCATCAAATTGCTATCACAGCGTCGGTTTAAGTCTAGGGTCATCTAAGTCCAAGGTTGCATTGCATTCCAATATTCGGTATATCAAAAGGTGTCACCCGATCGTTAGGTTACACCTATCGGGGAGGTGATTCACTTGCGTGAGAGGATCTTCGGATCCCCGGACTCCGCCAGGTACCGGATATCGGTTTAAGTCTAGGTTCCTAGTTAGTGCATTCCAACCTTTGTGTCTTTGCATGCCCACCCGATGTGGTACCCAATACCATCATCCCGCATCTATGGCTAACCCATGGGATGTCGCCTCGGGAGACTTCCACTCCTTGCATGAGGCGATGATGGCCATTATGGCTCGGTTGGACCAGTCCGAAACTACCTTTCGAAAGTTCTCCGATAATATGGATGGTCGCCTTAGAGCCATGGAGGGACGCATGGAGACCTCCGACAGGTCTGTCCAAGATCTAGTTGGACGGTTAGATAGAATGTCATACAGGGACCCTCCTAGAGCGGCCCAGGGCCCACCCGCACAACCTCCCGCGGTGGTCCAAGTCCAACCCGCTCCCGTAGCCCAAGTCCAGCCCGCTCCCGCGGCCCAAAACCAGCCCGCACCCGCTCCTCAGCCCGACACTCACCGAGCCATCGAACTACCACATTGTGACCTTGGTCTAGAAGACTATGGGTCTGATAATGCGTATGGGGGGTACGGCTAATGCCGGCATGGCTTTCATCAGCCAAGAGATGAAGAGGATGATAGAGTCCTTAGGACCGTGCGAGCAGACCCTCCCACATTTGATGGGTCGTTGGACCCAAAGGTCTATCTCGATTGGGAGGCCGGTATGGACCAGTACTTCGAGTGGTTCGAGATGACGGACCTCCGGAGAGTCAAGTTCGCTAAAATGAAGCTATTAGGGCAAGCACAAACTTATTGGTGCAATGTGGAGAGCTTGCTATATCAGCGTCGAGAACCCCAGGTTGAGTCTTGGGATGAGATGAAGGAGAGACTTAGAACCAAGTATCTTCCTGCCACATACCGTCAATGGCTCATTGATAGGTGGAAGAATCTCAACCAAGGGGATCGGTCTGTGTTCAAGTACATCGCATAGTTTGATGAGTATTTTTTGCGATGTGGTGTCTCAGAAGAGAGCACGATGCCTGTTTCCTGCTTCCGTCGTGGTCTGTGGCCCCACCTTTAGTATGAACTATTTCGCCACAATGTGACCAGCCTGGAGGCCACATATCAGGTTGCTCTCGAGTTAGAGTAGTTTGAGTCAGATTTCACTCCCGTCCAACCACCGGGGACCATCCATCAGTGTGGGTTCGACCCTCATCCCACGCCCAGTTCCTATAGTCGATTTCCGGTGGTTCGTCCTCCGAAACCCCCTCGCCAGGACCCCTTTGCTCTCAGGCCTCACCCTCTCCCTCCAATGGACCCTCCCCCTCCCCCACAGGCACCATTCCCCACCCACATCCCCAGCAGCCGGCATTGCCAGCCCGACCCCAGCTCCCACCACCCCCGGCCCATCGAGAAGACAAAGGAAAGGGGCCGATGACTGGTGGAGCATGTTCTAGCACAGGGCCACGTGATCAGTGCTATAGGTGTGGTGGAATTTGCCACTTTGCGACAAGTGTCCCACTCGGGAATCATTGGCTATCTCAGACACTCTAGTCCCCGACCCCACATCGGAGCTAGTGCCGGTCAGCTATGAGGCGGATCCAGAACTCGCGGAGGAGTTCTTTGATGAGCTTTTAGAAGAGCATGCTGCCAACCCGGGTACTCATTCCCTGAGCAATGTACACTTGGGAGTGATTCTCCCACACCTCTGAATCCCCATTTAGAAGTCAGTAGGTTCATGTTAGGATGTCTAGGAGTCCCTCAACTTTGGGTTGCATTGTTTGTTTACGAGTATTACTTATGGGTGTCTAGGTTTTTCTAGGGTCCTATATGAGTCTGTTTGTTTGTTTTCTTTCATGCATATGATTTGCATTAAGTCGTGTCCCAATAAAAGGCCAGCCATGCACGTATAAGGAGTTAGCTGATGCATGCTACATGCCCGTGAGTTCAAAAGGGAGAGTACGTCATGATCAGGGTCATGCTTGAACGGTTTCCCCTCGGGGACCGAAAAGAAACTCCAAGCCCGCGATCCCCACCCTTTCCGAGTCATGAAACAAGTTGGTTCGAATGCGTACGTTATTGAACTACCGGACGACTATGGCGTCAGTTCGATGTTCCATGTTTCTGGTCTGGTAGCATATCGGAACCCCGTGGTGATCCCTCGTGAGTTTTTGGGCTTTCTCCTCCTATTGTGAGTGACACATCACCCGAGAGTCCGCCTTTTACAGCCTCAACGCAAGCATATAGATTGTATACTGGATGAGTAGGTGATCACCACCTGGAACGTAGCCTATCAACACTTCTTTATCCATTGGAGAGGACGCCCCGTGCCAGACGATGCCTTGATACGCGTAGAGAGCTCAAGCTTCGGACCCTTACTCGACGGGGTGGAGTTTCTCCCACCCGGGGAGAATTGGTGTGGACACACGTCGCTAGACACGCCGGAGCCCGAGGACGTGGACACATGATCAAGCTACTCATCTTTATTCCATAATTTTTAGTCTTGTTGGACCTTATTGGGAGCTTGTGGATAATTATTGGGTTGTATTATTGTAAAAGGGATAATGGGCTCAAGGTCTTGTAATGGGCTAGAATAGTGTTGGGCTTGACTATTGGGTTTCTACATGGGCCAAGCCCATGGGCTAGGGTGAAAGGGACCTAGAGGCTTGTGGGCTTCTAGAAGGGGGCGCCCCCCTTCCTTGGTCCAAGGGGGAGGCAGCCACCTACCTAATGGAGACTTCTCTCCCTTAATGTCAACATTAGGTGGTAAGTTGTCCCCCCCCCCTTGGTCCCCCCTTCCCCTTGGTCAAGGGGGCGAACTCCCCTCTCCCTCCCCTTGTTCCCCACGTATGTCCCAGCCCCTCCCCTTGCCTTACCTCTATTTAAACATGTATAGTGTTCTTAGTGGAACTAATGAAGAATTTGTGAGAGAAAAGTGCATTAAGAGAGTGATTCTCTTCTTTCCATGGGGTGTGATGCCTTGGCCAAATCCTGTGACGGGATTAATTTCGACGTATGACTCACCCATCTATCCTCCCCATACCCTTCCTATCTGATTACACAAAAATTCTCAGAGAAGGGTCTGCGAGTTAGGAAGAATTTGGCGGTGGTTTTACGTTGATCGGAGCTCTAGATCGCCGGTAACAATTCGTTTCGTGACGTGGCACAGATCTGCCCGTGCTTGCTATCCAGATTCTCAGTTTCCTGATCCTGAATTTCTCCAGGTCTAATCCCATGCCTTCTGGAGCTGATCTTCTGAGTGATCATAGGATTTTGAGTCCTCTTCACGTTTCCACCAGTTTCGTGCTGATCCGAGGTCTGTACTGGCCGTGGCGGAGATTCTCGTGGGACTGCGCAGACCTCCCTGTGCAGACTTGATCTAGAACCTGAGTCAACTTCTGGAAGCTGCCCTACCATCCCCTTTGCTGATCTGACCAAACCCTATGGTCAGATCCTTCCTCTGGACGTCGCCAACGATCAGCAAGAAATGGCGCCTCGTTCCGACATTGGGATCTATTTTTCCCATAATTCTTTGTCTTCCTGTGCAGTTCTATGTGTGCAAAACCAGAAGCTGAGAACTTTTGCTGCAGCGCCCAGATCTGGACATACCTGATCGCGCCCTTCAGAGTAGAGAGACGTCCTCCTGTCACCGACGTTCTCCAACAAATGGAACTCCGATCGGACCCTGGATCTATCCGTACCATCATCCGCAAGATCGCTGTGCAGGGTGACCTACATGGGCAGAACCGGACTGGTACCCGATCGTCGCCCGGATTGACCCCGACTGCCTTTCTCGGCCACCTCGAGTGCAGCCCTCCAACAAATAGCGTTGTATCCTGTTATCTCCCTACGAGGAGTGGGCCATATTTCTGGAATTGTAACTGTTAATCATTTGTGTGTATCGGGGTGTTCGAGTTCGGCCGGGGTTTCTTCCCCACGCACTAGTCGTGGAGGTACGTGCTCGTTCCTATACTCACATTTGCTGATTTAGTATATTTTCTATCATGCTACGTTTGTGAGATTAGGGCCGATAGTTAGCTATAAATCACCGTGATTGTGACTTGAGAGTGCCTGTTCCTTAGCTCCAGTCAAGCACCGAGCTCGGACTACACCACCCTAGGCGACAGTGGTTCCATAACCTCTGCGATCCCACGTTTCCCTCCAAGGGATGGTCGTCGGGCTAGCTAGAGTTCCTGTTGAGAGACGTCTCCACCCGGAGAACGCCACGGTGGTCAGCCGTCCGGCTTACCTTAGCGTACTAGTGCTGGCCGCACATCAAGTCCGTCGTACGTGTTAGCCCGGTCGCGTCATCATCCCGCATCACCTAGAGTTCCGAGTACGTGAGTCCCTAGACCGGGAGATTTGGCTTGTTGGCTCTCAAGACTTGGTGCTGTACCAAACCCATTGTTGTCTCGCCTGGTGGGGCTGCCCAGACGGATCCCATGGGCCGCCTCGAGGGGAGCTTTGATCACGAGGCGTCTCTTGGGGACCGATGAGGATAGACAATGGCTTCTGAAAATCCGGCGTGTGTGGAGACGCCATGTCGTCGTGTTAAAGGCACAAATTGATGTGGGGGAGGACAAAGATGAATTGAAGAGATATGTGAACTATCTACGGGGTTTTTGACCAGCTATCAATGAGTTCTTCATGAGGTGCCGAACTTGAAGAGTTGCACATGTTGAACATTTATTTAGAAAAAAGAACAACAGTAATGCACTCATGTATTTTTGTGTTTTGAATGTTTAGGTGATCGATACATAAATGCCTAATGAAAATAAAAAACTATTATATGTTTTTTTGTGTTTTTGTGTGGGATATATTTGTTGTCTTTTTGCTTTGTTGTGAGCATTTTTGTTTTTTTGGCTGAACATGGCATGAAAACCCTGTAGATGAGAACAAAGGGGGAAGGCGGCCAGCACCCTAGCCGTCTCCCTTTGCGGGTGAGCATAAAAGAGGGGCCCCTTTTTGAATGGAACGACCAACTCATATGCCGCCCTCTCCTCACCCATAGGCACTCAGAACTCCATAGAGCTATTCTTCCCAGGTTTCTTGCTGCTAGGTCCTTCATCCGGCCACCTGTGCCCGCGCTTGGGTGTCATGGGGCCATGGTGAGCTTTCCTGGGTCTAGGGGATGAGGGTACGTCTCTGTGTGACAAAAAATTAGTGGATGGAGGCTCATCCAGCTTGTCAACATCTCCTTCCTGTCAGTCAAGCGATAGAGAGGCCGAGGGCGCAGCCATGGCGTCAGAGAGTGAGCATTCTAGCCGCGAGGAGGATGGAGGGGATTCCAATGGTGAGGGGGATCCGCCACATGAAGAAGCTGAGGATGCAGGGGACGATGTACTGGGCCCACGGGTGCATTTTGTGATTTTTTGGTATTTTATCTGATTTTTCTATTTGACGAGGAATGGGGAAGGGTTTGACTGGGGGAAGAACCTATGGGCGGCCAGGGGTCTGGCCTTCCACAGGGCATGGCGGCTAGGCACCTGGACGCCCAGTAGGAGACTAGACGACCAGGGTACTAGCCACCCAAGCCTCAGGGCTGGGGTTTTAGAAAAATGGTTTGTGACTGATGATGGCATGTTTTTTGTGGTGTTTGCAGGACTGACAGAGGATCCGTGCCCGTGTTTCATGGGATTTAGTGTAGCCGTGGTACCATTCCCTCCGTCGTGAGCAGAGGTGGCTAGTGGACCGGCTAGGGTTCGCTCTCTTCTTCCTCATCTCACCTCTCCCAATGGATGCCACGTTCCTGACAGCGCTCCGCGAGTGGTGGGTGGATAGTTGCCACTCTTTCGTGATGCCATGGGGTCACATGGTCCCCAAGCATTGGGCCAGGAGTTGAGAGACAACCAGCGAGAGGTGGATCGACTGCTAGGTGCGCGGTTGTTCCATGCCAAGAGGCCGGTGACCACCCTACCGCTTGGTAGGATCAATTCTGCAGTGGGATTGGCTGGCGTGGTCCGAGGACCACTAGAGGACTCAAGTGCATATTTGTAGTGAGTGCGGCAGTGGATTAGGTTGAGGGAGAGGGCCGAGGACCAGGAGATCCGACTCTTCCCCCTTTACTTCTTTGGTTGATTATTGTTCACAACCTCTTCGAATAACGTGAACCTGAAGTACCAATCATTGATACGTGACCTCAAGTGGTGGCCCCCACTGGCATGGGAAGAGCGATGCTGGAGCATCTCTTTGCCCACATGGACCCTTTCGGGCCAGGCTCGGGGAACCTGGGTGGCTTCACTCCCTTCCTGCAGGTACGAGTCTACCTTAGAACCATATTTGCTATTATTAGCTATTTGTTAGTTCATGGTTTCCTTATTCTTTTGTGATGTTAGATTTGGGGGTATACGCTGTGGGTGTAGAAATGTGGAACGTGGCATCACAAGTCCCATGAACGAGCATATGTGCATAAGTGATGACATGATGTGCCAATCAAGTGAATAGCATGAATATGTGACTATGTGAACATGGTAGCATGATCATACAGCAAGGCAAAGGCGATAAAAGATGTAGAAGAATACCGTGATCGCCACTAAGGAATGACAATGCAAAAGAATGTGAAAGAAGACTATGTGTGCGTTGCGTACCTTGAAAAAAAAGATGATCGCGCTAAATATAAGTAGTGTGAGGACTATATGGATTACCTCTCCTCACCTTCTAGCCGGCTAAAAGGTAAGGGCCTCAATTTCCATGCTTTCCTACGAAACAAAGACAACACAAGAGGAAAAACCCATTAGAAAATGCTAAGTGTAGAAATCTGCCCAAGTGCATAAAGTAGCATGAAAGATTGAGGGCAAACTTATTGGGGGAGGGTTTTTAACCCCTGTGGAAGGGTGGAAAAGATATGTATGTATATTGTGATGAGATTAGAGTGTAGAGATTGATTTAATATTCCATGATTAACTTAGATAAACAAGGTGCAAAAGTGCAAGTCCCAAGAGAAACTGTGCAAACAGTGCAAATTGGGTGCAAAGACTGATGGGAACAGCAAGGCAAACGAAGTCCAAACATGGTGAAAATTGGGATGACAGAAGACTTGAGTGTTGTGAAGAAGTAGGAACAAGAATCACGCCAAAAGGAGGTCGGGACAGAAAGTTATGACGCCGGATATTTGGGGAAAAATGTAAACAGTGCAGAAAATGCAGAATCGTGCACAAAATGGACTCAAAGAATGATGAATATCTCACAGAATAAGACACCAAAAAAGGAAAGAGATGATGCTATGGAAAGGTGGGAATAGTGTGCTGAAACTAGGGAAAATAGAAGGGTTAAAAACGGGGAAGAAAACAGTGAAAAATAGGGTGGAAAACACAAGAAAATAGAAGGGTGCAGAACAAGACAGAACAGAGACCGTGTGAAAATAGAATGAAAGATCAAAACTCATGGACGAAAATATGTATGAAGATAACAACATAATGAGCCCAAAATCAAGGAAAATAAAGATTATACTTCCCTTAAGAGCCCAGAATTGAAAGGACGGATCAGAAGTGCACCATGGCCTCGCTCAGGCGACGTAAATGTGCCCCCGTCGTAAGAAATCTGGGTTTCAGAAAAGTGCAGAATAGAGTGGTAAAACCTGAAAAGTTGGGGCTTGGAAGAGGGGGAAAAGATAGGAGAAATAAGGCACACATATAATCAAAACGAAGCTAATACTCCCATCTTCAAGATGGAGTTGAAGGAGGATGAAAATGATGAAGCATGACTCTGTCCCGGCTTGATGAACATGCCCCCGTCGCGCACTTGTAGCAGAAAACCAGCAAAACTGTGATGATTTGCCAAAAAGAGGGGCGAAATTAAGAGGGCAAACGTTGATGAAATTGTGCAAATAAGGAACCAAAATGAAGCTAATACTTCCCTCTTCAGGCTAGGGTCAAAGGAGAATGAAGACAGTGTAGCATGGCTTCGCCGTCGCCTTGGAAACGCGCCCCCATCGTCACTGCGAACTGGGCAGTTTATATAGAGTTTTCAGAGAAAGCCTCATCTTCTTATCACGATTCCCGGTGATATAGTCCAAGATAAATCAAGTTCTATGGATCAAACCTGAGATAATACTAAGGACAAGAGATAGAAATAAACGGGACTTGATTTTGTAGAATATTCTAAAAGATATGGCTCTTGGAAGGAGGCCCCGTCGCACTGAAAAATAGAGTTTGACTTGCACCAAGACACCTAAATCCCAAACTTTGGACCAAAATTTCGAGAGATATAGTGAATGAAAATTCAAGCTCTATGAACCAAACTCAAGATAATATAAAGGGCAAGAGATAGAAACAAACATGGATCAATTTCAATAAGAATACCAAGAGATATGATCATTTGAAGTAGCCCCCGTCGAACAGAAAACTAATAGAGTCCAGCTTATGCTAGACTCTCGGGCGGCCTTAGCGGTCTATCGTAGGGCCGCTAGGGGATGGAAAACGGTCTAGGGGGTGATTGTAAGGCTCCAGGGTTGAAACGGAATGATTTCCGACAAGTTTCTGGAAAACGATCTAGTGAATGACCATTTTTGATAGACTAGCGGTCTAGCAAATGACCGCTAGGCTGCTGGAGGAAAAATTCTGGGCAAACTTTGTGCAACTTTGGAAATCGGATAGTATCTCAACAATAGTGCGGAATTAGCGAAAGTTGTAGAAAACGAAATTGTAGATAACTAAAAGATGAACAACTTTTATGAAGAGAGTAAGATGTGAAAATGAGTGGATGATGGAGAAAATGGGGATGGAACAGAGAGAGAATTCTGGGACACAAGTGAATCAGCACAGCATGCCGGAAAAATGTGAATAACTTGAAATTGGTGCAGAACTGGCTAATAGCATAGAAGAGGAAATTGTAGATATCTAAAAGATGAATAACTTTGGTGAAGGACACATTTTGAATAGAGGAATAGAAGGACATTGAAAAGAACCGTTTTCAGGACTGCATAGCGAAAAGAGAGCCGAATGCTTGATGGAAGCCAGCCTAAATGGGCCGTAAGCTGACTTGGAAGCTGAAAGTTGATAAGATAAGCTCTAGGGCTCTAAGAAATCATGATCTTCGATGTCCAAAGGCTAGGAAATGATAAAAATGGGCTCAAAATCCATCCAAGGAAGGCTCCAAAATAATGGATAATTCGGGACAACAAAAATGATGAATAAGAGAAATAACGCAACTTGTGGGCTAAAACGGGTGTCAACGGATGTCTCTCCTTGATGTCTACTTTGCAAGGGAACGAGCGAAAGCGCCGCGGAGGTAGTGTGGAAAGGAGATGGAGTGAAAGTGAAAGCGATGTGAAACGGAGATGACGCGGAGATGAAGCGGAGAGAACTGATAAGCGGGCATCAAGGCAAAAGTCACCCGTCACAACCAACAAGAGACAGTAATTCTCCCGAAAACGCCAAACTAACCACCCGGAATGGATGACGCAAATGAGACATGTCTAGAGAACTAAACTAATAGGAAAAAAGGAAACACAAGCATCCACATCAGGGACACAATCTATAGATAATGAGGGGGTCGAAAGGAAACACAGCTGAAAAGTTGGAATAGCAGAGAGTAAAACAGAGATAAAATCCAGACAGGAATCACGCTGGCCAACCAGACCGAGCGGGTAGATCAGAGAAATCGTTCAAATTCGGAGTGGAATGAGAATCTCTTATCTATGATAAAGGCAGCACAATCAACCATTGCTGAGGAGAAAATCTTGAACGGATCACGAGACGTGAATGCTCAAAATGACATGATGCATGCTGGGCTAAAATAAAAAAATCATCAAAATGAATGTGAAGAAAGTATAAAATATAAAGTACTCTAGGATATTATTACGAGACCGAGCCAAGACAGGGTCAAGAGTCTTCCGCAACCACGGCGTGCGAGACAGAGTCCATCATCCCCCACCGGACTCAACCGAGCGGCCTATCCAACGATTAATTGTATGCTCCTATATCATCATCGTTTTTATTAAAGGGGAACATCAAATCTCAGAACACACGGACAACCAGTCGGTCCTTGAAAGGCTATAATAATGTAGATAACATAGAGTAATACAACAATGAGAAGGGATAGAGAGCCATACCTGACTTACCTGCCAAGCGAAAGATTTTTTGATTTTTATTGATTTTCCAATAAGACAAACATGATAAATAAGTAAGCATAAACATAACGAAAATAACATAACCATCAATTGAACGACAAACAACACAACATAACATAACGATCAAATGAATGGAAAATAATGCAACATAACATAACAAAGACAAACAAGCACGCATATGCAATGGCATGAACAAACCACATGTATGCACGATGAGCATGGTGGGACAAGATAACAACACGGTGGGACAACACACGATTGGGACAAGAATATGAGAAATGACCACACGGGACATAGAGGGATGACTAACAACATATGAAAGATAACTAGCAATACACGATGAGGGACAAAACAACATGCGTGGGATGACACGGAGGGACATAAACATGTGACAAGGACACGACGAGATGAAAGACATGAAAAATACGTCCTTCAATCAAAGCCCAAGATCAGATGAGGCAAAACCGCCAGGTTCATAGTCATGAGGCAATGCCTTCTCATAAAGATATGATGAAGCGAAGCGAGAGCTGTTAAGGACACGAGCTTCAGAATAGATCAAGAGATAAGATTGAAGAAACGAGAATAGATCAGAAGTCGTGAATAGAAGCCATAGCAAATGATAAGAAGCAAGGAAGTTTGAATACCTGTAACCTACACACTTAGCAAACAGATCATACCTGCCCCCAAAACGAATAGATAGAAAGGAACAAAAAGACAAATATATTTTTTTGATTTTTTAATTTTCCTAATTTTTTTAGATTTTCAATAATATTTGATTTTTTGGTTTTTTGAACAATATTTCTTTTTTTGGAATTTTCAACAATATCTCATTTTTTTGGATTTTTGACAATATATCATTTTTTGGATTTTCGACAATAACAATCTGCAGCACCCAAAGACGTGCTCGAACTACTGGCTAGGGATCGTCGTTCCTACCCCTCTCATTAAAGGCTTCCCTTAAGTAGGGGATACATGTGAGGGTGGCTCACCACAACCAACCGCCTCTAAAGAACGGTACCCCTACTAAGGCCATACCCAGGATATAACCCAGCCTAAGAGGGAGAAACATACGAAAAATTAGGAGACAAGCTTTATGCAGGATGGGAGACATCGGGATTTGAATTCCTTCCAGGGCACTACAACTCAAAGAGTAAGTTTGTTGCGCTGGGGCTTTGTGTCTTTGATTTTTGGACCCATATTTTTCAGGCACACATGCGACCAAGCTCATGACGTCCCGCGGGGAACTGTACTGCCACTCTTGCCATGCCTTTGATTCATAATTTTGCATTTGATTTTCAAATTCTGTGATATTTGATGGCCCTTACTGGCTGAATTTCTCATGGAAGCTCACTCCTGAGGGTCAAGACTGTCCCTATTTGAGACCTCTCTCATATTAAGGAGTGCCTAGGTCGGTCATCTCATCCATCCATCTCTTGTCCCTGCACTTGGCCGAGCAGAGAAAAGAAAAACACCTTGGTGCATACCCAAAGTATGGCTAAAGCAGCAACGGTGTGCCTCATAGGAATCAACTATGGCTTGCCGTGAAGTGTGTAAAAAACCCATACAAAGGTCACCCTCAACAATCGGGAAAAAGAACTAGACTCCCAGTATGGAGCTATCACCAGCCTAAGGTTGCTGCAGAAGCGAACTCTTTTTTGACTAAAATAAGCAAACTCAACTAACGCCACTCAAACCATGTTAGGGAAATAACATTATTTTAACCATGTGCATGAATAACAATGATAGAGATAATAGCATGTTTTTGCATAAAATAAAGATACCTTGCAAATTTATAGCGTGGAAATATCATCCTGAAGCGAGAGCTTGATCATCGAGCTTCATATTCCTTGCTTGACACGACAAAGATGAGAGGATAACAAGGGGTTGTAGATTCCTCGACACGGAGGAGCGGTAGACACCAAACTGGACGAAGAAGGATAAAACGGAAAAGTGACGAGGGCTAGAACTCCCTCGTTAAGGTGCAGAGACCCTGATAACAAAGAACTAGATACAGAATAAGCAAAGATCCGCTGAGATCAAGGAGGACTAAAGCCTCGAAAACAGCAAGAAAAAGGACAATGCCCTCGAAAGGGTGAAGAGGAGTGAGTAGAAAGATGAAAAAAAGAATCATCCGACGTGGTCGGAGAAGGGGAATGGGAATCATCCGACAGGGTCAGAGAAGGAGAATGAAAATCACCCGACAGAGTCGGGGAAAGAGAATAGGAGACACCCGACAAGGTCGGGGAAGGAGAACGAGAATCACTCGACAAGGTCGGGGAAGGAAAATTAGAACCCAGAGATACCGACAGAGAAGAATCAGAAGATGTCTTAGGATCGGGATGATGAGAGGGAATAGGCCAAGGCCTAGGATTGCAAGAGGAGAGAAAATCTGGAGGATCTAGAGAAAAAGGAGAGGAATGGGGACACACAGACCTACGAAAGGAGGAGAAAATGATGGAAATAGGATCAGATGGAGGAAGGTACACCACCCAAGGGTGGGAACTGAGTAGCAGGAATGATGAATGAAAAGAAGGGGAGGAAGAGGTGGACCCCTGATTGCACAATTGGTGGCTCTTGACCTTGTGCCGCCGCCGTTTCTTAGCAAAAACTGGCTTGCAATGGACCCGCCTGGCGCGAGATCGAATCCTTGGGCACCTTGCCTTGCAATATCTTCTTAGATAGCGAGCCCATCTAGCAGACGCCCTGACCCGGCTATGAATATGTAGCCTTACTAGGGCGGTTACCTCTAGACACCCGGTGCTAACACCATGTGGACATTCCTTAATAGTGAACTCCTTAGATGGATGAACATCAAAAAACCATGGAGTCCTGTAACCCGACACTAGAAGCATGAGGCTTGGCAACTCCATTCGGTGATCAATCTTGAACTCCCCTGATAGAAGCAAAGGACGGAACTGAGGGAGATCAATGCACGGCGTTGACATGGCCGGCTTGCTAATGAACCGAGGGAGATTACATAAGATGTGCATAATATTCTTGGAGAATATAGAAGATACAGCCAATTGCCCCTTGAACACAGAGTGCATAATCTGCTTAGCGGCCGTATGAGTTAGCACAATCCGGGTGGAGAACCCCTCTTGGCCAGTGAACTGAACAGCAACCGAGCGAGATGTGATAACAGCATCAATGGTGAACTTTACGGTGAGCAGAGAGATTGCCATCGGTCTCGCTCTTGAAGAAACTGGCATCAGTGCAAGGGAACTCTTTTTAGCAACCGTCATCAGGAGTGCATGCACATCATCCCCAAAATAGCCAGGGACCAGGATGCGAATCGGCATGCGACAGATAAAATCTTGGAACTTGAAATGCGGAACCGGTAATGCATCATCCTGATTCGGCTCATTGTCTCCATGGGGACCAAACCCAAGAGGCATCGGAGATAATGCACACCCGCTCCGTGGGGTGGAAGTGGATGGAGAAGTAGAGGGAATATGTTTGGGTGGCGTAGGTGAAGGTTTGGAAGGCGTGGAGGCTTCAATGGGGATGGTGATGGAAAGTGAAGGCGCAGGCGATGTGGCGATGATAGGCTCGGGTGGCGGCAAAGGCGAAGGTGAAGGTGTAGCTGAGGGTAAAGGTAAAGGCAAAGGTGTGGCTTGCTCAGGCTCGGGCAAAGGTGATGGCGGAGATGGAGGCGACGGTGGAGATGGAGGTGGTGATGGAAGCACTGGTGGTGGAGACGGAGATGATGGTGATGGCAATGGAGATGGTGAGGATGGTGATGAAGGTGATGGGGGTAGTGGACATGGAGGTGGAGAGGGTGAAGAGGGAGGTTGTGGTGTCCACCATCGATGTGTCGACACAACACGTCGAACGGCGTGATGGATAGAAGTAGTGGAAGTGGCAGCGAGAGAAGAAGGGGAGGCACTGGCCTGAGCAGAGGTTTGGGTTTGTGGCGGCGATGGAGCAGGGGTAGGATTTGGCGATGGGGTAGTTGGAGACATAGGTGTGAGAGCAGGAGTAAGTGTGGGTAATGAACTAGGTGACAGAGCGGGCACAACGCTAGACGAAGAATCACAGGGGTGCCCCTGGTCTCCAAGTAACGGAGACGGCTACCCGGGCGGCACTTCTTGCTGTTGCTGTTGGCTGCGAAGATGTAAAATGACTTTGTGAATAGCGGCCCAATCAATCCTTTTCTTAGCTTCCAGATCATAAACATAATTTTGGAACTTGAGGCAATCCTCAACCAAATGCCCCTGCTGGTGGTGAAATTCACAGAACCGAAGCATATTCCCAATCGCGGGTCGGCAAGGCACAACCGTAGAGAGCGGCAACGCGTGAGTGGCCATCAAAGCCCGAAGATATCGGTGAAACACTCCGACAATGGAAGACGAGGAGCCTGCTTCAGGCAAGGTGGATGTCGAGGGATATGTAATGGCGGAGATGATTATGGAGATTGAAGTGAAGGTTGCATAGGCAAGAGTGCTTAGCTAGTGGTGGAGAGATTTGGTGAAGGCATATGTGGAGCGGGATGAGGGGGTATATAGACGGCATCCACTTGCTCGGGATGTGGTATCCCCTTGACCGGGGGAGATGGAGGCGGAGACACATGGGGGTACAAATAAGTGGACGGCTGACTCGTGGAGGGTTGACATGTGGAGGTGTATGGGTATGTAGAAGCGAAGGTTGACTCATGGAAGGATGACTCGCGAAGATTTGATATGTGGAGGTTTGATATGCGGAGGGTGAAGATTGATATGTGGAGGTGGAAGTAGATGTAGATGGCGGAGTGTGTGGAGATACGGAAGGCGGAGAAGACTCGGGGTCAAGGGAATCTTGGATTTGTTGGCGGATGAAGCGGGCTCGGCTATAAAGTTGTTGCCAGGAGGTGATGTCGTTGAGGGCCGAGATGAAGCGATATTCGGGCATTGCATTGGATATCAACATCTTAATCAGCTCCTGCTCCGGAATGTGCCCCGGAACTTGTGCGGCAAGGCGATGCCAGCGGTCGACAAAGGTGTAGAAATCCTCATCGATCTTCATCTTCTCGTGAGCCAGATCCACAATAGAGAACTTGGGCCCAACCTGGTACTGAAACTACTGGATAAACTTCTCTTGGACAACTTGAAAATTCATAATCTTCTCTTGCGGCAATGAGAAGAACCAATCTCGAGCTGGGCTTTCCAAAGACAGACCAAATAGATAGGCCATCAAGCACTGATCATGCCAGAATTGGGCCGACTCATAAAGAAACTCCTTCAAGTGCACGTAGGGATCACCAACTCCACCATAACGGCGATATGCGAAAATTTGTGAAGATGGCGGAAGCTGAAGACCTTGAAATGTGAATGGAATACTTTAGGAGGACATAGGATCGATCTGTCGTTGAAGTTCATCAAGCTGGTGTTGGGCTTGAGCAATCATCTCCTGGGTGGGGAGAGATCGAGAAGAATATGGGCCAACTTGAGCAAGAGGATGTGAATATGGACCAGAATGATGATATTGGGCCAGATAAGAAGATCCGGGCTGAGAAGAAGAAGGGCCCATTCCGGGAATGGAAGGATATGCGGGCCTGGAAGAGAGGTTGGAACATGGGTTGAATGGGCCAGCAGCAACATGGGCAGAAGAATGAGGCCCATTAAGAGAATAAGGCCCATTAGCAATTGGGCCAGCAGCATATGAAGGAGAAGGAAAAGGCCCATGAAGGGAGAAGTGCCCATTATGAGAAGAAGGCCCATTAAGATGAGATGCAATGAGACGTTGGGCATGGGCTGGGTCCATTTGAGGAACAAGGCTTGAAAGATGGGCCATGAGATTAGCCTGTTCCTCAGACGGGTCAGAGGGACCACGGGTAGGTGGGCCCGCGTGGGAAGAGGATTCCACGCGGGAATAAGAAGAAGATTGGAGAAAAGGATGATACAAGGGGTTGGAATGATGCTTCATGAGGGCAAATGGAGACTTAATACAAAGATATTAAGGAGAATACAAGTGGGGAAGCAATGGCTTAATGGGCTTAAGGACAAGAGGGGACTGACCCACTAACGTAAAGACCAAGGGAGAATGGGACTGGACAATGGACACACAAAATGGGCTAAGCTAAATGGGCCTAACAACAAAGAATATGTGAATGCAACACAAAACATCACTAATGGGCTTGGACAAGCCCAAACAACACAATCAATGCAATGTGAGAGTTTTTACCCAAGTCAAACAAGTTGATATGATGGGAAATATTTTAGGGGTTTTAATAGACCTTTTTATGATTTTAAATTAAAAATAATTCTCACAAGATATGAATCCTATAGGAATAAGGTCCAAACTTTGGGTTGACTAAAGTTAATTCTCTCATATATATGCAAATGCAAGCCTAAGGGGTGGAAAGGTACAACCGGCCCGGCGTCCATGTGGGAATCCACGGCTCGCAGGGACTTATGGAGGTCCCAGATAAGATCACCTAGTCGACCCCAAGGAATATGGAAGCGAGAGGATCACTTACCAAGATAGGAATGCAATTATGATATGCAATGCATGGCCCTATGTGCACCGGAGTGCATGCAATTTCTAGCCTAAATCTAACAAATCAAGATATGATGAACATACGCAAACATAACAATATGGGTGAAAACAAAGTGAACAATATGAACATGAAATGCTATCTAAACATGGATATACACACCAAAATCGTAGCAAAGCATAAGCAAAGTGATAGGCAGCAAAGGTCCCACCGTGATCACCAAAAAAGTTGTGGGTGTAGAAATGTGGAACGTGGCGTCACAAGTTACATGAACGAGCATATGTGCATAAGTGATGACATGATGTGCCAATCAAGTGAATAGCATGAATCTGTGACTATGTAAACATGGTAGCATGATCATACAACAAGGCAAAGGTGATAAAAGATGTAGAAGAATACCGTGATCGCCACCAAGGAATGACAACGCCAAAGAATGCGAAAGAAGACTATGTGCGTGTTGTGTACCTTGGAAAAAAGATGATCGCGCTAAATATAAGTAGTATGGGGACAATATGGATTACCTCTCCTTGCCTTCTAGTCGGCTAAAAGGTAAGGGCCTCACTTTCCATGCTTTCTTGTGAAACAAAGACAACACAAGAGGTAAAACCCATTAGAAAATGCTAAGTGTAGAAATCTGCCCAAGTGCATAAAGTAGCATAAAAGATTGAGGGTAAACTTACCGGGGGAGGGTTTTTAACCCCTATGGAAGGGTGAAAAAGATAGGTGTGTATATTGTGATGAGATTAGAGTGTAGAGATTGATTTAATATGCCATGATTAACTTAGATAAACAAGGTGCAAAAGTCTAAGTCACAAGAGAAATTGTGCAAAAAGTACAAATTGGGTGCAAAGACTGATGGGAACAGTAGGGCAAACGAAGTCCAAACATGGTGAAAAATTGGGATGACAGAAGACTTGAGTGTTGTGAAGAAGTAGGAACAAGAATCACGCCAAAAGGAGGTCGGGACAGAAAGTTATGACGTCGGAGATTTGGGGAAAACACAAACAGTGCAGAAAATGCAGAACAATGCACAAAATGGACTCAAAGAATGATGAATATCTCACAGAATAAGACACCAAAAAAGGAAAGATTGGATGCTATGGAAAGTTTGGAATATTGTGGTGAAACTAGGGCAAAAAGAAGGGTTAAAAACGGGGAAGACAAAAGTGAAAAATGGTCTGGAAAATACAAGAAAATAGAAGGGTGCAGAACAAGATAGAACAGAGACTGTTAAAACAGAATGAAAGTGCAAAACTCGTGGACGAAAATATGTATGAAGATGACAACATAATGAGCCCAAAATCAAGGAAAACAAAGATTATACTTCCCTTAAGAGCCCGGTATTGAAAGGACGGATCAGAAGTGCACCATGGCCTCTCTCTGGCGATGCAAACGTGCCCCCATCGCGCGAAATTTGGGTTTCAGAAAAGTGCAGAACTGAGTGGTGAAACTTGAAAAGTTGGGGCTTGGAAGAGGGGGAAAAGATAGGAGAAATAAGGCACACATATAATCAAAACGAAGCTAATACTCCCCTCTTCAAGATGGATTTGAAGGAGGACGAAAAGGATGAAGCATGACTCCGCCCCGGCTTGATGAACAGGCCCCCGTCGCGGACTTGTAGCAGAAAACCAGCAAAACGGTGATGATTTGCCAAAAGGAGGGGCAAATTTAAGAGGGTAAACGTTGATGAAATTGAGGAAATAAGGAACCAAAACGAAGCTAATACTTCTCTCTTCAGGCTAGGGTCGAAGGAGGATGAAGACAGTGCAGCATGGCTTCGCCATCCCCTTGGAAACGTGCCCCCGTCACCACTACGAACTGGGCAGTTTATATAGAGTTTTCAGAGAAAGTCTCATCTTCTTATCACGATTATTGAAGATATAGTCCAAGATAAATCGAGTTCTATGGATCAAACTCGAGATAATACTAAGGACAAGAGATAGAAACAAACAGGACTTGATTTGGAGGAATGTTCTAGAAGATATGGCTCTTGGAAGGAGGCCCCGTCGCACTAACAAATAGAGTTTGACTTGTACCAAGACACCTAAATCCCAAACTTTTGACCAAGATTTCGAGAGATATAGCTAATGAAAATTCAAGCTCTATGAACCAAACTCAAGATAATATAAAGGGCAAGAGATAAAAACAAACGGGGATCAATTTCGATAAGAATCCCAAGAGATATGATCATTTGAAGCAGCCCCGTTGGACAGAAAACTAATAGAGTCCAGCTTATGCTGGACTCTCGGGCGGCCTTAGCGATCTATCGTAGGGCCACTATGGGATGGCAAACGGTCTAGGGGGTGACCGCAAGGCTCCAGGGGTGAAATAGGATGATTTTAGACAAGTTTCTGGAAAATGGTCTAGTGAATGACCATTTTTGATGGGCTAGCGGTCTAGCAAATGACCGCTAGGCTGCTGAAGAAAAAATCTAGGCAGACTTTGTGCGACTTTAGAAATCATATCATATATCAAAAATGATGCAGAATTAGCAAAAGTGGTAGAAGAAGAAATTATAGATAACTAAAATATAAACAACTTTCATGAAGGGATAAAGATGAGAAAATGAGTGGAAGATGGTGAAAATGGGGCTAGAACATAGAGAAAGAATTCTGGGGCATAGGTGAATCAGCATAGCATGCCGAAAAAATACGAATAACATGAAATCGGTGCAGAATTGGCTAATAGCATAGAAGAAGAAATTGTAGATCCTTAAAAGATGAACAACTTTGGTGAATGACATATTTTAAATAGAGAAACAAAAGGATATTGAAAAGAACCTTTTTCAGGACTACGTGACGAAAAGAGAGCCGAATACTTGATGGAAGCCAGCCTAAATGGGCTGTAAGCTGACTTGGAAGCCAGAAGTTGATAAGATAAGCTCCAGGGCTCTAAGAAATCATGATCTCCGAAGTCCAAAGCTAGGGAATGATAAAAATGGGCTCAAAATCCGTCCAAGGAAGGCTCCAAAATAATGGGTGATTCGGGACATCAAAATGATGAATAAGAGAAATAACATAACTTGTGGGCTAAAACGGGTGCCAACATACACGTCTTCCATTGGACCGCGGCTCCATCCCGCGTGACAGAACCCGGGTCGTCCAACTTATGGCCCGGTGGGAGGTGCTTCGAGAGCACCGCCTGGTAGCCACTCAGTTCTCCGACTTGCGATCATCACTGGATGAGTTCCCACACCACCGGGTGAGTGATTTGTTAAAATTAACTCTTGTGTTGCTATTTGTTCATTTAATGAGTCTATTTTAACAAGGCTTCTTGACTTGTGTTTTACAGGTGGTGTGGACACCGTATGTGAATGAAGATGACACCGCCCAGTCTTGGGTGACCGATAAACGAGCCTGGTTCCGTAGGGACATATTGTTGTTCTGCATGTACCTGAGAGAGCCACTATACTTGCGGCTCGTTCATTAGACCCTGGGATGGCACCAACCTCCCGTGGGGATTCCAGCTCAGCATGGATCAGATCGTGGGTGCCGGTGGACTTCTGCTAGTGACTAGGACTGGGCGTCACTCTACTGTGCCAAGGCAGAGGTGTTGCAGGAGGGTCCCACCCTAGAGCGGGATCCGGATCTAAGGGATAGCGAAGTGTATTGGGCCGACTTTAGAGACTGGTATGCCAGACGGCTTCATCTCGACACACAGGCGGTAAGTCTCCTTAACCTTTGCAGAGTACTATCATTATGTGTTGTAGCATTTATTATTGGTAGGATTTAATGTAGATGCCAGAGACCGAGGCCGTTCACATCCTTCAGGACCGGATAACCATTCTGGACCAGATGATCGTGGATTTGAAGCATTTGCTCCGTGAGCTGGTGAGTCAGACAATTGATTGCAATTTGTTTGTAAGTTTTGACTGACCACTTGTCCCTTCTATTGCAGCGAGGTGAGCTGGCGTACGTCCATATGAGGGCAGGTATGGCTAGAGTGGCTGGGCCCTCGACCTAGGCGGAGGGTGTCACGCCCTGAGCCTTTATGACAGCGGAAGACTAGCTCGAGAAACGTGAACAGCTGACATGGTAAGCCTCTTGCAAGCAAGAACGATCAGAGCGCAAGATAATCACATACATAAATGCAATTACATAATATTTACTCAAACTCCAACTTTATTTCATAATAATCAAATTCAATACTCAAATACAATCATTAATTCCACTTATTCCAATATACCAGACTCAAGAAAATAGGAAAATTACACAGACTCAATCTAAACAATTTAGACTTCCTAAGTCTTCACTCTCATCTTGACAATACTTTCATTCGCTCTCGGACCCGCTACTTGTATAACCCGAATCCGAATTCGAATCACTTCCATCTCTTGAAAAGATTAGAAATAGGTAATGAGCACACTTGCCCAGTAGGTATCTTCGCATCAACATGAAGGCACTATTAAAGTAATTAACAATTTAGCTCTAAAGAATAAGGTAGAATCATGCGAATGCGATCAATCACGCGATTAAACCAGGTAACAAGACAATCATGTAAGATAGAATGAAAGCAAGTATGAACTAGCAAGAATGAAACAAGAACATGATATGGCCTTTCATGAACAAGAATGTAATGAGAATGTACTACCAAGCCACATAATCATCACTCTAGTATCTTTTGCTTATGAGCAAGTACCTCGTGAATTTCTGTGGAATATCAAGAAAGTCAAGTATCAATCATGTTGTATTGTGTTGTGGATTTTTCTTTATTTATAAAGAAAGTACTCCCAGCGTAATGCGACGCCAGTAGCATCATACCCCATGGTTTATAATAGTATGTTTTCGACAATCAGCCGAGGGGACTAGCATAGAGCCTTTGAACACAATCAGTGCTCGATCGCATCTTCAAGTATAAATCAAGTTTTATCCACGCATGTAATAATAAAGTATGGCCAAGAACGTACAATTCCAACAAGCTCTTGATAACGATAATTCAATAAATGATTGCTTCAATAAAAATCATGAGAAATCAAGAATGACTTAAGCAAGGTTATGGTTATGGAAATAAATCTGTAGCACAACGATACATTCTTTATCTTTCATTCATTATATTAGGTTCCTTGATCAATATGATAAGTTCTAGATCATCAAGAGTCTATTTACAACCATGAAATATCAACCCTTGGTCAATCCTTGGGTTAAAATACTCAAGTAGTGTGACGGCCGTGTACTGGGCCGTTACATGATGTGACGCTCCAGTATTGGGCCGTTACATTAGTCTGAATCCAGAACTAAGAAATCGGACTCAGTTGAATGTGACGGTCATACATTAGGCCGTTAGATGCTCCTGACGGTCCAGTGTAGAGCCGTTACATTACCGATAACCAAAAATATTGATAGTGTAAACTAATCAATGGGCTTTAATGGTACAACCAACTCGGCGTCCTAGTGGGAATCCCAGGCTCGCGGAGAATTACGGAGGCCTTGAAACAAGATTTCCTAGTCCATTGGAAGGAATATCCAATAGAGAGGTCCTCATGTCCAAGAATAGTGTTCCTATAGTGCAAAGTGAACTAAATGGATAACATACCGGAATATGCGCCATGTACTTAAAGAAATGACTCTATAGATGGAAAGGAATGTGTAACAATGTGAAACCATGAGAAAACTCCGTCAATACAATATTTGGAAAAATCATGATTTAGAATACAAAACTATAGAGTTTTAGCCGATGAAATTAACATAACTTAAAATAATCCTAAGACCCATTAACCATGCAATTTGGTTATGAATCAGTAACTAAACTTGAAGTCATGATAATAGGTCCATCTTAGCTATCTAAGCTTATTTATAAGTAAACTCTAACTGGTTATCATTCTACCTCGGGCTGACAGAACACAGTGCCTGACGGTCTAGGATAGACGCGTTACAGTATTATGACGGTTTATCGAGGGGCCATTACAGTGGTGTAACGCTCCTACTAGGGTGCATCAGAGACAATAGAACAAATAAAAACACAACAGAATGTGATGGTCTATCGTAAGGCCGTTACATGCATGTGACGGTCTCACATTGGTGCGTCAGAGAACCTGCTGGCAGTAAACTAAAGTGAAGGTTTATGAAAATATAACATGCCTGGAAATCAACATATTACCACTGTCCTAGTCATGATAACGATGCATAGGCCAACAATATGCAAGGGTTTAGTGGATAGACAAGATAATACATTTTAATTTCCATTTAGGGCTAAGAGATGCATGAATGTATAAAACTATGAAATCATGAAATTCTTAGTCTATAATGCATGAAATCAAGCACAATCAGAGGGCTTTTATCCCTAACAAGTTGTTTTTTCCAATCATTAGATAACCTACCCCTTTTAAGACCTTCAAACTTCGAATTTAATGCTAGGTGCTACCCTTAGACCCTTGTACTTCTTGTGATAAATTAGCAACTTCAATCTACTCTATTTCCTCAGTCTCTTGACTTAAGGATGTGAAATTTTGAGGGTAAGGAGATGAGACTATTGGGTACAAAAAGGTCTAAAGGATTGAACTCTAATTACCTCATTTAGACGTCCTAATCTCTGGATATTCAGGGGTCTTGCGTTCAGATTCCTGGGTTGCTAAGGTTGAATCAGCAACTTTGGAAGCTTCTACCTTCTTGGTTGCTTGGTCTCCTAGCACGAAATTTGGAGAAGTATTAGTCTATAATATACTAAACAAAATCTTCTAAAGAACTTACCCGAAATTATGACTCCTTACCTTGATTCTTCACGGGCCAAAAGTAAGGGTCGCTCAGTTCAGAACTAGGTCCTATTTATAGGGTTTTGGTTAGGATTTGAAGATTAGATCGACTCTAGAGTCCTTAATTTGTCAGAACCTAATCCCTAAGAGTCTTTAGCAATGTTATAAGCTATCCCAAATCGATCTCTTGTAGATCGGATTTCAAAGTTCCAATCTCTTTGTAATTTCCTCACCTTACGGAATCTGCAGGATGTAACGGTCGTGTCTAGGTGCGTTACAGGGCTGTGGCGGTCGCCCGATAGACCGTTACATGTAACGTATATAGAGTTTCAATTTGATAAAACTCTTTTATTCATTTATCCATATAATTATCTTATATAATTAGTATTTATCTTTAAAATACGTGAATAAGTCAATTACCCTTCTAGAATTTGGGCCAAACTTGATGGGCTTGGTCCATAAATCTTTTGGAAAATTATTAGATAGGCTAGGTTAACTAATTAGCCTTTTTGAGCTTTATATTGACTTAAAAATCCAATAACCCCTTCATTAATTTATTTAAGCCTTTATAATTTTCTAAAAAATTCTTTTATAATTCAAAAATTATTTATAAATTCTGGGACACTACACCCTCCCCCACTTAGAAGAATTTGGTCCCCAAATTTAATATATGGATTTCGGAGAGTGACTTACAGTTAAATAATTCTGGGAATCTTTTCCGCATTGCTGCTTCGGTTTCCCATGTTGCTTCATATGGCCATGCTTCCTTCCATTGAATCTTGACCATAGGAATAACTTTATTTCTTAGTTGACGCACTTCCCGTTCTAAAATCTTTATTGACTTTTGCTCGTGCGTCATATCCTTCTGAATTTCCAGATTGTCATAAGTAATAATATGGTCCGGATCATATACATACTTCTTCAGCATAGAGACGTGAAATACGTCATGAACTCCTGCTAATTATGGAGGTAAAGCCAATTTGTAAGCCACTTCACCAACCCTTTCGAGAATTTCAAATGGGCCAATGAATCTTGGAGTTAACTTCCCTTTAATGCCAAATCTTCGAATACCACGACCTGGAGAAATCTTTAAATATACATGATCTCCTACCTGAAACTCCAAGTCACGTCTTAGATTGTCAGTATAAGACTTTTGTTGAAGTTAGATGGAAGGCTCTATCACCACAGGATGTGGATCTAGAGGGGGGGTGAATAGATCAACTGGCTATTTAAAAATTTAGGCCTAGAATCAAATGCGGAATTAGAAGAACACTAAACGAACACAGCCAATGCACCGAATGAAACACACAAGATCTGCTGAACAAGCAATCAAACACACGAGAGGCACAAGGCTTTTAGGTGGTTCGGTCAATCCGACCTACGTCCACCCCACATTCAACTCGAATGTGGATTACTGCTGATACACAGCTTCAATCTGCTGGGCTCTACAGCTTGCCAACAACGGCTGGGGCTTACAGCTTATCCCGACCAGAGGAGCACCCTCTGCAACAGCTGAGCATCACAGCTTGCTCTGCTGGGCACTACAGCTTAGCCGACCAAAGGAACACCTCTGCAACCCGCTGCCTCACAGCTTGAAACCGCTGACTAACAGCTTCATAGAACAAGAGTTTTCAAAGAGAAAATAGCAAGACTGAAAACAAACAAAACACACAATCGAATGGAAGAAAACTAAAACGACTGTAGCTCAAAGTTGAGCAATATCAGCTCTGGTAACTGAACCAAGAGACTGATTCACAAGCTCTCACAATAACTCTCTCAACTCATCTCCTCTCTCTTTCTTCTTCTCTCCTTTTCTTCTTCTCTGCTTTTCTTCTCTCACAGTGGATCTCGGTGGCTGCTGCTTCGGACTGGATGTATATACTTCACCAACTTCGATCAGCCTTTACAGAAGATGAAGACTGATATATATAACAGCAGCAGGTGGATAAGGGTGCGTGGCTTCCACGTTTTCCCGCCCAAGGAATTCTCCAGATTCGAGGTGCTTCCATCCACGTGGCAGCATCTGGTCACCTCGTCCTCCTGGGATCACGAGCCATGTCAGCAATCTCAGTAGAGAATCCCTGTTAGACAGAGTATCGGATGATCAGATTAAATAACAACTCTGTATAGACTTATCAGAAGAACTGCGTTGAATAGACTTCATATAAGTGAAAGCTATGTACAGACTTGCTGTATGAAGCAACCGCTGTACAGACTTAGGTGATATGAAGACTGTCAATGTAGAGACTAAGTGAAGATCAATGCAATGTGTAGACATCATGAATGAAGATGCAATTTGTAGACTTCAGTGAGAAGATGCAATGTGTAGACTTCAGTGAGACTCAAATTGAATACAAGCGATGTATAGACTTTGCCAGGGCATGCACAATACAATGCGTTGACGCTTCACTACATGCCAATGCACTGCGTTGACGCAATACAATGTGACTTTGCCAGGGCATGCACAATGCAATGCGTTGACGCTTCACTACATGCCAATGCACTGCGTTGACGCAATACAATGTGACTTTGAATGCTGTGAACAACAAGGCATGCTGTACAGACTTTGATATAAAGCATGTAATGCAATATGGACAATGTATACACTTAGCCTTTGAGGAACGATGTATAGACTTAGAACGTGAAGACAGGCTGTATATACTTGAAGAATAAGCTAGTGTATAGACTTGAAACATCTGAACCAATGTACAGACTTGTAGATGTGAAGCCAATGTACAGACTTTGAGCTTCAAAGCACAATGTGCAGACTTTACCACTGTATAGACTTGAGGCTCTGAACGTAGGTAAAGACTGGCAGTCCAATGTATAGACTTGGAGTGAAGCTAAAGTAGCGAACGTAGGAAAAGGTTGGAATGTATGGACTTACGTTCGATCAGCAATGTATAGACTTCACAGAGATTTTAACAGGAGAGTGTATAGACTTGGTGCCTTGAAGGCAATGTACAGACTTTGAGAGCACAGTCCAGTGTATAGACTTGAAACTGTGAGACGCTGACTGAGACGATCGGCTGTACAGACTTGAGAGTGCAACGAATGGACTTTGAAACGCAAAGGCTGTACAGACATGAATGAGACGCTGCATGAGACGATGCAGCTACAGTGATGTACAGACTTTAGGTGAATACCAATGTATGGACTTCGAATATGAAGACGCTAAGAAAGACGATCCAACGTATAGACTTTGAAGAAATGAGGCGATGTGCATACTTGCTGAGTTGACGCTGCAGCCCAATGAGTTGACGCATTCCAATGTACAGACTTTCCTTAGACTCTAAATGAGACGGACAGTGTATAGACTATGCAATGCACTGTTAATGTATGAACTTTGAACAATGCAGTGTATAGACATGTGAATCTGCAAAGAACACTCAGGCAAATTGATAACACACATTCATCAATCACAGACAATCTGATAACATAAGTACATCAAAACATAAACAGTGTTGCCAATCAATCAAAATAATGTGTTTCCATATGAAGTAAAGTTACATGTCAACACCATCAACACAGAGGAGTCACAACAATCTCCCCCTTTTTGATGATGGCAACCCCCTATCATATAGAGTAGCAACATCCTGTTATACAGATGCATTTTTGATGAAAGACATGATTTGTTATTCAGATTGTTATGAATGACATGCTGCATGCTACAAAATGTAAGCAAATCCCTGCTAACAGAATTTCCCCCTTTGCCATACCAGGATGCAGAGGCATACACTCCCCCTAAATGCAGAATTCTCAATTCAGAATTCTCCCCCTGAACAGAAGGAATGAATTCAGACAATATTCTCCCCCTTTGCCATCAACAAATAGGAGGGAAAGTGAGTGTAAGGGAAGGAAAAAGAAAGTTCAGCTGACTGGCATTCTTAGCAAGTAGTTCAGAAATTAAGCAACTAAAGCACAGAACCTTCAGTCATATGAACTGAGAAACGGCTTAGAAATTGAAATTCTGGTTTAAAGGTTATAAAAATGAGAGTTCATGCACTACAGTCATTGGATAAGGTAGATGTGCATGATAAAATAATAAACCAGAGTCATATTTACATGAGAGATTCAGTTTCAGAATATCTTACTTTCATAGACTCAGTAGAATGTGTTAAGAGAAACTATGTCATGTATTGAAATTAAACAATTGACATCCATGAAATTTCTTTGATGGAACAGCATTTTGCAGTATTATTTCATTTAGGGCATTCAGGTACCAAAAGTCTTTTTGCGTAAGGGTATACGTTTATCAGACGCCAATACCCCTAGATACTCAACATGATGGACCATCTTGCCTATGATCAGATTCAGTAGAATTGATTGACACCTTTTTGTGTGAGGGTACACGTTTATTAGACGTTAGTTACCCCCAGGTACTCAGTGAAAACAACCTACTGTTTTGATCATTTTATACAGAGATAGCTGATACACCTCATGACATGAGTGGTGTCCATTTCTTTTATGGATCACTCAGTTTCTCAGTGATTTACCAGTCATTGCTCTGTCAATGCTATTTTTCAAATGATTTTCAATGTTTTTCAATATCTTTCTTAGCTGCCCTTTATTTGTTTCAGAATGACTTGTTTAAGGACAATACACATACCTAGCTTCTCTAACATGATTTCAGATGAGTTTTCAGATTTCAGATATAATTAGCTTTGTCTGACATGAATAAGATAAGGTTGAGAGCTTTATCAATTTTTAGCATCCTTATTTACTGATTGTAGTATTTCAACTCTAAAGATTATAAATCTTAAACCATTAAGTCAGTCTTTAAACAATTAAAGTTCTTATGAAAGAAAAAATCTATTTTCTATAGCTTAATATTAGAACTGACTAAAAGATTGCCATACTGTCAGACTCAATCATTCAGAGTCAAGAATTGAATAGACAGCGTCGACGCTGGGAGTTCAAGGCATCTACGCATCAGTTGAAGAGGCAACAGTATAAGACACTGAGATAGTGTCAGTGCGTTGACTCCATGCTATTGCAGCGTCAACTCATCAGAATAAAGAGACAGAGATATTCACAGATCTAGTTCACTGCGTCAACGCCACATTATAGCAGCGTCGACGCAGCAGTTCACCTTGAAATCCTGACAAGACTCCCCCTGTCTATATGCATGCAATTTTTGCAAAAGATGACAGATCAGATGAATTTTTGAAGTTCATGCTTACTCAGACTATCTTAACGTGCAGTATGACCCATGCAGAAATATGGACATATCATGCATCTAGACATATATATGCAACGATGATCATGAGTGCAATAAAAAATATGAGAGTCATGCATTATCATAAGTCTGTTGCACAATGTTTATTCAATCTATCAACAGCAAGTCCAAATCAGAAGTTTATTCAAAGTAGCTCAAAAGTTTTATTCAAGTCAACAAAGAGTTCATTCATTATGCTGAAATTTACACAAGCTAAGTTCTCTTCTAAAAAATTTAAAATTTTCATTTCCAAGTGGCTTAGTAAAGATATCAGCAACTTGTTTGTCTGTATCAATGAAGTCCAGTTCAATTTCCTTTTTGTTCACAGCATCTCTTAGAAAATGATGTTTTATTTCTATGTGCTTAGTCCTAGAATGATGAACAGGATTTTTAGCAAGGCATATGGCACTAGTATTATCACATAGAATTGGAATACATTCCAGTTTTATCTGATAATCATCTAGTTGGTGCTTAATCCAAAGTACTTGGGCAGGACAATTACCTGCTGCAACATATTCAGCTTCAGCTGTAGACAATGCTACAGTGTGTTGCTTCTTAGATGCCCAAGATACTAGACAGCCACCAAGGAATTGACAATAGCCACTAGTGCTTTTTCTATCTACTCGACATCCAGCATAATCAGCATCAGTGTAAGCTAGAAGCTCTAACTCACACCTAGCAGGATACCATAATCCTAGCTCTTGGGTGCCTAGCAGATATCTAAAAATCATTTTCACTGCTTTAAAATGATTTTCTTTAGGACTGGGCTGAAATCTAGCACATTATCCTACAGCGAATTGAATATCAGGCCTAGATGCTGTTAAGTAAAGAAGGGATCCGATCATACCTCTGTATAACTTCTGGTCAAATGGGTTACCTTTAGTGTCTTCATCTAAGCTTGTAGAGGTACCCATTGGAGAAGCTATCTCTTTAAGGTTATCCATCTTATATTTCTTGAGTAGATCCCTTGTGTACTTGGACTGAGTGATAAACATTCCTTCCTTTGTTTGTGTAATCTGCAGTCCAAGAAACAATTTGAGCTCACCCATTGAGCTCATTTCAAACTCATTAGTCATGGTTTTAGAAAATTCTTCACACAATTTGGGGTTAGTTGACCCAAAAATTATATCATCCACATAAATCTGTACAATAAGAATTTCAGAATGACTCACCTTTGTAAACAAGGTCTGATCAACTACTCCTCTAGTGAAATTTTGATCAGTGAGGAACTTGCTCAACCTGTCGTACCAAGCTCTGGGAGCTTGCTTAAGACCATAGAGAGCTTTATTTAATTTGTAAACATGATTAGGGAAATCTAGACATTCAAATCCAGGGGGCTGTCTAACATAGACATCCTCATTAATTTCCCCATTCAAGAATGCAGATTTTACATCCATCTGCTGGAGGATTATACCTTGAGAACATGAATAAGCTAATAAAATTCTAACAGCTTCTAATCTGGCTACAGGGGCAAATGACTCTTCAAAGTCAATACCAAACTCCTGGTTGTACCCCTGAGCAACAAGTCTGGCTTTATTTTTAACAATATTCCCTAATTCATCAGATTTATTCCTGAAAACCCACCTAGTCCCTATGACTGTTCCATGATCAGGAGGTGGGACCAAGTGCCACACCTTGTTCCTGTCGAACTGATTAAGCTCCTCATGCATGGCATTAATCCAATGCATATCCTTGAGGGCACAATCAATGGACTTGGGTTCAATTTGAGAGACAAGAGCATATGCATTTAATTCATGTTGAATTCTCAGGTGGCCTCTAGTCCTAGGGGGGTCATGCAGATTTCCAATTACATTATCTACAGGATGATCTTTAAGATATCTAATGTTAACAATTGAATTGTCATGTGTTTGATTTACCTCCCCCTGAACTGTAGGCTCCTCTTCATTAAGTTCTGTATGTCCTTCTTCATCCTCGGATTTATCTTCAGGATCTCCTTCCTTCAAGATTTCACCATTGTCTTCATTCCTGCATTGACCAATGTTAGAATTTACCAAGGATTCATCAAAAACTATGTGTGGAGATTCTTCAACAGTTTTAGAGTTCAGATTGTACACTCTATATGCTCGGGTATTTTCAGAATAACCAAAAAGATTCCTGGTTCACCTTTAGGTTCAAATTTATCAAGATCTCTTTTATCATTTATATGAATAAAACATTTGCAACCAAAAACCTTGAAATGAGCAATAGAATGTTTCTTACCCTTTAAGATCTCATATGGTGTTTGCTGGGTAGAAGGTCTTACCATGACTCTGTTAATTACATAACAGGCAGTGTTCACTGCTTCAGCCCAAAATTTCCTTGGTAGACCACCTTCAACAAGAAGTGTATGACCCATCTCCACTAGGGTTCTGTTCCTTCTCTCCACAACCCCATTCTGCTCAGGTGTCCTTGGTGAGGAGTACCTATGGTTGATTCCATTTGACCTGCAGAGTTCATCAAACTGTGAGTTTTCAAACTCACCTCCATGATCAGTCAAAATGTTTTCAATTTTCTGATTTATTTTAACATAGAACTCCTGAAATTCTGAGAATGCATCACTCTTATTAGATAAGAAATAAACCCAAATATACCTAGAAAAGTCATCTACCATGACAAACCCATACCTCCTTCCTGATAAGCTGACAGATCTGGTTGGCCCAAAAAGATCCATGTGTATCAGCTCATAGGGTTTGGAAGATAGATTTTCAGTTCTAGACTTAAATGACTTTCTAGTTATCTTTGATTGAGTGCATGCATCACAGATTTTATTTTCTTTCTTGAAGGAAACTTCAGGAAGTCCTCTAACCATGCTATGCTTGTTTAGTTTATGCAAAATGGTATAACTAGCATGGCCTAACCTACGATGCCATAAAAATGCTAAATCTTCTTTATTGGCAGTAAGACATAGGTTAGAATGCTGAATATCATCTAGATCTATCATGTATGTGTTATTTATTCTTTTTCCAGAGAATTTTATAATTTCTGAATCAGGTTCAAAAACCTTGTAGCATTGAGAATCAAATAAAACCTTATGACCCTTATCATACAACTAGCTGATACTAAGTAAATTGTAAGCTAACCCTTCAACCAGTATAACATCATCAATGCAGCAGGTAGAACACTTACCTACCTTACCTGATCCAATGATCCTACCCTTTGTGTTGCTTCCAAAGGTGACAAGGCCTCCTAGCTTTTCAGTTAGCATACAAAACTTGGCCTTATCTCCTGTCATATGCCTGGAGCAGTCACTGTCCAAGTACCACAAGTTGCTCTTGGCTGCCAGGCATACCTGCACACACAATTATGGCAAAGAGTTTGGAACCCAAGTCTGATTGGGCTCCAATGCAGATGAAGTGCAAGTAAAGAAAGAAAGCATGGTTTTGGGAATCCACATTTGTTTGAAGCAGTTCTGTTCAGTGGATTTTCTAGATTTCTTTTTGTTTTGCTTTTTCTTGTTGACTTTCTTCTTATATGCACCAACAGAGTTATTCACAGAATTGTTGTTATTGTGCCAATGCTTCGGCCAGGTTGCATTCATAAAGTTTTGGCCATAGTAGTTCCTGGGCTGGCTGTGGAAATGTTGGTAATTCCTAGGCATCCGACTACCATACCCATTTTCCCAATTTCTGACATAGGGTCTGTAAAAGTGTGTAGGTTGATGAACATACCCTGTATACATCCCTTGAATTCTAGTCCACCCACGCCCATTAGGATAGATTGGCTGTGTGGGGTAGTGGGACTGAACTCTAGGTGGATTGAATTTGTTAGGCTGACTTCTGAAAATATTTTGTCTTCCCTGCACCCTTGACCCTGCTGACCTATTCATAGGTTTTGGTTGGGTCCTTTTCTGTGATGATGGTGGTGAAGACTTTTTGGCATTGACATGGGGTTTGTTTACCTGAACAGGCTGACCCCTAACCTTGGGTTGAGCACTAGAGCTAGGTTTGGAAGTCCCAATTATACTAGGCTCACCTACTTTCTGTTTGCCCTTCTCCTCTGCATTTAACCTTTTCAGATTCAAATTTGTCTTTACATCATTATTAGAATTCATGTTGATCAGAGGTCTTTTCTCCTTTTGTGCAACAAAGGAAATAGTTTTCATTCCAAAGCTTTTAGTTGCACTAGAGTTGAATCCTAGGCCCTCTCTTCTGAAATTTACCTTTGACCCAATAATGCATCTAAATTTTCAGATCCTTGGGTCATTTTCTCAATTATTTTTAGCTTATCCTCATTATCTTTCTAAACTTCATCAATAGATTTTTTCAACTCATTATTCACATTGAGGACAGCTTCATAGTTTTTAGAAACAATTTTTATCTCATTTTCATAATTCTGAATTTTCAGTTTCCATGCATCAATTTCATTGTCTAATCTCACATTTTCTTCCTTAGAAATTTTCAGTTCTTTATTGATTTCTTCAACTTCAGAACATGTGAGTTTCAGCTTACTATTCTCAGTTTCTAAGCAGGCAATTTTATCAGACAATGAAGTATCATTTTGCATGATTTTAATTTTTCTTCGTAGATGCATGTTTTCTTTTCTGACCTCATCTACTCTATCAGTAAGTTCATCATAAGCAACCATCCAATCAGTAATAGTAAAATTTTCATAGCGAGAGGATACCTCATCAGATTCTTCCTCTCTATCTTCTGAGCTGGTTGCCATGAGACAGATTGGCTTCTCAGCTTCAACTTCACTGTCCGAAGTGACACTCAAAGATCCCTCATCCTCATCACTCCAGGTACTCACCATAGCTTTCCCTTTTGTGTTCTTCTTCTTGGACTTATCCTTGAGGTTCTGATTTGTCAGACATTCAGCTTTAAAGTGACTCGCCTTCCTGCATTGATAGCAAATATTAGTTTCAGCTTTCTTTACAGGGTTTGATTTATACCTTGTGTCTCGGCGACCACTGTTGGGATTTCTTCGGCTGAATCTTCTTCCTTCCTTCTTGAGAAATCTCCGAAATTCCCTAGTAATCATGGCAATATCAGCATTTGCCACTTCTTCTTCAGACAAGCTCTCTTCAGTTGATGATCCGTTGGGGCTGGATCGACTGGATCTGCTAGCACCAGCCTTCAGAGCTATAGGCTTCCTCTTTCTGTCAGCCTCCTCTATCTTCGGCATATTCATCTCATAAGCCATTAGAGATCCGATCAGCTCATCTGCCTTAGTATTGTGCAGATCTCTTGACTCTTCCATAACTGTGGCCTTGGTGTGCCAAATAGGAGTCAAGGATCGCAAAATCTTCCTGACTACATCATACTCAGAATATTTTTTCCCGAAGCCTCTGAGACCATTTGTGATAATAGTCAGCTGAGCATACATTTCTTTGATCGTCTCATTAGGCTTCATCTTGAAAGCTTCGTATTCTGAAACCAGTAGATTAGTCTTAGTCTCTCTGACTTGTGAAGTCCCCTCATAGATGACTTCAAGTGCATCCCACATTTCCTTCACTGACGAGCAGGCAGATATTCGTGAGAACTCGGTGGGATGTAGAGAGCACTGGATTGCATTGATTGCACTCCAGTTGAGCGTGGACCTTCTAATTTCCTCCTTGGTCCATACATCTTCATTTGGGGACAGCTCGAAAGGTCCCTTACTGACCACCTTCCAAATTTCATAATCTTTAGCCCTCAAGAATACCTACATACGGTGCTTCCAGTATGCGTAGTTGGTTCCATCGAAGTACGGGGGCTTGGATGTGGAGTGTCCTTCAGCTATCATCCCTCTTCCGTCCATCTGTGCTTATCCTCTTCCGGCGGTAAGTCCCTGTAGAAGAGTCTAGCTCTGATACCAAATGTTGAAGTTAGATGGAAGGCTCTATCACCACAGGATGTGGATCTAGAGGGGGGGTGAATAGATCAACTGGCTATTTAAAAATTTAGGCCTAGAATCAAATGTGGAATTAGAAGAACACTAAACGAACACAGCCAATGCACCGAATGAAACACACAAGATCTGCTGAACAAGCAATCAAACACACGAGAGGCACAAGGCTTTTAGGTGGTTCGGTCAATCCGACCTACGTCCACCCCACATTCAACTCGAATGTGGATTACTGCTGAAACACAGCTTCAATCTGCTGGGCTCTACAGCTTGCCAACAACGACTGGGGCTTACAGCTTATCTCGACCAGAGGAGCACCCTCTGCAACAGCTGAGCATCACAGCTTGCTCTGTTGGGCACTACAGCTTAGCCGACCAAAGGAACGCCTCTACAACCCGCTGCCTCACAGCTTGAAACCGCTGACTAACAGCTTGATAGAATAAGAGTTTTCAAAGAGAAAATAGCAAGACTGAAAACAAACAAAACACACAATCGAATGGAAGAAAACCAAAATGACTGTAGCTCAAAGTTGAGCAATATTAGCTCTGGTAACTGGACCAAGAGACTGATTCACAAGCTCTCACAATAACTCTCTCAACTCATCTCCTCTCTCCTTCTTCTTCTCTCCTTTTCTTCTTCTCTGCTTTTCTTCTCTCACAGTGGATCTCGGTGGCTGCTGCTTCAGACTGGATGTATATACTTCGCCAACTTCGATCAGCCTTTACAGAAGATGAAGACTGATATATATAACAGCAGCAGGTGGATAAGGGCGCGTGGCTTCCACGTTTTCCCGCCCAAGGAATTCTCCAGATTCGAGGTGCTTCCATCCACGTGGCAGCATCTGGTCACCTCGTCCTCCTAGGATCACGAGCCATGTCAGCAATCTCAGTAGAGAATCCCTGTTAGACAGAGTATCGGATGATCAGATTAAATAACAACTCTGTATAGACTTATCAGAAGAACTGCGTTGAATAGACTTCATATAAGTGAAAGCTATGTACAGACTTGCTGTATGAAACAACCGCTGTACAGACTTAGGTGATATGAAGACTGTCAATGTAGAGACTAAGTGAAGATCAATGCAATGTGTAGACATCATGAATGAAGATGCAATGTGTAGACTTCAGTGAGAAGATGCAATGTGTAGACTTCAGTGAGACTCAAATTGAATACAAGCGATGTATAGACTTTGCCAGGGCATGCACAATGCAATGCGTTGACACTTCACTACATGCCAATGCACTGCGTTGACGCAATACAATGTGACTTTGCCAGGGCATGCACAATGCAATGCGTTGACGCTTCACTACATGCCAATGCACTACGTTGACGCAATACGATGTGACTTTGAATGCTGTGAACAACAAGGCATGCTGTATAGACTTTGATATAAAGCATGTAATGCAATATGGACAATGTATACACTTAGCCTTTGAGGAACGATGTATAGACTTAGAACGTGAAGACAGGCTGTATATACTTGAAGAATAAGCTAGTGTATAGACTTGAAACATCTGAACCAATGTACAGACTTGTAGATGCAAAGCCAATGTACAGACTTGTAGATGTGAAGCCAATGTACAGACTTTGAGCTTCAAAGCACAATGTGCAGACTTTACCACTGTATAGACTTGAGGCTCTGAACATAGGTAAAGACTGGCAGTCCAATGTATAGACTTGGAGTGAAGCTAAAGTAGCGAACGTAGGAAAATGTTGGAATGTATGGACTTACGTTCGATCAGCAATGTATAGACTTCACAGAGATGTGAACAGGAGAGTGTATAGACTTGGTGTCTTGAAGGCAATGTACAGACTTTGAGAGCACAGTCCAGTGTATAGACTTGAAACTGTGAGACGCTGACTGAGACGATCGGCTGTACAGACTTGAGAGTGCAACGAATGGACTTTGAAACGTAAAGGCTATACAGACTTGAATGAGACGCTGCATGAGACGATGCAGCTACAGTGATGTACAGACTTTAGGTGAATACCAATGTATGGACTTCGAATATGAAGACGCTAAGAAAGATGATCCAGCGTATAGACTTTGAAGAAATGAGGCGATGTGCATACTTGCTGAGTTGACACTGCAGCCCAATGAGTTGACGCATTCCAATGTACAGACTTTCCTTAGACGCTAAATGAGACGGACGGTGTATAGACTATGCGATGCACTGTTAATGTTTGAACTTTGAACAATGCAGTGTATAGACATGTGAATCTGCAAAGAACACTCAGGCAAATTGATAACACACATTCATCAATCACAGACAATCTGATAACATAAGTACATCAAAACATAAACAGTGTTGCCAATCAATCAAAACAATGTGTTGCCATATGAAGTAAAGTTACATGTCAACACCATCAACACAGAGGAGTCACAATAACTTTTGCCTATCTTGTGCCATTTTCATTCTTTCTTGAATGATCTTGATATTTTCTGTAGAGTTCCTGATGAGATCAGGGCCTAGGAATTATCTTTCCCCTATTTCACTCCAACATATTTGTGATCGACAACTTTTTCCATATAAAGCTTCAAAAGGTGTCATTTGTATGCTGGCCTGGTAACTATTGTTATATGCAAACTCTACTAGAGGCAAATGATCATGCCAACTACCTCCAAAGTCAATAACACAAGTCTTGAGTATATCTTCTACTACCTGATTTGTTCTTTCCGTTTGACCATCTGTTTGTGGATGAAAAGCTGTGCTGAAATTCAATCTAGTCCCTAGTGACTATTGTAGACCCTTCCAGAACTGTGATGTGAATCGAGGATCTTTATCAGATATAATAGTGACTGGGACACCATGTAGTCTGACAATCTCCTTTATGTATAATGCTGCTAGAATATCCACAGACCAACGACTCTTTATTAGTATGAAGTGTGCGGATTTAGTCAATCGGTCTATGATTACCCATATTCCATCGTGTCCACCTCTTGTCTTAGGTAAACCCATAATAAAGTCCATCCCCATACTCTCCCATTTTCATTCGGGAATACTCAAGGGGTGTAATTTACCTGCGAGTCTAAAATGTTCTACTTTTACTTGTTGGCAGGTGAGACAATGGGATACGAAATCAGCTATTTCTCTCTTCATGTTGGGCCACCAGAAATTTCTTTTGAGATCTTGATACATCTTTGTTCCTCCTGGATGAATTGTGTATTTGGAATTATGCGCTTCATCTAGGATCAGTTTCTCCGTAGCCTCATGATCTGGTACACATATTCGGCCCTTGAATAACAATCTTCAGTCATTGGAAATAGAAAAATCCGGTCTTTGTTCAATATTGGCCTTAACTTCCAATAATATAGGATCATCATTTTACAGTTTGACCAGATCTTCTATCAATATAGGTTGAGCTCGGATATTAGCTATAAAAAAATCTTCTTCCTTTATGTCTATATCTAAGTTCAACTGAGCAAATTAGGGAACAAGGTTAGTTACACTAATCATAAGACTTGATAGCATACCCATTTGGTTTTCTGCTGAGTACATCTTCTACAGCATTAGCCTTGTCAGGATGATATTGAATAGCAAAATCAATGTCTTTGAGATATTCTAACCACCTCCTCTGCCTCATGTTAAGCTCTTTTTGAGAGAATAAGTATTTCAAACTTTTGTGGTCCGAGTATACTGTGAAATTTTCTCCATAAAGGTAATGACGCCAAATTTTCAAGGAGAAAATAACTGCTGCCAATTCCAAATCTTGTATACGATAATTTTCTTCGTGACATTTTAGTTGTCGAGAAGAATAACAGATTACTTTTCCACTCTACATGAGAACGCATCCTAAGCCAATGCCAAACACATCCGTATACACTTCGAATCCACAATCTTCCATTGGTAGTGATAAACTAGGAGCTGTTGTAAGATGATTCTTAAGACTTTGAAAGCTCTTTTCACAGTCCTTTGACCAGACAAAAGGGTTTTCTTTTCTTGTGAGTCTAGTTAAAGGAACCGTAATTTTTGAGAAGTCCTTAATGAATCTCCTATAGTAACCTGCTAAACCCAGAAAGCTTCTTACTACTGATACAGTCGTTGGCCGACTCCAATTCTTGACAGCTTCTACCTTAGAAGGATCCATAGCAATACCTTCTTCTGAAATAATGTGGCCTAGGAATGAGACTTCCTCGAGCCAGAATTCACACTTATTGAGTTTGGCATAAAGCTTGTGTTCTCTAAGTGTTTGTAAAGCTATTCTCAAATGTTGTTCATGTTCCTCTTTTGTCTTGGAACAGATCAAGATATCGTCAATGAAGACAACGATAAACTGGTCCAGATATGGCTGGAAGATATTGTTCATAAGTTGCATGAATGCTGCTGCGGCATTAGTTAACCCAAACGGCATCACTACGAATTCATAGTGGCCATAACGTCTTCGAAAAGTTGATTTATAAATATCCTCTTCTTTAATTCTAAGCTGATGATAACCTGATATGAGGTCAATCTTAGAGAAATATTCTGCTCCCGAAAGATGATCGAAGAGTTCATCAATACGCGGCAACGGATACTTGTTCTTAATTGTGAGTTGATTCAGTCGCCGGTAATCGATGCATAGCCTGAGAGAAATATAACAACTTGTTATTTCTCATGAAATGAGAAATCAATCTTAAAGCTAATTAATTATCTTATCCCGGGCTCTACCCAATTCTTACATGGGTATGGAATTTCTTCCTTAGTTCATAGGTAGGGGTCCTTAAACCTTAGACTTATCCTATGACATGATTCTTTTTCCTAAGTCTTGAGACTTAGGCTCTGATACCAACTTAACTGTCACGCCCCGAGCTTTTATGACAGCGGAAGACTCGCTCGAGAAACGTGAACAGCCGGCATGGTAAGCCTCTTGCAAGTAAGAACGATCAGAGCGCAAGATAATCACATACATAAATGCAATTGCACAATATTTACTCAAACTCCAACTTTGTTTCATAATAATCAAATTCAATACTCAAATACAATCATTAATTCCACTTATTCCAATATACCAGACTCAAGAAAATAGGAAAATTACACAGACTCAATCTAAACAATTTAGACTTCCTAAGTCTTCACTCTCATCTTGACAATACTTTCATTCGCTCTCGGACCCGCAACTTGTATAACCTGAATCTGAATTCGAATCACTTCCATCTCCTGAAAAGATTGGAAATAGGTTATGAGCACACTTGCCCAGTAGGTATCTTCGCATCAACATGAAGGCACTATTAAAGTAATTAACAATTTAGCTCTAAATAATAAGGTAGAATCATACGAATGCGATCAATCACACGATTAAACCAGGTAACAAGACAATCATGTAAGATAGAATGAGAGCAAGTATGAACTAGCAAGAACGAAATAAGAACATGATATGGCCTTTCATGAACAAGAATGTAACGAGAATGTACTAGCAAGCCACATAATCATAACTCCAGTATCTTTTGTTTATGAGCAAGTACCTCGTGAATTTCTGTGGAATATCAAGAAAGTCAAGTATCAATCATGCTGTATTGTGTTGTGGATTTTCACTTATTTATAAAGAAAGTACTCCCAGCGCAATGCGACGCCAGTAGCATCATACCCCATGGTTTATAATAGTATGTTTCCGACAATCAGTCGAGGGGACTAGCATAGAGCCCTTGAACATAATCAGTGCTCGATCGTATCTTCAAGTATAAATCAAGTTTTATCCACGCATATAACAATAAAGTATGGCCAAGAACGTACAATTCCAACAAGCTCTTGATACCGATAATTCAATAAATGATTGCTTCAATAAGAATCATGAGAAATCAAGAATGACTTAAGCAAGGTTATGCTTATGGAAATAAATCGGTAGCATAACGATACATTTTTTATCTTACATTCATTATATTAGGTTTCTTAATCAACATGATAAGTTCTAGATCATCAAGAGTCTATTTAGAACCTTGGAATATCAACCCTTGGTCAATCCTTGGGTTAAAATACTCAAGTAGTGTGACGGTCGTGTACTAGGCCGTTACATGATGTGACGCTCCAGTATTAGGCCGTTACATTAGTCTGAATCCAGAACTAAGAAATCGGACTCAGTTGAATGTGACGGTCGTACATTAGGCCGTTAGATGCTCCTGACGGTCAAGTGTAGAGTCGTTACATTACCGATAACCAAAAACATCGATAGTGTAATCTAATCAATGGGCTTTAATGGTACAACCAACTCGGTGTCCTAGTGGGAATCCCAGGCTCGCGGAGAATTACGGAGGCCTTGAAACAAGATTTCTTAGACCATTGGAAGGAATATCCAATAGAGAGGTCCTCATGTCCAAGAATAGTGTTCCTATAATGCAAAGTGAACTAAATGGACAACATACCGAAATATGCGTCATATACTTAAAGAAATGACTCTATAGATGGAAAAGAATGTGTAACAATGTGAAACCATGAGAAAACTCCGTCAATACAACATTTGGAAAAATCATGATTTAGAATACAAAACTATAGAGTTTTAGCCTATGAAATTAACATAACTTAAAATAATCCTAAGACACATTAACCATGTAATTTGGTTATGAATCAGTAACTAAACTTGAAGTCATGATAACAGGTCCATCTTAGCTATCTAAGCTTATTTATAAGTAAACCTTAACTGGTTATCATTCTGCCTCGGGCTGACAGAACACAGTGCCTGACGGTCTAGGATAGGCGCGTTACAGTATTGTGACGGTTTATCGAGGGGCCGTTACAGTGGTGTAACGCTCCTGCTATGGTGTGTCAGTGACAATAGAAGAAATAAAAACACAACAGAATGTGACGGTTTATCGTAAGGCCGTTACATGCATGTGACGGTCTCACGTTAGTGCGTCAGAGAACCTGCTGGAAGTAAACTAAAGTGAAGGTTTATGAAAACATAACATGCCTGAAAATCAATATATTACCACTATCCTAGTCATGATAACGATGCATAGGCCAACTATATGCAAGGGTTTAGTGAATAGACAAGATAATACCTTTTATTTTTCATTTAGGGCTAAGAGATGCATGAATGTATAAAACTATGAAATCATGAAATTCTTAGTCTATAATGCATGAAATCAAGCACAATCAGAGGGCTTTTATCTCTAACAAGTTGTTTTTGCCAATCATGAGATAACCTACCTCTTTTAAGACCTTCAAACTTCGACTTTAATGTTAGGTGCTACCCTTAGACCCTTGTACTTCTTGTGATAAATCAGCAACTTCAATCTGCTCTATTTCCTCAGCCTCTTGACCTAAGGATGTGAAATTTTGAGGGTAAGGATATGAGACTATTGGGTACAAAAAGTTCTAAAGGATTAAACTCTAATTACCTCGTTTAGACGTCTTAATCTCTGGATCTTCAGGGTTCTTGCGTTCAGATTCCTGGATTACTAAGGTTGAATCAGCAACTTTGGAAGCTTCTATCTTCTTGGTTGCTTGGTCTCCTAGCACGAAATTTGAAGAACTATTAGTCTATAATATACTAAACAAAATCTTCTAAAGAACTTACCCGAAATTATGACTCCTTACCTTAATTCTTCACGGGCCAAAAGTAAGGGTCGCTCAATTCAGAACTAGGTCCTATTTATAGGGTTTTGGTTAGGATTTGAAGATTAGATCGACTCTAGAGTCCTTAATTTGTCAGAACATAATCCCTAAGAGTCCTTAGCAATGTTATAAGCATTCCCAAATCGATCTCTTGTAGATAGGATTTCAAAGTTCCAATCTCCTTGCAATTTCCTCACCTTACGGAATCTGCAGGATGTAACGGTCGTGTCTAGGTGCGTTACAGGGCTGTGGCGGTCGCCTGATAGACCGTTACATGTAACGTATATAGAGTTTCAATTTGATAAAACTCTTTTATTCGTTTATCCATATAATTATCTTATATAATTAGTATTAATCCTTAAAATACGTGAATAAGCCAATTACCCTTCTAGAATTTGGGCCAAACTTGATGGGCTTGGTCCATAAACCTTTTGGACAATTATTAGATAGGGTAAGTTAACTAATTAGCCTTTTTGAGCCTTATATTGACTTATTAATCTAATAACCCCTTCATTAATTTATTTAAGCCATTATAATTTTCCAGAAAATTATTTTATAATTCAAAAATTATTTATATATTCTGGGGCACTACAGAGGGAGTGGAGGAGCTAGAGGGCCGTCTGGAGGCGGCTTTCGAGCGGGCTGAGGAGAGGGAGGCAGAGTTGGCCGACACGGTATGGCTTGAGCACTTTTGTTTATAAAGCTTTTTATCTATTGATTTGTCTTCCCTAACTTGTGTATCTGTGCATGTTAACTCCTGTACTGGAGGGAGCTAGATGCTAGCCTGGCCTCTCGGTGAGAGCTGGAGGGACGCATCGAGGACTTGACACCCCGCCTCGACGAGGTGGAGACTGATGAGAGGCTATGGGGTCGCCTTGCCAAGATAAAGGAGCAAGAGGCCGAGGCTCGGGCTCGAGAGATGGAGGCGGTGGTCCGAGAGGGGCGAGCTCTTGATCAGTTGAAGGCCCTGCGACTGCGGGTATTGCGGAAGTACTAGAGCAGGGGCGCTCTGGGAGAGGCTGCGAGTGGACATGCTACTCCCTCAGATTCAGTGTACACCGGTGGGACCTTGAACTTCTCACTGAGGGAGCTCATGGAGTTGGGTGCCTCTCTTCCAGAGATGCCACAGCCAGCTCAGCCAGCGGCCTTGGGAGCTTCGCGACCTTCGAGGTCAGGATAGAGACAAGATCGGGACGAGGACGAGGTGAGCAGCCGGCATAGCCGGCCCTGCACTGATGAGCAGAGAGATAGAGTAGAGTAGAGAGGTGACTGTGTTGTACACCAGGGGTATGCCCCAGGAATTTTGTGATGCGGGACGAGACCACGGACACGACAAGCTCGTGACTGCCCCTTAACGAGGGAAGCGTCGGATGTACGCGGTTGAGAAACCGGCAATGAGCTAGGGTGATCAGCTCTCTTTTGTGCCCGGATCGGGTCACGGGACGGTCACGTACTCTCTCGTAGCAGCGGTAATGAACATATAAAGTGAGCTAGATATCCCTACACATGCTCTCTAGCAGCGGCATAAACAAATATATATGAAGTAAGCAAAATGCCGAGAAGGGAGCGAAAACGATACCTCCACGCGCTCGGCGTGGGGACGACGGACCCGGCCGAAACTCGTACTCCTGGGATAATTAATACACCATATTACAGCGAATGAATTACTGCCCACTCCACGCAGGGAGGTAAAGGGCTACACAATGGGGTCCGAGAGGACCGAATTCGGGTTGACGGGCGGCTTCTCGCGCTGTTTCGGCAACACCCGAACACGTGACGGTGGGGCCCACGTGCTGTCCAGAGGGGCCGTGTGAGACCCGGTGGCACCGCTGTAGTGGAGGATGCCTGGAAGGGTGCTCCCTGGAGTGGGGGCGCGCTGGTTCGCCGGCCGGAGGCTGGGCGGCTCCGATCGGCACCGGTCGGAATAACCGGCGACGGGCTGCAACTTCTGGTTTTCAGCGCGCGTCTCGGCGAGAACGGGCGCTGCGATCAGCCCCGATGTCGGATCGACACGAGACTGGCGCCGTTGGAAATCTAACTTCAAATCCTTCAATCTAGGCCTAGAGATCTAGCATGGATCTGCACGGATCTGGACTTATGGAATTTTCAAGTTCCTGTTGTACAGTTCCTGAAATCTCAGGTTAGTAGAGAACTTTCCTGTGGATTGCCTTTTACCAATATGAAGATCTTAGATTCAGACTTCGACTTGTTCATGAAAGTTGTAGGAAATCAAGTAAGGAAACCAGGACTATTTTTGGATCTGGATTTGGAGATCGTGGGGATTTGTTCTGATTTTGGAAGTGGAGGGTGGTCGGATCTGGGATCTGACTGAAAATACTGTAGCAGAGGAAGAACACGAATTTCTAAAAATAGATAGAAGGCTGATAAAAAATTAAAAAAAAATTCGATGTAGGGGGTGATGGACAGAACTCCCAGTAAAATTGGGAGAGTTTGGACAAATCAAAAAGATGGCCGGAGGTGGGAAACACAGGGCTTATGTCACTGTAGACAGAGACAAAATAGAACTAGGAATGAAAGATGCACGAAAATGAGAAAATACTAAACGATGGAATTTTGGCGTGAAAATTTAGGTGGAGCTTGGGATACAAGGGAATAACACACCATAAAAATTGTAGCTTGAGATATTTACGTGGTGGAGAGCAGATATTCGGACAAGAAGCCTCTATCCAGGATGGACAGAACATCAAAGGCGGCTCCGCGGCGGCATGATGGCGGCACGAACGGCGGCGGCGGCGGCACCGATGATCACCGGAGGTGGGGGGAAGGAGATATCACTCTAGAATGGGGGTTGGGGATGAAGAAACCAGGGGGAGAGAGAGGAGAGGTCGAAATTCTCCTAGAGAGGGGTTCTTGCACAATGATTTTTTCACTTTCATTAATGCCAACAAATGGAAAATACAACCTTTTATATGCCTTACATCAAACCTAATCTACACCATTAGATCGAGAGGAGGGGATTGGATGGCTGGGATTTAGTGTGATTAACACAACAAAAATGATAAATAATGAGGGGAGAGGGGCGCCCCCTTGACTAGGGTGAATGGGTTGAGAGGTAGGTGGCCTACCTTTGAAAATGTTAACCACTTGTCTACCATATGGTCAATTGGCATTCAACCCTTCTAGATGGCCACCTAGGATGGTTGACCAGCCCCACATGAGTGACATGGATCAATGGGAAAGGGCTAAGGGCCCCCTTGCTTGGTCCTACTGGAATTTTACATATAAACCCACTAAGACTTACAATTGCGTACCCATATAACACAAGGGTATACATACAAATATGAAAGGACATAAATGCAAACAAAATGCGGACGGTCTTGCCTCGATGTCCCCATCAATTCTCCCCGGGTGGGAGGAACTTGACCCCATCGAGTAGGGGTATAGATGCTCGAATACTCCGGCGGATCCGTCACCGTGCCAAGTAACGCGGGTACGCTCCACTCCAAGTGACCAGCACCTGCTCATTCCATATATACTCGATATGCACAAGATGCCATGGGCTAGAGGTGGACACTCCGGGTGGGGCACTCTCAAAGGGAAGGAAGCAGCTCGAAGACTCACTAGGAATCACCGCTGAGTCCCTGTAGGTGACTGATCCGGGTTTAGATGTAGAACCGATCCCATACTCATCGAGTGAGTCCAATCGCCTCTTACCCATAAGAGAATGACAACAAGCTGACACAAGACACATGCAGACTCACCATGCACTAACACACATATGCAAACCACACAAATAAGAAACAGACTCATGCATGACTCTAGACAAAACTAGTGTTAGTCAGACCCGTACATGGATGACGGCGGACCAGGACACCCGAATATGTGCCATACATGCATTTGACGTAACCGAAGGTTGACGTCATGGGGAACTCCTAGACATACTATGATGCACCAATCATGGACATTGGGCTTGGATGCGGGAAGTTCGGGAGGTGCGGGTGGTTTAGAGGGATCGGGGAAACCAAAGTCTTCCTTACCCCCGAATGATGGTTCGGACCTATGCCTATGTGGAGTTTGCTTGGCCCGAGTGGAAAAGGTGGGATAGTGAACTCCGCGGAAGAAAGGTAACGAGTATGAAAACTCGGGAGGTTCACTAGTGAAGGGGTCAAAAGGGTCGAAGAAGGTGTGACCCCATGAAGTGGGTTCCAACATGACATGGTCCCAATCGTGAAATTCTTGAAGGTGCGGGTGGTCACCTTCCTCCGTCATGATAGATGGGACAGTGTATAGGAAATATGACTCCTCCCTTAGAAGCAAAGTCATGAAGTCGGGCTCATCCGGTAGCGGGAGAAGTAGAAGAACCTCCGTGGTGACACAACCCACGGTGCACTCGGAGGTAATGGACCCGAAGGCCGGATGGGTGAAGCTACGACTCGTGGGTTGGTCGAAACCTCGGGCCAACATATGTGTCAACTGCCATTGCCAACCTAAACCAAGGATAAGGTAACCCAATGTGTCAACATGGTGACGAGATCGGAACGTAGTATGGTAGGAGTTGGCGGGCACTAAAGGTAGGGTAGGGTCAATAGACGGGTAAGGGAGTGGGACCAAGCCATCCTTAAGCCAACTAAGAAGCGGCTCGGCTATGTATAATGTACCCGTTAAAAACACGGGTGGCTCGGGCTTTGGTGGTTCCAAATGGGAGGATTCCGAATCGAATTCGAAAATAGAGGGGGATGACATTGGAACTCTCTCGAGTGGTGAAGGCCATGGTGTAGGCGGCTGGGAGGTAGATGCTTATCTAAAGCCACCATACCGAGAAAAGTGTGACTCAAATGGTTCGACCACTAGAGCGACCGTATAGGATTCCGCTAGAGAGAATGCATTGCGGATAAGACATTCTAACTGGAAGTGAAAGCGCAAACCTCTCCGAAACTGATATGCGGCCGTATTGCTCTCCTCTCCCAAGCCATGTTCCAACCAATACGTATGATATGCCCGGAGGTACTCGGACACGGACCTATCGCCTTGGACGGGTCGACATGGGTTGGCCATAGTTGCCAAAATACGGGAATGGATCCCTAGGAATGGATATGCAAGGCCATTTGGACATGACACTAGACCGACTATGCAAGGTTGGGATGCATGCACACTAAGGACCCTAGACGTAAACCAAGACTCAGTACGTGGCGGAGATAAGTGATCCGAAGATCACTCGCACAAGTGTGCGGCCTTCCCGATAGGCGTAGCCTAACGTTCGGACAACACCTTTTGATATACCGAGTAAAGGGATGCAAATGCAACCTAGACCGACTTAGACAATGACTAATGAATGACACTTTTTTTTTGACAGCCTAGACTCAAACTGCTCTGATACCAAATTGATGCGGGACGAGACCACGGACACGACAAGCTCGTGACTGCCCCTTAACGAGGGAAGCGTCGGATGTGCGCGGTTGAGAAATCGGCAATGAGCTAGGGTGATCGGCTCTCTTTTGTGCCCGGATCGGGTCACGAGACGGTCACGTACTCTCTCGCAGCAGCGGTAATGAACATATAAAGCGAGCTAGATATCCCTACACATGCTCTCTAGCAGCGGCATAAACAAATATATATGAAGTAAGTAAAATGCCGAGAAGGGAGCGAAAACGATACCTCCACGCGCTCGGCGTGGGGACGACGGACCCGGCCGAAACTCGTACTCCCGGGATAATTAATACACCATATTACAGCGAATGAATTACTGCCCACTCCACGCAGGGAGGTAAAGGGCTACACAATGGGGTCCGGGAGGATCGAACTCGGGTTGACGGGCGGCTTCTCGCGCTGTTTCGACAACACCCGAACACGTGACGGTGGGGCCCACGTGCTATCCGGAGGGGCCGTGTGGGACCCGGTGGCATCGCTATAGTGGAGGATGCCTGGAAGGGCGCTCCCTGCAGTGGGGGCATGCTGGTTCACCGGCCGAAGGCCGGGCGGCTCCGATCGGCACCGGTCGGAATAACCGGCCATGGGCTGCAACTTCTGGTTTTCAGCGCGCGTCTCGGAGAGAACGGGCGCTGCGATCAGCCCCGATGTCGGATCGACACGAGACTGGCGCCGTTGGAAAGCTAACTTCAAATCCTTCAATCTAGGCCTAGACATCTAGCCTGGATTTACACGGATATGGACTTATGGAATTTCCAAGTTCCTGTTGTACAGTTCCTGAAATCTCAAGTCAGTAGAGAGCTTTCCTGTGGATTGCCTTTTACCGATATGAAGATCTTAGATTCAGACTTCGACTTGTTCAGGAAAGTTGTAGGAAATCAAGTAAGGAAACTAGGACTATTTTTGGATCTGGATTAGGAGATGGTGGGGATTTGTTCTGATTTTGGAAGTGGAGGGTGGTCGGATCTGGGATCTGACTGAAAACACAGTAGCAGAGGAAGAACACAAATTTCTAAAAATAGATAGAAGGCTGATAAAAAATTAAGAAAATTTTTAGATGTAGGGGGTGATGGACAGAACTCTCAGTAAAATTGGGAGAGTTTGGACAAATCAAAAAGATGGCTGGAGGTGGGAAACACAGGGCTTATGTCACTGTAGACAGAGACAAAATAGAACTAGGAATGAAAGATGCACGAAAATGGGAAAATACTAAACGATGGAATTTTGGCGTGAAAATTTAGGTGGAGCTTGGGATACAAGGGAATAACACACCATAAAAATTGTAGCTTGAGATCTTCACGTGGTGGAGAGCAGATATTCAGACAAGAAGCCTCTATCTAGGATGGACAGAACACTGAAGGCTGCTCCGCGGCGGCGTGATGGCGGCACGAACGGCGGCGGCGGCGGCACCGATGATCACCGGAGGTGGGAGGAAGGAGATATCACTCTAGAATGGGGGTTGGGATGAAGAAACCAGGGGGAGAGAGAGGAGAGGTCGAAATTCTCCAAGAGAGGGGTTCTTGCACAATGATTTTTTCACTTTCATTAATGCCAACAAATGGAAAATACAACCTTTTATATGCCTTACATCAAACCTAATCTACACCATTAGATCTAGGGGAGGGGATTGGATGGCTGGGATTTAGTGTGGTTAACACAACAAAAATGATAAAATAATGAGGGGAGAGGGGCGCCCCCTTGACTAGGGTGAATGGGTTGAGAGGTAGGTGGCCTACCTTTGAAAATGTTAACCACTTGTCTACCATGTGGTCAATTGGCATTCAACCCTTCTAGATGGCCACCTAGGATGGTTGACCAGCCCCACATGAGTGACATGGACCAATGGGAAAGGGTTGAGGGCCCCCTTGCTTGGTCCTACTGGAATTTTACATATAAACCCACTAAGACTTACAATTGCGTACCCATATAACACAAGGGTATACATACAAATATGAAAGGACATAAATGCAAACAAAATGCGGACGGTCTTGCTTCGATGTCCCCATCATTTTGTAACCAATGAAATGTAATGGACATCTTTTGGAAATGAAGCACATGCTCTTCAGTGTACTGGCTCAATTGACGTCGTCTTGGTTCCCTTTTCAACTGTTTCAACTACAATTAAAAGGGAAAATGGTTAGTGTAGTTTGATTTTAGCCCCTTGCCTGAAAGAAATTGCACCTTCCTTGAAGCAATGTTAGGGGACTAAATCTTATTAACAAGATTGAGATAAAAAGGTAAACGTGAAATGCACATGTGGCACCCCGATAAAATTATAGGAGATAAAGTTCCTATATAAATAGATATTACAGGCTCAACTATATTAATCCACATACCCAATAATAAAAGGAGCTTAAAAAAAACAAAACTAATGGGCCTTATAGATTCTCGTAGGCTAATGTGCTTGGAAAATTGAAGAGCTGATAAGGATACATACACAAATATCATTACTATAGGACCCTTGGGCTATACAAGCACTTATGACGTTCGAAGCTTGCGTCAGATTTTTAGGGTTTCGGATCAAAAGAAAGAAAATGGCCGAGGATATAGAAGGATTAGGATTATCATGAGAAGTTTTAAACCTAGTAGGAGATCATGCACGTAGTAGGAATCGTAAAGCCTATAAATAAGACCCCTAATAGACGCAGAAGCATCCTTTGCTGTTGATGTTCATGACGGTACGTCCACGTCCCGTGCGTGAAGGAGAGCTTCGTATGCTTCCTTCTTCCTCCTGCATCCTGCTGCCGAAGAGAAGACACGTCTTCTTCTTTGATGGGGACATCAAAGCAAGAGCACTAACATTTTATTTGCATTTGTGTCCTTTAGTTTGCTTTTATATCATTGGGAAAGCATATGTGCAATTGTAAAACTTTATAAGCCAATGTGTCATTCTCTAGGATTGTTTGGGTTTTTATGCAAAATGTCAGTAGGTCCAGCAAGGGGGCCCTCACTCCTTTCCCATTGGTCCACCTAAGCCATTTGGGTCCATGCGGGGTTGGTCAACCATCCTAGGTGGCTTCTAGATGGTTTGACAAGTCAAGGGGGGACAAGTGGAATACAAAGTCCAAGATGCCACCTACCTTGCCCTTGGTCAAGGGGGCGCCCCCCCTAATGATATTATAATGTAGTTCCAAACCACATAGGATAAATGATGCGGGACGGACACGGGGACCGACTCTACGTGGTATGGACCTTGGACTCTAGATGCGGACACGACCAGCAACACATGATAGGAGAGACACTAAGCCCGACACGGAGAGCTCCTATGGGCTATACGTCGCTAATAGAAACGCAAGCTCACTCGTCGTCCCAAGCGAGGGAAACACGGATTGTGTGCGGTTGAAGAACCGACAGAGTTCACGGGTAGTCGACTCACTTCCGGACTCGGATCGAGTCACGGGACGGGTCACTCTCACACTCACAGCGGTGACATGGACACACGGGCTAGTACCTATCGCTCTCGGTAGCGGCAAAGACCATATACTAGCTAAGCAATGTAACGCCAAGAGGTTCGGACCATTACCTCCACGCACCCGGCGTGGCGAAGACAACCCCGGCCGAATTACGGACTCCCGATTAACAATGATTACAGCAATACACTAAGTCGACCCACTCCACGCAGGGAGGTAAAAGGTCACATGTGGGGTCCGGGAATCACGCAACTCTGGTTGACGGGCAGCATCTTGATGTCGCCCGGCGGTGCCGAACTCTGCGTTTTCGTACTTTCCGAACGGCGACTTCTACGGGCCCGTGGGGCGCACGGGCGGCGCTGTCCTCCGGATCTGCGGGGGGGGGGACCCACTATGATGGGGACCCCTGGTGGTGCGCCTCCACGGACGGCGGTTGGCCGGGAACACCGATCGGGGGTCGATCGGCCCCGATTCCCAACTCTTGAACTAATAACCCACGGATTTTGGTTGCTGTCTTCCGGCGCGCGCTCCGGCGAAAATGTCCGCTGCGGTCAATCCTGACGTCGGATCTGGACGAATAAGCTATCGTTGGAAAGCTCTCTTCAAATGCTTCAATATAGACCCAGAGAGATCTGCTGGATCTGGTCTGATCAGAACGTTATTGAATTTACAAGTCCTTGTTGTACAGTAACCGAAATCTCAGATCTGCAGGGCACTTGTCTGAGAACCACCGTTGACCACCTAGTAAACCTCCGATTCAGCTCTTGAGCTCTTCTTAGAAGTTGTAGGTAATCAAACCATGGAACTGGGACTATTTTGAGAATTTGATTTGGAGGTGGCTCTGAGTTGTTATGATTTTTGGGGTGACTGGTGGTCAGATCTGGGAACAGGTGGATAGAACTGTAGATGGGTCTGAGAACGATTTTTAGAAAATATGAGATGGGCGAATCAAACATTGATAAAACTTGTGGATGAAGGGGTGGATGGATGGAACCCCCAGTAAAATTGGGCGAACTAACAGAAATCAAAAAGTGGATCTAAGACGTGAAACTCAGGACGGAGGTGAACCTGGACAGAACTCTGGCAGAACCAAAATGGAAGAGTGGACGAAAATCAGAAAATAGGAAACGTGATCTGAATGCTGGCCTGATTTTTTTGGGTGGAGAGGAACATCCCATGAACAACTCCTCCAAGTTTGGTAGCCAAATGAGCTCGGGGAAGACCTTTGAATTTCGAGCAAGCTGTTGTGGAACTGCGCAGGCAAAACTCTGTTGATGGCGATGGCGGTGCGGTGGCGGCTCGTGGCGGCGGCGGCGGCGACCGAAACTGATAGGGTGGAGTCACACCACCAAGAAGCAACCTTCACAGCTGCAAGGGGGAGAGGGAGAGAGGAAGGGGGCGGCCTAGGCCATGCTCCAACATTTTTCAAGTTCAAAATGGCATTAATTCTTCCAAAATGGAAAATACAAGCTTAAATAGGTTACATCTCACATCCATCCACAACCGTAATATCTAGGGGTGGGAGATGAAGGGCTGGGATGGCATGTGACACACACACACAAAAATAAATAAAAAATAAGGGGAGGGGGGCGGCCTATTGACTATGGTGGCAAGGGGGGGACAAGTTGGTAGCCACCTTGGACTTTGAAGTCCACTTGTCTCCCATGTGCCTTTTACCATTCAAACTTCTAGATGCCTCCATTTGACATGTTGACTGACCCCACATGGGGCCCATGGGCTGAGGTGGATCAATGGGAGGGGCCTGGGGGTCCCGTGGGGCCCAGGGGTCCCATTTTGCAAATAAGCCCCTTGTACACTCATAATTACATACCGAATACAATGAAATAAACATAAATTACACACACATAAAGTCTAACTAAATATGATAAACGGGGAGGCTCAAGGCGGAGTCTCCAAGCTGTCTCCGAGCCAGATGGACGCTGAGGTGGCTCGAGTCGTGCTCCGTGTGCGGTACCGGTGGCTCGGTGTATCACGCCGCTCAACTGCTCGGGTGTCCGCACCAATAAATAATTAGGAACTCCCTCTTTTACACCTCCCAATTCTAGATCTAGGGTTATTTTGAGTCTTTTTCCATTTCATACAAATAGATGTAATTCATATTTTATTGGAATTAATGAAGTGAAATTTTGAAAATTGGTTGGAATTCCCCTTGGAGGGTGCGCCCCTCTCTCCTCTCTCCCTCTGGTTCTTCTTCTTCCTCCATCAATCCAAGGTGTGAGACCCATTCTACCTCCTCCTCTGATCCTCTGAATTCTATTTCTGCCGCTGCCGCCATCGCACCGCCATCGCGCCACCGCCATCGCACCGCCATCGCGCCGCCGTCATGAACCTCGGAGTTCTGTCTACATCAGGACAGATCCTCAAAGCTCGAATTTTAGCTCTCCATCAAAAGCTCAGATCGAGTCCAAACTTGGAGGGTGAGTCATCCACATTCACCCCAGCCTCTACAAAATAAATCCAGTCATTTACCCCTCGTTAAGTATTTTTCCATTTTCGTGTCCCTTAGTATTTCAGTTCTACCTTCTATTCAGATCCTATCACAGCAACCCTGTGTTTCCTAGTTTTGACCCCCTTTCCTTTATTTTCTTGGGTCACCAATTTTATTGAGAGTTCTGTCTACCAACCCCATCATCCACAAATTTTCTTGGAATTTCTAGAGTCCTTTTTGTATTTTTAAAAAATTGTTGTCGTTTCTCAAATATGTTCTGTCCTGTGCAGTTCAGATCCGACCCCCAGTCAGTATAAAATCCTCAAAAAATCGAAACCTCCACCAAAAGTCAAATAAAAATTATCTCCGTCTTTATTTTTTCCACCTCTACAACTTTCATGAAGAGTCCAAGTTCCAGATCTCAGGTTTGAGGCACGGTCAATGCCAACTCTCAGGAAAACTTAGTTCTATCTTGAGAATTCGGGTTCTGTCCAACAGCAGCTTGTAAAATCGATCAAGGCCAGATCCAAGAAATTCAAAATTCTTTCTCTGGCCATAGATCGAGGTATTTTGAAAGAGCTTTCCAAAGGTACCCCTTGTGCGTCGATCCGACGTTGGGAGTGATCGCAGCAGCAGATCTCGTCGGGTCGCGCGCTGTAAAATAGTAGCTTCAGATTCGTGGGCAGCAAGGTCAACAAGTGAAGACCGGAGCCGACTCGCCTTCCGCGAGGTGAACCGGCATGCCGCCGTCCCAGGGAGTGCCTCTCCTAGAGCTAACATCACAGCGGTACCACTCCGGGCCCACTCGGACCCGCCAATGAGCCCGTGGGCCCCACATTCGTGAATACGCGTGCCGTTGAAGCTACATTAAAACGCTGCTCGTCAACCAAAGTTCGGTCCTCCCGAGCCCCATTTGTAGCCCGTTACCTCCCTGCTTGGGGTGGGTAGTAGAAACCATTTCTGTAATTATTGTAATAATTGTTTAACCGGGAGTTACTGTCTTGGCCGAGATCGTCTTCCCCACGCCCGGAGCATGGAGGTAAACTCGCTCCCACTCTTTACCGCATTTTGCTTATCTCGTACACCTTTTGAATGCCGCTGCTTGTGATAGGTAATTAGCTCGATATCTATTTTTATCACCACTGCGAGAGAGTGAGTGTAACCCGTCCCGTGGCTCGATAAGAGTTCACGCGGAAAGGCCGATACCTGAGACTCACTGCCGGTTTCTCAACTGCGCACGGTCCAGCGTTTCCCTCGCATAGGGATGATCACGAGCTAGAGTCCCAGGTCGCGTGTCCATCCCGCATCAATTTGGTATCAGAGCGCCAGTTAAGTCTAGGGTAGTATTTGGTCAAAAATAAACAAAAAGTGTCATTTACGTCTAGTCATCATCTAAGTCGGGCTAAGGTTACATCCACATGCCATTGTTCGGTATATAAAAAGGTGTTGTCCGAACGTTAGGCTACGCCTATTGGGAAGACCGCACACTTGCGCGAGTGATATTCGGATCGATTAACTCCGCCACGTACCGAGTCTTGGTTTAAGTCTAGGGTCCTTAGTGTGCATTAGTTAGTGCATTCGAACTTGCATTGTCGTTAAGGGTCGTGTCTTCATGTGTCGGCATTCCCGCCTTGTAGTTCCCCATTCCCAATGGAATCTCGGTCGCCCAGGTGATATTACCGTTGGCACCCTCATGGGCTTGGGCCCGAAGCCCCGGACTTTTATGGCTCCAAAGTCCCGAGCGACTACCTACATTGGGAAGCCACCATGGACAAATACTTCGCTTATTACATCATGTCTGAGGCCCATGAATTCTATTTTGCCAAGGATAGGCTACTTCACGAGGCTGCCGAGAAGTGGAGGGACATTGAATGCTTGAGGCAGATTAGGAGACAAGGTCCCCCCGAGTCATGGTGGGATATGAAGAGAGCGCTTAGGAGGGTCTATCTTCCCCGCCCACCTACCTCCAACCACGGGGGTCATACTACTAGCCAACCCAACCAACTCACCTGAAATCAAGTGGGCCACACCTCCAACCAACCCCGCCCCTTCACCCCCATCCAAGCCCTCCAAAGAAACCCCAATAAAGTGGTCCGCCCAGTCACCTTCCACCAAGTGGAAGCCCCGCTTCTAGCCGAGCCTAGGTCCACACCCGAGCCAAGAGACGAGGAGTGAGTCCACCACGAGGTCCCTACTCCAACCCACACCTTTGATAAAATCGAGAAAATGTTTTCGGATTGGTTAGAAAGGACACGTGCCTCTTCACCACCCGTGAGTGCTCCTTTGCCACCCTCTCCTTCCGAACTTTATTCGGAACCATCTTATTTGGAGCCACCAAAGCCCGAGCCACCCGTGTTTTTAACGGGTACGCTTTTCATAGCCGAGCCGCTTCTTAGCTGGCTCAAGGATGGCTTGCTCCCACCTCTTACCCATCCATGGACCCCATCCTACCACTAGTTCCCGTCATCTCCTACCACACTACCTTTCGGTCTAGTCACCATGTTGATACCTTGGATGACCTCGTTATGGGATTAGACTCACAATGGAAGTTGACGCACTCATTGGCCCGAGGCTTCGACCAACCCACTAGTCTTAGCTTCACCCATTCGGCCTTAAGGTCCATTACCTCCGTGTGCACCGTGGGTTGTGTCACCATGGAGATTCTTCTATTCCCCCCTATGCCGGTTGAGCCCGACTTCATTCCCTTTTGCCCAAGGGAGGAATCTTATTTTTTTTACATGACCACCGTCCCATTCACTATGACGGATGAAGGTGATCACCCACACCTTCAAGAATTTTACAATTGGGACCGTGTCATATGGGAGCCCATCTCATGGGGTCATACCTTCCTTGACCCTTTTGACCCCTTCACTAGTGGACCTCCCGAGCTACCATATATACTTCACTTCTTCGAGGGAGTCCAGTACCACACCCGTACCCCATGGGCCAGGTCATCTATACCCACCAAGCCCGTTCTCGATATACTCATACCTGGTTCGCCTAGCCCTTTCAAGTCTCCCAAATCCAAAGGGCCGTTCATGCATGACTGGGTCATACTTGGGCATCTAGGTGTTCCCCATGCCACCAACCTTCGGTTGCATAACATACATGCATGGCACATATTCGGGTGTCCTGGTCCACCATCGCCTATGCATAGGTTGGACTAACATTAGGTTTGTTGGATTAAGTGGATGGTCAAACTAGAGGGGGAGGGGGTGAATAGGTTGACCCTTTTTAATTTTTGTGAAATATCACACTCAACTTTTAAGTAGCAGAATACTAATTCAAAATTCAGTAAGCTAAAGGTGTAGAGATCGAACCTAATCAATCATCTAGCGTCACACAGATTTTGCAAGAGATAGCAACCCACAAGTTAACACGGATTTTTATGTTGGTTCGGTCTCCCTATGGAGACCTACGTCCACCCCTCACAAAATCAATGAGGATTCCTGCTGAGCCTTACAGCTTTGCTAAACCGAGGCACAATCCCCTCATCAACGCTGAGCACTACAGCTTGGCTAACAAGAGGAACATATCCTCTTAACCAGTTACCCGCTGACAAACAGCTTGAGGGCGTACAAGCCCAAACCCCTTGATCCAAGCACACCCCGCTGGATCAATTCCCCTCCCTCTACTCAAACTAGTATGAGGGAGAATTACAGTAATAGAATTCAAGCTGAAATGAAAAACAAGAAACGAAATCACTGGAAGATGGAAGAAGGAGCCTCAGATCTGGGACGGTGCTGATTCTCGAGTCTCAAACTTAAAGATCTGATAGAAGAGGCGATGATGATCAACTGGCTTTCACTTCCTGGATTGTAGATGAGCTTGCGATGATCAAAAGCTAATAGAGTTCCTCTGATCTTCAGAGGATGCAACAGCAAGCCAGGAGGAAGACGATGATACAGGCGATTCTTCTCAAGAGCTTCTTCTCTGCTCTTCTTCGACTGTTGCACCTGCGACTTCCATCTCCCGCGCTCTCCCTATTCACGTGAATATTCCTTTTGTAGGCCCCAACCAGATTTTTTGGTTAGCCCAATGATTATTCTCCTCAGCGGCTTCTGGAATCGCGAGGGAAAAAGAGAGCGCATGCTCTTTTAGATGATGTGGCATCTAACGCCACTTACGGCTGGGGTCCACCCAATAATCACTTGATGAGATTCAGATGGCGTCAACCCATTTTGACTAAGGGGTTGACGCAGCCTTGAAATGCCCACATAGCCTTTCGTACATAGACCTGATGCGTTGACGCATAGGGTGCCTGCGTCAACCCACTAGGCTGACCCCGAACACTCTTTTATCTCAAACATGAGCTGATGCGTCGACACTGCGATGTTGTGGCATTGACGCACTGAGCTATGCCAGTGATTAATGCTTCTGCCTCTTGAATTGATGCGTAGACGCAATCAACATCCTGCGTAGACGCTGTCCTTTTATGCAAACCGCTGTGTGGATGTCTTGAGCATCCTGCGTAGACCTTGTTTCTTCTTTGCATTCAAGAATAAAGCATATACATGTGTTAATGAATCAAGGGTTAATTCATCAGTTTTGTTGAACTCAACACAAACATCTCATTGTTGTCATTATCAAAACAAGGGGCACAATAATCTCCCCCTTTTTGATGATGGCAACTATGAGGTGTATGCCATTGCATCTAAATAATAATGTATTGTTCAAATCAAACAAGGAATTCACTTCAGAGACCAGAACACCAGTTCATGTCATTCATTTCATTTAGGTCCAAGGTCTAACATCACAAAGAAGAATAGACGAACTTTTCTAACAAAAAGTTGGACATTCTCACAGACAATTTCTTTCGAACATTTCACAAAATATGTAAAAGAAAGAAAACTTCACTCAATCACATTTGATGCAGATGCAATGCAATTTCAAGCTCCAACTTGAGTTCATGTCTCTCCCCCTTTGACATCATCAGGAAGGGGAGCAGGTGAGTAAGAGTGAGACTGAAGGATGTTTGCAGACACAGTGTCCAGTTGTTGCTAAAGCTGAGTCATAGAAGATGCTAAACTGTCTAGTCTGTCTGAAAATTGATGATCTCTTTGAAGGATAAACTTATGATAATCCTATACTCTTGAAGTGATACTATCAAACCTGCTGTGTAAAATATCAAACAGATAGTCCACTTGAGCTTTCTACTGAGATCCCCATTCAGTTGTAGAAGAGGATGCTTCTATTGATGGAGGGCAGTACACATCACGCTGATCTTCAAGTGTGGGTGGGAAGTTTTCTTTTAAAAATTTTAAAACATCCATAACCTCATCACCCACTAGAGTGGATCGTTCAAATAGTTTAGCAAGGTCCTTACCAAAAGATGTAATCTTTTCAAACAATGTCTGAACCTTTTCACTGAACACATTGTTCTTGTCAATCAGGGTGGAATATTTCAAATTCAGCTTGGACTGGTTTTCCTTGACATTATAGTTATATGTCTGTACAGCATGTAGCCTGTTCAGAAATTGTTGATGCAAGCTTTTCAAATTGTGCATTACTTACCCAGCTTTCTGACAAACCTGAATGAGGGATTCCATGAAGTTATGAAACTTTTTGTCTGACTTGAATTTGTCATGCTTGAACTGTTCCCATCTGGTGTCTAATTTCTGCTGAAGATGGGAAATCCTCATTTCCATGGTTGAGCTCAAGTGCATTATGGAAGAATCAATGTTCTTGAACTTCATTTCCAGAAATTGGATCAAAGTGGGATTGATACCGGAATTCTGATTATGCATGCCAGCATCATAATGAGAATTATCTGGCATTTCTTCCTCAGGAAAGTAGGTAGATTCATGTTCCCATCGAGGAGAGGGATCCTGAAAAGGACCATGTATGATCATAATGTCTCTAGTGACAGCTGGGAGGGTTGGAGCAGTATCTGTGACAATATCAGCTTGGATAGGATTGGCCTCTTGTTTGTCCACTCTGGCAGGACTAACCTCTTGTCTGTCTACTCTGGCTGGACTGGCAGCTGGGCTTTCCTGTGCTGTTTCTCTCAGTTCTACAGCAGGTGCCCCAGAGGCAGATGCATGCTTCTGACTTGGCAGTACTCTGACTAGCTGTCCATTCACAACTGTGAATCCCATGAACTTCTAAATGTATGATAAGGAGTATCTATTCCCTTTGGGAATGTTTAGTTTCTTTTCATTTCCAAAGTTCACTCCAACCTTTCTAAAAATTGCAGTCAATGGGGCAGCATATGGAAGTGTCCTAGACTGTTTCAGACATGTACCCATGGTCTGAATGATAACATCAGTCAATGAAATCTTGATTTATTTTAGCATACAGTATAGCAAGAATCGTTGCATCTCATGTTCTCGTTCCCTACCATTGCTCTGGGGTGTAATGATGGATGTGCAGATATGATGTAGCAGTCTTTTGAAGGGAGGGAACCTATTGGCTTTCAAGCTAGATAGATATGTCTGCTTGACATCTGTAGGATCACTAGGCTGTTTAGTCAAAAGAGCATAAGCTTCATGTTCATCAAAATGAAAACTATGTAGTTGAATCCCATCCATTGGGATTTTCCATGATCTGGCAAACAGTTTATTTGTTAACTCAAAACGGACATTTCTGACTGTTGAAGAAACTTTAGGGATTTGAGGCTCATATTTCAAATTTTGGTAAAATTCCCGAACGAGGGTGGGGTAATATATTCTATGATTTGTGACAAAAGACCACCAACCCTGAAAATCCAAAGTGGGAAATAACTGCGGAAAAACCTCAAGCATCTCAACATCAGTATCAACAATATACCGAGGAATAAGAACTTTCAGAGGTTCTCCAGTATTGGTGAGAAGAGATGAGTCAGGAGACCTTGCATGCGCATTGGAACTTCCTACAGGTTGTTTCCCTTTTTCTGCGGTTGCGGATGAGGACTTTCTGGGAGCATCGTGAGAATCCTTCTGCTTCGCTACCCTTGATTCTGAGAGTTTTCTTTTCTTTGCCGGCGAGCTCTTCTCTTTCCCTTTACGTTTCCGTGGAGCAGACTGAGATGGTGTCTCCTCTTGAGCAGGTTGAAATTTGGTTCGAGGCACAATCGTGCTCTCAGTTGTGATGGGAGCTCTTCTCTTTAGACCCTTCTTCTTCTTCTTGCCCTTTTTCTCTTTTTCCGGAGGAGCCATGGTAGCGAGGTGAATCACACGGCAACAAGGAAGAGAAGTGCCGTGGGAAGAAAAAAATGAGAGAAGCGGAGAGGTAGGAGCCAACAGGGTTTTGGAAAGAGGTGAGGAGGCTGAAGCGTTTACGCTGAGGGGTTTTAAAGAGGTGACCCCTCGGTTTCAAAAAGACAGAGCCGGTTCAACGGGATGAACCGGACTAGGTTGATAAAGCGACCACGCGACTGCATTAACACACTGAAGGACTGACTCGACGCCACCAAAAAGAGATATGAAGGAAATATTGAGTTAAGAACCACAGTATTGAGGCATTCTAAAGACACTGAAATATGAAAGATGAGATTGCATTCAGGAATTTTTAATAGATAAAATTCAAGTTCCCTTATGAGAGATATGATAAGAGACCTTAATTCATTTAATGATGTGAAGAAAAACAATCTTAAGAGTTTGAGTAAATCCCTTGAACAAGAAGAGTATGTGTATGGAATAAAGATAGAACTGTTTGCACACCAGGAACTTTCTCAAATCTATCCCCTAGATTGTTCAATTTCAAGAGACCCTTATAGAAGTGAATTTAACGAGTATTGAAGATGAACTCTGTAGGATTTTATGTGAGCTTAAGGTCAACCACACACATATATATATATATTTATTGTCATTTTTTCTTTTTATTATATATATATATATATATTTAAATTTCATTAGTAGTCAAGTGTAGCTAGCATCTTGACACGGGTACACATGTTTATCAGACACCAGAGTCCCCGGTTACTCAGCATAGCTAACTATTCTGCTCCAATGAAACAGAGTTGGCAACTCACATTATGACATGCCTCTCAGCACTTCATTGGTGCAAGAAGGTAGTTTCTCCGTGAAAATTTACCATTGCTCTGCAACGAATTATTTTTCTTTGGGAACAGAGATAGCAGCTCACATCATGACATGCTCCGTAGCACTTCCTTGGTGCATAGAGATAGTTTCTCAGTGAAAACTAGCCATTGCTATGCAATTTAATACATATATATATATATATATATATATATATATATATATATATAGGGTTTATTCCTTCAGCTCTTATTAAACCTATTCTGAGTTTAAGGTCAATATAGATATTAAATTCATTTTGCACAAAGTGGTCTCCTTACTTTTGATCATCATGGTTCTAGAGTAGATGAGTTCACAATTTTATTAAATAGTTTTATAGTTATTCCATATGCAAAGCACTTTTACGTTCAAGAAGTTTTAACATTCAAAGATCATAAGATTTATAAGTCTCCAACCATTAATATTACATAGAGTCAGTCAGTGAAGACCAAAACCTCTCATAAATGAATTATCATTTTAACTCCCTCTGAATCTATGACATCAACTCAAATTCCAGAGCTCATGAACCTTCCCTCACATTGAAGATTGATAGGTTCTTCAACTACTAGCTAAAGAAATGAACAGATGAAATATGTGAGGAGGAAACGAATTGATGAGAAGTTGAGAAGACTCTAGGCTTCAGACAATCTAAGGTACTAGAAGTGCCATTTCAGAACAACTTCACACAGCAGCAGACGTTGACGCACAGTAGACATTGCGTCAGCTTCTTCTCACCAAATATGTCCTCAGTAGCAAAATTTTCAGATTGCGTTGACTCATCTCTATTACTGAGTTAACCCTTCTTAAGGAGCAAGTTGACTCCAGAACGGTTTACACGAGGTTTCTGTCAGTGCGTCAACTCAACCAAATCACAACGTTAACTCACTCAACCAATCAGCTTAACTGCCAGCACTGTTTCCAGATTATTTCTGTCAGTGCGTTGACCCAGCCTCATTACTGCGTTAACTCGGACTTCTTCACCAATAAGGCTATTCAATCAACTGCGTGAGCCACACTTCAGGTTCACAAAGCACTAATCTCAAGGTGCTAACTTGCTCTCCTCAGCATGTAAAATCTAGTACAAACTCCCCCTCAGATCATGCATGATAAATTTTTTTGATGAAAATGCAGTGATTGACATGATGGGCTTTTTATTTATCATGTGTTTTTCAAGACAGAGAATATGACCAAAAACTGAACTCCCCCTAGATTTGTGACTTATTTAGAAACCAAGAGCTTTCAACTTAAGCAAGCCATGTAATCAATTTATTGCTAGGTACAGTTAACCAATCAAATTTCAAAGAATAAACTGAGCTATCAAGTTAGGCATCAAGATGAGGATTACATAGTCCAAGCTCTCTCCTAAGACAAGTAAATCTTTCATTACTCAGAGGCTTGGTAAAAATGTAAGCAATTTGATGTTGTGAGTCTACAAAAACCAATTTAAAGCTTCCTTTATTAACTTCATCTCGCAAGAAGTGATGCCTAATTTCTATATGTTTGGTCCTAGAGTGCTGAATTGGATTCTTTGCCAGGTTAATGGTGTAAGGTTTCGATCAGAGGAACAGCGGAAACAACGAAACCCTAAGAGTCGTATCGTTGCTGGCGATCAAAATCAAGAAAACGATTCATCTAAGAACCCGCCAAGGAAGAACAGTTCTATACCTTTACGGGATTAATCAATTCCCAGATGCCCGAAGACGATCGAGTAGAGGCTCGTTGGGCTGCTAGCCGTCCAAGTGTCCGGCCTCTAGATGTATCCAAACGAGCAGCAGGAACGGACGGAGTCTCATTCTCGATCTCCACAAGTCGGCCACTCCTCAGCACCACCATCCACCACCTTCGGAGGAGGAGAGAGAGAGGGGCACGCCCAGGTCAGGGAGGAGAGAGAGAGGGGGGGCGGCCAGGGGAAAAACCCTAGTGCTTGGCCAGGGTTTCTCTCCTCAACGTGTATTTATAGACTCTGGCATTTTTCACAAAAACCCAGAAACTGTCTATAATTACCGTCCTTATCCGTCTTATCCACTACTCTATTGTGTGTGACCCTCTAGGCCCAATAGTCTGTTTGGTTTTCAGGCCCATTAAGCTAAGAACTCTTCTTAACTTAATTAATCATAATCCATTAACTCTCAATGGATTTAACAGGCTTTCCGACCACGAACGGCACCAAGCAACACCTCGTGATCCCAAATGACTTTGGGAGGGATGCAACCCATATTGAACCTTTCCGTCATCAAATTCTACACAGTTATAGATCCTCATTCATACAATGCTCCAATCAGAATTAGGGTACGGTCAAACTGTCAAACCCTAAAGCATCCTGATCTTATGGACCCTTGTACTCTTAAGTACAGTTCACTAGAAAACTCCTTTTCTAAGTGAACCCCCATACCCTGGCCAGGGATTTCTAAGTACATGTCCATAGAGCATTCTCTCTCTTAATCCATGCAAAGAGTGAATGATCCCTTGTTGTCCACCAAAGTGTTTTCACATGAATCCCACTGAGTCCGAATAGCTAACTATTAAGAACCACAAGATTGAAGTTCATAAGTCAGCAATCAAACGCTCAGTGGAGTCCATGCAAAACCTCTTTAGTGACTCAGGTCAAAGATCCAACTATGCTACTGTGGCACTAGAATCTCCTGATTGACAGTCAACATGATTACCATTCAGGAATTCTAGATCGGGTCAGTTCAGTGAACTCATTCCACTAACGAGCACCTGCACGTGTACCTTGATGTCATCACACCGGTGATTATGAGATCGAGCACCCTCATCACATGAGTGAGTACCACGTGCACCGGTCTATCCGGATCTTCAATGTCCCTTCTTGAAGATCCTATGACCAGGAACATTTAGAATATAAACATCTAGATGACTGTTCTCATTATCACAATCTCATTATGATCTAATCATCATAGCTCATATTCAAGGACTTCATCATATTACAACAAACATACTATAATGTGCTAAGAATATAATGAAGAAAATGCCATTAGTATATTGAATGAAATTGTACAAGAAATGTCATCATCACAACACTTGTGATTGGCTTGAAGGGCATACATCTCTAACAATCTCCCACTTGCACTAAAGCCAATCACCCATATGCTTGATCCCCATCAGCCCAAGGTGACGCTCAAAACACACTTTGAGATAAAGGCTTAGTCAATGGATCTACAATATTATCAGTAGAAGATACTCTGTCTACTATCACATCTCCTCTAGCTATAATCTCTCTGATCAAGTGGTAACGTCGTAGAATATGCTTGGACTTCTGATGAGACCTCGGCTCCTTTGCTTGCGCAATTGCCCCATTGTTGTCACAAAACATGGGGACAGGATCAGAGATGCTTGGGACAACTCCCAATCCATCGATGAACTTCTTCATCCAGACCGCCTCCTTTGACGCCTTGGCAGCAGCAATGTACTCGGCCTCGGTTGTTGAATCAGCAGTGGTTTCTTGTTTGGAACTCTTCCAACTCACTGCCCCACCATTGAGAGTAAAAATGAACCCAGAGGTTGACTTGCTATCATCTTTGTCAGACTGGAAACTAGAGTCAGTGTATCCTCTCAGTTTCAAGTCCTCTCCTCCATATACCAGAAATAGATCCTTAGTCCTTCTTAAGTACTTAAGGATACATTTCACAGCTATCCAGTGTTGTTCACCTGGATCTGCTTGATACCTGCTCGTAACACTTAGAGCATAAACTATATCAGGCCTAGTACATAACATCGCATACATGATGGACCCTATGGCAGAGGCATAGGGAACCCTACTCATGTACTCCCTCTCTTCTGGAGTTTTAGGGGACATCTCCTTAGAGTGGTAGACTCCATGTCTAATTGGTATTAGACCTCTCTTGGAATCTTCCATGCCAAACCTTTTGACAATGGTGTCTATGTATATCGATTAGGACAAGCCTAGCATCCTCTTTGATCTATCTCTATAGATCCTAATCCCCAACACATAGGATGCTTCTCCCAAATCCTTCATGGAGAAATACTTTGATAGCCAGGCTTTGACTGACGATAACATACCTACATCATTCCCAATGAGTAGTATGTCATCCACATACAGTACCAAAAAGGTGATTGCACTGCCATTTGTCTTCTTGTATACACATGGCTCATCTTCGTTCTTAACGAAGTCATAAGATTTGATTGCTTCATCAAACCTTATGTTCCAACTGCGAGATGCTTGCTTTAGTCCATATGTGGACCTCTGAAGCCTGCACACTCTATCTGGATACTCTTTGGATGTGAATCCCTCAGGCTGTGTCATGTACACTTCTTCCTCAAGGTTTCCATTGAGGAATGCCGTCTTCACATCCATCTGCCAGATTTCATAATCATAGTGTGCAGCAATGGCAAGTAAAATTCTAATGGATTTTAGCATGGCTACAGGAGAGAAGGTTTCGTCATAGTCAACCCCTTGCCTTTGACGATATCCCTTCGCTACAAGCCTTGCCTTATAGGTATCAACCTTTCCATCTACTCCAATCTTTCTTTTAAAGATCCACTTGCATCCAATAGGTACAATACCCTCAGGTGGATCCACCAAGTTCCAAACTTGGTTGGAGTACATGGAATCCATTTCAGATATCATGGCCTCTTGCCATTTCCTGGAGTCAATGACACTCATTGCCTCCTCGTAGGTCTTAGGATCATCATCCTCATTATGTGATACCTTACCAGAAATATGTCCTACATATCTATCTGGTTGAACAGGTATCCGGCCTGACCTACGCACAGTTTGTGGGTCAGTTTGTACTGGATCTTGAGAAGGTACATTGACAGGTTGTGGTTCTAGAACTTCTTCTAGTTCTACCGAGCTCCCACTGTACCCTTCAAGGATATACTCTTCCTCAAGGAATACAGCATGTTTAGCTACAAACACTCTTTGATCGCTAGGCTGGTAGAAATAATATCCATAAGTTTCCTTAGGATATCCCACAAACCTACACTTCTCAGTCTTAGATCCCAGTTTATCAGAGTCATGTTTCTTTACATGGGCAGGGCAACCCCATACTTTAAAGTACTTAAGATTTGGCTTCTTTCCTTTCCATATCTCATATGGAGTGGAGTCGACAGACTTCGATGGGACTTTGTTCAACAAGTGTGCAGCAGTCTCCAAGGCATAACCCCAGAGGGACAAGGGTAAAACAGCAAAACACATCATGGACCGTACCATATCTAATAGGGTACGATTCCTCCTTTCTGCTACACCATTCAGCTGAGGTGTATAAGGAGGAGTCCATTGAGACAATATTCCATTATCCCTTAAAAACTGTGTGAACTCCGTACTCAAGTATTCACCCCCTCGATCTGATCGAAGAGTTTTAATACTTTTCCCGGTTTGTTTCTCTACTTCATTCTTAAACTCGACAAATTTCTCAAAAGCTTCAGATTTGTACTTCATTAAGTACACGTATCCAAATCTTGAGAAATCATCAGTGAATGTAATGAAGTATGAATAACCTCCTTTTGCATGTATGGACATAGGTCCACACACATCAGAGTGTATGAGTTCTAACAACTCATTTGCTCTTTCTCCATGTCCAGAAAATGGAGACTTGGTCATCTTACCCATGAGGCAAGATTCACAAGTCGTGAATGATTCATAATCAAATGGATCAAGGTATCCATTCTTACACAACTTTTTCAATCTTTCCTCATTGATATGACCAAGCTTACAATGCCAAAGATAAGTTTGATTCACATTGCCTCTTTTTCTCTTAAGAGGTTTGTCCACACACATCACACAAGATGCCACATATAAAATATACAAACCATTCATTAAGCTCCCATTGGCAAACAATTCACCATTTAATAATAAAGAACAACCATTGTTTCCAAAACTTACAACAAATCCATATTTATTTAAGCAAGAAATGGAAATAATGTTCTTTATTATAGAAGGAACATAATAACAGTCTATAAGCTCTAGTGTAACTCCTGTAGGCATCTGGAGGTTCACCTTCCCGACCGCGAGCGCAGCAACTTTTACTCCATTTCCCAATCGCAAGTCAACCTCGCCTTTGTTCAATTGCCTACTGCTTGTCAGCACCTGCAAGTCATTGCAGATATGAGATGAACATCCAGTATCTAATACCCACGATGTGGATCTATAAGACAAGTTTAGGTCAACAATCATGAACATACCTGAAGCTTCTCCAAGCTTCTGTTTTGCCTTTTTGAAGATACAACTTACAGTTCCTCTTCCAATGACCATCCTTATGGCAGTGGAAACATTGGCCCTTGTCCTTCTTAGCCTCATCCTTCTTGGCAGTCTTTCCCTGCTTATCCTGCTTTTTCTTCTTATTTTTCTTAAAAACAGATTGATTCATTCTCTTCTTGTTGGTCTTACCAACAAGTAGCACAGAAGATTTCCCATTGTTCATTGTCCCCTCAGCTGTCTTCAACATATTAAGAAGCTCTGCTAGAGAGCACTCTATCTTATTCATGTTGAAATTCACTATGAACTGGGAGAATGAACATGGGAGAGACTGCAAGATTAGGTCAATGCACAAATCCTTGTTCATATCAAAACCTAATTCTTTCAGCCTCTCAATCCACTCTATCATTTTGAGAACATGTGTCTGCACAGATGTTCCCTCAGACATTTTGGTCCCGAACAGATTCTTAGATATCTCATATCTCTCTGTTCTACTCTGAGCTCCAAAGAGCTCCTCCAGATGGAATAGGATGGATCTAGCATCCATCTTTTCATGCTGCCTTTGTAACTCATTAGTCATGGAGGCTAGCATATAACATTGGGCCAGAGTGGCATCTTCCTTATGCTTCTCATAAAGAATCACCTCAGCCTCATCGGCATCATCAGCAGGAACAGGAGGAATAGGCTGCTCAAGGACATAGGCTATTTTTCAGCCGTGAGAACAATTCTCAGATTCCTGAGCCAATCGACATAATTTGGACCAGTCAGCCTGTTGGCATCCAATATGCCTCTCAATGGGTGGTTTGTCATTGCGATCTATAAGAGGAAATAACAGAATTTAGAATAATATTACAGATATTCATGATATTAAATTAAGACATGGGCTTTTATGCTAACTTAATACTCCCACTAATTTTCGACGATTTTGCATAACCCCTAATATGCAAAGACGGGACACAACGACTGTGTCCTAGTGGGTACTAGGATCCCATTAACATTATGGAAGTAGTCTTGTGGTAGCACAACAAACTACCCCATACTTAATGGGTAGGCAACTCTTGCCAATTACAACTCCTTGTAACTCCCAGTAATTTAGCCTCTAAACGCTTCGTGATCTTGTGGTAGCACAACAAACCACGAGTGTTGGTTAGGTCCAACCCGTTGTTACGTTATGAGAGCGGGTTTTTGACATAACTCTTGTGGTAGCACAACAAAGCCATGCCAGCCCCCATCCCAAGGTTCGGCCCAAGACCTAGCCTAAGTCTCCGTCCCCTTGATGTGATAGTCTTGTGGTAGCACAATAAACTCCCACAGTCTAAGGACGGCTCACTTTGACTATAACAACGGAAGGCTACGTGGAACATTCTTAATGTCTCACGCTTATCGACCTAATATTTGATTGAAGGGGATTTGAATATTTTGGTCTCATCAATATAGGTGCTATATATATATAATAATAATTAGGAGTATCGAATATACTCTAAAATTATGTATATATATACAATTAGCAGCACAACCACATATGTCAAATATATGCTGTAACACCGATGGATGATCATGGACTTTAAACCTAGCAACATTACTGTGAATCATGGAAAATAATCCACTTTTAAGACAAAAATAAGCATATGCATAAGAATAATAATGAAAAAGGGAGTAAAAGAGCACGTGGTGCTACTAAGGAGAGTGATCGCCAGAGGGGTTACCTCAATAAGAAGAAAAGATGATCGCGAATACTTGGTGATAATAGGATGCGGGATGGATGTGGGTTCCTTCCTCCACCTTCTATCGACCGGCCGATGAAGGGGGTTTTCCTCTATGATTACCCTTAAACAAAGAACAAACAAGTAAAAGAAAAAGAGATCAGCCAAACGTGAGTGTAGTATCAATCCCAAGATGAAAGATGGTGATGAAAAAAAGAGCATAAAGTGTGCACCTTTTGTTTGTTTTAAAACCCCTAGAGAATTAGGGAGAGGAGAGATGCAATGAAAAACTAATGCAAGGAAAAGGCTATACGATGATGAGATGATGATGACAAACAACAACGAAGAGAAGAAAAGATCCCTGTTGTTCCTGTAAACAGTAAAGGGAAAAACACTTTGCTTCGGCAGCAGGAGGAAGCAGAAAGCTTCTGTATGTATACGTGCGTCTATGCGTATATCTGTCTCTCTAACCTCGCGCGAGATCAACCAGGGGACTCTTTTATAGGGTTTCGATCAAGATAAACACAGATTTGGGAAGATAAGAATAGGCAGGGGTCGTCAATGGCAAGGACTCTAGTTCCCAGATCGAGCAAGGTAATTAAGAAAGGCAGGGAACTCTTCAGGAAAGGGGAGTTTAAGCAGGACACGAAAGGGTGAGACACGACCTACCAAAGGGCGTCAATTCAGAGTTGACGACCTGCTCCAGGGCGTTAATTCAAAACACGATCGGGATAAAGGCGTCACTTCCTGGATTCAATTTTGGTAATAAAAGCCTTCTTTATTTGAAACAAAAACACGCCCTAGGGAAGGACGTTAATCATTGATTTTCAAATCGGGGTGGGACTCGTAAAATACCAGGAATTGACGCCCTTCCCCGTGGTCGTCCTTTCTTAAGAACACGCCCCAGATTAGGTCGCTATTTAAAACACGCCCCTCTTCAAGTCGTTAATCACCAAAAGCCCGAGAATAAATCACAAAAACACACAAAAATAGAAAAACTTTATATTATAGAAATATTGAAGTTCACTTTGGGGCGTTAACATAGTGACATGAGATTTGATCAACATAGCATCAATTTTGGCGTGTCTATAGCTGCCCCGCCTTGGCGTCTGCTTTGGAAGGGAGTGAGACGGAATGAAGCGAAAGTGTAATGAAGTGGAATGAAATGGAGCGAACTGATAAGTAAATGCCAATGTGTGATGTGACACGCCTCAGACACTAAGCATTGGAAATCTTTCCAAGATTCAAAGTGAAACACACTCCGGGTGATTCCAAAAAAGCATCGATTTGCTGGATAAAGGAGACTAAACTAAGTAAATAAAATGTGCACGTGGGCACGACAGGGAGACACCATTGGAGAGCGGTTACCAGCCAATGTGGACGTGCTACAACCAAGGTGGATTTGCAGAAAAAATAAAGGGAATCGAGATGAAGATCCAGCAAAGGAACAGTTTCAAGGAAATAGCCTGAGCGGCTTCAGAGAGAATAAAGTACTCAATTTGGAATGGAATATCTCATGTCAACTCAATCGAGAGCGAGTGACCTTCATTATTGCCATAATATGAAGATTTTCAGCACGAAGCTCAAAGTCCTATATGATGCATTCTGGGCTAAAAGGAAAAGATAAAACAAACTAAAAATAGAAAATAATCAAGGATAATATTGCTAAGCCATCTAGATTTGGTCAAGAATCCAGATCTCTGAGCTGACACTAAGCCGAAGCCCGTTTGTCCGTGCATCAACCCAGAAAGTGGAACCATCGTCCCAGACCTCTAGTGACTCAACAGCCTATCCGTGTGATCAAGACTCTCCTGGAATTATCATTGTTTTTGATAAAGGGGAACTCAAATTCCAGGTTCATCAGAACCACAAGGTCCTTGATATGCTATAATAACGTAGATATCATATAGTAACAATGCTTACAGGAAAGAAATACAAGAAATAGGATGATGTTACTCCAACACATGACCCACGCTCCTCGAACTCTGCAATCTTCCGCACTTGAAAACTCATTAGTTATCTCAAAGCAAAGCAAAATATGATCATAAGTGCTTAACCAAAAACAACTCCAATTAAAAGATAGCACTTAAGTTCATCAAAACATATGGAGAATCAAATATGCAAGTCAACAAAATAACGACTGGAGTTGATGGCGTCAAAATATGAAAGACAACTGACATCAAGGCGTCAAAAATATGAAAAACGCCCTTCATCAAGGCGTTAAATGCACCGAGAGTTCAAGAAGAAGATGACCCTCCTGGAGATGCGAAATAACACACGACCTCAGTGAAGTCGTCATTTCAACAATTGACGCCCCAAGAGAGGATGTTAATTAACAACGCGCTTCCGTCTCCGACTCGAAAGCTAAGCCCAATCCTAATTGTAATCAACCTGCAACTCCGAACGGGCATTAAACTCTCCAAACATCTATAAAAAAGGAAGGAACTTCTTTATGATCAAAGCACATTCATCGAATTCCTGCTTCTTCTGCTTCCTCTGTCTGTTCACAGGTGTTGTGACCGCTCAAGCTCTACCTGCAAACCGAAGATGGAGAGAGCTATTAAAAGATCCAAGAGTTCCACTCTCAGACTAACCGAAATCAATGGGCATATCAGCAGTCGAATTGCCATGAACCAGGTAAAGTGGAATTGTTTCTTTCTGTTCTGTATTCTCATCCTTCTCTCTATTCCTTTCTTTTACCTACAGGATTATCCAAATGTTCCAGGAGCCAGGAGATTCACAAAGATTAAGTGGCTACCTCTTCTTCTCTCCAAGTTCTCTTCAGACATGAGGGTCTACTTAGAAAGATGGCACCTCTTAGGCCTAATTACTCATGCCAAACACTATGATCAAGTTCACCTTGATTGGGCTGCCATAGGAGCTCTAATTGAAATATGGCACCCTTCCACTCATACCTTCCTTTTCTCAACTTTTGAGGCCTCAATCTTGTTAGAAGAACTAGAGATGATCTTAGGCTTAAAGAGAATGAAGCTAGGAGAAGAGGAAAAAAAGGCCATCATGCCAAAACAAATATCTTCACATGAGCTACTAACAAGTTTAATTCCCAGCCCAAACTTAGTGAACCAAATCAAAGCTACAAAAGGAATCAATCTCTTAAAGCTTGCTTCTTGGGTGTACAAGAGATCCGATCAAGCTAAAGAAGATGAAGAGATAGAACGGGTGGCAAAAGCTTTCGTGGTGTGCTTGGCAGGAGCGATCCTATTTCCATCCACGGAAGACTTCTTGGAAGAATCCCAATTAAGCGCAATAGTGAGCCTATGGGAAGGAGAGAGAGCGGGAGCGGCAATCCTAGCCTATCTCTATAGCGGGCTTACCTCGGCGGCAATGGGAAGACCCATCTATGGATGCATGCTAGCACTCTCAAGTTGGGTAGATCTCCACTTCAAGTTCGACCCATGTGAGGAGGCCCAACAACCTTCTAGAATCTTCTCAAAAAGCCCACTCTCTTACATGACCGGCTCATTAGGAATAAGCAATAGGGTGATGAAACGGATACCTCAAATCAAAAAGAGAGTGGAATGGAGAGAACATCTCAAGGTAATGCCAAAGAACCTTTTTACTTGCGCCCCGGGAATACTCAAGACTCAAGAACTCCGTGCAAGATTCTCCCCCGGGATGGACCTTCGACTCATAGGCGCTTCAGAATTCGTTCTGTATAACTCACATCGGTGCCTTCCTCAACTTGGGCTTCCACGGTAAATATTTGAAGATCTATCTCATCTCCCTCCGATCAAGACATGGGATATTGGCAGTAACGAAGATGGAGAAGAGACAACCACTATCCAAGCTCTGTGGAAAATCAACAAGGCTCATCATCCTGTGGAGAACTTAGAAGAAGACAGAGAACAGTGGAAATCTTATGTAATTGCTTTAAGGATCCTGAGGCCCAAAATGGCTCATTGAAGCAATGTAATCTTTTTCTTCCAATAAATCAATGATAATATTCTGATTCAGCCATAACACAATGATTCTGATCAAATCTTCCAATAACCTGCGGTTCTGTTGCAAATAACGACTCAGCCAATGTCGTCAATTCCATAAATGACGCCTCAGCATACGTCGTCTTCAATGATTGATCTCTCATAATTGACGCCTTCACATGTGGGCGTTAACTGAATAACGTCTTAAGACAAGGCGTTAATTTGATTTATATTCCAAAAAGTATTCGTTAAAGACCCAAAAGTAACGCCTTCAGCACAGCCACGTTTCATATAAATAACGCCTCAAGCGTAGTCGTTACTCAGAAATAGTAATCATCACTCCCATCACATCAATCAATCCCCATTGAATACGTCTGATGAAGGTTATCATTCCCCATGCAAACAAAAATAACGCCTTAAGTAATGTCGTCAATTATCAAGAAATGCCCATGGTTTCAGTTGTCAATTCCATAAGACACGGCCTTCCTTAAGTCATTAATTCTTTTTAACCGTTCGACTTAACTTTCCCTCCTTTCTTCTTCTTCCTTCGTCCTTTTTCCCTCTCCTCTTCTCTGCAACCCTAACCGAAACCCCCCCCCCTTTCCTCTCTCAATCTCTCTCTCATACTCTCAAACCCTCTCGCCCCCTAGCCCTAAGCAATGGCCAGCGGTGGTCAAAAAAGACAAAGGGTCTTGGCCCCGGAGGTTGTGGACTTGGAGGGCGAACACGCCCATGTCGAGGAGGAGGCTCCCCCCGCGGCGGCCGACGAGGCACCGACGGCGGTGACCGGTGACGAGGGAGAACACGGCGACGACGAGGCCGTGGGAGATGGAGAAGATGAAAGTGAAGAAGAAGAAGACGAAGGCGAAGAGGGAGAAGAAGAACAAGGAGGGGAAGAAAGGAATGAGGAACCGCCGGCCACGGCGGCGGCCATTGCTCGCCCCGGCCGACTCCGTCGGCCACAGCAGCCACAGCCCCAACTCCGGGGAGGATTAGCAGAACCCATGCGACACAAGGTAGGCCCCCAACCCCTCTTTCCATTTTTTTTGTAATTTTATTTTCATTTTTTATTCCATTTCCATAGCCCTCGGGTTGAAGAACCTGAGACTCAGAAAGAAGACGCCCTCATGGGTGTCACGATTTAACAGAGAGACGCCCAGACCTGGGTCGTCAATTCAAATTATTTTCTGAAAAATAATTATCCTCATGAAAACACGCCCTGCAGCATGTCGTCCATTTAAATTATCATTTTTTTAATATCAACCATGCTGTTAATTTCCATGCAATTATTCAATTATATATTTTTCCCATGATTTATATCGCATGCTGTTTTGATTTTATTTTCAACACCCTGGAAAACAACGCCCCCCATCGGGGCGTCAATTCAACAGATAACGACCATAGGGATGGTCGTCCATTTAAACAATTCCAGAATATATTTCTAGGCCCAAAACTCATTTAAGAAAAACGTCCCATTCAGAGGCATTACTTAATCAAATGACGACCCTGGGACGGGCGTCAATTGGAAAACCTTTTAGGAATTTAGAAATTAACCTCAAAACCACGCCTCCCACCGGGGCGTCTCTTAAATAAACAACGACCTAAGGCAGGTCGTTAATTCAAAGCTCACTTAGAAACCACGCCCTCCGCAGGGGCGCCAATTAAACAAACCACAACCTGGGGATGGTCGTTAATTAAAGCAAACATCAAAATCTCAACTCAGGCAATTAAGTGAATTTCAACAAGAATAATTGAACAATTAAGCCAAAATTTCTTTCTTTATGCATGCAGGGGTTGATGAGGACACGGATCTCCTGGGTCATGGTCCGAGCAGCATATCACGGCCTCCCCGAGTTCCAGTGAGCGAGGGTAGATGCTATGGGGTTCGGGGCTTCCTTAGCATAGAGCCAGTCAGACCCGACCTACCACTTATCCAGGTTCTGAGGGAGAGGTGGGATAGGACTAGCCGGGAATTCCTGATGCCTTGGGGTCATATGGTCCCTACCCTGGAGGATGTAGCTAGGATTACAGGGTTGAGGGTAGATGGGGAGGAAGTGAGCGGGATCACCTTACCAGACTATACCAAGCTTGCCGAGAGACTGCTAGGGTTAGAGATGGTCTACGAGACACCTAGCGAGTGTAGGACTATCTTCCGCACCGACCTGACTACAGTGATGGGCTTAGGGGATGCTGGGCATAGATCAGGGGAGTCCTTAGAGCAGTTCTCACAGAGGTTGACCGAGGGGGCTAGGGCAGTCTATTGCCAGGACCCGACTGACAGGGAGAGAGCAGACCGGGACTTGAGGAGGTTTCTACTGCTGCTGCTCGGGAGGCTATTGCTCGGCACAAAGGGTGACGTCATCAACTGTCGATTCCTAGGGATCCTCGAGGATTTAGAGGGAGTCGGCAGATACGCCTGGGGAGCGGCGCTGCTGGCGCACTTACTAGCCGACCTGTCCACGGGGACAGGACGAGAGACGACCGTCAGTGGCTTCTCACCTTTTCTTCAGGTATGCACTTATATATTTTTCTCTCTCTTTTTCCTTCATTTTTTTCTGCTTTTTTATGCATGTGAATACCTCACTAATGCAATGCATGGATGCAGGTTTGGAGCCACCTATACATGCCCATGGGGCGTGCCGACCCACGGCCAGGAGGTGAGGGGGCTTTCCCTCTAGCACGGCGCTGGCTGCCGGTGGTGTTTGGAGCCCCACTCGGCTACGAGTTGTGGGTGCTACGGAGAGAGTTCTGAGACTTCCCTCCCTCGCTGGTATGAATGTTATGCTTTTTTTTATGTTTATTTGAATTTATTATGATTATGATGAGATGACATGCATGTTCATGGATGCAGGTGCGATGGAGGCCTTACGAGGGGATGACCGACGAGGGCCAGCCATGGGTCGTAGCAGGGCGACCTCGCTTTGAGCATGAGCTTTGGGTTCACTGCTTGAGCGAGATCGAGCCATTACGGCTTAGACTGGTGATGAGGACCCTGGGCCTACACCAGGAGTGGATAGAGGTCGGGGAGCCGCGAGGGATTGGAAAGAAGACACGCGGTCGCACGAAGGCGATCGACTGGAGGGTGCGGTTCGAGGACCAGTACGCCGACTGGCGGCGAGGTGGGACCCGAGTCACCTCCCAGGCGACTGACAGCTCCGAGTACCTCCGGCGCTACTGGGAGGTTTACGCCGGCCGACCCCAGATGAGGGTCCTAGGGGTATGTATGAATGCAATTGCTTCTAAATAAAATGTTAATGCGTATGTATTTCTATTATGCGACTAATGTGAAATGGATGCAGGATGCACGGGACATAGCAGCAATGGATGTACAGGCCCATCTGCACAGCCTGGAGGACCAGCTAGCTGCCACACGGGCCGACCTCGAGACCCTGGTGAGTGTTTAAATTATTTCTATATGCAAATGAATTTTTGTTGAATTATTGATGATTAGCCACTGACGATTTCAATGAATGTAGCGTGCCCAGCAGGGAGCCGTAGGGAGAGATGCAGGGGAAGCCTCCAGCTCGAGGGGACCCAGTGCAGAGGTGACCGCACTAGCAGAGCAGCTAGCGGGAGCGGTCACACGGGCCGAGGCTGCAGAGCGCGACCTCGCCTCACGGGTAAATTCCAAAACTCAAGCCTCATTCAATTATTGATTATATATTTCAATGTGCACTGATGAAGTTCATTTTTCAGACTGAGGAGCTTCGAGCCGCTCTCACTTGCGTCTGCGAGGGACAGCAGGCGATGACTGCCCAGGTGAGTGATTTACTTTCCGTCATGTATTGCTTATTTCATGAATTATTGCACAAGGGAACTGATGATTTGTTTACCTGTTTGCAGACCAGACAGTTACAGGCGGCACGTACCCAGGCTGCCTTGGCCGGGACAGAGTTGGCGATCCGCGAGCAGCGGATTATAGAGTTGGAGCAGTCCCTGAGGCGACGGGAGGAGCTGCGTCAGGACGTGGCAGAGCTGTGGGTTGCTCTTGAGCTGGAGCGACGAGAGCGCGCTCGAGAGCGAGAGGAGCACCTGGCGGACCGTGACCGGCACCACGAGCAGCAGCAAACGGACCGTGCCCGGTACCAGGAGCAGGTGGCGGTGCGCGATCGTGAGCTGACAGACCTGAGGACGCAGCTGGCCCTTTCTCAGGAGCGGCTACGAGTGTCTGAGGAGCGTCTCCAGCGAGGGCGTGAGCGAGCGCGTGCTGCGGGGTACTCCTTCACTAGCTCCACCTTTATGGCGGGTTCTTCTCTTCGAGAGAGGAGCGAGGCAGGGGCCAGGTTCGAGTTCCATCTTCTTCACGGGGGCCCATGCCCCCTCCACCAGCGCCTCCTCGGGACGGCGAGGACGAGGTGGAGAGTAGGAGAGAGGAGGGTGGAGGCGAGAGCTGAGAGACTTACTTGTACTCCCCCACCCTCACACCTGTACTCAAGTATTCATGATGTATATATATATGAGATTGAGATTTTTTTGTTACCTGAGCACTTGTGTAGTTGTGTACTTGTGGTTGTGTACTTTGTTTCTTTTCCACGTTCTTTGTTTTACCTTACTTTGCCCTGTACCTGCAGCTGTGGTTCATACCTGAATAAACAGGTTAATTCATCTGTTCGACTTGGCCCCTTGCTCAATAAGCAAGGGGTGCCTTTACTTTCGACCTTGATAACGGGTCAAGGGGCCAAGCCTTTAATCAAATAAGGCAAATGAAATAACCAATAAAGGGAGATGCAACACGCAAGCACACGTATGCAAACAATAATTGAGATGCCCTATGCAATAATGCAAGCACGCTCATGAAGAATAAACCCCATTTCCTCTTTTCTTTTCTTTTCCTTTTATATTTATTATTTTTTTTATTTTTCAAAAGACGCGCCTTAGATTAGGTCGTTATTCAAACAAAAGATGCCCTAGGTCACGGCGTTAATTTGAAAAACGTTTTTGAATTTTGTTGAAAAGACGGCCCACACAAGGGCGTTATTTAAAAAAGACGACCTTCTCCACAGGCGTTAATTTTAGAAAAAGCGCCTTATTCAAAGGCGTTAATTTTCCTGCTTTCAGCATTAGGTTGACAAAGCTACTAGGGCACTGGGTCCTACATGGTCATCATTGAGGATTCATTGACCTTTCTTGATTAATCAAAAAGGGAGTCGACGTGCCAGTGGTTAAACTTATACACAAGATCTCGCCCGGTGCAATCTCCTAGGTCAGTCTCGACCATTCTGCTGGTTTATGACTTACCACAAAGAAAGAGATGGAAGAAGATATAAGGAAGCCCATAAGGAATTCTGAAAAGCTCGAGGTAAAACTACCTCCCCTACCCTATGCCTGTTGGGGTTTGGTCTTTGGCATAGGGAAATTTTGCTGCCTTTTGCCTCTTTTATATTACATGCATACGCCCAAGGTTTTTCTTGCGGGGACTTTGCCCTCTTGACATGCTTTTCTTTCACGATTTGACTTTCACTTCGAGACTGATTTGCATTGATGAAAAACAAACCTAATTGTACTTGGGCTTTTGTGGCATTTTTTCCCTTTTGGGCCCTGACTTTCACCTACTAGGGCGGCGGATAGGCTTGGCGGGTCTACCCCGAGACCTTCCTTCCTCCCTTATGGGCCGAAGCGGAAAAAAATGGGTATTGTCTTCACCTTTAGTCAGGTTTTGACTTTCCATCGGATTTTGCACCGCTTGAGTTTAAGGGTAAGCGTATAGTGTGTGTGGGTGTCGACCCCATTTTGAGTTAACAAGACTGATGAATGAATACAGAATTTTAACCTTTCGGACCTTGCATCCTTACAATCACTGGCAACCATTTTGAAAATTTCATTCTTTTTGGAGAATTTCTATTTTTTTTGGATTTTGGAAATTTTTTATTTTTTATTGGATAGATTTTGAAAATTTCTATTTTTTGTTGGATTTTGAAAATTTATATTTTTTGTTGGATTTTGAATTAGGGATAGTATTTCTTAAGGTACAGACCATTCCAAGGATGAGTTAGCTCTTGTCCTTCAGCATTAATCAGTTTATAAGCATTGCCAGGATAAACATCTTTTATGGCGAATGGTCCTTCCCAGTTTGGTTGGAGTTTTGAGCGGGGTCCACCAGGCTTTACAAAAATTCTCTTGATTACCATCTCACCAACTTTGAATTTTCTCTCAATTACTTTCTTTTGATAAAAACGTGAAAGCCTGTTTTGATAAACACGCGCATGCTCAGCGGCGACCAGACGCTTCTCATCTAGGAGTTCCAATTGGGTAAGGAGTGAATCACGACGCTCATCAATAAAGAGTTCCTTGTCCAATTGTACTCGCAGAGATGGAATGAGAATCTCATAAGGGACTACCGCCTCCATTCCATAAGTAAGGGCGAAAGGGGTTTGCCCAGTAGGGGTACGAATGGAAGTGCGATAGGCCTAGAGAGCTTCAACTAGCTTGTCTGGCCAATCCGAAAATTTATTAGCCTCACATGTCTTTTTAACGATTTTGATCAAAGTTTTATTAGTGGCCTCTACCTGGCCATTGCCCTGCGGATAATAGGGAGAAGAATGATGCAATGCAATGTTATACCTGTTGCAGAGATCCTTGAGCTCTTGAGAGATAAATTGAGGTCCATTGTCAGTGACGATGGTACTCGGGATGCCGAACCTTGCGATGATGTTCTTCATTATGAACTTGCAGACAGTTGATGCTTTGATCTCCACGAATGCTTCCGCTTCCGCCCACTTGGTGAAGTATTCCGTTGCCGTCAGGATGAACGACTTTTGCTTTGTCAGGAGGTTCGAATCACCAAGAGGTCCAATGATATCGAAAGCCCACATGGAGAAAGGCCATGGGGAGGACATAGGATGGAGTGAAGAAGCAGGAGAATGAATCTTGTCGGCGTGCAGTTGGCACTTAACACACCTTCGAACATAGATGGAGCAATCCTCTTCTAGAGTTGGCCAATAGAAACCTAGCCTAAGGATCTTCTTAGCTAGCATCTGGCTGTTCACATGTCCACCACACACTCCAGAATGCACCTCTTCCACAACTTTCTAAGATTCATCGTCGTCGAGGCATCTTAATAAAACACCCGTGAGCCCTCTCCTATAGAGCACACCTCCAACCAAAACATAACGTTGAGCCACTCTTCTGATTGCTTTCCTTTCTTCCATAGTGGCTTCCTCGGGATAGGATTGATCATTGCAATATCTGGCAATCTCATAATACCAAGGTTTCTCTTCATCAGCCAATTCTTCTTGCCAATCCAAAAGCATGACCTCTTTGCCTTTAAGAGATTCACTCCGCCTGACCTTCTCGAGCACCTTATCCCTAATATCGAGGAATGCACGATCCTTAATAGCTGGAGTGTCACGCTGATGAATGAGAGGAACATGAAAATCACGCTCAGGAGGGAAGACTAGAGCAGAGGCCAAAGAGGCAAGAGCATCGGCTAGGATGTTCTGGCTTCGAGGAACATGAATGAAGACTAACTTGGTAAAGAGTTTGGCATAAGCTGAAGCAAGTTCCTGGTAGGGCTTGAGCTTAGGATTGATAGTGCGGCACTTGACAAGCACCTGGCGCAGAATGAGCTGACTATCACCAACAATTCGTAATTGGGTAACACCATATCTATGAGCGGTTTGAAGGCCGGCCAAAAGAGCCTCATACTCAGCTTTGTTGTTTGTGACAGGGAAAGTAAGCTGAGCAGTAAATGGGATGGTGACCCTTCTGGTGTTAAAAGAACCATGCCGATCCCTCTTCCTTGGGAATTTAGAGCTCCATCAAAATGTAATGTCCACATAGAATCGTGGGGTTGATTAATGGACATCAGTTCTTCGTCTGGAAACTCCGAATTGACAGGATCAAATCGGGGTAGAGGGTGGTGAGCAAGATGTTCGGCAATGGCGTAGCCTTTGATAGCTTTCTGTTGAATGTAAGTGATGTCGAACTGTGAAAGGAAGCTTTGCCAGCGTGCCAATCGATCAGTGAGGACAGATTTTTCAAGAAGGAATTTAATCGGATTCATGCGAGCAATGAGGTGAACCTCGTGAGATAAGAAATAGTGTTTTAATTTCTGAACTACCCAGACTAAAGTAGCGCAAGTCTTCTCCATGGCTGAGTACCTCTGCTCACACGGTTTGAGAAGTTTAGACAAATAGTATGCTGCCCTTTCCTTACCTTCTTCATCCACTTGAGCTAGGACAGCACCGACAGAGTCATCCAGGACCGAAACATAGAGAATAAGCGGTTTGCCTGGAATTGGCGGCCTCAGGACAAGAGGATTGGTCAGATAATCCTTCAATCCGTCAAAGGCTGCCTATCCCAATTAAACTTGACTCCCGGCTTAGTAAGCTCGTAAAACGGCCTGCATCTTTGTGAGTGCTGGGAGACGAAGCGGTGAATAAATTGCAACCTCCCGATTAATCCTCGAACTTCCTTCAAATTCTTGGGAGGAGGCATGTCCCTGATGGCCTTCGCCTTATTGGGATCAACTTCAATTCCCCTTTTGCTAACAATAAATCCAAGCAATTTCCCTGATGAAACGCCAAATACACACTTCTTGGGGTTCATTTTCAATTGATACTCTCGTGATCTTTGCAAGACTTTAGCTAGAACCCCAGGATGCTCAATCCTTGTCCTTGATTTTACTACCAGGTCATCCACATACACCTCAATATAAATATGAATCATATCATGAAAAATTGCCATCATAGCCCTCTGATAGGTGGCTCCAGCATTCTTGAGTCCAAAAGGCATGACCACATAGTAGTAAGTCCCCCATGGTGTAGTGAATGATGTTTTCTCCTGATCTTCTTCAGCCAGACGAATCTGATTATAACCTGAAAAACCATCCATGAAAGAGAGAGTCTCGAATCCTGCCGTATTATTAATCAGAACATCAATATGAGGGAGGGGGAAGTCATCTTTAGGACACGCACGGTTGAGGTCTCGGAAGTCTACAAATCTGAACTTTTCCATCTTTCTTCATGACCGGGACGATGTTAGCCACCTAGTTCGGATAGAGGACAACTCTAATAAATCTAGCCTTATGAAGCTTGTCGACCTCTTCTTTCATCTTTAAAGCCATGTTAGGGTGGAAACGTCTCAACCGTTGTTTGATCGGGACAGACCCTGGCTTAAGTGTAAGCCGATGTTCAACGAGCGCAGGGTCTAATCCAGGCATATCTCATAACTCCACGCAAAATGTGTCCTTGTATTCTTGAAGTACCAAAATAAGCGCCTCCTCTTCGGAGGGCGGCAAATTCTTGCTGATGAGGACAATCCTAGGGTCTTCTTCCGTACCCAAATTTATTTCTTTGGTAGGCTCTTCTACTGAGGCTGATGGTTCATCAAATCTTCTCATGCCACTGGCAAAGGCATCAGCCTCGTCCTCATATTCTTCATAACTTTCATCCCCCTCTTCAATAGGGTCTTCATCATTCATGATTTCATAGACACCAAAACCCTCATAAGAAACATTAGTATCCTCATATTCCAATTCTGGCAGGATAATCGGATTCTCCACGAATTCGGGAAAAGCTAAATAAGCCTGGCATCTTCTGGCTAACTCCAACAAAAACCTACGGGGAATCTGCTTACCCTTGGATTTCTTACGAAAATCTACCCCATGAATTTTATTAGAAGACGAGGAACAACTAGCTTGATTAGAATAAGCTGAAAAGGAGGAAGGAGGTGAAGAAGTGGATACAGAAGGAGGTACAGAAGGAGACCCCTCACCAGAGGGGGAGAAAAGATTTATCAATGAATCATGGAAGAGTGGCCCCTGGGTCGGGACACACTCGGAAGAGAGATAAGAAGTCTCCTCAACGGAGATGGAGGATTGAAGAGTTGGAATTTTGGCATTTTTTTTTCATTTTTATCTTTATCTTCATTTTTATTTTCCTTTTCTAGAAGAAAGCAATGTGAAGGGAGAATAGTAGGAGGAGTGGAGATTGAAAGTTTGGAGAAAGATTGAATCAGAGATGACCCGCGCGGGGGTGTGATGGAGAGTTTGGAGAATTGCTCGAGGAGCAAGGGAGGAACCGGGAGAGAAACTTGTAACGAATATGAAGAAAAGCTGATCATATTTGGCGGCAGTCTCGGCACGCGAGAGAACAATTGAGAATGTAGAGAAGCTAGAAGAGACGGATGCATAGAAGTGAGGGAAAAAAGGCCAGCCCACAGCCTGTCTATCGTAAAACCTTCTTCATATGGAACATCTGGCTCTCCAGTGTCCGTATAATCACTCAGCAACTGCCTCTTATCTGTAATCACAGTCGGCTTTTCAATCAATTCATGTATTAGTGGAGGCCATTCCAGATCAGTCGGCATAAAGAGACGGCTCAAGGCAATAGTAATATCATGCATATCGAACCATCTGTACCAATCACACTCTGGATCATCCATCTTCCTTCTTTTATCAGGCCTTAAGGACTCTAGGGCTTTATAAGTGGCCAATGGTGCAATATGGCGAGCAAACTGTCTCGCATGAACATCTTGACAGTCTAGAATGGAGGTGATTATTGTAGTCTGCTCATGATTCTGAACGCCACCTGTGACAAAATGTGTCTTCAATGTCCAAGTAAGCGGCTGGCGATCTGTCTTCAAGGTGGATGTCATAACCGCCCATGGTTCATCTTCATTTTTGCCCGGCCCTTTGTAGCCCAGGCCGCCTCGTGTAATCAATTTCTGAGGCTTAATAGGCCTAGTCTTGCCTTGACAACTGGCACCCAGACCTTTGCCGTTTTGATACCCCATTTTCATTAGGATTTTCCAGCCAGGGGTGTTTATCATGCTTTTCTTCTTCTTCCCCTTGGAAGGCAAGGGTGTCATAGCAATTGTCGTGACTATCTCGGGCGACATTGGCCGTGGGTGGGGATGTCCAGCACTGACAGCAACGGCTTGTTGGCCGGCCAAATAGAAGGAACTGATGAAGCCAAGTGTATATCTTCTTCTGGTAGAATTGGCATACTGGTAACTTTGATAATGCGGCCCTTGTGTGGAAACTTAAGGCACTGATGATTTGTGGAGGGCACTGCATCGAGCTGTTGAATGTAGGGGCGGCCCAGAATGCCATTGAATGTTGGATCCATGTCCAAGATATGAAAGTCTGCTGTGATTGTAGCCGGACCCAAACTGACTTTTAATGTGATCATGCCTAGAGGAGGCTTCTTGGTATTGTCATATACTGTGACTGTTATGGTAGATGGCCGAATCAGGTTTTCAGGAATGCCGCACATCTTCAAAGTGCTCGGCGGCAATACATTGATAGATGCCCCAGTGTCCACTAGACATTGTTTCACCGCCACCTTATTAATATCAACTGTGATGCACAGAGCATATTTCCTTGCTGAGAGTGGTGCCAGTTCATGCTCATGAAAAGTAATCACCGGCTGACTGCTAGCGGGTGTTAATACTGTGGTTATCTGCTCGACCGGAATGTCCTCGTTGACCATAACTTTATGCAGATATTCTTTCAGGGCCATCTGATGAGTGGTTGACCTTTTGATTAGTTCTAAAATTGAAATCCTTGCTGGAGTCCGGTCCAAATGTTTCAATAAATCATATTCAGTGCCCGGCACGGACTCTTGCTCTTGCTCTTGTTCATTCGGCCCCTGCACGGGCTCTTGCTCTCTTTGAGGAAAGATGCACTGGAACATCCGTCCACTGCGGAGCGGTGCCATGTTTTGCCGTGCCTCTGTCGGGGCAAGTGAAGGAGGAGGGTTGGAAGAAGAAGAGGGTGTATTAGCGTTAAAAAGCGGTGGAGAGGTGTTTAAAGAAGGCGACCCCGTAGGGGGTGTTGGTAAGGAGTTCAATGAGGAAGCCCCTGCAGGAGGCGTAGGAGTAGGAAGGGGCGCCCGAGCGTGGGAAGGGTTAGTGGGCGGAATGAGGAGAGATCTGGGTATAAAAGATGGCGAGACTGATGGTGGAGGGATCCTTGCCGGTGGGGGAGTAATGGTGGTGGATGTGACAGGTGTTGGTGGTGAGCGGATAAGGAGTGGTCTAGACGGCGAACGTGAAGGGTTAGTAGTGGATGGCGGAGTTTGCTGCGTGGTAGGCTGCGGAGGCGGTAAGCGGGTAAGGAGAGATCGGGTTGGCAAGGATGGAGAATTGGTGGGAGCAGGTGGATTAACGGGGCGTAGAAGAGCTCGGCTCAATTGGGGAGTAGAAGAAGAAGGAAGCATGCGCAAAAGGCGCGGAGGTTGATTTGGATTATGATTAAATGCCCCGATAGAGGCATTTTCTTCATGCCATCCCTGTCCTCTCTCCACCTCACGGAGAGACGTGACAGGGTTCACGTGCTGATTTGGCGGGTGCTCCGGCAATGGATTGTGGACAATCCCCATATCCTGCTGAGGTGCTGGAGCTTGCTGTTGCGGCTGTGGAGCTGGTTGCTGTGGCTGCGGAGCCTGTTGTTGCCGAGGAGGCTTTCTTACTTTCATAGTGGCAATAAACTGTCTCATCTCGTCCCAATTAATGCCACCCTGGTCATTCAAATCATAAATATAATCCTTGAAATGGAAGCAATGGTCGACATTATGGCCAGGAGAACGGTGGAAAACACAGTAACGGGACGTGTCAACATTCGCGGGCCACGCGGCCCTTTCCTTTGGTAGCATGAGCAAATTGGCAGCCATCAAGGCATTGAATATGTCTGGGAGACTTTCTGGCAATGGCGGATAATGGGCCCTTTTGGGGCCAAGTGGTCTCCTTTTCTGTTGTTGTTGCGGGCCATAGTTAGTGGGTGGCGGTACTTGGTGGTACTGTTGCGGAGCTGAGGGATCTGCGTGAGGCGCTTGGTTTTGTGGAGGAGCAAGGGAAGGTTGAGGAGTAAATTGGTGTTGTGGGGGTGAATTGAAGATGGTGCCTTGTGATGGAGGTGGCGGGGGTCGTGGGTTAGATTGGCGAAAAGGTGTGGGGTTGCCGACCGCGCCAACCTGCTCATTGATGACGGTGCCCTCAGTCGTGGGCCCGCTATTGTTGACATTTGTATTTTTCTTGAACAACTTTGGCTTTGGTTCAAACATGCCCATGATGGGCGAATCCTTCATTTGGGTTTGAATATAACGAGCTCTTTCATAAAGCTCCTCCATGGTTGTCAGTCTATTCATGGCTAATATGTGCCGGAACTGAGGGGTTGCATTGGATATAATCATCTTAACTTGTTCCGGTTCAGACAACGTATCTTTCAACTTTTCGGCCATTGATCGCCACCTATCAGCAAATATTATGAAGTCCTCCTCGGGCTTCATTTTCTCTGCAACCAAATCTTTAACTGAAAGGGAGGGTCCAACCCGGTCCCTATACTTCTTCAAGAATTTCCTTTGAACCACATCAAAATTGTTGGCATCTGCGGGTTCGAAAGAATAAAACCACTCGAGGGCTGGCCCCTCTAAAGATCTTCTAAACAAATAAGCCAAAGAGGCCTTATTATCTTGCCAAAAGGAAGTCTCGTACATGAAATCCTTCAAATGAACAAAAGGATTGCCAGTTCCATTGTATCGCCGAAAATTCGGCATCTCAGAAGGCGGCAGATGGAAAACTGGCAGTGTAGGGAGAGAGATCTCCGGGGCATTCTTGGCTGCAGTAACTTTCTTAAGTTGCTCTTCCATGCTGGCCAACTTTTGGAGCAGTAGAACATTGGTGTCAGACTCGACCGGGGTCGGATTTTGAATGAAAGAATTCGGTATAGGCGTCCGTAGAATTCGGGGAGGTTGGAGAAACTGAGGCCTAACCGCTGAGTAGCTTGCCTGTTGGGCCGGCATGGCGGCACCAGGTGTTGGTGGACAAGAGAGGGGTTTGTGCAAGACCGCCTGGTCATTAGTGAGGTGATGGCCACTCTCGACCGGAGGGGGATTGGAGGATGAAGAGGGAACGGACTTCCCTTTCAAAGCGGCCTGAACTGCCTGCCGCTGGGAGTCATCTAATTGAGATAGAGCATTAATCAAATCAGTAACATTGAAAGATGGGGAGGGGTTCCCCGAAGTGTTGGAGGGTAAAGCCTGAGAAGAGGGCACAACCTCTTGAGTAGTGGTATCAACCACATGAACTTGAGGATAATGAGAATGAGGAGGAGGGTAATTCCCCTCATGATAGATAGAATCTTGGGGAACCTCATAGGATTGACCAAAAACGTTCTCCTCCACATCATCATAGGAATATCCGTAGCTTGCCATGTTGATAATCTTACCTGAACGGAGTTGCATGCTTAAAAAGAGAGAAAGCTTTATGAAGGAATTATCACACAATCAATCACCCAACCGAAACAAGCTTAAGCAAATCAACCCAACCAAGTTTATGCAATCAAGTTGAGATGAACGCAAGATTTTAGTGTTATGTTTGAGATTAGAGTGAGTTAAATTGTAGAATAATTCACTCCTCTTTGCAAAGTGAAACCTAGTTTGGATCCAAGTGTAGTCTCCGGGTTAACTAGGTTCTCTCTCTTCTTACCAACGATAGGTTCTCTAAACTCCGGGTACTTCAAGGGTACAACCGGCCCAGCGTCCGTGAGGGAATTCACGGGTGCGGGGACTTACGGAGGTCTTGGAAAATGGATTTCCGGTCCAGAGAGACGGAATGCTCAATGGAGGGTTGTCCCGATTCCAAGAAAGGTGTGTGGAATCCTAGTGTAGAGAGAGGAGGTCTCTCAACCAAATGCCACAAAATGCAGTATAAGATAAGCAGATCACACCAATATAATCAAATAATCAATGTGGGTATGAATCCAGCATGAAGAGATAGAAACAGTAAGGCTCTGTAAACACACAGGAAAGAGGCGACCTGGAGGCAGTCGCTACCCACAAAAGAGACGACAGTGTGGCTGTCGTGAATCACTATGAGAGGCTCACAGGCCGTGCAACACGCGCCTTGGTGTGAGGCGCTAAACGTGATAAAGATGCCTCTGACAGAGGGCGTCAAATATAAGTGGTGCGCACGATCGAAGAAAAACGCGCCTTGGTGCGAGGTGCTGCCAAATAAAAGGATGCCCGAGAGGAGGGCGCAAATTCTCATATAGAATAAAAAAATAGCAGATATGATGAAAGACGCCTTCATGGAAGACGTTAAATAGCTAGGAGACGCCCTGGATGAAGGCATTAAATAAAAAGGCGCCTTTGTGAAAGGCGTTAATACAAAAAAATAGCAATAGATTAATCACAAGCTGGCTGATACCGGGGAGTGTGCAGTGTGTACAGTGGAGGGTGCCCGTGGGGCAAAAAGGAGGGGTACCGTGGGTACCAAAGGGAAAGGGCACGCGTGGGTGCCAAAGGGGAAAGGGCACACGTGGGTGCCAATAGGAAAGGGCACACGTGGGTGCCAAAAGGAGATGGTAATCAAAAGAAAAATAGTGGAAGTCCCACCGTGATCGCCAATTTGTGAATCATGGAAAATAATCCACTTTTAAGACAAAAATAAGCATATGCATAAGAATAATAATGAAAAATGAAGTAAAAGAGCACGTGGTGCTACTAAGGAGAGTGATCGCCAGAGGGGTTACCTCAATAAGAAGAAAAGATGATCGTGAATACCTGGTGATAATAGGATGCGGGATGGATGTGGGTTCCTTCCTCCACCTTCTATCGGCCGGCCGATGAAGGGGGTTTTCCTCTTTGATTACCCTTAAACAAAGAACAAACAAGTAAAAGAAAAAGAGATCAGCCAAACGTGAGTGTAGTATCAATCCCAAGATGAAAGATGGTGATGAAAAAAAGAGCATAAAGTGTGCACCTTTTGTTTGTTTTAAAACCCCTAGAGAATTAGGGAGAGGAGAGATGCAATGAAAAACTAATGCAAGGAAAAAGCTATACGATGATGAGATGATGATGACAAACAACAACAAAGAGAAGAAAAGATCCCTGCTGTTCCTGTAAACAGTAAAGGGAAAAACACTTTGCTTCGGCAGCAGGAGGAAGCAGAAAGCTTCTGTATGTATATGTGCGTCTATGCGTATATCTGTCTCTCTAACCTCGTGCGAGATCAACCAGGGGACTCTTTTATAGGGTTTCGACCAAGATAAACACAGATTTGGGAAGATAAGAATAGGCATGGGTCGTCAATGGCAAGGACTCTAGTTCCCAGATCGAGCAAGGTGATCAAGAAAGGCAAGGAACTCTTCAGGAAAGGCGAGTTTAAGCAGGACACGAAAGGGTGAGACACGACCTACCAAAGGGCGTCAATTCATAATTGACGACCTGCTCCAGGGCGTTAATTCAAAACACGACCGGGATAAAGGCGTCACTTCCTGGATTCAATTTTGGTAATAAAAGCCTTCTTTATTTGAAACAAAAACACGCCCTAGGGAATGACGTTAATCATTGATTTTCAAATCGGGGTGGGACTCGTAAAATACCAGGAATTGACGCCCTTCCCCGTGGTCGTCCTTTCTTAAGAACACGCCCCAGATTAGGTCGCTATTTAAAACACGCCCCTCTTCAAGTCGTTAATCACCAAAAACCCGAGAATAAATCACAAAAACACACAAAAATAGAAAAACTTTATATTATAGAAATATTGAAGTTCACTTTGGGGCGTTAACATAGTGACATGAGATTTGATCAACATAGCGTCAATTTTGGCGTGTCTACAATTACCAGAGCCAGTTGGTAATGTACACATAACATGGTAAATACTCAAAGACTTGGAGCATCCAATGCTCCCATTGGATGTGAAGAATCTCCCGAGCCACCGTAGTCGGCCTCCTTCTTAGTCTCCATCCGCTTCTTATTATTACAAGTAAATTTGAAATTTGGGCACGCAGGCCCATAAATATACATCAGATAATAATAAGAAATCTTGAACCAGTCAAGGGGAGTACAACACAGGTGAGAGATAGAATGTACAACCCGGATTAATAAGAGAGAGAGAGAAGGAGGCACGCAGGCCCCAATAATCACATCATGATCCATTCACCACAAACCATACCATCACATGATATCTAAGTCCATGACCATCCATCCACGCACATGACACATCACATGCATCTTTAAGTAATTATCATATAATTACAGTGAGATATAACGTTGATTTCAAAATAATAGTAATTAGTTCTAAAATTGCGCAACATTAATTAACTAAACAATTTAGTTAAAACAATCAAGTCTAAACAACTTTAGACAAAAGTCATACACATTCACTACATGGGCTCAACAATAATATACTGTTAATTAACCTCATAAGAATCACATCCTTATAGTAATTAACATTAATTAATTAGATACTAGGAAATACTTAAAACCATTTTAAAATTCCCATTAACTAATTAACCAAGGGCCAATAATGAAAAATAAGTTAATAGATCGCTAAAATAATTTTAGAATCAAATTAAAATATTTTTCAAAATTTTCTCGGAATTTTTCTGACATTAAATGCATCTTAAACATTTTAAAATGAATAAAATTCAAAACAAATAAGGGGGGCTTATCGGGCGCGGATCCGGGCGCGGGCCGGATCCGCCCGCGGGAGACCCACGAGGGGGTCGTCTCCCCCGCCCGATCGCGAAGGGGAGGGGGCTGGGGTAAAACCCTAGCCCCCCTGTGCTCGCCGCAGGGGCCCCGTCCGCCGCCCCTGACCACTGCGGACGACCCCTGGGGTCCCGCCGGCACGTCCGCCGGCCACCGCCCTCGACGCCGTGGCCGGAGGAGGCGCCCGCGATCATCACGGGGCCGTTCCGCCCTGTTCACCGCGAACCTCGCCGGAGCAGCCCCATCCGGCCGCCGCACGCACCCGGACGTAGTGGGACGCCATGGGGAATCGTCCAGCAACTCTTGCCAGCCCCATGGACATCCACAATCGGAGATTATTGGCCTGAATCGGCCACCCTCTCCCTGTGCGAACGGCGACAGCGGCCCCGAAGACACGTTCGATTCACCCTCACCATAGGGTCAATCAACGCACCAAAATGTGCGTTTTGATCCTCTTGATACCAGGAACAATTCCATGGGATCAATTGACCAAAAACTCATCCGTGAGAGACTCAATCGAACATCCTAAATTGAGCCCTAAGCATGAACGTGAAGGACGAAAAATAATATAATAATCCTGATTTTGATCAGACCAGCAACCTGGCTCTGATACCACTGTAAGGTTTCGATCAGAGGAGCAGCGGAAACAACGAAACCCTAAGAGTCGTATCATTGCTGGCGATCAAAATCAAGAAAATGATTCATCTAAGAACCCGCCAAGGAAGAACAGATCTATACCTTTGCGGGATTAATCAATTCCCAGATGCCCGAAGATGATCGAGTAGAGGCTCGTCGGGCTACTAGCCGTCCAAGTGTCCGGCCTCTAGATGTATCCACACGAGCAACAGGAACGGACGGAGTCTCCTTCTCGATCTCCACAAGTCGGCCACTCCTCAGCACCACCATCCACCGCCTTCAGAGGAGGAGAGAGACAGGGGCGCGCCCAGGTCAGGGAGGAGAGAGAGACAGAGGGGGGCGGCCAGGGGAGAAACCCTAGTGCTTGGCCAGGGTTTCTCTCTTCAACGTGTATTTATAGACTCTGGCATTTTTCACAAAAACCCAGAAACTGTCTATAATTACCGTCCTTATCCGTCTTATCCACTACTCTATTGTGTGTGACCCTCTAGGCCCAATAGTCTGTTTGGTTTTCAGGCCCATTAAGCTAAGAACTCTTCTTAACTTAATTAATCATAATCCATTAACTCTCAATGGATTTAACAGGCTTTCCGACCACGAACGGCACCAAGCAACACCTCGTGATCCCAAATGACTTTGGGAGGGATGCAACCCATATTGAACCTTTCCGTCATCAGATTCCACACAGTTATAGATCCTCATTCATACAATGCTCCAATCAGAATTAGGGTACGGTCAAACTGTCAAACCCTAAAGCATCCTGATCTTATGGACCCTTGTACTCTTAAGTACAGTTCACTAGAAAACTCCTTTTCTAAGTGAACCCCCATACCCTGGCCAGGGATTTCTAAGTACATGTCCATAAAGCATTCTCTCTCTTAATCCATGCAAAGAGTGAATGATCCCTTGTTGTCCACCAAAGTGTTTTCACATGAACCCCATTGAGTCCGAATAGCTAACTATTAAGAACCACAAGATTGAAGTTCATAAGTCAGCAATCAAACGCTCAGTGGAGTCCATGCAAAACCTCTTTAGTGACTCAGGTCAAAGATCCAACTATGCTACTGTGGCACTAGAATCTCCTGATTGACAGTCAGCATGATTACCATTTAGGAATTCTAGATCGGGTCAATTCAGTGAACTCATTCCACTAACGAGCACCTGCACGTGTACCTTGATGTCATCACACCGGTGATTATGAGATCGACCACCCTCGTCACATGAGTGAGTACCACGTGCACCGGTCTATCCGGATCTTCAATGTCCCTTCTTGAAAATCCTATGACAAGGAACATTTAGAATATAAACATCTAGATGACTGTTCTCATTATCACAATCTCATTATGATCCAATCATCATAGCTCATATTCAAGGACTTCATCATATTACAACAAACATACTATAACGTGCTAAGAATATAATGAAGAAAATGCCATTAGTATATTGAATGAAATTGTACAAGAAATGTCATCATCACAACACTTGTGATTGGCTTGAAGGGCATACATCTCTAACAAAGGGCACTTGTGTTATCACACAAGATTGGGACATACCCAAGATCAGTTTGATAATCTTGGAGTTGGTGTTTGATCCACAACACCTGAGTGCCACAACTCCCTGCAGCGACATATTTTTCCTCTGCAGTGGATAGTGCCACTTAGTGTTGTTTCTTGGATGCCCAAGAAACCAAACACCCTCTCAAAAATTGGCAATAGCCACTTGTGCTTTTCCTGTCAAGTTTGCATCCAGCATAGTCTGCATCAGAATAAGATACTAAATCAAGAGCGCAAGATGCAGGATATCAAATCCCTAAATCTTGAGTTCCGGTAAGGTATCGAAAGATACGCTTAACAGAGCTCAAGTGGGATTCTCTAGGATCAGATTGAAAACGAGCACACATGCATACACAAAATTGGATATCTGGCCTAGATGCAGTAAGATAGAGGAGTGATCCGATCATACCTCGATAAGTCTTTGCATCCACTGATTTACCTTTCAGATCTGCATTGTTCTAGCCATCTCCACAAGAGTTCTGTTTCTTCTTTCCACCACTCTATTCTATTCAGGAGTTCTTGGTGACGAGAATTTGTGTGATATTCCTTTTGCCCTGCAAAAGACATCAAATTCTGAGTTTTTGAACTCTCCTCCATGATTTGACATGATAGATGAAATAGTATACTTACCATCCTGCTGAACTTTCTTGAAAAATGCCTGAAATTCTTCAAACGCATCATTTTTATGAGATAAAAAGAACACCCAAGTGAACCTAGAAAAGTCATCTACTAAAACAAAGCCATATGTATTGCCACTTAAACATGCTGTTCTGGTGGGTCCAAACAGATCCATGTGAACAATTCAAGAGGTCTAGAAGATTGGTTTTCTATTCTAGATTTAAATGACTTCCTAGTGTGCTTACCTTAAGTGCATGCATCACAAACTTTGTCATTTTGTTTAAATGAGACATCAGGCAAACCGTTTACCAGGCTGAATTTTGCTAACTTATGCATGACACTATAGCTAGCATGTCCTAGTCTACGATGCCATAGCCAAGCCAGCTCACTTTTGTTCACAGCAAGACATAGATTATTATGAGCAGGATCATCTAAGTCTACCATGTACATGTTGTTTATTCTTTTTCCAATGAACTTAACATTTTCATAATGCATTTCAAGAATGGTGCATACATGATAATCAAACACAACCTTGTGTCCCCTGTCACACAGTTGGCTTATACTAAGAAGATTATATTCTAGTCCTTCAACAAGTAGCACATCATCAATAGAGTTCAAGGGATTTTTCCCAACTTAACCTTTTCCAATAATTTTGCCTTTATTGTTGCCCCCAAACGTGACATGCCCTCCTTCTTTCTCAACCAAGAAACAAAATTTTGCCTTATCGCCCATCATATGCCTTGAGCAGCCGCTGTCAAGATACCATTTGTTGTGTACAGCTGCAAGACACTCCTGCAACTCACATCAAACGAGGGATTTTGGAACCCAAATACACTTGGGTCCCATCAAACCATATGATCCTGTCAAGTAAGACGACATACTTTTGGGAATCCATATCTGTTGTTTTGGAGGTTTTTGAGATGTGGAGTTCATAGGTTTGAGATTTTTTTGATTAGGTTGAGGTACCCTTCGGAATGAATTCTTTGAACCAGTTCTGTTGTTAAAGAAGTGTGAGTTTTTTTCTTGTTTCCACTCCAATGACTATTATGAATCCAAGATGCACTGGGGAACCTAGGATGAGAAGCTCTAGTTGAATATTGAATTCCGGAGGGATTGAAGCTTTGCTGCGTAGACCCTCTTGCACTGCTGCGTTGACCCATCCACCCAAACCCCATGTCATATGGGTTCTAGTACGCAGGGTGCGTTGACTCACTATAGTGACTGCGTCGACTCATTCTCTTGTTTCTGAAGGAATATCCATTCTGGAGGGGTATGTGCGTTGACGCAGTATAGACATTGCGTTGACGCGGTCAGTGGTTTGTTTTAGCCTTATTTCTGTAGAAGCCCTTAGACATAGGTTGAGTAGATGCAGGATGGCCAGTGCGTTGACGCGGCTGTCTTGTGCCAATCCAATGACTCCTTGAATTTCCATAAGCTTGATGCTGGGTTGATATACTAGGGTCCATGGGTTGATTTGAGGTTTTACTTCCATACTTAGGCATATTTATGTGGTGATTGGTATTCAAGGTAGCATTCATTTTTTCTTTGCCCTTTTCTTTTCTGGTTTCATCTGTCTGTTTTACTTCTTCTTGATTTTTCCCATGTGGCTTCACTGCAGCCATTGGGTTTTGCTTAGATGTGCCCTGTTCTGGAACAAAGGTTATTAGTCTTATCCCTAGATTCTTCTTTTTAGTTGGATTATATCCAAATCCTTCTTTTCTAAAATTACTTTTTATTCCCATAACAGCTTCTAGGTTGTTTTTGCCTTGTGTAAATTTCTCAAGGGAGGCTTGTTTATTTAAGTTTTCATCTTCCAGTCTCTTCAAGTTTTCTTGGAGTTCTAGATTTACTCCTTGAATGGCTTCATATTTTTCTTCAGCCATTTTTACACCACTCTCCAATTTTTGCATTCTGAATTTCAGGTCATCATGCACTTTCAGTAAAAATTCATTTTCTCTTTTCATCTCTATCAATTGATCTTTACACAGATCACTTTCAGCAAGAGACTTTCTTAGATGTGTAATTTCATCTTCTAAGCACATGATTTTATCATTCAAGGAATTATCTTGACTAGTCAAATTTTTCTTCTTCTTTAGTGATTTATTTTCTTACTTCACATAATCATACTTATCTAGTAATTCATTGAATGCTTCTTCCCAATCACTGCAAGAAAAGTTTTCAAAAGAGAAGGTTACCTCATCCTGATCATCTCCCTTAGCCATAAAGCATAGCTTAACATCACTTTCTTCTTCAGAGGTACTCTCTTCTTCATCTTCATCTTTCTCCTCGCCACTCCAAGTACTCATCATAGCCTTTGGCTTCTTGTTCTTCCATTTTGGTTGGACTTTCTTCACATTCTCTGGACATTCAGATTTGATATGACCTTGTTTCCTGCATTTGTAACAAACAACCTTGTCAAACTTCTTAGAATTCTCTGATTTGAATTTTGAACTCTTTCTTACCTGTGGTCTTCTGTTCCTTATAACTTTACCTTCCTTCCTTAGAAATTTCCTGAATTTCATGGTGAGCATTGCTATCTCACCTGAGTCATCATCTGAGGTAGATGACTGACTGTCATCTGAACTCTCCTTGCTGCTAGGACCAACCTTCAATGCAAGTGGCTTCTTCTTTTTCACATCCTCATCAGAAATTCAGCTCGTAAGCCATCAGTGATCCAATAAGCTCATCAGGGGTAGTGGTAGGAAGGTTCCTAGATTCCTCAACAACCGTGGCCTTGGTGTGCCAAATTGGAGTTAGGGATCTAAGAATTTTCCTGACCAGTTCATAATCACTGTAAACCTTTCCCAGACCTTTAAGACCATTCACTAATAGAGTTAGCCTAGCATACATTTCAGATATATTTTCCTCTGGCTTCATTCTAAAAGCTTCATACTCAGAAATTAACATATTAGCTTTTATCTCTCTTACCTCTGACATACCTTCATAGATGACTTCAAGTCTGTCCCACATTTCCTTGGCACTGGCACATGAGGACACTCGTGAAAACTCCTTAGAATGCAATGATCATTGCATGATATTCATAGCTTGCCAATTGATGTTGGACTTCCGAATCTGCTCTTTTACCCACAGTTCTTCATCTCCTTCTAACTGATAGGGTCCTTTACTCACGACTCTCGAAATCTCATGGTCCTGATATCTCAGAAATACCTGCATCCGATTTTTCCAGTAAGCATAGTTAGTGCCATGAAATAAGGGTGGCCTATTCACTGCATACCCTTCAGGCATGAGTCCCTTGTTTTTCATTCCACTAAATCTCTCTGGGTGGTGAGACCCTTGACAAGAGAGCCAAGCTCTGATACCACGTGTTGGATTAAGTGGATGGTCAAACTAGAGGGGGAGGGGGTGAATAGGTTGACCCTTTTTAATTTTTGCGAAATATCACACTCAACTTTTTTTTTCGTAAGTAATGAAGTATATATTAAAAGAAGACATGCTGTACATCAGGGTTGAAAACATGCTAAGGACCACACAAGTTGTGGACTCATAGCTATGTCATCAAAACTTACTAAATATCTAAAGACAAAACTAACAAGCTAAGGACCACACAAGTTGTGGACTCAAAGTTGTGTCTTCAAAGCTGATAAAGTATCTAAAGTCAGAACTAATGTGATATGGCTTCAAAACAAACTAAGTATTAAGAATGAATCTAGTAAAAATGTTTTATTCTCTTGTAGTCAATCTTTTGCTCCCATGTGCCTCCATAACTGCTCTAGCGTCTTGTATAATGTCGATTAAGAGGTTAGATTGTAAAGTAGAAGTGCTATCAAAAATTCTTTTGCATCGCTCCCTCCAAATTCTCCAAATAGTAGTGCGAAGCAAAATTCTTGCAAATCTAACCAATTGGCCCTTTTTTGAGAACTCTGATTGGAGCTGTTGTAGTTCATGTACCATTCCAACCTTAGGTTGCCTGGACAGGTCAAAACGGATCAACAATTATTTCCAAACCCAACTCGTGTATGTACATTGAAAGAAAATGTGATCAAGTGAATCAATTCCCATCTTGCATAAGAGACATATGCTGGGTAAATAGAACCCCTTGGTTGTCAGATTCTCAGCTGTTGGGAGTTTGTTCATTACTGCCTGCCAAGTGCAAAGAGATGCAACTTGAGTAATCGATTCTTCCCTACCCACTCATAGTGACCAAATGTTTGACCTTTCTGTCTTGTATCTTCCCAAATAGTATTTATCTTGATGTCTTCCTCATGGTTATGCCAGCAAATTATGTCTGAACTGCCATTCAGAATATGGACTTTCTCAATTAACTACCATAGATCTGCCATTTCTGCTGACAGGGGAGTGGGGAGCTGCCATTGCCCATCTGAAATTAAGATACTCACCTTTGTATTTTTATCGAGCATTAAATCCTGCCTTATGTGGTCCCCATGGAGTTTATTAGTGCTGCATCCATTTATCCATGGATTAGACCAGAGATTGGTTGCATTTCCATTTGAGATTAAGTAATTGATATGACTTCGAATTAATTCCCTGGCTTGCAAAATTCCTTTCCAGGCTGAAGAGTAATATGACTGAATTTTGAAGTCCCATATATTTTCACTACTAAATACTTCTTCTTGATCCATTCAGTCCATAAACACTTTCTGTCTTTCAGAATATCCCACAGAAGCTTCCCTCCACATGCATGATTCTACTCTTTCAGTCTTTTTAAGCCCAATCTGCCTTCTATTTTTGGTTTACAGATTTGATTCCAAGAAACCATATGATTGGTTTTTTTAGATGAATGTCCACTCCAATAAAAATTCCTCAAGATCCTTTCAATTTCCTGAAGTAGTCCAATAGGGAGAAGGAATGCAGCTGTCTAATAAATTGAGAAGGAAGATAGAACAGACTTGATTAATTCTAGCCTGCCCGACCTAGAAAGCAACTTGTTTTTCCATGCATCCAACCTTCTTTTGATTTTTTCCACAATTGGGTAGCAATTGGATTTTTTGATAGATTTGGATAGCAAAGGAAGTCCTAGATAAGGTACAGGAAGCTCACCTATATTAACACCCATTTGATTAGCAACTCTCTGCTGATCCTGCACCTCCAAAGTAAGCTTTACTCTTATCTGAATTGAGTTTCAGACCAGACATAGCAGCAAAGCTTTGAAGCAGGGGGCTTACATGACTAATGGTGATGGAATCATCTTTCAGAAACAGTATTAAATCATCAGCGAAGGTGATGTCAGATACCTGCAAGGTACCTGCTGAAGGGCATTGAATATGGCCACTCTGCACTTTTTTATTTATGAGTGATGTGAAACCTTCCATAATAATTGTGAACAGGTATGGTGACAAAGGGTCACCCTGCCTGAGGCCATTGAGGATTTTGAAAAAGCCATGAGGGGTTCCATTAACCAGGACAGAGAAGGTAGGATTCTCAATGCAGGTTGAGATCCAATTTATAAAGATGCTTGGGAATCCCATTTGATTCATGAGGTAGTATAGATAACCCCTGTTTATAGAATGAAAAGCTTTTTTTAGATCTGCCTTCAAGCATATAAGGTTACCTTTAGCCTTAGAATGAATGTTCCTGATAATGCCATTGGCTAATAAAACATTATGGTGTATTCTTCTTCCCTTGATGAAGGCTGTTTGATTTCCACTGATAAGATGTGGCAGTAGTTTTTGTAGTCTATTAGCTAGCACCTTTGAAATTATTTTTTTTTTTTTTTTATTTTTTGGTAACGGGGAATCTAGCAGAGTGGTACGGAGAGTTGAGGGACACCTTTGAAATTATTTTGTAAAAGAAGTTACACAGTGAAATGGGCCTATATTGATCAAATGAATCTGCCCCTTCCTGTTTGGGTATCAAGGAAATGAAGGTACAATTCCACTGCTTAAGCATGTGCTTAGAGTCAAAGAATTCCTTTACTGCTGCAATGGCATCATCCCCTATTATAGACCAAGCAGCTTGGTAGAACTCAACTGGAAATCCATCCGGACCTGGACTTTTATTTTTGGGAGCTTGAAAGACAGCTTGTTTAATCTCCTCTTCTGAAATCAATTAACAGAGAACATTAGATTCTTCCTCAAAAATTATGTCAATAGGAGTGAAATCCATGTTTCCTGAACAAGGTGCCTGGTTAAGAAGGCCCTTGAAAAACTGAACTACATATTTATTTATCTCTTCTGGATCAGTGGAGTAACTTCCATCTTGGAATTTACATTTTCTGATGCTGTTAATTGCCCTTCTGCTCTTGAAAGCTGCATAAAAATATTTTGAGTTTGTGTTTCCAAGTGCTAACCAAGCTTGTCTGGATTTTTGTTTGGCATAGAATTCTTCATTCTTCAAAGCATTGCAATACATATTCGTACATTCTTTTTCCTTGCTGATCAGGTCCTCATTCATTGGATCTTCTCTTAGCTTCTGTTGGACTAGCTGCAGCTCTCTGGTTGCTTCATTTATGTTGTGTTGCACATTGCCAAAACTATTAGAATTCCAGATCTTCAAAGCTTCTTTCAATTGCTTTAACTTCGACCAGAGATTGAATTGTTTAGTTCCCCTGTGGTCCTCCTGCCAAACCTTTCGTACAACCGAAAGAAACTCTGAATGATTAGTCCACATATTAAAGAATTTGAAAGGTTTTCTACCATGACTCATTTCCTGATCAGTATTAATTCTCATCTGAGAATGGTCAGAGAACATTTCACTAGTATATTCTGCATAAGAATCCTAAAATTTCATGAGCCATAAGTCATTAATCAGGCATCTATCCAGTCTAGCCACTATTCTTTTTGGTGGTAGAGAGCAATTGGTCCAGGAAAAGCAACCACCTATAGTTTTTAAATCACTGAGATTTGCTGAGAAAATCATTCTGTCAAATTCTTCTAGAATTGCATATGGCACTGCGTTTCCACCAATTTTTTCAGATTGATAGCGGACTGTATTAAAATCCCTAAGAACCATCCAAGGCAAATTATTAGATGTGGCTGACAATTCAATAAGATCTTTCCATAGAATTCTTCTTTGAGACAATTGGTTAGATGCATAAACTGCTGTGATGATGAAAGAAGATCCAAATAGAATATCAGTCACCAATACATGTAAGAACTGAATGCTTTCATGAATGACTTTAAAACTAAATTTTGCTGGGTCACACATCATCCAGATTCATCCTCTGTCATCAGCAGTGTGTAAAAAATTTGCTTCTGGCCAGATATTTTGCTTGAATAAAACAACATTTTTTGGTTTTATTTTGGTTTCTACAAGAACAGCTATGTCACATCTAGACTGTCGGAGGATAGAATTCAACTGGCTTCTCCTTTATGATTTATTTAAACCTCTAGTATTCCAACTAATAATCTTCATAAGAAACTATCAAATGGGGTTATTGAGAAAGTAGACTAGATTATAAAGGTAGACGTGGTGAACGTCTAGGCTTGGCTGAATAACTTGAATGACCTTTTCCTTTTGAACGGCAAGGCAGCCACTCTTTATCCAGCCATTGGGAATCTGCCTCCTGCATTATCTCACCTTCCTCCTTATCCATAGGAATATTATCCGAGATTGGCTGACTTGATGAGAGTTTGTTAAGTTCCCCCTTCTTTTCAGGATAAGAATCGCCCTTTGAGGAATTGGTTGTTGCTTCAGAGAAATTCAAATTTGAATTTAAATTCTCTATTTGAAATTCTAACTTCTCCAGCTGACCCGTAACTTGTGACTGAATATTCGTATTAGACCTTAATTCAGATTCATTATGTTCTTGCTGGGAAGCTAGAACATTAAACTTATTTGATGTAGCTACTAGCTTAGAACCCTTCATAGTGGAATCAACCTTTTCTTTTGCCCGCAATTCTTTATTTGAAGCTTGAACATTCTGAATACACTGACCTTGTAAATGACCAAAAGACTTGCATACCGAACATATACCTGGCTTCCATGGATATCAAATTGTGATCATGCGTTGCTTACCTTCCATGTCTTTGAAGAACACTTCATTGGGTAGGTCACTATCTGTGGAAACTAAAACACATGCTCAAGCATATGATAACCGATGCCGTGCAGCTGTTAATTTATCTAAATGCAGAGGTGTTCCAATGATGCTACAAATTCTGCTAAAAAAAATTTTTGTCCATAGATGCAGAGGAACACCATGGAGAGTTTCCCAAAGAGGGATGCTCTTCAGACTATCAAGCTCAAAAGTGACTTCTGGAGACCATCTCCTAAGAATCATCGGATGACCTTTAATGGTCCAGAAACACTCTTGAATACGCTGTAAATCTTCTTCCAAATCAAATTTGCATAGAAAAAAACCATTGTCCAGCATAAATAACTAAAAACCATTAGGACTCCATCTAGTCTTGATGAATGATTGCAGCGGTATGAATGAGGTTGTTAATCCAACTACATAACCCACAAGAGCCCATGACCATACCTCAATGAGTTCTGCAGAATCATCCACTTCACATACTGCCACTGTCTTGGAATCAATGCAAGTTGGTTGGATGAATTCCAGCTTGAGGTCTTGATCACGAGAAGATGCTAGTGCTTTGAATAAGCTCGTCCAAGGTTGTGGAGTAGAAGATATGCTGACAGGAGCTTTGGAGCGTGATCTTGAACGTCCCCTGGAAGCACGAGAAGCCTTGTTGACAATAAAATGACTGGCTTCAGTGCTCCTCTTCTCGAACGTAGCCTTGCTCCCTGGAGAAAGCAATGACGGGGCTGGTACTTCCGTGGTGATCTTCGGACGATCACCTGAGAGAAGCAGTGAAGGCGGACAAGTAGCAATGGTGTGGCTGGAAGGTCCAGCAAACACACTAGAGCTTCGCCCTTCAAACGCGCCAAAACTTCTCTCTCCTAGCAGGGCCATTCCAGGTCGAAAGGCTGAAAATGCAGGCTTTTTATCACACTCAACTTTTAAGTAGCAGAATACTAATTCAAAATTCAGTAAGCTGAAGGTGTAGAGATCGAACCTAATCAATTATCTAGCGTCACACAGATTTTGCAAGAGATAGCAACCCACAAGTGAACACAGATTTTTATGGTGGTTTGGTCTCCCTATGGAGACCTACGTCCACCCCTCACTAAATCAGTGAGGATCCCTGTTGAGCGTTACAGCTTAGCTAAAACGAGGCACAATCCCCTCGACAACGTTCTGAGCACTACAGCTTGGCTAATAAGAGGAACATATCCTCTTAACCAGTTACCCACTGACAAACAGCTTGAGGGCGTACAAGCCCAAACCCCTTGATCCAAGCACACCCCGCTGGATCAATTCCCCTCCCTCTACTAAAACTAGTACGAGGGAGAATTACAGTAATAGAATTCAAGCTGAAATGAAAAACAAGAAACAAAATCACTGGAAGATGGAAGAAGGAGCCTCAGATCTGGGACAGTGCTGATTCTCGAGTCTCAAACTTAAAGATCTGAGAGAAGAGGCGATGATGATCAACTGGCTTTCACTTCTTGGATTGTAGATGAGCTTGCGATGATCAAAAGCTAATAGACTTCCTCTAATCTTCAGAGGATGCAATAGCACGCCAGGAGGAAGACGATGATACAGGCGATTCTTCTCCAGAGCTTCTTCTATGCTCTTCTTCGACTGTTGCTCCTGCGACTTCCATCTCCCGCGCTCTCCCTATTCACGTGAATATTCCTTTTGTGGGCCCCAACTAGATTTTCTGGTTAGCCCAATGATTATTCTCCTCAGAGGCTTCTGGAATCGCGAGGGAAAAAGAGAGCACATGCTCTTTTAGATGATGTGGCATCTAATGCCACTTACGGCTGGGGTCCACCCAATAATCACTTGATGAGATTCAGATGGCGTCAACCCATTTTGACTAAGGGGTTGATGCAGCCTTGAAATGCCCACAGAGCCTTTCATACATAGACCTGATGCGTTGAAGCATAGGGTGCCTGCGTCAACCCACTAGGCTGACCCCGAACACTCTTTTATCTCAAACATGAGATGATGCATCGACGCTGCAATGTTGTGGCGTTGACGCACTGAGTTATGCCAGTGATTAATGCTTCTACCTCTTGAACTGATGTGTAGACGCAATCAGCATCCTGCGTAGACGCTGTCCTTTTATGCAAACCGCTGTGTGGACGTCTTGAGCATCCTGCATAGACCTTGTTTCTTTTTTGCATTTAAGAATAAAGGAGATACATGTGTTAATGAATCAAGGGTTAATTCATCAGTTTTGTTGAACTCAACACAAACATCTCATGGTTGTGATCATCAAAACCAGGGGCACAATAAGGTTTATTTAGGGTCTTTGTGAGTCCTTATTTCGTTTGGCTATCGCGTGTACGTGCATACATCGAGTCAAGTCAGTTTTGTACGCACGCGTTGTTAGTCCCTTTCGAGTATGAGACTTTTCGGACTTTGGGATCGGTTCTATTTCACATATCGGACCTAGTGACATAAGGGACAAGCAGTGATTCCAAGTGAGCCTTTGAGCCACTTCCTTCATTTGAGAGTGACCCCACCCAGGAGTGTCCACCTCTAGCCTCATTTCCTAGCAGCATGTGCATATCGAATCTATATGGGATGAGTAGGTGTCGATTACTTGGAGTGGAGCGTACTCTGCGCTTCCAGGTTCGGTGACGGATTCGCCGGAGCTACTCGAGCAGCCGCACCCCTTACTCGACGGGGTCGAGTTCTTCCCACCCGGGGAGAATTGATGGGGACATCAAAGCAAGAGCACTAACATTTTATTTACATTTGTGTCCTTTAGTTTGCTTTTATATCCTTGGGAAAGCATATGTGCAATTGTAAGACTTTATAATCTAATATGTCATTCCCTAGGATTGTTTGGGTTTTTGTGCAAAATGGTAGTAGGTCCAGCAAGGGGGCCCTCACTCCTTTCCCATTGGTCCACCTAAGCCATTTGGGTCCATGTGGGGCTGGTCAACCATCCTAGGTGGCTTCTAGATGGTTTGACAAGTCAAGGGGGGACAAGTGGAATACAAAGTCCAAGATGCCACCTACCTTGCCCCTTGGTCAAGGGCCCCCCCTAATGATATTATAATGTGGTTCCAAACCACATGGGATAAATAATTAGGAACTACCTCTTTTACCCCTCCTAATTCTAGATCTAGGGTTATTTTGAGTCTTTTTCCATTTCATACAAATAGATGTAATTCACATTTTATTGGAATTAATGAAGTGAACTTTGGAAAATTGGTTGGAATTCCCCTTGGAGGGTGCGCCCCTCTCTCCTCTCTCCCTCTGGTTCTTCATCTTCCTCTAGCAATCCAGGGTGTGAGACACATTCTACCTCCTCCTCTGATCCTCTGAATTCTATTTCTGCAGTCGTCGCCATCGCACTGCCATCGCGCCGCCGTCATCAACCTCGGAGTTCTGTCTACATCAGGACAGATCCTCAAAGCTTGAATTTTAGCTCTCCATAAAGAGCTCAGATCGAGTCCAAACATGGAGGGTGAGTCATCCACGTCCACCCCAGCCTCCACAAAAACAATCCAGTCATTTACCAGTCGTTAAGTAGTTTTCCATTTTCGTGTCCCTCAGTATTTCAGTTCTGTCTTTTGTTCAGATCCTGTCACAGTAACCCTATGTTTCCAAGTTTTGACCCCCTTTCCCTTATTTTCTTGGGTCATTAATTTTATTAGGAGTTCTGTCCAGCAACCCCATCATCCACGAATTTTCTTGGAATTTCTGGAGTCCTTTTTGTATTTTTAAAAAATTGCTGTCTTTTCTCAAATCTGTTCTATCCTGTGTAGTTCAGATCCGACCCCCAGTCAGTATAAAATCCTCAAAAAATCGAAACCTCCACCAAATGTCAAATAAAAATTATCCCCATTATCCTTGTGTCAACCTCTACAACTTTCATGAAGAGTCCAAGTTCCAGATCTTAGGTTTAAGGCACGGTCAATGCCAACTCTCAGGAAAACTTAGTTATATCCTGAGAATTCGGGTTCTGTCCAACAGCAGCTTGTAAAATTGATCAAGGCCAAATCCAGGAAATTCTTTCTCTGGCCATAGATCGAGGTATTTTGAAAGAGCTTTCCAAAGGTACCTCTTGTGCATTGATCCGACGTCGGGAGTGATCACAGTATTAGATCTCACCGGGTCGCGCGCTGTAAAACAATAGCTTCAGATTCGTGGGCAGCAAGGTCAACAAGTGAAGAGCGGAGCTGATTCACCTTCCGTGAGGTGAACCGGCGTGCCGCCATCCCAGGGAGCACCTCTCCTGGAGCTAATGTCACAGCGGTACCACTCCGGTCCCACTCGGACCCGCCGATGAGCACGTGGGCCCCACGTTCATGAATACGCGTGCCGCTGAAGCTACATCAAAACGCTGCCCGTCAACCCAAGTTTTGTCCTCCCGGGCCCCATTTGTAGCCCGTTACCTCCCTGCGTGGAGTGGGCAGTAGAAACCATTTCTGTAATTATTGTAATAATTGTTTAACCGGGAGTTACTGTCTTGGCCGGGATCATCTTCCCCACACCTGGAGCGTGGAGGTAAACTCGCTCCCACTCTTTACCGCATTTTGCTTATTTCGTATACCTTTTGAATGCCGCTGCTTGTAATAGGTAATTAGCTCGATATCTATTTTTATCACCGCTGTGAGAGAGTGAGTGTAACCCGTCCTGTGGCTCGATCCGAGTTCACGCGGAAAGGTCGATATCTGAGAGTCACTACCGGTTTCTCAACCGCGCACGGTCCAGCGTTTCCCTCGCATAGGGATGATCACGAGCTAGAGTCCCAGGTCGCGTGTCTGTCCCGCATCATTCTTCCTTCTTCTTCCTGGTTGCGTGGATGTTTTGCTTTCCTTCATCCGCTTCCCATTCTATTCGTGCTGCTGCACAGATCGTCATCCTCTTCCTCCTGCTATCTGTTTGTGTGTTGCTACCATCGCTGTAGATCGATGTTGCCAGTAGTTTTTTCGTCTGCATCCTTATCGCCCTCCGTTCGTCGTTCACTCCTGTCAAACCCAACAAGGTAGGTTATCTCAAGACTCTTAAGTCTAAGATGATAATAAAAGAGCATTGCATACATATAAATCTCTATTACTGTCTCCATACCATGTTTCCATGACTTCTGTTCTTGAGTTTTATGTAGTTTAGTGATTTCTGTGTCATATAAAAATAGCGACCAGAATAATGGTCGCTGATTAACGAACGTCTGTGTAGAAGGGTGCTGATTTCTGAATTGGTGACGATCTTCTGGATGCTATTTAATTAGTGACCATCACCTAGACTATATTTCTTTCAACATATTTAATAAATAATGCATGCTTAAAATTTAATAACTGTGGAACCTGATTTTAATATTTTTGCATGAGTATGTTCTTGGAGTCCTCATATTTTTCTCTACCTTTCCATATATTTAATTTCTTGAAAGTCCTCATAAACGTCAATATGCTACTGTTCATGCTAATATTAGGAAATGAACAGTAACTTGTTTCTATAAACGTTCCTGGCCGATGCGTATTGATTTGTAATCCAAAAAGAATTGGCGACCGTGTAAGATGACACAACTTATAAAATAGTGCCTCTGTAAGTAGACGCTGATTCCTGATAAATTGTTAAAAAATTGAAATAACCCCAAAAATCATGAATTAACGTCCATGACATGGACGCTATTTGAAGATATGGCGCCTTCTTGAAAGGACACCAATTTATTGTAATATTATTAAAACTCAGTAAATTATTGATTTGGTGACTTTATAAGCATATGCTAATTTATGATATAGCGCCTGTCTGAATTGACGCGATTTCTTGCCCTCACAATTTTTATCAGGTTTTGACCCATATCGTTAGTCTTATGGCACTGCTATCTCAAGTCCGAGATGGAGTCCCTGTTTCACGTTGTTTTATGTTACACCTCAATTCTTGGAGATTGAATGACCCTCCGCCGGATATTCCTTCCGCCGGATTGGAATTTCTTTCTCTAAGGCCTCCGTAAGACTTCGCTACCCTTGGATTCCCTCAAGGCAGCCAAGCAGGTTGTACCCTCAAAACCCTAGAAACTGTGTTTTGTCATGTCACTCTGAAGACACATGACGCCCTAGCCATCACAGAGCACTGTTTGTGATGTTCTGTCAGAGTCTGTCACTGTCTGGAATTGGTGGCCAGGCCAGTTGACGCCGAAACATGAAATAGCGGCCGTCACAGTGAACGTTATTTCTTCATGCTTGTATTGTTCCTAGAATTAGCGACCACTGTAGTGCACACTGATTATGTATATGGGGGCGGCCTGAGTGGACTCCAATTACCCCATTTCACGAATGTCTTGGTTTTTACGAGAGACTTATCCTTACATAATGTTCTGTCCTTGAAATCTCTGTTCTATAAGTCTACCTTTATCTTCCTACAATGGCTTATTTCCTTTGGAATTCGATTGGCTATAAACTATAGTGGATGTCGAGATATTTACATGACTCAATGCCTGGCGTTAATGGGGCTCGGTCTGGTCCTAGGAGGAGCATCCAAAAGTACTTGTGTCCAGGGGAGCTATATTGACCACGGTGTGACATTGCACCGAAGTGCATGACTTTCTAGATTATGACATTCCACGATCTTGTGCTTGACTTGACATGACGTGACGTGACTTGTGTGACCCGGAATGGGTATTTACTTGCTACATTAAATAGCCAATATCTCATCACGTGACTTGGTAATTACATGCTTGATATCCTTGTTAACATTACAAGATTCATCTTGGAACTTGCTAGTTCATCTTTACTTCTTGTTATTTCCTCTCGATATTATCTTGCGTCATGCTTAGCTATACTTGCATTTCATGAGATATGTAATTTACTTAAAGAAAGCTTGTTCTTGAGATGTAATCCCCATTGAGCGTTCGCTCACCTTGTGTTTTCCCCTATTTTTCAGGTAATTTCGATAGCGAGACTCAATCGGACGGGGATGACCTAGAGTGATGAGCGTAGAGCCGTCCATGAGATCTACATCAAGTCTTTTCTATTTTTTTGAGTCTATCGTTGTAATTTTCTTTTTATTGAGTCTAGAGTGTCATCAAAGACTTTTCCTTTGAAGAATTATGTAATAAAGATACTTGGAGTTATTAATGAATAAAGGACCTTGGTGATATCTTATCTTTGCGTGCTCTGTCTTATGTGTCAAATTATCTCGTGCTCTGATTTTCATGGATGATATAAACTCGTCGCGCGTTCCCGAGTTCCTTCCGCGCTCAGGGCGTGACAGCACATGCATGCAAACAAGATGCAAACGGGAAATGAAATATGATCAAGCGATGCACAAGCAGATGCAATGCCTTTTTTTGTTTTTTGTTTTGTTTTTTTGGTGATTTTTGATTTTGTTGACTTTTTTTGTTTTTTCTTTTCTTTACTTTTGTTGTTGTTGTTTTTTTTGTTTTGTTTTTTTTTCAACGTCTGGCGTCCACCCATGTGACACCTGACCTATATGAGGGTAGGGATCCCCTAGTAACCTCCCAGGTATCCTGATGGCACGTGTAGGTTGATTTGGGCCTCTAGACTCCTCGAATGACAGTCCTGTCGGTTAAGACTTATCCTGATGACAGTACCGTCATGCCAGGCTTAGGCTCCCAGTTGCTTTCGACCACAAGGATACACCCAAAAAGCGTTCGAGGTAAATGATTTACCCGACCCGGGTCTATTTCCTCACAACCTTAGATGATATTTGATTGAACACCTTGGAACCCTCACGGTCAACCACGCGACGCTGGCTTGGAATTAGACGCCATCGCACCTATAGGTGACGCGCTTGCACTGACCTAAGCCCGATGTTAATGAGGGAACATTACGGTGGTAGATGAGGGTCTTGGCCTACCAGAAACACCGAGACTCCTTCACAGTGATAGCTTCTACCTTTCCAAGTTGGACAACCACCAGTGTATTTTTCACGAAATAGGGTTACGTGCTGAAATAGGGTTTGCCCCTCAGAGCTCCCGTCAGGCCTTCATCCTCAAGGCAAGAGACAAAAGAATGTGGGGGATAAACCTTCCAAGAGGACCGGTAAAGCCATTAACTTGATGAGCCAGCAAGCAAGGTTACTCAACGTTTCCCTTTCGGGTGACCTCGGACCACTCCTTGAGTGTTTTCACTTTGCCCCTTTTTTGAGTTTTGCCTTTGGTGTTAACAGGAGTTTGCTTATTGTGTCAGGCACGGTCACGACCAGTCTCTTTTCCTCTTTTCATTCCCTCTTTTTTTTTTCTGAGGGAATTTCAGATTTGACTTTCTTGGCTTTAGGATCCCTCTTTTACGCCTGCGGAGACACTGCCCTCTTCACGTGCTCTGACAAGACTCAAGGGATGAATCATACTCTCACCCTAAGGGTGGTGTGTTTCGACTGCCCTACTTAGCGCTTTAAGGGCGCCGGCTGTCTTGGTCAGTCGATTAGAAGAGAAAGAGAAAGAGGACTAGGGCTTTTCAGGAGCCTTTGGGGTGAAGACCCGTCTTAAGCGACACTACCAGTTTTAAGAAAAACACGTGCGTGTGTGCATGCCTTCTTCCTTTTAATGAGCATAGGCCGACATGGCCGGACAGGGCTCTCCCCGGTTCTAGTAGACCAAGACCAATGACCTACCGAGACCTTAATGTGCCCTATCCTATCATAAAGGGTAGATTCATGACCTGAAACTACATGATGGACACCAGGTGGTTGGCATAATTTTCTAGTTTTTTTCTTTTTTTATCTATATACAAGGTCTCATGGATAGAACTTCTTTAAGTAGATTCCATTCTAGGGATATGTGAGTTACACCCCATCGGCATCCACTAGCTTATATGCGTTTCCAGAAAAGACCTCTCTAATGGTTGTTGTACTAAGTATTTTCCTAGCAAAAATAATAAGGAATAAGGGCTCAAGAATTTCCCCGAACACCTTTAAGGCCTTGTTTACCCAGCCATTTCTACGTTACATCGGGCCCAACCAAGGGTCTCAACCAGCTAGCCGTTGATAGGATCGGTGCGATGGATTCAGAGGGGGGGTGAATGAATCCCACCCTTCAAAAACTTTTCGCTCAATAAAATACTAGAACACTATCAAGGCAAATAGATAATCTGAACAACAAGTTAAGTTCTCTTTTAAACCACTGAGCAAATATATAAGACGCGCCTAAACAAGCAACTAGCGGAAGCAGCACAGATAGAAACGAGAATGCTAAGGCAGCCTGTGAAGGAGGTAGACGATAAGGAACAAGCGCACAAGCCCAACCACACTGCACAGACGATTTTTAGGTGGTTCGGTCATCAAGACCTACATCCACCCCTCACTCCAAACCGGAGGGAGGCTTCACTAGCTAACGCTAGAACCAGCAGACTCAGTCTGCGAACACTTGCTGCCAAACAGCTTGACCAGGGGAACAGCCTCCCCTCTTCCTCTAAACCGGAGGGCAACCCTAGTGACACCCATTCACTAGAAACTAGAGACCGAGGTCTCTCTTCCTCCACCCAGGAGGGAATCCACCAGTGACACCCAGTCACTGGCAACCAGAGACACAAGTCTCTCTTCCTCCAAACCGGAGGGAACACCTGGACTTGCAACCCACAAGACCAGAATCGGAGATGAATCTCCCTTCCTCTAAACCAGAGGGGAACCCACAAGTGACAACTTGTCACTTGCAAACCGGAGGCAAGTCTCCCTTCTCTTGAGACCACAAGAGGAAAACTGATCTCTAACCAGAGAATCGAAAGGCACAGAGGTCAAATAAAAGGAAAATAAGAAATGAAAATACAGCACTCGGAAAGCTGAAAACGCAATGTAACATGTAGCTCTCACAGGAGCAAACTGGATTGGATCTGATCCAAGTCTAGTAGACAGATCTTCAATAAAATCTTCTTTCTTCTTCTCCACGAACTCTCTCTCTTTCTCTTCTTCTTCTTCTGCTTTCACACTCTGCCTCTCTGCTCTTTTTCTTCTTCTTCTTCTTCTGCTCACTGCCTCTCTGCTGCTCTCACTTTTTTCTATCACTCTCTCGATCAGCCCTCTTCTATCTGTCTTCTCGGATGAAGAAACTTCACATGTATATATCAGCAGCAACTAGGGCGTGTGCCCCATTTATTCAGAGGAAACCTCGGATCACGTGCCAGGTGCCAACCTCGGATCACGTGCCCATTCATCAGCCTGTACAATGACAGAGTTACTTCAGTCGATCAGCAAAGAGTGTATAGACTTAATGAAGTAATGCATGAGCGTGTACAGACTTTAGATGCAGCATTTATGCAAGTATGTACAATGTGAGAATGTGTAGACTTAGAATGCAGCGATGTGCAGACTTGGTATGAAAGATGCATGTGCAATAGAAGGGAAAGTGTGTACAATGAGAATGAATGTACAGACATTACATTCACGAGTGTACAGACTTTTGATGAATGCATGTAATGCACTAAGCGATGTACAGACTTCATTCATGCGTGCAGGTATGCTAACAATCGGATGTGTAGACATGAAACAGAGGAGTGTATAGACTTGATGTTTACATGCATGAGAACTCAATGTACAGACTTGTTGTCCCTGCAGCAGACGACACCAGTGTATAGACTTGCTAAGCTTTTGCTAAGTCTGTATAGACTTGATCATGCAGTGTCGACACTAGTGTGTAGACTTGAATGAAAGATGCATGTGCAATGATGCAATGTTCAGACTTTACTGAAGGCTGCCAGTCAATGTATGGACTTGGCTGAAGGCAACGCTGAAGCAATGTTCAGACTTCATGTATGCAATGCAGTGGCGTGTACACACTTTGTGAATGCGAAGCTATAGCATGTATAGACTTCACATATGCAATGTAGAGGCATGTACATGCTTTGATTTCGTTCATGAGAAAATAATGTTCAGACTTGCTACAATGCATGCATGTATAGACTTTGCCTTAGTGACGCTGCATGAAACGGTGGATGTACAGTCTTGGGCTATACAGACTTGCAGTGTGCAATGCATGCGATGTATAGACTTGATAAAGCTTCAAATCACAAGACACTTGGCCAATGTACAGACTTGGAGTGAAAACCAATGTATAGACTTTATGAAACATACGCCAAGGCTGTACATACTTGAAGAGACGCAAGGTGAGACAGAGCTGGCTGTACAGACTTTGGATGACGATGCATTGTACGCAAACACTATACAGACTTGATAGCGTGAGACGCTGGAAGAGACGATCGGATGTACAGACTTTGAAGATGTGGGCGAGACAATGTATAGACATGGTGCAGCTTCAAAGAACAATGTGCAGACTTTACCAGTGTATAGACTTGGGGTTCTGAACGTAGGTAAAGATGACAATGTATAGACTTTGGAAAATGCAGACTGGGCAATGTACAGACTTGGTTCGTGCAAGCTACAGTGCAATGTTTAGACTTGATGCAATGCAGAGGCTGTATAGACTTACTCATGAACAATGCACAGTCGGATGTATATACTTGAGATGAATGCATGAACAGTCCGATGTACAGACTTGCCAAATGGAGTGATGCATGGACAGTCCAATGTATAGACTTGCCAAATGGAGTGATGCATGAACAGTCCAATGTACAGACTTTGAGCACAAACACAACAATGCAATGTATAGACTTCAACTAAGCAAGCTACAGTGCAATGTATGGACTTGATGAACGATGCAAAAAGCTCTGTACATATATGATGCAAACTGGATGTGCAGACTTTGTAGCATGTGAATGTATAGACTTTAAGTATGCAAGACTATGTACAGACTGTGTGTGGCCTTATGCAACGACAATGTACTGACTTGAGCTCGTGCAATGCAGTGTATAGACTTGATGAACGATGCAACAGACTCTATACAGACTTGCCGAATGCAATGTTCACACGACTGGACGATGTATAGACTTTACGACCAAGAGGCAATGCTGACTGATGTATAGACTTGCTAAGTGATGCACATGTGACGATGAATAGACGATGTATAGACTTGTGAATTCACGAACAAGCTATCAAACCAGTGTGCAGTGCAGACTCTGCATGCAGTGTACTGACTGTATGCTCAATGCAATCGTGCTGACTCTGTTACATGAATGCATCAACCAGATGTCAGACAGATAAAATGTGTGCACACAGTGTATATAATGGAATATCATTCACAAGCACACATTCACAAATACATGAACACATATGAATGCACTTAAATGAATCAACAAGGTCTTTCATGCACACATGCATATAGTGACTTATAGTGTTTACTATCATCAAAACCACAGGGGCACAACGATCTCCCCCTTTTTGATGATGGCAACAGTATGAGTCACACTGACTCAAGTCAAAAACATTCTCCCCCTTTGACTTCAACAAAAAGACATTAGTTAGAGAGAGGAAAATTAAGCAGATATGAAACGATTGATGTAACATTTCTCCCCTAACTACATGAAAGCACATTCTTCCCCAAAGAGCAATATGACTCATTCCAATTTCTCCCCCTTTGTTTTAAAAAAAAACATGGAAGAGGTATGAATGCAGAGATGTAGATGCAACAAGAAATGCAAGAACTCCCCCTAAAAATAAGAATGCAAGACAATTCTCCCCCTTTTAAGAATTTTCAAGAAAGGTCCCCCTCAATAAATGGAACCTTATGAAATGAATGAGAAGGAGACCACAGGGGCAATCAAGGACAAGTTCAGGTCATGATGAATTAAGGACAGTGCGTAAAGAATTTCCAATAGGCTCCAATCATAAGAAATTCAACAAGATTTTCAGAGAGATATCAATCTCATAAATCCAAAACATAAGTTTTCAAAGTCTTCCATTATAAGGGATTATGAATGAATTTTATTGATCATCAGGGTTTAAACATGATGTATGCTAAGTTTGTCAATAAAATTCTATATTTATATCTAAAGTCATGGTTTAATAAAAATGAACCAAGCCCTCATATATATATATCTTGATTAATCTCCCTTTCTCTTACACAATCAAAATTATTGACTTCTTTCGGAATTACATGCACTAGTATTGAGATCAAGCAATTATGAAGTCATGATTTTGTCTAGGGTTGTAGCAATTTGATTTTTGCATCAATATTCAAATATAGCAATTTGTTCAACAAATTTTTATGCTACACATTTTATGAGCACTCTAGTTCAGTGTACACCTTGTAACTAGAGGATATACGTTGATCAGACGCCAATGTCCTTAAGCACTTAGTGTAACTAACAGTCAGGCTTTATATAAACGGAGCTAACATTTACACTTCATGACATATCTCAACTCATTTCTTGATGAGTGAGATGTATTTCTCAGTGTGCATGTTAATGCTCTGCCTGATTAACACTCATTCTTAAGCAGAGTTAACTATGGCACCTCATGACACTGTCCTTTGGACATGTGTTTCTCAGTGAACAAAGTCATTGCTCTGACAGAATTTATCCTTTAGACATTTCAGAAAAACTCATTTGCTTCAAATCAATAATGATTTCATGTACTTAACCAAATAAAGCCATGTATTCAATAATGTAGATTTCAGAAGATTTTACAAGACACAGTATGAAACAGATGGTTAAAGTTTATTAAATACGATTCAGATATTTTTAAGAGATTTTAAAGTCAAACTCAATGAATACATTAAACTTAAACCACCTAAGTTATTTCAGACATTCATAACAACGTATAATAGAAGATTCCTAGTTCAAGTGTTTTTCAGATTTATGATCGAGATAGCCCCATTGAAAACTTCATGAAAGACTGATAGAATTCTGATACCAAATGGTAGAAGAGATTTTGAAGCCCAGTGTTTTCAAAATATGATCAAGGTTTGTCAACAAATGTAATGAATTCTGACAAGTGTATGCATTTGGCAACCTGCATGCAATGCATTGACTCCCCCTGACAATATGCATTCAGTCAATCTTTTTGGCAATTTCAATGTAATGAAATACACTTAACTATATGTATGCAAAGTCATGCAAAGACTCAACATTGAATGCTATGCAAAGACATGTAATTAACTACCCCTGAAAATATGCAATGTTTGCCATGAGAACAGAACATATGTCTTTGAGACTCATGCACATTCAGACTGCCCTATCAAGCAATAAGACCCATGGTACTAGGCGGAGAACCTGGTCTAAAAGACCATCTCACACACAGTAAGAACCTCCAGACAGATTTTCCTGCCTTTTAGTAGCTTACTATTTGATATACCATAGTGGTCAATCATGATAATTCAACATGCAGTCCTATAAGCAATCCAGATTTTCAGTGAGCTATGCAACAGACAGATTTCAAACAACATTCATATGTAGTTCAGATTTTCAGAAATTATAAGTTTATTCTCATTTCAATATCTAAACAGCCAATTCATATGAGCATTGAGAGACATGAATACTCATAGTGTGCAAAAGATGACAAATATGCATGAACACATCAAACAAGATATGCAATGAATTTTAAAACAGGAAATGCAGAGAGTTTACCGGAAAAGTTTAGAAAGGGGTTTTCTTTTGAGTGCCTTGGCTTATTTACCCCTCTTGTTTTCTCAGTCCCAAGGCACACCTGTAAAACAAAATTTATTTTGTACAAATAGGTACCCAAGAGGTCTTGGGTCCTGAATTAACAGTAACATTTCTAGCAGGTTTTCTTAATAATTTTCGTGCATGAAGGTCATCAGATTTCATCAAATAGCAATTATACATTGAATGACCTATTTGACCACAGTAATGACATGATGCAGCAGATTTGAAATTCTTTTTATGTAAATTACTGTTGTCATGAGATTTATTGGCAGAGAGAAAATTCTGTTTACTATTATGATAGCAAGATGCAGCAGATTTCAGATTTGATTTATGCACATTCTTATTAGCATGAATTCTATGTGCATATGCATGAAAATTTTTGTTAACAGATTTGAAATTCTATTTACCAGAATAAGCTAGCCAACAATCAGCAGCTTTATGGCCTGGCTTCCCACATTCAAAACATGCAAGAGTTTTCCTTTCAAAAATAAATCCATTTCTACCAGAAGTGTTTCTATTGACAGGGAATTTACCAGATTTATAGTTAGACTCCCTTCCCTGAGCATGCCAACATTAGGCTGCAATGTGGTCCATCTTGCCACAGGGAAAACATGAATTAGAATTTCTTCTACCAGCTTTCGGCCAACATTCAAATGCCTTATGACCCAATTTGCCACAGTGAAAGCATTCAGTTTTCTTTTTATGAGGTGAAGGATTTTTATCATGAAATTTCCTTGCATTCATATCATCCTTCTCCATCAACTTACATTCATGCATCAGAAGTCCAAATCTATGACAGTAATGACAGATCATTTTCTTTTTAGATGCATGTGAGTGTGTGTGAGGACTGTGATCAACATGCACTGATGAACCTTTTTTATTTATTTTCTGTTTTCCAGTATTTTTTTAATTTTTATCCTTTTTTTCTATTTTCTTAGCTTTGTACTGAGGTGGAGATGAGGTAGAAGGCTTTTCTTGTTCTGAAGATTTAACGAAAATAGTTTTCAGGTTGGATCCATCAACCTTCCTCATGACTGGATTGTAACCCAGTCCCTCTTTCTTAAAATTAACCTTTGTTCCCAGCATTTTCTGAGCAATGGGCTGTTTATCTTTTGATGTTGTGGCTACATTTGAAGCATTTATAAATGATGTCATAACTTTATTCTGAAAAGCCTTTTTATTTAGATTATTGTAGCCCAACCCTTCCTTTTTGACATTGACTTTTACACCTAGTAGCTTGTCTAGGTTTTCTTTCCCACTCACAAACTTAGACAGAGAACTCTTCAAATCTTGAATTTCATTTTCGAGAGATGCAACGTTTATTTCATAACTTACAATCTCTTGTTCACTGCAATTGACAACTTCATTCAAGACTTTGTTAGCTGTTTTGTATTTTTCAATTTCCTTTCTCAGCTCATCTACTTCTTCAGTTTCGTTTGTACAGATCATTTTTCCTTTCTCCAATGTAAGAAGTCTTCCAAACATGCCACTGTTTAACAGCTTCAATTTCTCAATTTCTTCTTTAAGCTTATCATTTTGAACCAATTCATTTATTAGAAGCTGATCTTCTGAATTGACTTCATACTTTCTTCTATTTTCAATTTCCTTCATTTCTCTTTGCTATTTTTCATCCTTTTTCTGTAACTCCATGTTTACAGATTTTATGGCTTCAAATTTCTCAATCAGCAAATCATTCTCTCGTTTAAGTTTCTCTAATTTTTCTTCATTTTCTTTGGAGAATTTTCTGAGAGAATATTTTTCAGACTTCAGCTTGTCTAAATCTGAGTTCACACTTTTGAAATTTTTCATCAATTCTTTACTCTGAACAGAATCATGACAAGTTAGGCTAAGCTTCTTCTCAAGTTCAGAGATTTCTTTTACATGATCTTGATTCTCAATTTTCAGCAATGAAATTTGTTTCTTCAACATTTGAATATCAGACATACAAGCATCATGAGCATTTTTCAGTTTAGCACAATTTTTAAATGGAGAATTCAAACTGTCTGATCTACTATTCTTTTTCAAATGTTTGTATTGTTTTCTTAAATGTTCATGAGATTCAAGCAAATCAGCATAGGCATTCTCTCAATCATCTAAAGAAAAATTCTCGAAGGGATTTACCTCTTCATCATCATCTTCTTCATTTTGGCTGCCACTTTGATTGCTTCTGTTAGCCATCATGCAGCTGTCTTCACTTCTCTTCTGAGCTCGCTTCAGCATATCTAGAATGTCTTTAGCAGAGCTGCAATCATGAAAGCAGGAATGTAAAACCTTGTCAGTAGCTGCCTTCATTAGATTCATAGCTATTTGATTCTCTTCATGCATTGATCTGTGACTGTCAGTCCATTTGGACTTTTTCTTTGGTAATTTATGAGGACCGTGTGAAATTAACTTCCACAGATCAGGATTAACTGATATAGCATAATTTTTCAGACTGACAAACCATACATTAAAATTGGAGCCGTTGAAAATTGTTGGATCACCCATGGAAACAGATCAGATTTAATGCAACAGGAATATTGATGCACCAAAAGCAAAATAGCACCTAAGACTGCAGGATCAGATCTGCAGGTCGCTGGACATACTATGCAGACACCGCTCTAATACCAATTGATAGGATCGGTGCGATGGATTCAGAGGGGGGGTGAATGAATCTCACCCTTCAAAAACTTTTCGCTCAATAAAATACTAGAACACTATCAAGGCAAATAGACAATCTGAAGAACAAGTTAAGTTCTCTTTTAAACCACTGAGCAAATATATAAGACGCGCCTAAACAAGCAACTAGCGGAAGCAGCACAGATAGAAACGAGAATGCTAAGGCAGCCTGTGAAGGAGGTAGACGATAAGGAACAAGCACACAAGCCCAACCACAGTGCACAGAAGATTTTTAGGTGGTTCGGTCATCAAGACCTACATCCACCCCTCACTCCAAATTGGAGTGAGGCTTCACTAGCTAACGTTAGAACCAGCAGACTCAGTCTGTGAACACTTGCTGCCAAACAGCTTGACTAGGGGAACAACCTCCCCTCTTCCTCCAAACCGAAGGGCAACCCTAGTGACACCCAGTCACTAGAAATCAGAGACCGAGGTCTCTCTTCCTCCACCCAGGAGGGAGCCCACCAGTGACACCCAGTCACTGGCAACCAGAGACACAAGTCTCTCTTCCTCCAAACCGGAGGGAACACCTGGACTTGCAACCCACAAGACCAGAACCGGAGACGAATCTCCCTTCCTCCAAACCGGAGGGGAACCCACAAGTGACAACCTGTCACTTGCAAACCGGAGACAAGTCTCCCTTCTCTTGAGACCACAAGAGGAAAACCGATCTCTAACCAGAGAATTGGAAGGCACAGTGATCAAATAAAAGGAAAATAAGAAATGAAACTACAGCACTCGAAAAGTTGAAAACGCAATGTAACAAGTAGCTCTCGCAGGAGCAAACTGGATTGGATCTGATCCAAGTCCAGTAGACAGATCTTCAATAAAATCTTCTTTCTTCTTCTCCATGAACTCTCTCTCTTTCTCTTCTTCTTCTTCTGCTTTCACACTCTGCCTCTCTGCTCTTTTTCTTCTTCTTCTTCTTCTGCTCACTGCCTCTCTACTGCTCTCACTTTTTTTTATCACTCTCTCGATCAGCCCTCTTCTATCTGTCTTCTCGGATGAAGAAACTTCACATATATATATCAGTAGCAACTAGGGCGTGTGCCCCCTTTTTCCAGAGGACACCTCGGATCACGTGCCAAGTGCCAACCTCGGATCACGTGCCCATTCATCAGCCTGTACAATGACAGAGTTACTTCAGTCGATCAGCAAAGAGTGTATAGACTTAATGAAGTAATGCATGAGCGTGTACAGACTTTAGATGCAGCATTTATGCAAGTATGTACAATGTGAGAATGTGTAGACTTAGAATGCAGCGATGTGCAGACTTGGTATGAAAGATGCATGTGCAATAGAAGAGAAAGTGTGTACAATGAGAATGAATGTACATACATTACATTCACGAGTGTACAGACTTTTGATGAATGCATGTAATGCACTAAGCGATGTACAGACTTCATTCATGCGTGCAGGTATGCTAACAACCGGATGTGTAGACATGAAACAGAGGAGTGTATAGACTTGATGTTTACATGCATGAGAACTCAATGTACAGACTTGTTGTCCCTGCAGCAGACGACACCAGTGTATAGATTTGCTAAGCTTTCGCTAAGACTGTATAGACTTGATCATGCAGTGTCGACACCAGTGTGTAGACTTGAATGAAAGATGCATGTGCAATGATGCAATGTTCAGACTTTGCTGAAGGCTGCCAGTCAATGTATGGACTTGGCTGAAGGCAACGCTGAAGCAATGTTCAGACTTCATGTATGCAATGCAGTGGCGTGTACACACATTGTGAATGCGAAGCTATAGCATGTATAGACTTCACATATGCAATGTAGAGGCATGTACATGCTTTGATTTCGTTCATGAGAAAATAATGTTCAGACTTGCTACAATGCATGCATGTATAGACTTTGCCTTAGTGATGCTGCATGAAACGGTGGATGTACAGTCTTGGGCTGTACAGACTTACAGTGTGCAATGCATGCGATGTATAGACTTGATAAAGCTTCAAAGCACAAGACACTTGGCCAATGTACAAACTTGGAGTGAAAACCAATGTATAGACTTTATGAAACATACGCCAATGCTGTACTTACCTGAAGAGACGCAAGGTGAGACAGAGCTGGCTATACAGACTTTGGATGACGATGCACTGTACACAAACGCTGTACAGACTTGATAGCGTGAGACACTGGAAGAGACGATCAGATGTACAGACTTTGAAGATGTGGGCGAGACAACGTATAGACATGGTGCAGCTTCAAAGCACAATGTGCATACTTTACCAGTGTATAGACTTGGGGTTCTGAACGTAGGTAAAGATGACAATGTATAGACTTTGGAAAATGCAGACTGGGCAATGTACAGACTTGGTTCGTGCAAGCTATAGTGCAATGTTTAGACTTGATGCAATGCAGAGGCTCTATAGACTTACTCATGAACAATGCACAGTCAGATGTATATACTTGAGATGAATGCATGAACAGTCCGATGTACAGACTTGCCAAATGGAGTGATGCATGAACAGTCCAATGTACAGACTTGCCAAATGGAGTGATGCATGAACAGTTTAATGTACAGACTTTGAGCACAAACACAACAATGCAATGTATAGACTTCAACTAAGCAAGCTACAGTGCAATGTATGGACTTGATGAACGATGTAAAAAGCTCTGTACAGACATGATGCAAACTGGATGTGCAGACTTTGTAGCATGTGAATGTATAGACTTTAAGTATGCAAGACTATGGCATGTACAGACTATGTGTGGCCTTATGCAACGACAATGTATTGACTTGAGCTCGTGCAATGCAGTGTACAGACTTGATGAACGATGCAACAGACTCTGTATAGACTTGCCGAATGCAATGTTCACATGACTGGATGATGTATAGACTTTACGACCAAGAGGCAATGCTGACTGATGTATAGACTTGCTAAGTGATGCACATGTGACGATGAACAGACGATGTATAGACTTGTGAATTCACGAACAAGCTATCAAACCAGTGTGCAGTGCAGACTCTGCATGCAGTGTACTGACTGTATGCTCAATGCAATCGTGCTGACTCTGTTACATGAATGCATCAACTAGATGTCAGACAGATAAAATGTGTGCACACAGTGTATATAATGGAATATCATTCACAAGCACACATTCATAAATACATGAACACATATGAATGCACTTAAATGAATCAACAAGGTCTTTCATGCACACATGCATATGGTGACTTATAGTGTTTTCTATCATCAAAACCACAGGGGCACAACAGCCATGACCCACGATGACTTCAACAATTGATTGGTGCCACCCCCGATCACTCAGCTTGCGGGTGTACCCAACTTCAACTAAGCCACCCGAGCCAACCCGGGGTCGCCCTGACCACAAGCCACGGGAAGTGGCACGTAGCAATGAGGCCAGGGTTTATCCTCAACATGCCTCCCTCCAACATTCAAAACTCCAAGGAAGACTTTTCTTAGTCAACTACGGGCTCCGAGTGCCCTTGACACGCCCGTACGGCCCACACTCGCGTATTGAGAATTTCCCCGAGCACCTTGTGGGCGAGTATATTCCAGCCATTCTATAGCAATTCAGGGGCCAACCCACGGCTCGAGCACACTATCCGTATCCTATGATAACTCTCCAGCAAGTTGGGGCCACCCCCGACCCTCAGAAGCGCCGCGATGAGCCGTTTATCTTCAGCACTCGGGCCAACCCAGGGCCGCCCTGTCAACCCGCCGTGCAACGTGGTCTAACTCACCAAGGCGGGGCCCACATGCCCAAGATGCCATCCCTCAGCTCCTACAAGCTACCATCCTCGCCCCTGGGCCAAAGCTAAGGCCCACCAGCCAGCTACGTGAGCCGCTAGGCAACCCGAAGTCTGTCTGGAATTTCCCTTTATCCTCTTGCTGTCACATGGAGTCAAAGTGGGCCCAAAGGAGTGAAAATTAGGGTTTTATAGACTTGGGGGAAAACCCCTATTTTTCCCTGCATAAATCCCACTGGGGAGGGGTTTACGGGGATCAGCCCGCCCCCCCGGGCTAGTCCGCGTAAACTCAGGCCCACATAAATAAAAAAAAGAAAGAGAGAAAAAATGGGGACTTTCCTTGCGTAAACCCCCCCAAGGGGGGGTGCGTAAACCCCCCTCCCCCTCTCAGAAACAATATACATATATTAATTATCTTTAAGGGGTTTACGTGGACTAGCTCACCCCCCCAACACAGCCCATGTAAACCCCTCCTAACCCTTTACCTTGCACTATAAATTCCCCCCCCCTAGCTAGAAGCTCAAGGGGTATATGCATGCAGACACGGAGGATCAACGCAAGGACCTTCAAGCGCAAGGACCCAAGCCCCAAGGCTTCTGGCAAGAACGCGAGGAGCAAGACGCATATTGGGTGACTTGTTGATCGGCTCGTATATGCCGAGGGTATGTCAAACATACTCCCCTCATATGGCGTCTAGCCGTTTCACTCAAGTCCATCCCCTCACGTATGAGGCATTATGAAGACGGTGAACATACACACACATCGGGTCCGCCCGCGTATGGCGCGTTATGATAACGACGCGCACGCCATAATGTCGGATTCACTCCCTCCATGGGACCATGTGCCCGCCGCTCACCCCGAGGTAGCCACCGACGGTCCCGACCACTGACCCAAGTTAGCCAGACCCTGACCCGGAAGTAACATTCCCGTGACTGGCCCTAACTCCCAAGCATGAAGACGCTCACCTCCGGGGCCCGTACCCGACCACTCACCTCGAGCCCTTCCGGTCTCCCATAGGCGCCAGCCAGTGTCAGCCCCTGCCATCTAGTCTAGCCCTCCCTCGGCGATTCGGGCACGTCCCTAGCTCCTTGCGGAGAGCCTATGTAAAAACACGTGGATATCGGCTTCATCCTGCATCGACCCAGGGACCGACCCAAGTGTCAGAATTATCCCATGGCTTGCAACATTTGTATTTTAGACCTTTAGGCCCACTTGTAAAGCCCATGCGGCACCTATAAAGCATGAAACCAACTGGATATGCATCCCCTCACCCAGGTCTCAGTCTTGCCTTCACACTCGCGAGTGTGTGTGTCCAGTCTCCCAGACTCCAATTAACTAACCATCCCAGTTGAGTGCGACAGTCACCCTACAGTTGCAGGATGTACCCGATTCCCTACCCATGGCTTCAGAAATATCCAGGCTCATCATCAGCATAGAACAAAGGTGTCGGATTTAATCCGATGTAAATAAACACTGGTTGCTTGCGGTCGGTGGGGAAAGACGTCCCGTACACGAATCCCCGCAATCTCCTACACACTCGCACCTGTGGAACCTCCCTTCTTTCCATGTGTCACCCGATACCCCATGCCCACGTGTCTCATCCTGGCGACGCTTCCCTAGTCAAAAGTTGGTTCCATAGGTGATTATCGAGAAATCGACTGGCGCACCCGCATCCTGTCGGGTCACCCTATCATCCAGCCACCTTGGCCACCTTGGCCTCATTCATCTCGAACGAGTAACTGATGGGGACATCTCCGACCACTGCAAATTTTTACGAGGGTCCCATTGCTCGCCAACTATGCTTCATCTTGTTCGCCACATTTTTCTTAGTCATGGCATGTGATTTTCATATTTTCTTTGAGTCATAATTATGTATTTTTTTTTTATTTGAGTCAAGTACCTATGTTAGAGAGTTATTTTCATAAGTCATATGTTATTTGGGCCATTAGATTAGCTAATTGGGCCCAACATGTGGTCAAGCCCAGGGGCGCCCCTTTCCCCATTGGTTGTCTAGTCAATGTTCCAAAAGTCAGAGACTTATTGTAAAATGTGGGTTCCCTATAAATAGGACCCCCATCTCCCCATTTTAAGCTAATGAAAAGCTACTATTTTGAGTCCAGAAAATTGAATTTCTTTGGTGAGAAGCCTTTAGAGAGGAGTGAGAAGGTCCCCTCCCCTAACCCCTCTCTCACTCTCTCTCTCCCCCCCTAAGGGGGCCGCCCGCCTCTCTCTCTCCTCACCCTCCCACCTACTTTCTCTCTCCTTCCCCCTCCATTAAAGCTACTCCAACTCCCCACACCCCTCTCTTTACTCCACCCCAACCCCAAGACATTCCCACCCAATCCTAGCTCCACCATCCAACTCCCAACTACCCACTTTCCCTTCCCAAGCAAGCCTCCACCTTCCTAAGGCTGAACCCACCCCTCCCTAGGCCAAATTTGAATCTCACTCCAACAAGTCGGGTGCGCCCTCAACTCCATCTCCTCCCCTTGTTCTAGCCAAAGCCCACCACTATCCCCCATCCATCTCCCTCCTCCACTTGTGCTGTGACCAGCAAGACCCCATCGCCCCTCCCTTCTCCTAGCACCAACAACTCCACCCTAGCACTCCTCCCCTGCCTCCACCACATCCCCTCCCACCATACTACCATCTCCCATCACCATTCTTCCACCTTCAGTAGCCCTCCAATCCCACTTCGGGGTCTTTTAGACCTTCATCGGCGAACCTGCTCTCAGTTAAAGCCCTGCAGAACTCCAACAACTTGCAGTGCCGGCCACATCTTCATCCCAGCACCCCTAGAAGCACAAGAGGTATCATCAGAAGTGTCTCCCAGCCCCTTTTGCAATGGTGGTGGTCTCACCTTCGTCTGATTTCATGGCTGCCCGGAGGAGCCCTCACAATCGGACTGCGCATCTCCTCCCTGGCAGACACCCAATAGCGAATTAGAGAGGCTACCATGACCAGAGTTCTGAGCTTCTTAGAGCGGTGCTTGGCTGAAACGTTCTCCTCCAAGTCCCCTAGCATCGCCAAGAAGCGGAGCGTCGTTTGAAGCCCGAAGCACAAAGTTCCGAATTTCCTACCATTAGTGCGCATGTCAGTCTGACTGAAGATAGATCCGCCCCCCTCCCACTTCTCAGGCTCTCGCGGTCAGCTCCGACCTCTTCCGGAGTCCCCGTGAGTCTCCATTTGAAGAGGGTTTGACCAAAAATCAACGACTCTGGCCTCGCCTGAATCAGAGCTCGGGAGCATCCGTGGTGTCCTCGCCTTCTGCTGCAGTGACATAGAAGCCACCAGAATTAGAAGCCTGCAACCCTGTTCACGTCTCTGCCTCGATTGTCGTCACCAACAAGAAAATCCCCAAAAATTCTGACGATATCCTGGGTCAACCACGGAGGTTTTGCCACTGGTTTTGTAACGAACGGAGTTCGGATCAGTCCACAGCGGCATCAACACCGACTGTCTGTCCACTGTTCCAGAGAGTGGACAGAACCGACGATCTTCTTCCCCTTCAGTTTCTAGCGTAGTTTTCCGCACCCCACCTGGCCGGCTGACTTCCCCTCCCTGCGTGGAGGTATGTTTTGGTTGTAAAACTAATCTCCACCCCTAGTCCAACCCCCTTGCAAGGGGCGTAGTGCATGTTAATTAAAATTTCAGGTTGAAGCTTCATCGGCGCGGCGTGCGGGTAAGCCCACGCTTCCTCGCTCGCCCTCGTCTCCGACCGGGATCGGTGTCTTCATACTGATCAGGTGAGCTCCTGACCACACTCCTATGCTGGATTATTTGTGCTTGATTAGTATTGCTTCTAATGTGCCGTCAGTCGGTGAGGAGTGCTCGGAGTCAAATTGCTACTATGTGAGTGTCCAACGCGGGTGAGTTGTGAGCGAGACCAATTTACCCGCGCCCTCGGTGTGCTGACCGCCCACGAATTTGGGCAACCCCAGACCCTTAGGGGTCCTCCCCAAGCCAGCCATACCCTTGGAAACCTCTGGGTCCAACCTCCGACCCTCACCCTATCGCCGATCCACCTACGGACCCGAGTGTGCCAAATGCAAGTGAGTCCGCTTGTGTGACATTGCCATGTCCATTGCATTGATTGCAATCTAGGTCTTACGTTGTGTCACATCAATTGGTATCAGTGCAAGTTCTAGACTTGTCTCTACTAAGTCTTGTCCTAGGGCCATTGCATTTCCCCCCCCCCCCCGTTCATCATGGCCACTTCCTACTTAGTCTATTCGCCACCCTTGGACATCATTCTAGGTAAGGACATTACCTTTGACAGATCACGTTCTAGTGATTATGTTATGTGGGAGGCTGCCATGGAAAGGTACTTTGAAAAGACTTGGGTATATGGACCTACGAGAGTCCGCAAGGCCAAGGGACGACTTTGTGGTCAAGCCAAGAGTAAGTGGGAGCACATAGAGGGATTAAGAAGGGTTAGGATGCAAGAGCCCATTCACTCATGGGATGACATGAAGGAGGAACTTAGAAAGTCATATGCTCCCCGACATTTCTCTTTCTATCCGAAGAGCACTACCACTCCTCCATCCCCACTCGACCAACTTGAGACCACCCTGAGGTCTCCACCCCCACCACCTCCAACAAATCCCCTCTCAACCATCATCACTACACTTCTCCACCAAGTCCTCTCCATTAAGACCCAAATGATCCCAGCATCCACCTCTCCACCTAACCCCGTGAGGGCCCCCACACCCCAACCAAAACCCCCTTCCACAACCCTCAATATCCAAACCAAATTGGCCCCCACTCCCACAGCTCCACAACCAGCCGATCCCATGGGCAAGAGACCCTTAACCGACCCGGCTTCCCCCATGATGACCACCACTCCCCCGTCCAAAGTCACTCACCCAACCTTCACCATTCAAACCCAAGTGGACCCCGTGTCCACCCCTCCACCTAGGCCCATGACGGCCACCACCCCCAAACCCACTCTCCCTTATCCAATTCACACCCACACCCAATTGACCTCCGCCCCTCCACCTTCCCCCATAAGGGAGACCCCCACCGAGGCCCACCCAACCCATCTTCCACTTCCAACTCTAATCCTACCCCAACCTAGGCCTTGACTACTTCCCCTACCAATCCCAAACTAAGTTTCCCTTTACCCTCCACCCCAGGTGCGCCATACGCCAACCCTTATCACCCCACCCTCAAAAGACCCTCTCACCTCCTTGGTAGAGAAACCCATACCTGACCCCATAGTGGTGAACACTCCGGACCCTATTCCCCCCATGGAGACCACCCATGTCCAAGTAGAAGAAGAAACCTCGCACGATGGACTTCACCTTACACCACCCTCTCTAGTTGGGGCCGAGCACATCTTAGGAGAACCCCTTGATAGTTGGCTAAAGGAAAGCCCAATTAGAAAAATTATGGCCCATGTTTTCCCTCCTATGGAGTAAAATCTCCCTATAGTGCCCCTCTCCTATCACACCACCATCCAATCATCTTACCAAGTGGACACATTAGGGGATCTTCTCAAGGGCTTAGCATGGCAAATGAAGTTGACCGGCATGTTGACCACAGTGGCCAACCAACCTAGGAGCCTTGATCTCCTACACCTATGTGTCAGATCTATCACCTCGATTTACACTATTAGTTGCTACACTAGCGATCTCTTTCTATTCCTCCCCACACCCGATGAGCCTGACCTTATCCTCAAATTGGAGTACCTCATATCGGGCAGAAAGCCAAGCCATCTTCTCATGGCCAACCCACCCACTAAGAACTACGGCCCAATCATTTCATTAGAGGAGGATGATCCACCACCATATTGTAAGGACCTTGAGGATGTTGAGATAACTTAGAGCTCCTTTCCCCCGGGTACACTTATGTTGATCCTTTTGACCCCTCCCAATGGGAACCCGAGAACTCATGTGATCCGCCCACATCACTTATCACCCACTCCTTCCTACCCTCACCCACCATGTTGGGCCAAGCCCACCTCTCCCAAGTCCCGGGCGATACAAGGGTAGCTATGACCAAGGAAGATCTACACCTAAGGAACAAGGAGGTGCCTCTCCCCATGATGTCCACCTTCCTTGACCCCTTCGACCCTTTTCAATGGAAACTCCAATGCCAAACCATACCCCAACACATCAAAGTCACTTTTGGGTTAGGAAAACATATGTGTTGGCACCTCGAACCACTTGGCATGATTCATAAGTCTGGTACATTCATGCATATCACCCACATGTCAAGTAGGAAACATGAGTGGTCCATATTCGGATGTAAGGGTCCACCTTCATTCATCATGAGTCTTAAGCATGTTAGGAGCATTCATGGATGTCCGGGTCTTCCGGCACTCATCACACCCACGCATGAGAGGGACACCTATGGATGTCTTGGCCCTCCCACACCCTTCAAAGTCTCCATGGCATCACTGCATGATTGGTCTAAATATGGTTGTCCTGGCCCCCCTTTGCATATCATGCATCTCCCACTCACACCGCATCATGGTACATGGCATGAGCATTTAAGCAAGCAACAAACAACGAGCGGTGAGAATCACAAGTAGCGGGCAAAACCTTGCGAACGCCACTTTGAATTCAAAGTTGGCAACTTGTCGTTGGTGACTTTGGAGTGGCTCTACCCGAGGGTCACCTCCAACTTGAGGGCACGAGGACTTGGACCTTGCCTAGTTCCGAGTGGCCTTCGTAACCTGTTTCAGCGATGGGATCTCTTCCTCGTGCTTTGTTGAGGATTATTATTATTATTTTTATTGGTGGGTTTATTTGGTTTATTTGCGTGTCGGTCAACCAATTAATTAGCCGGCAATTAACTGACTGATTGACTACGCAGGCGTGCCAGCCACATAAGTGACGAGTTTATTATGCGCTCATTCTGACCCGTACATGGGCGAGAGTGAGATTCAGTCGGGACCAGCAGTCCGCCACACCATAAAGGCTGTGGCATTAATTACATCCCCCACGAGGAGGGAAAACATTTGATTAATTGTCGAGATAGCGGGTTGTCGAGGCCGGAATAAAGATGCGAAGGTATAAACATGACGATGTCACATGAGATGTTTCTATCTATCATGCAAGAGAGGCATGGTTCATTAAATTAGAGACCCTTGGTATGTGGCGGAGGACGTAGGTCCGAAGACCACCATTGCGCATAGCAGAGACTTCCGATCAGGCGTAACCCGGGCTTCTGTCAGTGCCATTTAATATACCCGAGGGTCCAGGCAGACATGCACACATGATGCTTGTGATTATGCTAAGCATGGCAGTAGAGTTGTAATGATGATCAGTGATCAATCAAATTATTAGCCTCCCCCCAAGGGGGATGAAAGTGATAACATAAGCATGATAACGAAAGCGAAGCGATAACGGACATGGTAGCAAAAGCATGGTAACAAGATAGCTCAGGCCTGAATATCCCCTTTCTTATTCAATTTATTATTAGTTAGGGTCATTAATCTTGACTGCGGGAGACGAGGATCACTCCGAGGGTGAGTGATTGATCAGGACATTTCAATGCTTCAAAACTGAGGCGACCGCGCGTAGGGATAGGCTTCCCTGGCGCGGCCAAGAGTAGGTAAATGGTTTTAATACGGCGCGGCCATAACAACGGTTAATACGACGCGGTATGCTGGGGGCGCGTCGGTTTAGGGCGCGTCGGAAACGTGCCACTTGAAAACAAAGTTTTATGAGTCTAACGTTATTCCGGTGCGGGGGAGTATCGCGCCATATTAAGGCGCGCCGGATTAGGACCGCGCCGTTTTAATCAAATTTCTGATGAATTTTGAAACTATTTAGGCTTATTAAGATTATGTTGAGAGTTTTGAAGTTAATTAGGGTGATTGTTTGTTTAATTGGAGTCCAGAGCCCCCAGGGGTGAAATTATAAGCTAGTGTGAGGTTTATACTCAAGCACTAGGGTCCTTAGCCTTTAGAACAACGTTTTATTGAAGCCGTTTCATGTTGGTGATCTTATAAGTTAAAAAGATTCTGCCAAAAATTGGGCAGCATCTCCCCGTCTCTGAAGGACTGCAGGGGAGAAACAGGGTCATACTCACTCGTGGAGTAAGTGGTGCGGACACCAGAGCAATTGAGAGGCACGAACCGGCGAGACGTCGGTACCGTACGCGGAGCACCACTCGGGCTACATCGGCTTCCATCTGACTCAGAGATAGCCTGGAGACTCCCCCTTGAGTCTCGATATTTATAGTATTTATTGGGATTTCATTTGTGTGTAATGTGTGTTTATTTGGTTTTTATTCGGATTGTAGTTCGGATTGTCATATGGGTTTATTTGTAATTTGGGACCACCTGGGTCCCGAGGGCCCCCTAACCCCTCTCCCATTGATCCACCTCATCTCTAGGGCCCATGTGGGGTCAGTCAACCTTCCAATGTGGGCTTCTAGAAGAGTTGGACCAAGGGGGGACAATGGGTATTCAAAGTCCAAGAAGGTGGCAAGAAGGTCAAGGGGGCGCCCCCCATTTATCATATTAAATTAGGATTTGAATTTTTATTTTATTTGATTCCAAATCACATGGGAGAAATAAATTTGAACTCCCTCTTTTACCCCTCCCCAACCCTAGATCTAGGGATATAACTAGTCTTTTTGTATTTCCTATAAAAGCCTTGTATTTCTATTTTGAGTGGAATTAATGAAAGAAAATTCTATAATTTCCTCCAAAGGAGCAAGGGCCGCCCCCTATCTCTCTCCTCTCTCCCCCTTCTGTAGCTGGGAAGGCTGTGAATCAGAGGTGTGAAGTCTCATCTATCAGGTGTGTTGATCTTCACGCCGCCGCCGCCGCCGCCTTCGTGCCGCCGTCGCACCACCGCCATCGTCGCCTGAGTTCTGTCCACTCTGGATAGCCCCTTGATCTCAGATTTCTTGCCCTCCGTCACGAGTTCATCTAGAGCCCAAACATTCAGGGTGAGTTCCAGGGGTCATCACCACGTCCTAGAAAAATTGGTGGAGCTTTCAATTTTTATTTTCCATTTTTCCATTTTCGTTCTCCACCTCCTCTCAGATCTGCCAGCAGTCTTCCCAGATTTCTAGAACCCTAATAGGTCGTCCATAAACCCACCTTCTCGTGACCCAAATGACTTGATCTTTTTATTGGAGGTTCTGTACACCTAATACACAATCCATAAATTTTCGTGTGAATTTAGAATCTCGTTAATATTTTCTAAAAATTCATTTCAGATCCCAGCTCAGTTCTGCCTGCCACTGTCCAGATCCGATCACCCAACGGTATTAAATACCTTTCCCCATCCAAAACTCCACCAAACCCTTAATAAAAATTATCCCTGTTTTCCTCTCTCTCCCCTCTACAACGTTTGTGAAGAACCCAACATCTGAATCGGAGGTATACATCGAGCATGTACATTTTATTTTTGTATTTGTGTCCTTTTATTTATTTTCATATTCTGGGGGAAGTAGATTCGCAATTGTAAGGCTTCATGAGCCTATTTGTTCTTCCTTAGGATTGTGTGGGTTTATGTGCAAAATACAGTAGGACCTGCTAGGGGGCCCCCACTCCTTCCCCATTGGTCCACCTAGGCCATGTGGGGCTGGTCAAACCATCCTAGGTGGCTTCTAGAAGGGTTGAATGTCAAATAAACACATGGGAGATAAGTGGTGTAAAATGTCAAAAGTTGGCCACCTACCTTACCCCATGGTCAAGGGGGCGCCCCCCATTAGAATTAATTAGAAATTTTATTTTTTTTGTTTGATCACATTTAAATGTGAAGTCCCTTAAGTACCCCTCCTGACCCTAGATCTAAGGGTAGATTAGATCATTTGTCATTTATTATAAGTACATTGTATTTCCATTTTTGAAGAATTAATGAAGAAGAAAGTTGTTGAATGCCTTGGAGCATGGTGCGCCCCCTCCTCTCTCCCTCTGGCTCCTCCTTCTTCTCTCTGTATTTCAGGGTTGAGAACCCCTTCTACCTGAGCCACTCTATCTCTGATTTCATCTCTGGTGCCGCCGCCGCCGTTCGTGCCGCCATCGAGCCGCCGTGAAGCCGCTTCCAAAGTGCTGTCCAAGGTTCTGTTCTGCTGGATAGAGGTTCACTATGGGATTTTTAACTCCTAACTCCGACATCATTTGGCATTGAGATTTTCAAGGTTGGTTCCTCTCTTGATTCCCAACCTCCAGTAAAAAAATCACATCCTTTAGACTTCATTTTACATTTTTCTATTTTCATGTCTTTCTGTCTTCCAGATCTGTCCCTTTTCAGATCTGTGTAGCAGAAGCTTAGTTCTTCCCATTTTCGACCCCCTTTTTAATTTTTATTGGAACCCCCAAATTTATTGGAGGTTCTGTCCATCATCACCACCCTCCACAAATTTTCGTCGAATTTCTAAAGACCTCTACCTATTTTTAGAAATTGTGTCTTTTCCCCAACTTTAGTTCTGTTTATGTTGTCCAGATCCGACCCCGAGTCAGTATAAAATCCACAAAAAATCGAAACTTCCACCAAACCTTACATAGGATACATTCCCGTTTTCCTCTCTTCGGCATCTACAACGTTCATGCAGGGCGCAAAGGCTGAATCGAAGGTCTACATCATGGTCAACGCCAACTCTCAGGAAAACTTAGTTCTATCCTGAGTTTTCAGATCCTATGAGTCAGTAGCTTAAAATTTAGACAAAGGCCATTAACGGGAAACTCAAATTTCTTTCTCCAGCCATAGATCGAAGGATTTCAAGTCAGCTTTCCATCGGTACCTCTTGTGCATCGATCTGACATCGAGAGTGACCGCAGCAGCAGATCTCGCCAGGTCGCGCGCTATAAAATAGAACTGCAGATCCGTGGCCAGCAACTCCAGCGAGTGGAGATCGGAGCCGCCAGGCCTCCGGCCGGTGAACCAGCACACCACCGTCCCAGGGAGCACCCTTCCAGGCATCCCCACCACAATGGTGTCACCCCCGTCCCACACGGCCCCACTGACCAGCACGTGGGCCCCACGGTCGTGAGTACGTGTGCCGCCGAAGCTACATAAGAAGCCGCCCGTCAACCCAAACCCGCTACTCTCGGGTCCCGCTGTGTCGCCCTTTACCTCCCTGCATGGACTGGGCATTCATATTTGCTGTAATATTTGTGTAATAATTGTTCCGGGAGTATCAGTTCGGTCGGGGTCGTCTTCCCCACGCCGAGAGTATGGAGGTATCGTGTTCGCTCCTTACTCGTCACTTTGCTTAGTTCGTATATGCTTTATATGCCGCTGCTAGAGAGCATGATAGGGTAACTTAGCTCACTATTTATTGTTATTCACTGCTTCGAGCGAGAGAGAGATACCGTCCCGTGACCTGATCTGGGCACGAATTTGTGAGTTGACCACCCTAGCTCTTTGCAGGTTTCTCAACCGTGCACGTCCGACGCTTCCCTCGTTAGGGACGATCGCGAGCTTGCTTAGAGTCGAGGATCGCATATCCATTTGGAGTCGAGTCGCGTGTCCATCCCGCATCAGTTTGGTATCAGAGCGCTAGTTTGAGTCTAGGGTAGTCTTTGTGTCTAAAACAAAAAAAAAATGTCATTTACGTCTAGTCATCATCTAAGTCGGTCTAGGTTGCATTTCATCCCAATAACCCGGTATATCAAAAGGTGTTGTCCGAACGTTAGGCTACGCCTATCGGGAAGGCCGCACACTTGCGCGAGTGATCTTCGGATCGATTAACTCCGCCACGTACCAAGTCTTGGTTGTATCTAGGTTGCTAGTTGAGTCTGCATTCCATTTTTGCATCGCATAGTAGGGTCGTGTCTAGTTCACGAGAGTCCGATCTTGTCACCGTGTGTCTACATGTCCACTACCCATGGCCTTTCCCCAAGACCATACGTCCGAGTGGTCATCCTTTGTGGCCCAATTCAATGCCATCATGGCCCGATCCTTGGGTTTCACCCATCTTATTACTAAAGCCACTCTACCCAATAGGTCCACAACGGAACTCCGTTTCACCGATAGGGAATCGGATAATTGGGTTTCTCTTGATATCGTGGAGTCCCTCTCCAAGAGAGGCGAGATTATCCGCGATGGTGATTTTGCTTTTGTCGAGTTCGAAAGGATGATCGGCTCTGATTTTTATTGTGATGGCGCATGGTGCAATATTGGTACACTAGCAGGACCATGCATTATATTAGGGCGACCATGTTTGGAAGATAGGAGAGCGACATTTGACCGGGATAGGAGGACCTGCACCTTATATCCACCTCACCCACCCGGCGAGTTTGTCTTCCACGACGGCATTCACCCGACCACCTTTGTGTCACCAACCACCCACCCCTATCAGTCTGCTCCGCCTACGGACTCATGTCCACTACCTTCCCCGGAGCCCAACCATGTGGCCCCTAGCCACTTCTCCAATCCGTGTCCTTCACATTCCCCTACCATAGAGGACACACATACCGATGATGTCCCACCCGGGCTCATTCTAGTGAGTTATGAGGTTGACCAAGAGTTGGTCAAGGAGTACTACGCTGATGTTTTTGGGCGAGAGAGTGAGCCAATAGAGGGACAGGGGCTGTCAGTCACCCCACTCCCACCAGTAATCCCGAACCTATCTATCTTGCCCACTTTGTCCTCGGTGGACCCCGCCTTCCCACTTCTGCCCGTCTCTCCTACGGTAGCGCAGCCACTAGTGACTACCGTACCACTGTCGATACCCTATGTTGACATGGTATGGTTTGATTTCTGCCATGCGTACGAGAGACAGTGTCCGGACATCATTTTTGTCGTGCTTCCCTCTAGACGTCCGGATTAAATTCCCGTCACCCGTCCCCTGATCCTCCCACACTTTCATACCCGAGGACGAGTCTTCTCGAACTGGAGGCGGTTGACGAGGGACGACACTCATGGCATTAAGTTGTGGGTTAGTCTTTCTTTACACATAGTGTATGTAGACGGCAACCATCATCCTTACCGAGTCTTCCTTCATATGTCCCTTGTGTTTGTGTCCCATTGTCGTCGTACTAAGAGTGTCTACGTTTTCCTAGGGTCATGTGTGTGAGTCTGTGTTTTGTTGTTTATGTGGTTTATGGTTTGTTAGGAGTCTGCATGTGTCTTGTGCAAGCTCGTTGATGTCCATCCCGCATCGAGCGGATTCGCTCGAGGAGTATGAGATCGGTTCTACATCTATACCCGGATCTAGTCACCTACAGGGACCCAGCGGTGATTCCTAGTGATTCTTCGAGCCGCCTCCTCCCATTTGAGAGTGCCCCACCCGGAGTGTCCACTTCTAGCCTCGTTCCCACTGCAGCTTGTGCATATAGAGTATATACAGAATGAGTAGGTGACGGTCACGTGGAGTGGAGCGTACCTGCGTTACTTGGCACGGTGACGGATCCGCCGGAGCGACTCGAGCAGCCGTACCCCTACTTGACGGGGTCGAGTTCTTCCCATCCGGGGAGAATTGATGGGAATCAACTCCGAGCATGTACATTTTATTTTTGTATTTGTGTCCTTTTATTTATTTTTATATCCTGGGGGAAGTAGATTCGTAATTGTAAGGCTTTATGAGCCTATTTGTTCTTCCTTAGGATTGTGTGGGTTTATGTGCAAAATGCTAGTAGGACCTACTAGGGGGCCCCCACTCCTTCCCCATTCGTCCACCTAGGCCATGTGGGGCTGGTCAAACCATCCAAGGTGGCTTCTACAAGGGTTGAATGTCAAATAAACACATGGGAGACAAGTGGTGTAAAATGTCAAAAGTTGGCCACCTATCTTACCCCATGGTCAAGGGGGCACCCCCCCATTAGAATTAATTATAAATTTTATTTTTTTTGTTTGATCACATTTAAATGTGAAGTCCCTTAAGTACCCTTCCTGACCCTAGATCTAAGGGTAGATTAGGTCATTTGTCATTTATTATAAGTACCTTGTATTTCCATTTTTGAAGAATTAATGAAGAAGAAAATTGTTGAATGCCTTGGAGCTTGGTGCGCCCCCTCCTCTCTCCCACCGGTTCCTCCTTCTTCCCTCTGCATTTCAAGGTTGAGAACCCATTCTACCTGAGCCCCTCTATCTCTGATTTCATCTCTGGTGCTGCCGCCGCCGTTCGTGCCGTCATCGAGCCGCCGCGAAGCCGCTTCCGAAGTGCTGTCCAAGGTTCTGTTCTACTGGACAAAGGTTCACTACGGGATTTTTAACTCCAAACTCCGACATCATTTGGCATTGAGATTTTCAAGGTTGGTTCCTCTCTTGATTCTCAACCTCCAGTAAAAGAATCACGTCCTTTAGACTTCGTTTTACATTTTTCTATTTTCGTGTCTTTCTGTCTTCCAGATTTGTGTAGCAGAAGCTTAGTTCTTCCCATTTTGAACCCTTTTTTTGATTTTTGTTGGAACCCCCAAATTTATTGGAGCTTCTGTCCATCATCCCCACCCTTAAATAATTTTCGTCAAATTTTAAAAGCCCTCTACCTATTTTTAGAAATTGTGTCTTTTCTCCAACTTTAGTTCTGTTTCTGCTCTCTAGATCTGACCCCGAGTCAGTATAAAATCCCCAAAAAATCGAAACTTCCACCAAACTTTACATAGGATATATTCTCGTTTTCCTCTCTTCGGCCTCTACAACGTTCATGCAGGGCGCAAAGGCTGAATCGAAGGTCTACATCACGATCAATGCCAACTCTCAGGAAAACTTAGTTCTGTCCTGAGTTTTCAGTTCTTGTGAGTCAGTAGCTTGAAAATTAGACAAAGGCCATCAACGGGAAACTCAAATTTCTTTCTCTAGCCGTAGATCGAAGGATTTCAAGTCAGCTTTCCATCGGTACCTCTTGTGCATCGATCCGACATCGGGAGTGACCGCAGCAGCAGATCTCTCCAGGTCGTGCGCTATAAAACAGAACTGTAGATCCGTGGCCAGCAACTCCGGCGAGTGGAGATAGGAGCCGCCCGGCCTCCGGCCGGCGAACCAGCACACCGCCGTCCCAGGGAGTGCCCTTCTAGGCATCCCCACCACAGTGGTGCCACCGCCGTCCCACACGGCCCCACTGACCAGCACGTGGGCCCCACGGTCGTGAGTACGTGTGCCCCGAAGCTACGCAAGAAGCCGCCCGTCAACCCGAACCCGCTACTCCCGGGTCCCGCTGTGTCGCCCTTTACCTCCCTGCGTGGAGTGGGCATTCATATTTACTGTAATATTTATGTAATAATTGTTCTGGGAGTATCAGTTTGGCCGGGGTCGTCTTCCCCACGCCAAGAGCGTGGAGGTATCGTGTTCGCTCCTTACTCGGCACTTTGCTTGGTTTGTATATGCTTTATATGCCGCTACTAGAGAGCATGATAGGGTAACTTAGCTCGCTATTTATTGTTATTCACTGCTGTGAGCGAGAGAGAGATACCATCCCGTGACCCGATCCGGGCACGAATTTGTTAGTTGACCACCCTATCTCCTTGCCGGTTTCACAACCGTGCACGTCCGACGCTTCCCTCGTTAGGGACGATCGCGAGCTTGCTTAGAGTCTGAGGATCACATATCCATTTGGAGTCGAGTCGCGTGTCCGTCCCGCATCAGAAGGTCTATTTATATTGGAAGGCCGGCATGGACCGGTACTTCGAGTGGTTTGAGATGACGAACCACCGAAGAGTTCGGTACGCTAAGATGAAGTTGCATGGGCAGGCCCAAACTTATTAGATCAATGTGGAGAGCCTGTTAGTGCAGCGACATCAACCCCCGATCGGTACTTGGGATGACATGAAAATGAAGTTGAGGCAGAAATACCTTCCTGCCACATATCGCCAGCGTCTCATAGACAAATGGCAAAGTCTCTTCCAAGGGAACCGGTCCGTGACTGAGTACACCGCCGAGTTTGATGAGTATTATTTACGGTGTGGAGTTACGAGGAGAGCACCATGACCATCTCGCGCTTTCAAAGAGGTCTACTGCCGAACTACCAATATGAACTTTTTTGCCGCAATGTGACCACTTTGGATCAGGCGTATCAGGTTGCTCTTGAATTGGAGCAATTCGAGGCCGAGTTTGAGCCTAACCATCGGTTGGGCTCCTTTCCCCCTCGTAGTGTCAAGCCCCGTGGCCCTTTTGGCACATATCCGAGGGCCCCCATGGCTCGACCTCAGGAGCCCGCTCGTCCCGAGCCATTCGCTCCTAGGCCTCGCCCTCCACCTCTGAGGGATATTCCTCCTCGTCCCCAACCCACGGCACCCACGGTCCGTCCACCGGCACCCACACCCGTTGCTCATCCTTTGTTGCCTACACCTCCTATCCGTCGGGAGGGTAAGGGGAAAGGACCCTTGATCGGGGAGCCTAGTGGATCACGACAGCAGTGTTATCGCTGCATTGGGTTTGGCCACTTCACCAACCAGTGTCCCACTCGTCAGTCTCTTGTTATTGGGGACACACAGGCCGGGGATGCCACCTCTTCGGATCTTGTGTTAGTCAGCTATGAAGCAGATCAGGAGCTAGCTGACGAATACTATGAGATTGAAGGTGATGGCCAGGATGCCCAGCTTTCGGACGATACCCACTTGGGGGTCGTCAGGTGTATTCTCACCCAGCCGCAGGCTAGTGATGACTGGCATCGGACCACCATCTTTCATACTTACTGTAGGCTAGGGGGGCATGTGTGTAAGGTGATTATCGGTAGTGGGAGTTGCATCAATGCAATCTCCACGGGCGCAGTCTCACGTCTTGGTCTTACTCCCGTGGACCATCCTTGCCCCTATCGAGTATCATGCGCGGATTCCACCTCTATTTCGATTAGGCTGCGGTGTTTGGTCCCACTGCAGTTCCATGCCTACCGTGACGAGATCCGGTGTGATGTCCTCCCCATGGAGGTGGGCAATATCATTCTTGGTAGGCCATGGTTATTTGATCAGGATGCCACACTCCATGGCTGGTCGAACACCTGTACCTTCGACCATGATGGCCGACGGATTACCCTCCACCCCACTCAGCCCAAGAGCCCATCAGTGAGGGGTCCTACAGGCCCTAGTACTCCGGAGCCTTCCATCCCCGGGCCCAGTATCCCATCCCAAGCCCGGGCTATGACCGTTACCTCTGGCACAGGCGAGCCCTCAACTAGGAGGTTGATGATGATTAGCTCCCAAGAAATGGAGCGGGAGGCTAGTAGTGGATGCCCTGTGTTTGCTATTATGGTCCGAGAGGTGGAGCCAAAGTCTGAGGGTGAACTCCCACCCGATGTCATTCCTATTCTGCAGGAGTTCTGATGCGGGACGAGACCACGGACACGACAAGCTCGCGATTGTCCCCTAACGAGGGAAGCGTCGGAGGTGCACGGTTGAGAAACCGGCAGTGAGCTAGGGTGGTCGGCTCTCTCGTGTGCCCGGATCGGGTCACGGGACGGTCACGCTCTCTCTCGCAGCAGCGGTGATACAAAAATATAGCGAGCTAGATACCCCTACACATGCTCTCTAGCAGCGGCATAAACAAATATATATGAAGTAAGCAAAATGCCTAGTATAGGAGCGAATACGATACCTCCACGCGCTCGGCGTGGGGAAGACGGTCCCGGCCGAAACTCGTACTCCCGAAACAATACTACACAATATTACAGCAATACAAGTCGCTGCCCACTCCACGTAGGGAGGTAAAGGGCTACACAATGGGGCCCGGGAGGACCGAATTCGGGTTGACGGGTGGCTTCTCGCGTTGATTCGGTAACACCCGAACACGTGACGGTGGAGCCCACGTGCTGTCCGGAGGGACCATGTGGGACCCGGTGTCACCACTGTGGTGGGGACACTTATGGAAGTGTTCCATGGGCTGGCAGCACACTGGTTCACAGGCCGGAGGCCAGGCGGCTCCGTTCGGCACCGATCGGAATGACCGGCCACGGATCTGCCGGTTCTGTTTTCCGGCGCGCGCTCCGGCAAGAACGGACGCTGCGATCAGCACAGATGTCGGAATGCGACGAAACTGGCGCCGTTGGAAAGCTGCTTCGAAGGGCTTCAACAAACTATGATTACAGAAAAATAACAAAGCCTGTACTTCCACTTGGAGAATTTTGAAGGTTGCTGTTGTATAATGGCTTAACTCTCAGATCTGCAGGGCTGTCCTCTGAGAACTGTCGTTGACCGCAGGGTAGATGTCCGATTCAGCTCTTGAGGTCTTCATCAAAGGTGTAGAAGATGACAAAACTGGTTTGGACAAGTTTGGATGTGGCTACGAATTGATATGATGTTTTCACTAACAGTGGGTCGGATCTGGAATCTAACTAAAGGCACTGTAGCAGAGATAGAACACGAATTTTGAAAAATGGATAGAAGGTAGATCAAAAATCAGGAAAAATGGTGGATGTAGGGGATGATGGACAAAACTCCCAGTAAAATTGGGAGGGTTTGGAAAATTCAAAAAGGTGGTCGGAGATGAGAAACTCAGAGCTGTTATCACTGTAGACAGAGACAAAACAGATCTGGGAATGCAAAATGAACGAAAATGGAAAATTACTAAATGGAGAAGTTTGGATGTGAAAATTTAGGTGGAGGTGGGGATTCAAGGTAAGAACACACCCTCAAAATTTCAGCTTGATATCTTCACGTGATGGAGATCAAGAATTCATGGACTACACCTCTATCCAGTAGGATAGAACCTTGAAGATGGCTCCGCGGCGGCTCGAAGGCGGCACGAACGGCGGCGGCGGCGGCACAGATGATCACCGGAGATAGAGGGGAGGGGATTGAAGATAGAACCACTCTAGAATTTGAGGTTGGAGGAGATGAACACCAGGGGAGAGGGGAGGGGCTCAAGAATCACTCTTGATTTTCCAACAATTTTCTCTTCATTTTTGCCAACAAATGGAAAATACAACCTTTTATATGCCTTACATCAAACCTAATCTACACCATTAGATCTAGGGGAGGGGATTGGATGGCTGGGATGAAGTGTGAATAACACACACAAAAACCATAAAATATTAAGGGGAGGGGCGCCCCCTTGACCAAGAGGGGACAAGTTGGAAAGGGTAGGTAGCCTACCTTGGAAAATTTATCCCCTTTGTCTCCCATGTGGTCAATTGGCATTCAACCCTTCTAGATGGCCACTTAAGATGGTTGACCAGCCCCACATGGTCTAGGTGGACCAATGGAAAGGTGTGAGGGCCCCCTGGCTTGGGCCTACTGGAATTTTACATATAAACCTATTAAGACTTACAATTGCGTACCCATATAACACAAGGGTATACATACAAATATGAAAGGACATAAATGTAAACAAAATGCGGACGATCTTGCCTCGATGTCCCCATCAATTCTCCCCGGGTGGGAGGAACTCGACCCCGTCGAGTAGGGGTATAGATGCTCGAATACTCTGGCGGATCCGTCACCGTGCCAAGTAACGCGGGTACGCTCCACTCCAAGTGACCATCACCTGCTCATTCCATATATACTCGATATGCACAAGCTGCCATGGGCTAGAGGTGGACACTCCGGGTGGGGCACTCTCAAAGGGAAGGAAGCAGCTCGAAGACTCACTAGGAATCACCGCTGAGTCCCTGTAGGTGACTGATCCGGGTATAGATGTAGAACCGATCCCATACTCATCGAAGGAGTCCAATCACCTCTTACTCATAAGAGAACGACAACGAGCTTACACAAGACACATGCAGACTCTCAAACTACACACAAACCATGCAAACAAACCACACAAGGAAAACACACGGACTCATCTATGACCCTAGACACACCTAATGTTAGTCCGACCCATACATGGATGACGGCGGACCAGGACACCCGAACGTGTGCCATGCATGCATTTGACGTAACCGGAGGTTGACGTCATGGGGAACTCCTAGACACCCTACGATGCACCAATCATGGACATTGGGCTTGGATGTGGGAAGTTCGGGAGGTGCGGGTGGTTTGGATGGATCGGAGAAACCAAAGTTTTCATTACCCCCATATGAAAATTCGGACCTATGGCTATGTGGAGGTTACTTGGCCCGAGTGGAAAAGGTGTGATAGTGAACTCCGCGGAGGAAGTGGAGTGAAGATGGGGGCGCAGGAGATTCACTAGTGAGGGGGTCAAAAGGGTCGAAGAAGGTATGACCCCGTGAGGTGGGTTCCAACATGACATGGTCCCAAGTTTGGAATTCATAATCACCGCCATACATTATGATCGGTGGGACGATGGACATGTGTAGAAAATAGGACTCCTCCCTTGGGCAAAGTAGAATGAAGTCGGACTCGGCCGGCATCGGGAGGAGTAGAAGAATCTCCGTGGTGACACACCCCACGGTGCACACGGAGGTAATGGACCCTAAGGCCGGATGGGTGAAGCTAAGACTAGCGGGTTGGTCAAAGCCTCGGGCCAAAAGATGCGTCAACTCCCATTGTGAATCTAATCCCATGACAAGATCATCCAACGTATCAACATGGTGACGAGATCGAAATGTGGTATGGAATGAGTTGACCGGCACTATAGGTAGGATGGGGTCCATGGATGGAAAGGGAGGTGGAACCAAGCCATCCTTGAGCCAACTAAAAAGCGGCTCGGCGATGTATAGTGTACCCATTAGAAATACGGGTGGCTCGGGCCTTGGTGGCTCCAAATGAGATGGTTCCGAATCACGTTCAGATGTAGAGGGTGGTGGCATTGGAGCTCTCGAGGGTGAAGAAGCTCTTATCCTTTCCAACAAATATGAAATCATTTTCTCGAATTCCTCAAAGGAGCGGGTTGGAGTAGGGACCTTGGGGTGGACTCGCTCCTCGTCCCTCGGCCTAGGTGTGGTCCTAGGCTCGGCTATAAGCGGGGCTTCCACTCGGTTGGAGGTACTTGAGTGGGTTGGGATGGGGTTGCCAAGGGGAGGCTGCTTGGAGGTGATTGGGTGGGCCACTAGATTGGGGTCACCTTGGTGGGCTTGGACGGCGATGAAGGGGTGGGATTGGGTAGAGGTGTGGCCCACTTGATTGTGGGTGAGTTGGTGGGGTTGGTGAGTGGTATGACCTCCGTGGTTGGAGGTAGGTGGGCGGGGAAAGTAGATCCTCCTAAGCGCTCTCTTCATTTCCCACCATGACTCGATGGGCCTTAGATTCCTATCCTCCCTCCAATATTTGATGTCCCTCCATGTTTCGGCGGCTTCACCAAAAAGTCACATTTTGGCAACGTCGACTTGCATGGGCTCGTACATATTGTACACCTCGAAGTAGTCGTCCATAATGGCTTCCCACTCTAGGTAGTCACCTGGGTCATCGGACCCGTAGAAGTCCCGGGTTTCGGGCCTAGTGGGGTGGTTCGGGTGGTCCTTCCATTGAGATAGTATTGCCACCATGGATAAGATCTGGGTGTTTGGTAATCCATGGGACACGGGGAAGCTAGAGGATGGCCATGCCGACACTAGTAGACAAACCAACTAGACAATGGACTACAACCCTAGACATGATGACTAAGACTCGGTACGTGGCGGAGCTAATCGATGCGAAGATCACTCGCGTAAATGTGCGACCTTCCCGATAGGCGTAGCCTAACATTCGGACAACACCTTTTGATATACCGACTAATGGTATGCAAATGCAACTCCTAAGACCGACTTAGACACTTAGACTCAAATGACACTCTCTTTTTTTTGACACCCTAGACTCAAACTCGCTCTGATACTAAATTGATGCGGGACGAGACCACGGACACGACAAGCTCACGATTGTCCCTTAACGAGGGAAGCGTCGGACGTGCACGGTTGAGAAACCGGCAGTGAGCTAGGGTGGTCGGCTCTCTCGTGTACCCGGATCGGGTCACGGGACGGTCACGCTCTCTCTCGCAGCAGCGGTGATACAAAAATATAGCGAGCTAGATACCCCTACACATGCTCTCTAGCAGCGGCATAAACAAATATATATGAAGTAAGCAAAATGTCGAGTATAGGAGCGAATACGATACCTCCACGCGCTCGGCGTGGGGAAGACGGTCCCGGCCGAAACTCGTACTCCCGGAACAATACTACACAATATTACAGCAATACAAGTCGCTGCCCACTCCACGTAGGGAGGTAAAGGGCTACACAATGGGGCCCGGGAGGACCGAATTTGGGTTGACGGGAGGCTTCTCGCGTTGATTCGGCAACACCCGAACACGTGACGGTGGGGCCCACGTGCTGTCCGGAGGGACCATGCGGGACCCGGTGTCACCACTGTGGTGGGGACACTTGTGGAAGTGTTCCCTGGGCTGGCGGCACGCTGGTTCGCCGGTCGGAGGCCAGGCGGCTCCGTTCGGCACCGGTCGAATGACCGGCCACGGATCTGCCGGTTCTGTTTTCCGGCGCGCGCTCCGGCGAGAACGGACGCTACGATCAGCCCAGACGTCGGAATGCGACGAAACTGGCGCCGTTGGAAAGCTGCTTCGAAGGGATTCAACAATCTGTGATTACAGAAAAATAACAAAGCCTGCACTTCCAATTGGAGAATTTTGAAGGTTGCTGTTGTACAGTGGCTTAACTCTCAGATCTGTAGGGCTGTCCTCTGAGAACTGTCATTTACCGCAGGGTAGATGTCTGATTCAGCTCTTGAGGTCTTCATCAAAGGTGTTGGAAATTGAGCTAGGAAGATGGAAAAACTAGCTTGGACAAGTTTGGATGTGGCTACGAATTGATAGGATGTTTTCACTAACAGTGGGTCGGATCTGGAATCTGACAAAAGGCACTGTAGCAAAGATAGAACATGAATTTTGAAAAATGGATAGAGGGCAGATCAAATATCAGGAAAAATGGTGAATGTAGGGTATGATGGACAGATCTCCCAGTAAAATTGGGAGGGTTTGGAAAATTCAAAAAGGTGGTCGGAGATGGGAAACTCAGAGTTGTTGTCACTATAGACAGAGACAAAACAGATCTGGGAATGCAAAATGAACGAAAATGGAAAATTACTAAATGGAGGAGTTTGGACGTGAGAATTTAGGTGGAGGTGGAGATTCAAGTTAAGAACACACCCTCAAAATTTTAGCTTGATAAATTCACGTGGTGGAGAGCAGGAATTCGTGGACTACACCTCTGTCCCGCAGGACAAAACCTTGAAGATGGCTCCGCGGCGGCTCGAAGGCGGCACGAACGGCGGCGGCGGCGGCACAGATGATCACCGGAGATAGAGGGGAGGGGATTGAAGATAGAACCACTCTAGAATTTGAGGTTGGAGGAGATGAACACTAGGGGAGAGGGGAGGGGCTCAAGAATCACTCTTGATTTTCCAACAATTTTCTCTTCATTTTTGCCAACAAATGGAAAATACAACCTTTTATATGCCTTACATCAAACCTAATCTACACCATTAGATCTAGGGGAGGGGATTGGATGGCTGGGATGAAGTGTGAATAACACACAAAAAAACCATAAAATATTAAGGGGAGGGGCGCCCCCTTGACCAAGAGGGGACAAGTTGGAAAGGGTAGGTAGCCTACCTTGGAAAATTTACCCCCTTTGTCTCCCATGTGGTCAATTGGCATTCAACCCTTCTAGATGGCCACCTAGGATGGTTGACCAGCCCCATATGATCTAGGTGGACCAATGGAAAAGGTGTGAGGGCCCCCTGACTTGGGCCTACTGGAATTTTACATATAAACCCACTAAGACTTACAATTGCGTACCCATATAACACAAGGGTATACATACAAATATGAAAGGACATAAATGCAAACAAAATGCGGACGGTCTTGCCTCGATGTCCCCATCAAGTTCGCTGATATTTTTCCCGAGGAGCTTCCCAAGGGACTCCCACCCATGCGGGATATTCAGCATGCTATCGACCTGATTCCGGGCTCTTCATTGCCCAATCTTCCTCATTACCGCATGAGTCCCACGAAACATGTCGAGCTAAAACGGCAAGTCGATGAGTTGATGCAGAGAGGGTTTGTTCGGGACAGCATGAGTCAGTGTGCTGTTCCCGCATTACTCACCCCAAAGAACGATGGCACGTGGAGAATATGCATTGATAGTCGTGCCATCAACAAAATCACCGTGAAGTACATGTTCCCTATTCCCCGCCTAGATGATATGCTTGACATGATGGCCGGTGCCACTATGTTCTCGAAGATCGATCTTAAGAGTGGTTACCACCAGGTGAGGATTAGGCCAGGTGATGAGTGGAAGACCGTATTTAAGACCAAGGATGGTCTATATGAGTGGTTGGTTATGCCCTTTGGGTTGACCAATGCCCCAAGCACCTTCATGCGACTCATGACTCAGGTCCTTTGACCATTCACTGGAGTCTTTGTGGTTGTGTATTTTAATGATATCGTTATATATAGTCGCACTAAAGAGGACCACGTGGACCATCTACGACAGGTCTGTCTACTTTTGAGGTGAGAGCAGTTGTTTGCTAACCCATTGAAGTGTGCCTTCATGACACCTCAGCTTACCTTCTTGGGTTTTATTGTGTCTAGTACTGGGGTCTCCGCTGATCCGGAGAAGGTCCGGGCCATTGTTGAGTGGCCGAAACCCCGTACGATCCATGATGTCCGCAGCTTCCATGGCCTCGCAACGTTCTATTGTCGTTTCATCCGTGGATTTAGCTCCGTCACTGCCCCGATCACGGACTGTATTCGGAAGGGCACGTTTGTATGGACGAAGGCCGCAGCTGCTGCCTTCAAGCACATCAAGGAGCGCATGTCCCAGACACCGATCCTTCGATTGCTAGATTTCTTGACGGTGTTTGAGGTCTCTTGTGATGCCTCGGGTGTTGGGATAGGAGGAGTGTTGAGTCAAGAGGCCCACCCGGTCACATATTTCAGTGAGAAGCTGAATGACGCGAAACTGTGATACTCCACCTATGATAAGGAATTCTACGCAGTTGTTCAGGCTCTTAGGCATTGGAGGCACTATCTTTTACATCAGGAGTTTGTCTTGTACTCCGATCATGACGCCTTGAGGTTCCTCCATTCCCAAAAGAAGCTTAATGCGCGTCACAGCCGATGGGTTGAGTATCTCCAATAGTACACATTTGGGCTTAAACATAAGGCTGGAGTGGAGAACAAGGTGGATGATGCCTTGAGTCGGCGTGCTTGTCTGCTGACCACCATGAGTGCCGAGGTCATAGGGTTTGAGAAGATGAGAGAGGCCTGTGTTGACTGTCCTGACTTCGGTTAGATTTATACCACTCTCCAGGCCGGACCCTCGAGAGACCTTGATGATTATGTGCTTCAGGAGGGTTACCTCTTTCGAGGAGGCAGGCTTTGTGTTCCCCGGACTTCGGTTTGAGACTTTTTAGTCTGGGAGCTACATGCTGGAGGTCTAGCCGGCCACTTTGGTCGGAATAAGACTATCAAGGCTGTTGAGCATAGATTTTATTGGCCAAGCTTGAAGCGTGATGTTGCTCATATAGTGGCTCAGTGCCGTACATGTGCTACGGCCAAAATGAAGAAGCAAAGCTCGGGCCTTTATACGACTCTTCCCATGCCTGATGTCCCGTGGCATGATGTTAGCATGAATTTTATCTTGGGATTGCCACGTACCTATAGGAAGCATGACTCGGTCTATGTGGTGGTTAACCGGTTCTCGAAGATGGCCCTTTTCATTCCCTGCTTGAAGACTTCGGATGCTTAGAGGGTAGCCCTCCTATTCCTTACTCATGTGGTGTGCAAGTTCGGGTTGCCTCATACCATAGTGTCTGACCGTGATGTTAGATTCACCAGTTATTTCTGGAAGACACTGTGACATATGTTGGGTACTCACCTCAAGTTTTCCACTGCATATCATCCCCAGACAGATGGTCAGACCGAGGTGGTCAATAGGAGTATGGGTGACCTTTTGAGGTGTCTTGTCAGGGACCGTGTAGGGGATTGAGATCTCATATTACCACTGACAGAATTTGCATATAATGATTCAGTTAACAGGTCTACCGGTATGAGTCCATTCGAGATTGTCACAGGTCGTAGGCCTAGGAAGCCAGTGGATCTTGTTCCCATGCCCATTCATGCACGAGCATCTGAGTCTGCCGAGTCCTTTGCTAGGCATGTTAGGAGTTTGCATGATGACATCCGTCGTCACATTGAGACCAGCAACGCACGGTATAAGGAGTTAGCCGATGCCCATCGACACCACCGTGAGTTCCAAGATGGTGAATATGTCATGATCAGAGTAAGACCTGAACGGTTTCCCTCTGGAACCGTAAAGAAATTGCAAGCTCGCGGAGTCGGTCCATTTAGAGTGTTGAAACGCGTTGGATCCAATGCGTATGTTGTGGACCTGCCCGAGGAATATGGTATAAGCTCAACTTTCAATGTGTCAGATCTAGTTGCATATAGGGACCCAGTGGTGATCCCTAGTGAGCCTTTCGAGCCATCTCCCCCCATTGAGAGTGATCCCACACCTGAGTGTCCATCACCAGCCACATTTCCATGACAGCGAGAGCATATAGATCATGTACTGGATGAGCAGGTGATAGTTACCGGGAGTGGATCCTACCCGCGCTACCTAGTGCGTTGGAGAGGACGACCCACCATCGAGGATACTTGGATCACCCGTGGAGAGTTGCAGCGGATAGATCCAGACCTACTAGAGCTCTATCAGAGCGATGCAGACCCTTACTCGACAGGGTCGAGTTTCTCCCGCCTGCGGAGAATTGGTGCGGACACCAGAGCGAGCGAGAAGCACGAACCGGCGAGCCGTCGGTACCGTGCGCGGAGCACCACTCAGGCTACATCGGCTTCCCTTTGGCTCGGAGATAGTCTGAAGTCTCCGCCTTGAGTTTGGATACTTTTAGCATTTTTTTGCATTGTATTTAGGCTTGTAATGTGTGTTTTTACTTGGGTTTTCATTTTGGGCTCTTTGTAAGGCTCTTAATAAGCCATTTGGATTAGGCCCTTTAGAGTCCATTAAGGGATGTGGCCATATTGGACCACTAGACTTCATAATGGGTCTTTAAATGACTTAAGGCCCAATTTGGCTTCTCTTTCTCGTGGGCTTCCTAGATTGGAAGGCCCAATTGGCTGGTCTATGGCCCAACTTGGACCAAGCCTCTCTTGTTGACCAAGGGAGACAAAGTGGGAGAAAAGCCCACTTTCTCTCCTTAAAATAAGGGGGGTGCCCCCCTCTTTTGGCCTCATTAGGCTCAGCTTTTTTTATTTAGGCTTGACCACATGGGGGAAATAGCATTTGGCATCTCCTCTATGTAAACCAAGATCCATGGGTTTCATATAAAAGGGTTGTATTTCCTATTTTCAAATATAATGAACAAAAAATCAGCATTTTTCTTGGAGCAAGCTTGGTGCGCCCCTCTCTCCCTCTCCTCTCCTCCCCTTCTGTAGCTGGGAAGGCTGTGAATCAGAGATGTGAAACCTCATCTATCAGGTTTGAAGAATGGCGCCGCCACCGCCATCATGCCGTCGTCGCACCACCACCAACGTCGTCGGAGTTCTGTCCACTCAGGCAGCCAGCTCTTCCCCGAATTTCTGCGCCCAACCTCGAAATCCTTTGGTTCCCAAATTTTCAGGGTGAGTTCCAGAGATCATCACCACATCCTAGCAAAATTGGTGGAGCTTCTAGTTTTTATTTTCTATTTTTCTATTTTCGTTTACCACCTCCTTTGAGATCTGCCAGCAGTCTGCCGAGATTTAAAAAACCCTAATAGGCCATTCATGAACCCACCCTCTAGTGACCCAAATGACTTGATATTTTTATTGGAGGTTCTGTCCACCGAATACCTCGTCCACTAATTTTCTTGTGAATTTAGAATCTCGTTCATATTTTCTAAAAATTTACTTCAGATCACAACTCAGTTCTGTCTGCCACTGTCCAGATCCGACCACCCAACGATATAAAATATGTTTCCCCACCCAAACCTCCGCCAAATCGTTCGTAAAAATTATCCCCGTTTTCCTCTCTCTCCCCACTACAACGTTTGTGAAGAACCCAACATCTGAATCGGAGGTATACATCGCGGTCAAGGGCGAACTCCCAGGAAACTTCCTTTCCACCCGACCAGATCTGAAACAGAGATCAGTCAAGCTCAAAATTCGGCCATCAAAATTACAGCTCTGAAGAAATTCTTAGATCCACAGAGGGTCGAAGGATTTTTAGTTAGCGTTCCAACGGCGCTCGTTTCGTGCCAATCCGACATCGGTGCTGTTCACAACAATAGATCTCGCCGGATCGCACGCTGCGAAATAGAAGCAGCAGATCCGTGGGCTGCAACTCCAAGACTTGGAGATCGGAGCCGATTGGCCTCCGGCCGGTGTTCCAGCCCGGCCGCCGTCTAGGGGAGCACGCCACCAGGTGTCACCATCATAGTGGGACCTGCCCCGCCTGGTCCGGAGGACTGAGCAGCACGTGGGCCCCACGAACCCGCAGATCACGCCATCCGGACCGCACTAAAACGTGGATTTCGGCACCATCGGAGCAACATCAAGATGCTGCCCGTCAACCCACTTCCCGATACTCCCGGGCCCCACATGTGACCTGTTACCTCCCTGCGTGGAGTGGGTCAAAACTTTTTACCGCTGTATATTTGTTAACCGGGAGTACGGAATTGGCCGGGGTTGTCTTCCCCACGTCGGGAGCGTGGAGGTAACCGTCTTACTTCTTGGCGTTCATTTGCTAGTTTAGTATATGGTCATATGCCGCTGTGAGTGCATTAGGATTCTAGCCCGTGAGTTCATGTCACCACTGTGAGCGAGAGAGTGACCCATCCCGTGGCTCGATCCGAGCACAGAAGTGAGTCGACCACCCTTGACTCTGTCGGTTTCTCAACCGCGCGGATCCACGTTTCCCCCCGCTTGGGATGACGAGTGAGCTTGCATTTCTGTTAGCGATGTTGGGTCCCGTAGTGCAGGAACACGGATCTAGAGGGGGGGGTGAATAGATCCTTCTACTAAAAACTATGTCAAATTAAAAATGCAAACTAGCACACAGCAGAATTTACAAGATTGATAAGATTAAGGAATTTAATCTAAACATGTTTAAACTAATTCACTCAATCTCACCGAGCTCACACGATTGCGTAAATAAATAAGATAGTGAAGTATACAATCACAAATATCAAACCACAAGACATGGAGATTTTTAAGGTGGTTCGGACCACGACGGGCTCCCTACGTCCACCCCTCACCAAACCGATGAGGCTTCACTGCTGTAAAAATAGCCCGGGGATAAATCCCCACACACACACACACGGAGCCAGACTCCAACACACACATGTAGGGCGAAGCCTACACAACCACACGGGAGTAAACTCCCAACCACACACGGGGAACACACCTCAAAATACGTCCAAGCACACACGCGGATATGCTCCGCACAAATCGACGCACACACGTCAACACACATACTCAGAGAACCCTTTCTCCGAACACCCACACAAAGTATTCTTACAGAAGTATATGAAACAAAGACAAATATATGCTATGACCTCCTAAAACAAATTCTATAGATGTAAACTAGAAAGATGCATCAAAGATAGAGCTCCCCCCTCTTCAACAAAATATGGTTCTCCTAGGCTTGTTGACGGATGATCATGATTTTGACATCATCTTCTTCCTCTCCTCGTGCCGCTCCTCTTTTCCTTCTTCCACGAGCTTCAGATCCTCACGGTGGTAGATCATATCCTCCTTGCAAGAGCTCCACCACGTTTTCCCTCTTTTCTTCACCTATACGAAAGAATATATGAGCATTAGAATTGTTGTATCACAAAAATCACAGCTCATATATATGTGTAATAGAGAGTGGACAAAAGACATAAAGTCCTCCAAAAATGTCTTAAAGCAGATTTTCAAGCTCTATCAACAAAGATTTTGAGAAATCAGAATGAGGATGATTTTGCAGTGATTAGAGCTCCCCCTGTCTCTCCTTCAAACGTATTTGAATGCTTCTGTAGTATGAAAATCGTTCTTGAAGAAAGATGATCGATTCTTGCAAACACAATGGTTGTATCTTGATTTTCCACGCAGCTTCCAGTAGATGGTCGTTTGGAGACTTATTCCTTTCACTTTCACACCCAAAATGTTGTGGAAGAAGCCCTGGAGCTGCAGCAGCATCCCTGCACTCACAAGGGTTAGAACAAGAGAAAATATTTCAGATCTCCCTTCACCATCTAGGTTTTTGACCCAATAAGAAGTATATATGAGTTTGGGACGGTCAAGAGACAGCTTAGGGACCAGATCCATAAATTAGGGAGTGATTTGAGGGCTGTTTGATTGGGTTTGATGGACTTTCGGTGCTCGAACCTGAAAGTCATCTTTCACGGCGCCGCACAAGTGTCGACACCTGGTGTCGACACTTGGTGCCCAGGTGTTTACAGAAAGCCAGAAACAGAGTGCTGGACACTGGGTGTCGACACTTGGTGTGTCGTGATGCGGGACGGATGACGATCGGGCTAAGACGTACGACGGACTTGATGTGCGGCCAGCACTAACACGCTAAAGGCAAGCCGGGCGGCTGACCACCGTCGCGTTCTCCGGGTGGAGACGTCTCTCAACAGCACTCTAACTAGTCCAACGATCGTCCCTTGCGAGGGAAACGTGGGGATCGCAGTGGTTAAGGAACCACCATCGCCTAGGGTGGTGTAGTCCGAGCTCGGTACTCGACTGGAGCTAAGGAACGGGCGCTCACAACTCACAATCACGGTGATTTAGAACTAGCTATCGGCCGTAATCTCACAAACGCAGCATATATGACAATATACTAAACCAGCAATGTGAGAGAGGAACGAGCACGTACCTCCACGACTAGGCGTGGGGAAGAATTCCCGGCCGAATCCGACAACCCCAATACACATATGCAATAAGATTACAATTTCAGAAATATTTGCCTACTCCACGCAGGGAGGTATAGGGCTACAAATGCCAATTTTGGGGTTGCTGGAACCCAGGTTGACGGGCCACACTCGCAGGAGGCGAGGGACGCGAGTCGGAGCTGATCGGGTGAGCCGAATGGAAGTCGACTCGATTCTGTCTGCGCTGGTCACTCTGCGCAGCAAACTTACGGAGGCCGGTACGCCAAGATCCGATAGCGGATCAGAGTGCCGTTTGTTGGAGAACGTCGACGACAGGACGTAGTTTGTCCACTCCGAAGGGCGTGAACAGATTCTTTCAGATATGTGTGCAGCAGCAATTACACTTGGCTTTTGGTTTTGTGCACCCAGAACTGCACAGTAAGACAATTAATTAAGGGAAAATTTGTTGCCGATGTCGGATCGAGGCGCCGTTTGTGGGAGCTCGTTGCCGAAGTCCAGAGGAAGAAGTACTCCAAAGATCTCGCACAGATCTAGACGGTATGAGGCGGGGCAGACTCTGGAAGTCGGCTCTAGTTCTGAGTCGGATCTGCACAGATCAGCTTGCGCGATCCCACGAGAATCGTCGCCACGATCAGCACAGATCTCGGATCGAGACACGATCAGCGGCAGCGTTAAGGGGACTCAAAATCCTACAATCACTCCAAAAGGCAGCTCCTGATGGCTTGAGAGGAGATCTGGGAAATTCGTAATCAGTAAACTCCAGATCTGGACAGCAGGTTCGGGCAGATCTGCGCGCCGTCACAAAAAGAATTGCTACCGGTGATCCAGAACTCCGATCGATGCGAAACCACCTCTGAAATCTTTCTGACTCGTAGAAGTATCATTGGGAATTTTTGTGGAAGCATATGATAAGAGGATGGTGGAGGATAGGGGGCGAGTCACACGCCCAAGATCAGTCCTATCACAGGACTGGGTAGGGCATCACACCCGGGGGGGGGGGAAGAGAATCACTCTCTTAACTCAAAATCCTTTCACAAAAACTTCATTAACTTCTTCACTGACATTATACAAGTGTTTATATAGTGGTTTGGCAAGGGGAGGGGGCTGGGAGGTTCTATGGAACCAATGGGAGGGGAGGGGGCTGCACCCCTTTGACTAAGAGAGGGAGAGAGGGGGAGACAAGGGGACATGACTCACCTACTTTCACCTACCTTTGAATTTCAAAGGGAAGGGGGGTAGGTGGCATCCATTCTTTTGGACCAGCAGCCTTCTCCATGTGATAAATGGGGAGGGAAGAAAAGAAAACAAAAAAAATCAGCCTAATACAAACAAAGAAGGGGGCGCCCCCTTCATGGGCCAAGTTTGGTCCATGGCCACCCCTTAAGCCCATTCAATCATATGGCTTAGGGCCTTTCTAGCCTGTTGTGCCCCTTGTGCTTTGTTGATGTTGTGGTGTTTTAATGATAGCAACATGAATGAGTCACCATATTGAATGATAGCAACATGATTGTTTATAACTGATATACTCTGTGGATAATGCATATGACTGTGACTGGTATATTATCTGGAGAATGCATGTGCTCTGTCTATCTATACACTGCAGGGTAAGGGTAAAGCCCAAAGTCTAGACATTACTGCATTGCCTGCACTTCAGAGTCTATACATCGTTCATGTATGCACATGTTCGTGGACAAAGTCTGCACATTGCATTGATGCTTTGGTCGCATGAGTTGAAGTCTATACATTGGACTGTCTCTTCCAGCATCTCACGCTATCCAAGTGTGTACAGCATCTTAGGCAAAGTCTGTACAGCGTCAACGCATCTCACTGGCTCATGTTACTGCGTCAACGCACTTCATTCGATGTGTGTACAGTGTCAACTCGCTAAGTGTCTACAGCGTCAACGCATGAAGCCTGTACATCAGTCTTAATATTCTAAGTCTGTACAGCCATGTCATATGCTCCTAAGTCTATACTTTCGAGCATCTCGTGCAAGTCTATGCATTACTGTTCATGCATCAGTCTTCATAAGTCCATACATTGGACTGTAGCATGTATGAGTCGAAGGCTTCATAAGTCTGTACATTGGACTGTATCTTCCAGCGTCTCACGTTATCCAAGTCTACACACTGGTCGGTGGCAAGCCTGTACACTGGCCTCAGCTTTTCAAGTCCACACATTGGCTTCAAGACTTTCAAATCTATACACTGACGGCTGAACTGAGAACTCTATACATCGTTATGTCTTCGAGTCTTATTCTCGTATCATTTACTGTAGTTACTCGAGACGTTTTCCTGCTTTCACTGTTTTATCACGTGTCGTTGTAGCCGTTCCTGTCTTCTATCTTCGTGTTGTTTTTCTTAGACCCCGTGTCCTTTTTGCTTTGTGACCACACTTCGTGTCGGTTTCTATTTTCGTCTTCGAGTTGGTTTTAGTCCGTGTCGTCCTCGTCTTCGAGTCGTTCGTAAGTTCGAGCAATTTTGTATTCGAGTCATTTTCTTATGTCTTCGTGTCAGTTTCTGTTTTCGTCTTCGAGTTATTTTCAGTCCATGTTATTTTCGTGTGTATTCAAGTCTTTTTAGTATAGTGTCGTTTCACCTCGTGCCATTCTCTTTGCTGTTTGTTATGTCGTGTTGTTTTTGTATTCGTGTCTTTGTGTTGCTTGTGTATCTCGTGTCGTTCTCTTCGTAGTGGTTGTTTTGTTACAGTGATAGTTCGTGTTGTTCTCTTTGTAGTGTTAGCCTTATTAGTGTGTATCTCGTGTCGTTCTCTTCGTAGTGGTTGTTTTGTTACAGTGATACTTCGTGTCGTTCTCAGTACAGTGCATCTCGTATTGTTATCACATACCTCATGCAGTTTTAGTTTTTGTGGCCCTGAGTTTTAAACGTTTTATTTCTTTGCAGGAGAAGAAGAAAAATAAAAAGAAGAAGGTGGTCCGAGGAAGAATATTCCTCAGTGAATGGGAGGCACGTGATCCGAGGTTGGAAGGGCAAACAGGATTGTGACACGTGTGCTGAAGCTGGCTGAGAGACTGACACGTGGCCACAAGTTCTGGGCGGGAAATGAGGAAGCCACACGCGCCCAATGCTGCCCTCCTGCTGGCTGTTGCTTATAAAAGGAAGCCTTCATCCAATAGATAAAGGTGATCGAAGAAGAAGCCTGGAGAGCAGAAAGTCCTTCGATCCAAAAAAAGAAAAGAGGAAGAAAAAGAGAAGAAGAGAGAATAGCAGAGAGCGTGAGCCGAAGAGAATAGAGGAGCAGAGATCGACAGAGAAGAAGAAGAAGAAGAAGAAGAGAAGAAGGAGAAAAAGAGAGAGGAAGAGATCGTGATCGAAGCCAGAGAACAGAATCTGGGAGAAGAAAAAGGGAAAAAGAAGAGAGAGCTTCTACGATCCAGCAGAAGAGAAGAAAGAGAGAAAGAGAAGAGAAAGAGAAAGTGTAGAGAGTGAAAGAAGAGCAGAAGAAGAAGAGAAAGAAGAAGGAGAAAGAGATAGAGAGCTCAAGCAGAGTGTGAAGAAGAGAAGAGAGAGAGTGAAGAAAGAGAGTGAGATCGAGGGAGATCTGTTCTTGATGGACCGTGGATCAAATCCAGGCCATCCAGCTCTTTAAGAGCCACATTGTGCTTCATTGCTTACAGCTTTCCGATTGCTGTCTTGTTCCATTTTCTGTTTTCTATTTTACATCTTCTTCAAGCTGTTAGTCAGCGGATTACAGAGGTGCTGCCTCTGGACGGCTAAGCTGTATTGCCCAGCGGTTTGCAGTGGAGGATTCCACTGGACAGCAAGCTGTGTTGCTCAGCGGGGCGAGGAGGATTCCTCAGATGGCAAGCTGTGTTGCCCAGCGGTTGTATGGCAAGCTGTGATGCCCAGCTGTTCAAGCTGTGAGTCAGCGGAATCCACACTCGGTTTGAGTGTGGGGTGGATGTAGGTCTGCTGGACCAAACCACCTAAAAACCCCTTGTGCATTGTGGTCTGTTTTGTTCTAATGTGCTTCCGCTAGATGAATGCATAGGGGCGCTCCATGTGTTTGGCTTCTGGTTGAGCAGAAGAGTCAATTAGTCTTCTCAATGTGTGTTTGTTTAGTTCCGCATCTGCTCATTAGCATTTAAGCTTGTCTAGTTTGCGAACAAGTAATTCTAGTGAGCATCATATTTTATTTGGGCGAAAGAATTTTTAAAGGGCTATATTCATTCACCCCCCCTCTAAATACTGCACCGAACCCAACAATTGGTATCAGAGCGGTCTCTAACTTAACAGATCTAACAATCTGCAGAGGATCCTGCTAACTGTTTAGTGCATTTCAGAGTGGGTGTATTGTGCTCGTAGTTTAGGTTCACTGATTTAGTGCATTGCGTTGCTCATCTGTTTCAAGAGATAAATCTAGATGGACTGAGAAGGATAAATTGAAAGATTCTATCAACACCAGAGCTGTAGTTTTATTAAAAGAATCAATTGACAGATCTCTAATTGAATGCATTTCTTCTTGCAGGTCTGCCAAAGACATTTTGGAAAAACTAAAGTTAATCAGCAATCACAGCAAGTGCTTAATGGCTGATCGTAGAAATGCTGATGATGAAACTTCATCTGAGGTAAGCTCTGAATCAGAAGGATATTCCTTCGATGAATTGATAGAGATGTATGAAAATTTGTTAGAAGTTTCCAAGAAATTGAAATCTGAAAATAAAAAATTGAAAAAGAAATGTGATAGAATAAATCTGAAAGAGTCCTGTGAAAACTGTCCAAATATGAAAAAGTCTTATGATGCTTGCATGCTAGATGTTCAGAATCTTAAGAAACAAAATGATTCTCTAAAAATTGAAAAATAAACATGGTTGGATAAAATGTCAGAAATAGAGAATCAGCTGAATGAGAAGAAAAATAAACATATAAAAGGGATGCAAGAACTGACTCAAGTTAATTCCGAATTGGATAAACTGAAACTTGAGAATGAAGAATTTCAAAAGAAAATTGAAAGTCTTATGGGTAGAATAAATGAAATCAATGGGGAGGCTTCACATTCTTCTTCTGCTGAATTAACCTGCCATATGTGCTCAGCTCTAAGAGAACGAAATGAAGATCTTTATAGTGAGAATGAATGGCTGAATAAACAAATTATCTCACTTAAAGAGGATCACAAAAACTTGGTGGCTGAGAAAATTAGAGTGGAGGAAAGAGAAGAGGAATTAATTGAAAAACTGGAGCTAATGTCTGGAAGAGAGAGATGTGAGGGTAATGAATTTCAGGCTAGAGATCTTGAGGAAGAAAACACTGAATTAAAAGTTGAAGTTGAAAAACTAAAGTGGTTAAACACTGGCTTGTCTGAAAGACTTCTCACCATAAAAAAAAGAAAAGCTATTTATGATGAAAATTCAAAAATTTGAACAATTTAGAACAATAAATTGAGAAGTATAAAACTGCAAACCAAGTTCTAAGCGAATGTGTTAATTGCAGTGAACAGGAAATAGCCAGTTATGAACTTCACATAACATCTTTGGAGAATAAGATTCAGGATCTAGAAAATTTGGCATCCAACTCTGCTAAGAATGAAAGAAAAGTAAAAACTGTTGTGAAAAGGAAGGATGACAATTTAAGAAAGGGGACAAGCTGCAGTCCTGATGTTAAGGAAATTTCTAAAAACCAGCTATATGCTACTTTTGTGAAAGGCTCTAATGTAGCTGGTACTTCAAGGCAATCCCCAAAACAAAATGAAAAAAATCACAAATCACCTTCAAAATCTATTTTTCAATTCAAAGTCCAAAAAATAGAAAAATAAATAAAATATGTTAAGGATAATCAGAAATTGAAAAGAAAGAGTCAAATGAAGAAGGTAAAGACTATTCCTGCTCATGAACAGAAATCTGCTAGCTCGGTTGAGTCTGATGGTGTACACACTGTTCATGCTTCCTATACTCATTCACATGCATCTAGGAACTCATATGATAGAAATCATGCTCCTAGGAAATCTGATGTCTCTTGCTACTACTGTGGTAGGCATGGTCATTATATGGATGACTGCAGTGTGATGAAAAGTGATGATATGATGCATGATAAAATATTTTCAAATAATCATCACCACCCCAAAAGAAACATGTCTTCTTCAAACCAACATATCATTTGTTATAATTATAACAAACGTGGTCATAAAGCTGTTGAGTGTTGGTTTAGGTCTTCATGGGGATTTACTGGCTCAAGAGGTAAGCACCCAAGGTGCTTTGAATGTGGTAAGTATGGGCATGCAGTCAAGGACTGTTGGTATGCTCAGGGAGATCATTTTAATTCAAAATTTGTTGAACTCCCTTCAAATAGAAATTCTCTTGGCAGAAACAAATCTGTTTTTAAAGGAAAGACACCTGTATGCTTTGAATGTGGAAAACCTGGCCACCGAGCTTCTGAATGCTGGTGGGCAGGTAATGGTAAGTCAAAATTTCATGCATATAACAGAGCATTTAATGCTTATGGTCATAGGTCTCATGCTCCTGTTGAGAAGCATCATAGGACCAGACAATCTGTTGTCTCATGTCATTATTGTGGAAATTTTGGACATTCCATGTCTGATTATTTTTTAATGGAATGTGATGATAACGCTGCAAAAAGAATGTTTAGAACACCTGATAGGGGTAGTGTAGGACCCAAGACTGCTTGGGTCCCTGCAAGATCATATTGATTGATATGTTACAGGTGTGCCTTAGTGAGAGAAATAAAAGGGGTAATTTAGCCAAGGCACTCAAAAAGGAAGCCCCAGATTCTACATTTCAGGTTAGTTCTGAACTTTATTTAAATTTCATAATCTGAAAAATGCTGATTTGTCTGTTTTTAATTTCATTATCTGATTGCTCTGTACTGCATATGTCATTTGCATGACCATCATGGTATATTAAATGGAACAGTGCTGAAGGGCATATGGAGTATGTTTGGATGCTACTGCCATCTGTGAGATGGTCCTTGGACCGAGTCCTCCGCCCAGTACCATGGGTCTAGTTTTCATATAGAGCAGTGTATTGCATATAATAAATTTGAAGAAAATAAAATTCGAAAAGAAAAGATTCAGTGCACATCATGCATTTTGTCAGGGGGAGCTTGTTTGCTGTTGATTGATCATCATGCTCTCCTTGTTAGAACTGTTGCATACTGCATATGTAGGATAGTGCATATCATAAAATTTTGAAAAATCTAAAAGGAAATTCATTGCACTTAGACAGGGGGAGCATTCCTATTTCATATCTTCTTCACCTCATGAACTCCCTTTGTTTAAGTAACCTGATTCATTCTCTGGACTATGCGCTATTCAACTGAATTCTCTGCTGGTATCTCTAAAATAGCTGATCAGTATGTATTCCAGACTCAGCTACTGTCTGATGATAAAATCTCTTCTGATGCTCTTCTCTATTGCTGATCTACTCTTGCACCAGCCTATACTCACCTTTCACATTCTTCTCAGCTGGTGTGACAGAATTGGCTCTACTAATTGACTTGCTGGTCAGCTAAACTTATTTTTCTGATCTGAGGAACTTAAGCTGCATGTCATGCAATTCAGTCTGAGAACATTGCAGAAATTTCTATCATATAGGTTTAAGAATTATCACTGAATCAGACTGATATAAGATTAATGTATTTTCAGATTTGTAGTTAAATGAATTGAAAATATCTGAATGATAAGGTTTAATAAACTTTAACCACATGTGTCATGTAAACCTTAGACTCTCTCATCAGATATCTGAAAATTTGAATTCAGGGTTTCTTTGGTTAAGATGCATATAGTGTGTATTGTTGTTAAACATTAATTTGAAAAATGTTGACTAAATGAAAAAATTGTGAATTCAGAGCAATGACTCGGTCACTGAGAAACTGAGTTCTTTATCAATGAAATAAAGTAACTCATGTCATGAGGTGCCATAGTTATCTCTGATAAAAATTAAGTGAAACAAAACCTGACAGAGCAATAGCCTTTTTGTGTTGAGTAGCTGGGGAGTCTGGCCTCTGATAAAGGTGTCTTCTCATGTAAAAAGACACTCATATTGCTAACTCTGCTCTCAAAGTGAGAGGCAATGACAGCTATCACACTGAGTAACTGGGTCACTTCAACTAAGACTTGTTGTGCCTCATGTAAAAAGGTGTTGATCAACTTAAATTGCTCAGGAAAAATATAATGTGCTTCAAATGAAATTATCTTGAAAAATCTGTCAACTCATGTTCTTGAAAAGTGTTTAACTTCTGTACTAATCTGTGTATCTTTCAAAGGTGCTATTGAGACCATATGTGTAGGGTAAACGATGATTGGTTTTGGGTGTTATCTGAATATTTGGTTCACCTTTATTAAAACTTGGATTCAGATATGAGTATTGAGTTTAATTTGACAAATTTGGTATACATCAAAATTAAATCAGATTGGTTAAGTTGCCACTTCATAACCCTTTATGATAGAAGAATCTACATCTTTTAAGACTTATTGAAGTGATGTATGCATTAAAATCCCTCATGATCAGATTTTCCAGATAGCCTGATCAGATTCAGTCTGATTATTCATTGAGATGTCTTGTGATGATTGTTGTCTATTATTGCCCTTCTATCACTAATCACTTTACTCTCCACACTGTTGGAATCTTCCATCTTGTTCTGCAATAAGTTCTGATTCTATGGTATCTTCACCAGAATTCAGATTCTTTGAAATGGCTGATTTCAGATTGATTTATTGGATAACCAGAGTCCATTCCTGTGCTTCAGGGGGAGTTATGGTTTATTATCATCTAAGGGGAGAATAGTCAATCATGCATGTTGATAGGGGGAGAACTATTTCATTGTCATAAGTGTCTTTGTGTGCTGCATTGTGTCTCTCAAACCATTCCCTTTCTTTTTGATAATGTCAAAGGGGGAGAATAGTTTGACGAGTCAGTGTGACTCATTATGTTGCCATCATCAAAAAGGGGGAGATTGTTGTGCCCCTTGTGCTTTGTTGATGTTGTGGTGTTTTAATGATAGCAACATGAATGAGTCACCATATTGAATGATAGCAACATGATTGTTTATAACTGATATACTCTGTGGATAATGCATATGACTGTGACTGGTATATTATCTGGAGAATGCATGTGCTCTGTCTGTCTATACACTGCAGGGTAAGGGTAAAGCCCAAAGTCTAGACATTGCTGCATTGCCTGCACTTCAGAGTCTATACATCGTTCATGTATGCACATGTTCGTAGACAAAGTCTGCACATTGCATTGATGCTTTGGTCGCATGAGTTGAAGTCCATACATTGGACTGTCTCTTCCAGCGTCTCACGCTATCCAAGTGTGTACAGCGTCTTAGGCAAAGTCTGTACAGCGTCAACGCATCTCATTGGCTCATGTTACTACGTCAACGCACTTCATTGGATGTGTGTACAGCGTCAACTCGCTAAGTGTGTACAGCGTCAACGCATGAAGCCTGTACATCAGTCTTAATATTCTAAGTCTGTACAGCCATGTCATATGCTCCTAAGTCTATACTTTCGAGCATCTCGTGCAAGTCTATGCATTACTGTTCATGCATCAGTCTTCATAAGTCCATACATTGGACTGTAGCATGTATGAGTCGAAGGCTTCATAAGTCTGTACATTGGACTGTATCTTCCAGCGTCTCACGTTATCCAAGTCTACACACTGGTCGGTGGCAAGCCTGTACAGTGGCCTCAGCTTTTCAAGTCCACACATTGGCTTCAAGACTTTCAAATCTATACACTGACGGCTGAACTGAGAACTCTATACATCGTTATGTCTTCGAGTCTTATTCTCGTATCATTTACTGTAGTTACTCGAGACGTTTTCCTTCTTTCACTGTTTTATCACGTGTCGTTGTAGCCGTTCCTGTCTTCTGTCTTCGTGTTGTTTTTCTTAGACCCCGTGTCCTTTTTGCTTTGTGACCACACTTCGTGTCGGTTTCTGTTTTCATCTTCGAGTTGGTTTTAGTCCGTGTCGTCCTCGTCTTCGAGTCATTCGTAAGTTCGAGCAATTTTTTATTCGAGTCATTTTCTTATGTCTTCGTGTCAGTTTCTGTTTTCATCTTCGAGTTATTTTCAGTCCATGTTGTTTTCGTGTGTATTCAAGTCTTTTTAGTATAGTGTCGTTTCACCTCGTGCCATTCTCTTTGCTGTTTGTTATGTCGTGTTGTTTTTGTATTCGTGTCTTCGTGTTGCTTGTGTATCTCGTGTCGTTCTCTTCGTAGTGGTTGTTTTGTTACAGTGATACTTCGTGTCGTTCTCTTTGTAGTGTTAGCCTTATTAGTGTGTATCTCGTGTCGTTCTCTTCGTAGTGGTTGTTTTGTTACAGTGATACTTCGTGTCGTTCTCAGTACAGTGCATCTCGTATTGCTATCACATACCTCATGCAGTTTTAGTTTTTGTGGCCCTGAGTTTTAAACGTTTTATTTCTTTGCAGGAGAAGAAGAAAAACAAAAAGAAGAAGGTGGTCCGAGGAAGAATATTCCTCAGTGAATGGTAGGCACGTGATCCGAGGTTGGAAGGGCAGACAGGATTGTGACATGTGTGCTGAAGCTGGCTGAGAGACTGACACGTGGCCACAAGTTCTGGGCGGGAAATGAGGAAGCCACACGCGCCCAATGCTGCCCTCCTGCTGGCTGCTGCTTATAAAAGGAAGCCTTCATCCAACAGATGAAGGTGATCGAAGAAGAAGCCTGGAGAGCAGAAAGTCCTTCGATCCAAAAAAAGAAAAGAGGAAGAAAAAGAGAAGAAGAGAGAATAGCAGAGAGCGTGAGCCGAAGAGAATAGAGGAGCAGAGATCGACAGAGAAGAAGAAGAAGAAGAAGAAGAAGAGAAGAAGGAGAAAAAGAGAGAGGAAGAGATCGTGATGGAAGCCAGAGAACAGAAGCTGAGAGAAGAAAAAGGGAAAAAGAAGAGAGAGCTTCCACGATCCAGTAGAAGAGAAGAAAGAGAGAAAGAGAAGAGAAAGAGAAAGAGTAGAGAGTGAAAGAAGAGCAGAAGAAGAAGAGAAAGAAGAAGGAGAAAGAGATAGAGAGCTCAAGCAGAGTGTGAAGAAGAAGAAGAGAAAGAGTGAAGAAAGAGAGTGAGATCGAGGGAGATCTGTTCTTGATGGACCGTGGATCAAATTCAGGCCATCCAGCTCTTTAAGAGCCACATTGTGCTTCATTGCTTACAGCTTTCCGATTGCTGTCTTGTTCCATTTTCTGTTTTCTATTTTACATCTTCTTCAAGCTGTTAGTCAGTGGATTGCAGAGGTGCTGCCTCTGGACGGCTAAGCTGTATTGCCCAGCGGTTTGCAGTGGAGGATTCCACTGGACAGCAAGCTGTGTTGCTCAGCGGGGCGAGGAGGATTCCTCGGACGGCAAGCTGTGTTGCCCAACGGTTGTATGGAAAGCTGTGATGCTCAGCTGTTCAAGCTATGAGTCAGCGGAATCCACACTCAGTTTGAGTGTGGGGTGGATGTAGGTCTGCTGGACCGAACCACCTAAAAACCCCTTGTGCATTGTGGTCTGTTTTGTTCTAATGTGCTTCCGCTAGATGAATGCATAGGGGCGCTCCATGTGTTTGGCTTCTGGTTGAGCAGAAGAGTCAATTAGTCTTCTCAATGTGTGTTTGTTTAGTTCCGCATCTGCCCATTAGCATTTAAGCTTGTCTAGTTTACGAACTAGTAATTCTAGTAAGCATCATATTTTATTTGGCGTGAATTTTTAGAAAGAATTTTTAAAGGGCTATATTCATTCACCCCCCCCTCTGAATACTGCACCGAACGCAACATAGCCTAGATGGCCCATGAAAGAAGGAAGCCCAATTGGGCCTTACATGGCTTATGGATCCATCATGATGGTCCAAGGCCACTCCTCCTTAATGTTGTGCCCCTTGTGCTTTGATGATAGTGTGGTGTTTTAATGATAGCAACTTAAATGAGTCACCATATTGTTTTGCTCACATGATTGCATATGACTGATCAGTTCTGTGGAGAATGCATGAGTGTGCTATGTCTGATCTGTTCTGTTGAGAATGCACAAGTCCATACAGTTGTTGCATGTGTCTGTTAAGAAGTCTGTACATTGCCAAGCTTCAGGCTGAGCAAGTCTATACATCCGTTTGCTAGCATGTTTGCACAAGTCCATACATTGTCTGGCTGCATAACACAAGTCCATACATTATGAAAGTCTATACATTCCTCATTGCCTTGCTTCATGCACCAAGTCTGCACATTCGTTACTCAAGTCTATACATTCACTGTGCACTGTCCATGAGCAAGTCCATACATTGTTTGTGCATTCATTTGTCTGGTTGCATAACTGTAAGTCTATACATCTTTGTCTTGTTCATCATTGTCTCCAAGTCTGTACAGTCTCATTTAAAGTCTATACTGTGCATACTACATCGTCAAAGTCTATACATTGCACTGTAGCTTGCATTCACTTCAAGTCTGCACATTCTTCTGATATGTCCAAAGTCTGTACATCGTCTTCTTGTTCATGCATTGCATCAAGTCCATACATTGTTTGTGCACAAGTCTATACATTGTTGCATCATGTGCTTCATGCATTAGCAAAGTCTGTACGTCATATTCTGTTCATGCATTGCATCAAGTCCATACATTGTTTGTGCATAAGTCTACACATTCTTCAAGTGCATCATTTCAGCAAGCCTATACATTGGACTTGAGCATATAGGAAGTCTATACATTGGCATCATTACCTACGTTGCACTTGCAAGTCTGTACAGCCTGTGAGGTCCGTCTCACTTAGCGTCTCATTTGGCTCAAGTCTGTACAGCCAATGCTGCACATAATGTCTATACATTGTGCATCGTCTTACTTAGCGTCTCATGCTAAGCATATAGGAAGTCTGTACAACGTCCTTCGCATGAACACAAGCAAGTCTGTACAGCCTTCCGTCTCATGTTGCGTCTCACGGATGTCTCACATGATTCAAAGTCCACACATGCACACACTTAGTTTGTGCACTAGGCATTGTAATGTCTATACACTGCTATCGCATGTACACCAATTCCACACATCTGTTGACGGCAAGTCTATGCATTCATCTTCAATGTACACACTTTGCTTGATGCATTCTACGTTACACATTAGCATGTCTGTACAACATCTGCATAGTGAATATGAAGTCTGTACAATGGTCGACGGCATGTTAGTGCATTCAGTTTTGTTGTGCATACTTCACCTTGTGCACACTGCACTACACTTCAGCAATGTCTGCACAATGATGCACGTTGTGTCTGCATATTCATCTGGCATGTCTGTACATCCATTTGAAATGTTCATAGTCTTGCATACGTAAAGTCTGTACATGCTTCAGTGTTGCATTCACTAAGCCTGTGTTCACAACACAAAGTCTGTACATCGTTCTGCTTGCACAAACGCCAAGTCTATACATTAGCTTTTGCTTGCACGAGATGAAGTCTTCACAATGCAGCTTGTGGTTCATTCGTCTAAGTCTGTACAGCATGTTCCTCATACAAGTCTGTACATGCATTAACTGTGAGCATGGCATAGTCTATACATTGTCTTTGCTTCACGCATGACTAAGTCTATACATTGTGCATTGTTCAAAGCAGAGTCTGCACACTCATTGTCACCAAGTTTGTACATTGATGTAGCACGCATGTAGAGTCTATACACTCTTAACCTTAGCCATTACATTCTGTGCTTTAAGCCACACTAAGTCTATACAGTCTGTTTGTTTCATGCATTTGTGCATCGTTCAATCTAAGTCTATACTTTGCTGTCGCATTGCGAAGTCTATACAGTGCAAAGTCTACACATTGCACATTATATACTATAAAGTATGTACAAGGTGTCGACATTAAATTGATAATCCTATTCGACTATCTGACAGGGACTCCTTACAGAGCTTAATGAAAGGCACGTGATCCGAGGCTGGAAGGGCTGACAGGAAGATGACACGTGGCCAAAAACATCTGGGCGGGAAATGTGGAAGACATGCGCCCAGTGCTGCTCCTGCTGGAACTGATTATAAAAGGAAGCCTTCTTCCATAGAAGAAGACTGATCGACTGAAGCAGAGGAGAGCCTGCACGATCCAGTAAGACAGAGAAGAAGAAGAAGAGAAAGAAAAAGAGAGTGAGATATCGAGAGTAGAGAAGAAGAAGAAAAAGAAAGAGGAAGATAGCTCGTGAGTTGAGAAGAGAGAAGACTTCATCAGACAATCTGTCTCCACTGGAAGTTGGATTAAATCCAATCCAATCAGCCACATTAGTGCTTCATTGTTTACAATTTTTCGTTGATGTAGTTTCTTATTTTTGCTTTCCTGTTAAACCTTTATTCAAGCTGTCTGTCAGCAGTGCAAGCTGTGATGCACAGCGGCGAGGTGGATACCTCGGACGGGTTAAGCTGTAGTCCCCAGTGGATGGCAAGCTGTGTTGCCCTGCGGATGGCAAGTTGTGTTGCCCAGCGGTTGTATGGCAAGCTGTGATGCCCAGCTGTTCAAGCTGTGAGTCAGCGGAATCCACACTCGGGTTTGAGTGTGGGGTGGATGTAGGTCTGGAGGACCGAACCACCTAAAAATCCTTTGTGCACTGTGGTTTGAATTTTCTTATCTGATTGGCGCTAGATGAATGCTTAGGGACGATATGGTTTGATTGCACACTGTGTGTTCGATTGTAGCTTTGAGAGTCCTTTGACATTGTTCCTAAGTCACTAGTCAGTTCATCTATAAGCATATCACTTGACTTAGTGAATCTGAATTCCGCAATTGCTTATTGGACTTCTGTTAGTATCAGGAAGAATTTTTAATTGGGTAAAATTTTTAAGGGGAGATTCATTCACCCCCCTCTGAATCTACTGCACCGAACCTAACACTTGGTATCTGAGCGGGTCTCTGACTTAACAGATCTAACAATCTGTAGAGGATCCTGCTAGTCTTTGGTGCATTTCAGAGTGTGCTTCTTATGTTCTGTGTTTTGTTTCATCGGTTGTGTGTCTTGAGTTGTTCATCTGATTTCAGTGCATTCATCATATCTCGATGGCTAATCCTCCGATATTCAGAGGTAATAATTTTGATTCTTGGTTAGAAAATTTTCATCGGTATGTAAAATCAACTGATCCTAATCTTTGGAAGGTAATAACTCATGGTCCACACAAATTATCAAAAGATAAATCTAGATGGACTGAGAAGGATAAATTGAAAGACAATGTCAACACTAGAGCATTAGTTTTAATGAAAGAATCAATTGATAGAGCTCTAATCGAATGTATTTCTTCTTGCAGGTCTGCCAAAGAAATTTTGGAAGAACTAAAGCTTATCAGGAATCATAGCAAATGCTTGATGGCAGATTAGAGAAATGATGATGAAGAATCATCATCTCAGGTAAGCTCTTGATCCGAAGAACTTTCGATTGATGATCTATGGAATATAAATGAGGAACTTTCTGATAGATGTGAAAAATTAAAATCTGAGAATTAAAGATTGAAAAAGAAATGTGATCAGATAAATTTGAAAGCTCCCTGTGAAAACTGTCCAAATTTGAAACAATCGTATGATACATGTATGCTAGATGTTCAGAACTTTAAGGAGCAAAATGGTTCTCTAAAAATTGAAAATCAAACATGCTTGGACAAGATATCAGAACTTGAGAATCAGCTGAATGAGAAGAAAAATGAGAATCTAAAAAGCATGCAAGAGCTGACTGAAATTAATTCTGTAATGGACAAACTAAAGCTTGAACATGCTGAAGTTCAAAAAGGAAATGAAGATCACAAGGCTAGTCTGAATAAAATCAATAAGGAAGGTGTGCATGTTTCCTCTCTAAAATCAAACTGCAATATGTGCTTAACTCTAAGAGAACGTAATGAAGATCTTTATAGTGAGAATGAATGGCTGAATAAACAAATTATCTCATTTAAAGAGGATCACAAAAACTTAGTCACTGAGAAAATGAAAGTGGAGGAAAGAGAAGAGGAACTAATTGAAAAATTGGAGCTGATGTCTGGAAGAGAAAGATGTGCTGATAATGAAATTCAGGCTAAAAATTTTGAGGAAGAAAACACTGAACTGAAAGTTGAAGTTGAAAAATTGAAATGGTTGAACAATGGTATTGTTGTGCCCCTTGTGCTTTGATGAATGTGGTGTTTTAATTATAGCAACATGAATGAGTCACCATATTATTTTGCTAATAACTTGACATTGAAGGATAACAATCTGAATGCATATAACTGATATATTCTGTGGAGAATGCATGAGAGTGCATAAAGTGTTTTGTGCTTGAATTAAGAGTGCATTGCTTCTTCTGTGTGTATATTGCTTCTTCTGTGCATATACTGCATCAGTGCACTTAGATGGGTCGACCCCCTTCCTTGATGGGTCGACCCCCCAGATTTCACAAGTCTATACAATCGTATTTATGCATAACAATGTCTGTACAGTCGTTTGCTCATATAACTTGCATGTTTATACACTGCATGGCGAGCCCAAAAGTCTGTACATCGCAGTTGTGTCAAAGTCTGTACAGCCGCTTGCTTGCCAAAGTCTATACACTTAACTGCCTTGCTTTGATCAAGTCTGTACATCAGACTGTTTCATCAGCAAGTCTGTACATCGGACTGTGTCAAGTGAAGTCTGTATAGCGTCATGCATCATTGTTCAAGTCCACACACTGCACGGTAGACTGCTCGAGGTGAAGTCTGTACAGACATGGTGTTTGCATTCAAAGTCCATACATTGGACTGTAGCATGCACGAAGCTAAGTCCATACATTGATGCACTATAGATAGCTCGAGGTGAAGTCTGTACAGCCCAAGTCTGTACATTGCATCATGAGCAACTAAGTCTATACATCGTGCATCAGCAAGTCATTCATAAGTCTGTACATCACTGTAGCTGCAGCGTCTCATTCAAGTCTGTACAGCCGTTTGCATTGGATTTCAAGTCTAGACATTGCACTGTTGCATCCATCGTCTTGGCCAGTGTCTCATGCAAAGTCTATACATTGGTCTTCACTTCAAGTCTGTACAGCCATTGCTTAAGGCAAGTCTGTACATCGGACTGTTCATGCTTTCATCGTGAAGTCTGTACAGTGCATGCCTTCCACCAAGTCTATACATTGGTCGGTGGCAAGTCTGTACATTGGCTTCTCATTTGAGTCCAATGTCTATACATTGCTCATTCGTTCATTCAACATTGTCAAGTCTATACATTGGTCGGTGGCAAGTCTGTACACTGGTCGAGCATCCAAGTCTGTACAGAGTCATGTGTATTCCTTCATATGAAGTCTATACACTGCACTGTCAAGTCTTCACATCATTCACCAAGTCTGTACTTCGCTTGGGGCTTACCAAGTCTGTACATCCTTCGCTGAGCCTTCCAAGTCTGTACAGTCACTAAGTCTGTGCATCCTCTAGGCGCTCACGAAGTCTATTCATTGGTTTTCATTTCAAGTATGTACAAACTTTGGTTTGTGCAAGTCTATACAATCGACTGTTCAGTTTGTGACCAAGTCTGTACAGCCAAGGCGACTGTTAAGTCTATACATTGATCATTACCTACGTTCTGAACTGAACTTGGTAAGTCTATACATTCCTCATATCTTTTACCTACACTCAGTTCAGTAAGTCTGTACATTGGTTGCTTTACCAACGTTGCCTTGACAAAGTCTACACATTGGAAGTCTGTACCTCTTTCGTGAAGACTGAACAATGAGCAAGTGTATACATTGGACGAGTCTACATCGTGCATCAGTCCTGAAGTCTACACATCGGCTGTCTTCATTAGAGTCTCATGGAGTCTGTACATTGCACTCGCTTTCACATAGTCCATTCACGAAGTCTGTACATAGCATTCACATTTCACAAAGGCTATACATCATGAAGTCTATACACTGCATTGCATTGCATGAAGTCCATACACTGCACGAAGTCTGCACATCGTGTGCTGCATACTCGCCAAGTCTATACACTGGCTAGTCTGTACAAGACTGTAAGTCTATACACTGGCTGATGCATTCTCATGAAGTCTGCACACTCGCTAGTGTAAGTCTATACAACGCCTAGTGTTATGCTTGCAAAGTATGTACAACGCCTGCTTTACACACTCAAAGTCTGCACATTGCTTTACACTTCAGCAAGTATGTACATCGGGTGCCTTCTTACATGAAGTCTGTACATTGCATTCAAAGTTCACAAAGCCCATTCAGTAAAGTCTATACAATGCATTCAATCCTACAAAGTATGTACATGGTTTATAGTTAAACTGATGACCCTATTTCATCTGTCTGACAGGGATTCTTTGCTGGGACTAATGAGGGCACGTGATCCAAGAATGGATAAAGGCCCAGGATCGTGACACGTGTGCTGAAGCCTGCTGGAGAGCTGCCATGTGGTCCAAGGTTTGGGCGGGAGCTGTGGAGACCACACACCCTAGCTGCTACTGCTGCTGATATAAATAGAAGTCTTCGTCTTCAGATGAAGGTAGATCGAAGTTGAGAGAGCAGAAGCTGTGAATAAAAAAAAAACATAGTGCAAAGAGGTCTTCGATCCAGAGAAGAAAAAGAGAGAGTTAGAGAGTTTGAGCAGAGAAAGAGTGAAAGATTGTGGTCGTCTGGCTGTTGGATCAAATCCAAGCCGAACTTGCTCCTTCGAGAGCTACATTTGTGCTTCATTGTTTACATCCTTCCGATTGTTGTTTATTTCCCATTTTCTGTTTTCCATTTTATACCTTCTATCAAGCTGTGAGTCAGCGATGGCTAAGCTGTATTGCCCAGCGGAAGCAAGCTGTGATGCTCAGCGGATGGCAAGCTGTGAGGCCCAGTTGATGTAGGCAAGCTGTGATGCCCAGCTGTTCAAGCTGTGAGTCAGTGGAATCCACACTCGGGTTGAGTGTGGGGTGGATGTAGGTCTGCAGGACCGAACCACCTAAATATCTATGTGCAGTGGTTTGATATCTTTGTGGTTTGGCGCTAGATGAATGCGTAAAGATCAATGTGGTTTGATTTCTCTATCTGTTGTTGCTTCCGCCAATTGATTGATCAGGCGCTCAATATATGTTTGTTTACTGGCTCAGCAGAAACCTTGATTAGCTTTTCAGATTGGGTAAATCTGTCTAGTTAGCATTCTAGTGATCTCACTGTGTGTTAGTTTAATTCCACAACTGCTTATTAGTCATCAGGTTTGTCTAGTTAGCGAACTAGTATTTTTAGTGAGCATAATATTTTAATTAGGTGAATTTTTAAAGGGTATATTCATTCACCCCCCTCTGAATACTGCACCGAACCCAACACTTGGTATCAGAGCAGGTTGCCGTGCATAGGATCTAACAATCCGCAGCAGATCCTGCTAGCTGTTGGTGCATTTCAGAGTGGGTCTCTTAAGATCATGTTTTATTTCACTGAATTAGTGCATTGCTTTGCTTATCCGGTTGTGGTGTTTTCTTGTCGATTGCTTTGTGCTTTGAATCTACTTGTTATCTGTTTTGATGGCTAATCCTCCGATATTCAGAGGTGATGACCTTGGCCCATGGCTGGAAAAGTTGCATCGGTATGTAAGCAAAACCAATCCTGATTTGTGGAAGGTAATGACTCACGGTCCATACAAACTATCGAAGGATAAATCCAAATGGACCAAGATGGATAAGCTGAAAGACTCTGTCAACACTAGAGCTGTAGTTTTATTAAAAGAATCAATTGACAGATCTCTAATCGAATGCATTTCTTCTTGCAGGTCTGCCAAAGATATTTTGGAAAAACTAAAGCTAATCAGGAATCACAGTAAATGCTTGATGGCTGATCGGAGAAATGCTAATGATGAAACTTCATCCGAGGTAAGCTCTGAATCTGGAGAACTTTCAATTGATGACCTATGGAATATAAATGAGGAACTTAATAATAGATGTGAAAAATTGAAATCTGAGAATAAAAGATTGAAAAAGAAATGTGATCAGATAACTTTGAAAGTTCCTTGTAAAAATTGTCCAGATCTGAAACATTCTTATGATGCATGTATGTTAGATGTTCAGAATTTTCAGGAACAAAATGGCACTCTAAAACTGAAAAATCAAACATGTTTGGACAAGATATCAGAACTTAAGAATCAGTTGAATGAGAAGAAAAATGAACATCTAAAAAGCATGCAAGAACTGACTGAAGTTAATTGTGAATTGGATAAACTGAAACTTGAGAAGGAAGAATTTCAAAAAAAAATTAAAAATCTTATGGGTAGAATAAATGAAATCAATGGGGAGGTTTCACACTCTTCTTCTACTGAATCAACCTGCCATATGTGCTCAGCTCTAAGAGAACGTAATGAAGATCTTTATAGTGAGAATGAATGGCTGAACAAACAAATAGTCTCACTTAAAGAGGATCACAAAAACTTGGTTGCTGAGAAAATTAATGTGGAAGAAAGAGAAGAGGAACTAATTGAAAAACTTATGCTGATGTCTGGAAGAGAGAGATGTGCTGGTAATGAAATTCAGGATAAAAATTTTGAGGAAGAAAACACTGAATTAAAAGCTGAAGTTAAAAAATTGAAATGGTTAAATACTGACTTGTCTGAAAAACTTCTCACCATAGAAAAAGGAAAAGCTGCCTGTGATAAAGATTCAGAAATTTTGAACAGTCTACAACAAGAAATTGAGAAGTATAAAACTGCAAACTAAGTTCTAAGCGAATGTGTCAATTGCAGTGAACAGGAGATAGCCAGCTATGAGATTCATATAACATCTTTGGAAAATAAAATTCAGGATCTAGAAAAATTAGCATCCAATACTGCTAAGAATGAAAGAAAAATAAAATATGTTGGGAAAAGGAAGGATGATAACTCAAAAGGGGGAACAAATTGCTGGTCTGATGTTAAGGAAATCACTAAAAACTAGCTATACACCACTTTTGTCCAAAGCTCTGATGTAGCTGGCACTTCAAGTCAAACCCCAAAACAAAATGAAAAACAGACGAAAATTGTGAAAGGGGGTAATAAATTGAAAAAGAATGGTCAAATGAATAAAGTCAAAATTGTCCCTGCATGTGCTGTGAATTCTGCTAGCAGTGTGGAGTCTGATAGATTGACGCATGTCACTCACAATTCATCCACTCACTCGCATGCATCTGAGAAGGAATTCTCATGTTATTATTGTGGCAAGGTAGGGCATATCATGGATGATTACAGAATATTAAAAGAAGATGAGCATGCAAATGAAACAATACATTCAAGGAAATTATTTGATAGAAACCATGCCACTAAGAAATATAATGCATTTTGTTATTACTGTGGTAGGCGTGGTCATCTAATGAATACATGTTTTAAACTGAAAGAAGACAACAATGTGAATTCTAGATCTTTCACACATGCTCATGACCCACAGAGATATAGATCTACTTCAGGCCAGCGTATCATTTGTTTCACTTGCAACAAGCCTGGGCATAAGGCTAATGAGTGCTGGTCAGGAAATCATTGGGGTAAAAATGAATCAAGAAGCAAGATTTTAAATGCTTTGAATGTGGTAAGTATGGGCATGCAGTCAAAGACTGCTGGCATGCTCAGGGAAATAGATTGAACTCTAAATCTATAAAATTCCCTGCTTTCTATGATTCTGCTAGAAATAACTTGAGTGATAAAAGAAAAAACTCTGCATGTTTTGAATGTGGTAAGCTAGGCCACAAAGCTGCCAACTGTCGGCTGGCTGTGTATGGAAAGAAAAATTTTCATGTTAATAAAAGAAATGCTCATACACATAATTTTCATACTCATGTGCATGCACATGGGCATCATGTTTCTGCTAACATGAATAATAAAAACAAAAATTCTGTGGCTTCATGTTACTACTGTGGAAAATTTGGACATTCCATGTTTGACTGTTATCTGATGAAATTTGATGATCATACTGCTAAAAGACTGTTTAGAACACCTGATAGGGGTAATTCAGGACCCAAGACTTCTTGGGTCTGCAAGATCAAAGTGATTGATTTGCTGCAGGTGTGCCTTGGAAGCTGATGAATAAAGGGGTTAATGATCCAAGGCACTCAACAGAAAACCCCAGGATCCTACCTTTCAGGTTAGTTCTGAACTTTGTTTAAAATTCCATCATCTGAAATTGTTGTTTTGCTTGGTTGAGTTTTGATGATCTCTTCTTGTTTAGCTGATCAGTCTGCATTCCAGACTCAGCTATTGAATTCAATTCTGAATATATTTGATGCTTTTCTCATGCTGTTGTTTGCATTGAATAAATGAGATTGCTTTGCACTGCATATATCATTTGCATGACAATCATGGTATATTAAATGGAACAGTGCTGAAGGGCATATGGAGTATGTCTGAATGCTACTGCCATGTGTGAGGTGGTCCTTGGACCAAGTCCTCCGACTAGTACCATGGGTCTAGTTTTCATTTAGTGTAGTGTACTGAATATCATAAAATTTGAAAAATCTAAAAATTTGAAATGAAAATGATGCATTTGATAAATTCTCTCTCTGATTGAGCAAAGCATGAATTCTTCTTGAGCATATTCTAAAATCATGAGAAGTTCATTAATTGTATTTCATGCACTTTGTCAGGGGGAGTTTGACTAATGTTGCATATGAAGTGTAGTGGTGTTGAAAAATCTGAAAAGAAATTTCATTGCATCTAGACAGGGGGAGCTTTTAGAATTGGTGTTTTGTTTGTCACATTTTGAACACCTCTTGTCTAGTATTTGATCGACTTTGATGTCATATTTCTCTCTCTTGAAAATGGATTCTGCCCTCTATTCGTTGAGCTGTTAAAGAAGAGTTTCCTTCAACTCTCTTCATGATACTACCTGTCAGCTGATCTGTCTGAATTCCAGACTCAGCTACTGTGTGTTGATGTACACCCTTCTGAAATATTTCTCTCTTGCTGATTGACTCATCCACCAGCTTGTACTCTTCATTCATATACCTCTTAGCTGGTGTGACTATTTTGGCTCCATTATTGAGTTGTTGGTCAGCTAAATTTACTGATCTGGTCTGAGGAACTTAAGCTGCATGTTATGCAATTCAGTCTGAGAATTTTGTAGAAACTCCTATCATATAGGTTTAAGAATTACCACTGAACCAGACTGATATAAGATTAATGTATTCTCAGATTTGTAATTAAATGAATTGAAAATATCTGAATGATAAGGTTTAATAAACTTTAACCACATGTGTCAAGTAAACCTTAAACTCTCTCATCTGATATCTGAAAATATGAAATCAAGGCTCTTTGGTAGAGATTCATAGAGTGAGTACTGTGGTTAAACATTAACTTGAAAAATGTTGACTAAATGAAAAAATTATGAATTCAGAGCAATGTCTTGGTCACTGAGAAACTGGGTTCTTTGTCAATGAAATAAAGTAACTCATGTCATGAAGTGCCATAGTTATCTCTGATAAAAATTTATCAAAACCTGACAGAGCAATGGCAAAATTGTGTTGAGTAGCTGGGGAGTCTGGCCTCTAATCAAGGTGTCTCCTCATGCAAAAAGACACTTATATTGCTAACTCTGGTCTCAATGTTGAGAGGCGATGACAGTTATCACACTGAGTAACTGGGTAACTTCAACTAAGACTTGTTGTGCCTCATGTAAAAAGGTGTTGATCAACTTAAATTGCTCAGGAAAAATATAATGTGCTTCAAATAAAAATATTGAAAAGTCTATCAACTCATATTCTTGGAAAAAGTGTTTAACATCAATACTAATCTGTGTAACTCTTGAAAGAGTCATTGAGATCATGTGTGTAAGATAAAAGATGATTATTTTTGAATATTTTCTGAATATTTGGTTCACCTTTATTAAAACTTGGATTCAGATATGATTATTGAGTTTAATTTGAAAAATTTGTTATACATCAAAATTAAATCAGATTGGTTAAGTTGCCACTTCATAACCCTTTATGATAAGAGGGTCTACTCTTCTTAAGACTTATTGAAGTGATGCAAGCTTTAAAATCCCTCATGTTTAGATTCTTTCCGAACTGTCTGATCAGCATCTTGCTATTGATTGTTTCCTTGAGATGTATTGTGCTTTGACTATTTCTCACCCTTACCCATGGCTAATCTTACATTATCAGTTGATCTACACTGTTGGAATCTTCCATCCTGTTTCACAATCAGCTCTGGTTCTGTTTCATTCTGTTCATGTAACCAGAATTCAGATTCTTTGTAATGGCAGAATTCAGATTGATTTATTGGATAACCAGAGTTCATTCCTGTGCTTCAGGGGGAGTTATGGGTCATCTGATTTTAAGGGGAGAGTAGTTAATCTTGCATGCTGATAGGGGGAGTGCTGTTTCATTATCATAAATGTCTTTGTGTGCTGCATTGTGTCTCTCCAACCATTCCCTTTCTTTTTGATTATGTCAAAGGGGGAGAATAGTTTGACGAGTCAGTGTGACTCATTATGTTGCCATCATCAAAAAGGGGGAGATTGTTGTGCCCCTTGTGCTTTGATGAATGTGGTGTTTTAATGATAGCAACATGAATGAGTCACCATATTGTTTTGCTAATAACTTCACATTGAATGATAACAATCTGAATGCATATAACTGATATATTCTGTGGAGAATGCATGAGAGTGCATAAAGTGTTTTGTGCTTGAATTAAGATCGGTGCATTGCTTCTTCTGTGTGTATATTGCTTCTTCTGTGCATATACTGCATCAGTGCACTTAGATGGGTCGACCCCTTCCTTGATGGGTCGACCCCCCAGATTTCACAAGTCTATACAATCGTCTTTATGCATAGCAATGTCTGTACAGCCGTTTGCTCATATAACTTGCATGTCTATACACTGCATGGCGAGCCCAAAAGTCTGTACATCGCAGTTGTGTCAAAGTCTGTACAGCCGCTTGCTTGCCAAAGTCTATACACTCAACTGCCTTGCTTTGATCAAGTCTGTACATCAGACTGTTTCATCAGCAAGTCTGTACATCGGACTGTGTCAAGTGAAGTCTGTACAGCGTCATGCATCATTGTTCAAGTCCACACACTGCACGGTAGACTGCTCGAGGTGAAGTCTGTACAGACATGGTGTTTGCATTCAAAGTCCATACATTGGACTGTAGCATGCACGAAGCTAAGTCCATACATTGATGCACTGTAGATAGCTCGAGGTGAAGTCTGTACAGCCCAAGTCTGTACATTGCATCATGAGCAACTAAGTCTATACATCGTGCATCAGCAAGTCATTCATAAGTCTGTACATCACTGTAGCTGCATCGTCTCATGCAGCGTCTCATTCAAGTCTGTACAGCCGTTTGCATTGGATTTCAAGTCTAGACATTGCACTGTTGCATCCATCGTCTTGGCCAGTGTCTCATGCAAAGTCTATACATTGGTCTTCACTTCAAGTCTGTACAGCCATTGCTTAAGGCAAGTCTGTACATCGGACTGTTCATGCTTTCATCGTGAAGTCTGTACAATGCATGCCTTCCACCAAGTCTACACATTGGTCGGTGGCAAGTCTGTACATTGGCTTCTCATTTGAGTCCAATGTCTATACATTGCTCATTCATTCATTCAGCATTGTTAAGTCTATACATTGGTCGGTGGCAAGTCTGTACACTGGTCGAGCATCCAAGTCTGTACAGAGTCATGTGCATTCCTTCATATGAAGTCTATACACTGCACTGTCAAGTCTTCACATCGTTCACCAAGTCTGTACTTCGCTTGGGACTTACCAAGTCTGTACATCCTTCGCTGAGCCTTCCAAGTCTGTACAGTCACTAAGTCTGTACATCCTCTAGGCGCTCATGAAGTCTATTCATTGGTTTTCATTTCAAGTATGTACAGACTTTGGTTTGTGCAAGTCTATACAATCGATTGTTCAATTTGTGACCAAGTCTGTACAGCCAAGGCGACTGTTAAGTCTATACATTGATCATTACCTACGTTCTGAACTGAACTGGGTAAGTCTATACATTCCTCATATCTTTTACCTACACTCAGTTCAGTAAGTCTGTACATTGGTTGCTTTACCAACGTTGCCTTAACAAAGTCTATACATTGGAAGTCTGTACATCTTTCGTGAAGACTGAACAACGAGCAAGTGTATACATTGGACGAGTCTGCATCGTGCATCAGTCCTGAAGTCTACACATCGTCTATCTTCATTAGAGTCTCATGGAGTCTGTACATTGCACTCGCTTTCACATAGTCCATTCACGAAGTCTGTACATAGCATTCACATTTCACAAAGGCTATACATCATGAAGTCTATACACTGCATTGCATTGCATGAAGTCCATACACTGCACGAAGTCTGCACATCATGTGCTGCATGCTCGCCAAGTCTATACACTGGCTAGTCTGTACAAGACTGCAAGTCTATACACTGGCTGCTGCATTCTCATGAAGTCTGCACACTCGCTAGTGTAAGTCCATACAACACCCAGTGTTATGCTTGCAAAGTATGTACAACGCCTGCTTTACACACTCAAAGTCTGCACATTGCTTTACACTTTAGCAAGTATGTATAGCGGGTGCGTTCTTACATGAAGTCTGTACATTGCATTCAAAGTTCACAAAGCCCATTCAGTAAAGTCTATACAATGCATTCAATCCTACAAAGTCTGTACAGGGTTTATAGTTAAACGGATTACCCTATTTTGTCTGTCTGATAGGGATTCTTTGCTGGGACTAATGAGGGCACGTGATCCAAGAATGGATAAAGGCCCAGGATCGTGACACGTGTGCTGAAGCCTGCTGGAGAGCTGCCACGTGGTCCAAGGTTTGGGCGGGAGTTGTGGAGACCACACGCCCTAGCTGCTGCTGCTGCTGATATAAATAGAAGTCTTCGTCTTCAGATGAAGGTAGATCGAAGTTGAGAGAGCAGAAGCTGTGAAGAAAAAAAAACAGAGTGCAGAGAGGTCTTTGATCCAGAGACGAAAAAGAGAGAGTTAGAGAGTTTGAGCAGAGAAAGAGTGAAGGATTGTGGTCGTCTGGCAGTTGGATCAAATCCAAGCCGGACTTGCCCCTTCGAGAGCTACATTTGTGCTTCATTGTTTACAACCTTCCGATTGCTGTTTATTTCCCATTTTTTGTTTTCCATTTTATACCTTCTATCAAGCTGTAATCAACGATGGCTAAGCTGTATTGCCCAGCGGAAGCAAGCTGTGATGCTCAGCGGATGGCAAGCTGTGAGGCCCAGCTGATGTAGGCAAGCTGTGATGCCCAGCTGTTCAAGCTGTGAGTCAGCGGAATCCACACTCGGGTTGAGTGTGGGGTGGATGTAGGTCTGCAGGACCGAACCACCTAAAAATCTATGTGCAGTGGTTTGATATCTTTGTGGTTTGGCGCTAGATGAATGCATAGGATCGATGTGGTTTGATTTCTCTATCTGTTGTTGCTTCCGCCAATTGATTGATCAGGCGCTCAATATATGTTTGTTTACTGGCTCAGCAGAAACCTTGATTAGCTTTTCAGATTGGGTAAATCTGTCTAGTTAGCATTCTAGTGATCTCACTGTGTGTTAGTTTAATTCCACAATTGCTTATTAGTCTTCAAGTTTGTCTAGTTAGCGAACTAGTATTTTTAGTGAGCATAATATTTTAATTAGGTGAATTTTTAAAGGGTATATTCATTCACCCCCCCCCCCTCTGAATACTGCACCCAACCCAACAGGTATGTCCGAGCAACTTCTCATGTTAAAGAAAGGGAAAACTGTCTGTGATGAAGAATCAAAAATCTTGAGCAATCTGGAACAAGAAGTTGAGAAGTATAAAACTGCAAATAAAGTCGTAAGTAAATGCGTTAATTACAGTGAACAGGAGATAACCAGTTCTGAACTCCACATTGCTTCTTTGGAAGATAAAATTCATGATCTGGAAAACTCAGCATCCAAGTTTGTAAAATTGAAAGAAAAATAAAAACTGTTGTAAAAAGGAAGGATGATAATTCAAAAGGGGGAACAAATTGCACTTCTGATGTTAAGGAAATCACTAAAAACCAGCTATATGCCACTTTTGTGCAAAGCTCTGATGTAGCCGGTACCTCAAAGTAATCCCCAAAACAAAATGAAAATCAGAAATCACCTTGGACATCTGTATTTCAGTTCAAAGCCCAGAAAAATGAAAAGCAAACAAAAATTGTTGAGAATGATCAGAAATTGAAAAGGAAGGGTCAAACAAAGAAGGTAAAGAATATTTCTGGGTACACTATAAGATCTGCCAACTTGGTTGAATTTAATGGGTCAATGCAAAATGCTCATGCTTCATGTACTCATTCTCATGCATCTAGTCACTCTGTTAGTAATCATGTTGCCAAGAAATCACAAGTGTCATGTAATTATTGTGGCAAGATAGGGCATGTAATGGATGATTGCAGACTGTTGCTTGAAGATGAGCATGCTGGTAAAGCTATGCATTCTAGGAATTTATATGATAGAAATCATGTCACTAAGAAATCTGATGCATCTTGTTATTACTGTGGTAGGCGTGGTCATCTAATGAATGCATATTTTACAATGAAAGAAGACAACAATGTGAATTCTAAATTTTTTACACATACTCATGGCCCACATAGATATAGATCTATTTCAGGTCAGCATATTATTTGTTTCACTTGCAACAAGCCTGGGCATAAGGCAAATGAGTGCTGGTCAGGAAATCATTGGGGTAATAATGAATCAAGAAGCAAGCATCTTAAATGCCTTAAGTGTGGGAAATATAGTCATGTAGTCAAGGACTGCTGGCATTTCCAGGGAAATCATATTAACTTCAAATCTGCTAAATTCCCCAGAACAAAAAGTGCAAATATTTCATGTTTTAACTGTGGCAAGTTAGGTCACAAGCATGCTGAATGTTGGTCATCTGGTAATAAGAAACAAAATGTTCATGTAAACAACAGAACACTTCATGCTCAGTTTCATAGGTCTCATGCTGCTGTTGATATGCACCATAGGACCAGAAAATCTGCTGTTTCATGTAAATATTATGGTAAATTTGGTCATTTCATGAATAATTGTTACCTGATGGAGTATGATAATAATGTTGCTAAGAAATTGTTCAGAACACCTGTCAGAGTTAACTCGGGACCCAAGGCTGTTTGGGTCCCTGCAGGATCAACTTGATTAACATGTTACAGGTGTGCCTTGGAATGAAAAAGAGGGGTAAATAAACCAAGGCACTCAACAGGAAGACCCCAGGATTCTGCTTTTCAAGTTTGTTCTGAATACTCATATTAAATTCCATCATATGAAATTGTGAACTTGAAATGATTGCATATCATGTTAACTCTTTTGTGCATCATCTAACTGAATCTAATTGAAAATCTGAAATGCACATGGAAATAATTGTAGTTTATCTCTGAATGCATTACATATCTATGTCATGATGCATGATATGTCAAACTCCCTGCATGTTGTATTGCACTGATTTGCATGACCATCATGGTATATTAAATGGAACAGTGCTAAAGGGCAGATGGAGTATGTCTGGATGCTACTGCCATGTGTGAGGTGGTCCTTGGACCAAGTTCTCCGCCTAGTACCATGGGTCATGTCATATAGAGCAGTGTATTGCATATCATGTTGATCTGTTGGTGCTAAACTGAAGTTTTCTGAAATATGAATTGAACAATCATGCTTATGGTAATTCTCTTCTGTCTAATTTGCATGAATCATATCTGAATGCAAAATTTGATATCATGTGATGTGCTTTCAATACATTTCATGCATACAGTCAGGGGGAGTCCAACTGTTTTTGATCAATCATATTGCTGCTTATGTTTTATCCTTCACATCATGCACTTAGTCAGGGGGAGCTCAACTTGTCTTGACCAACCATTCTGCTGCTCATGCCTTGCTATTGTCATGATGAATCTAGACAGAGGAAGTTTTCTTATTATCTCATTCACTTTCGCCTGAAATCCTCATGTCTAGTTTATTGGATCTTCTAATGCTCTCAGTTTGGTTCAATTGAATTCTCTGTTGTCTTCACCAAAATAGCTGATCTGTCTGAATTCTAGACTCAGCTACTATCTGTTGATAAACTCTCTTCTAATGCTCTTCTCTATTGGTGATTGACTCTTCCACCAGCTTATACTCATCCTTCATATATCTCTTAGTTGGTGTGACTGATTTGGTTCTACTGTTGATTGTTGATCAGCTGTGTCTGTATTCGGTCTGAGGAACTTAAGCTGCACGTCATGCAATTCAGTCTGAGATCTTTGTAGAAATTTCTATCATATAGGTTTAAGAATTACCACTGAATCACACATATATAAGATTAACGTATTCTCAGATTTGTAATTAAGTGAATTGAAAATATCTGAATGATAAGCTTTAATAAATTTTAACCATCTGTGTCATAAAAACCTTAGACTCACTCATCAGATATCTGAAAATTTGAAATCAAGGCTACTTTGGTAGAGATACATAGAGTGAGTACTGTCGTTAAACATTAGCTTGAGAAATGTTGACTAAATGAAAAATTGTGAATTCAGAGCAATGACTTGTTCACCGAGAAACTGGGTTCTTTATCAATGAAATAAAGTAACTTATGTCATGAGGTGCCATAGTTATCTCTGGTGAAAAATTATTGAAAAACCTGACAGAGCAATGGCATGCCTGTGTTGAGTAACTGGGGAGTCTGGCCTCTAATAAAGGTGTCTCCTCATGTAAAAAGACACTTATATTGCTAACTATGTTCTCGAAGTTGAGAGGCAATGACAGTTATCACACTGAGTAACTAGGTCACTTCACCTGAGACGTGTTGTGCCTCATGTAAAAAGGTGTTGATCAACCTAAATTGCTCAGGAAAAATATAATCTGCTTCAAATGAAAATATTTTGAAAATTCTGTCAACTCATGTTCTTAGAAAAGTGTTTAACCTAAGTACTACTCTGTGTATTTTTCAAAGGAGCTTTTGAGATCATATGTGTAAGATAAAGATGATTGTTTTTTAGTGTTATCTGACTATTTGATTCACCTTTATTAAAACTTGAATTCAGATATGAGTATTGAGTTTAATTTGACAAATTTGGTATACATCATAATTAAATCAGATTAGTTAAGTTACCAATTCATAACCCTTTATGATAGAAGAGTCTATTCGTCTTAAGACTTATTGTAGTGGTGCAAGCATTAAAAACCCTCATGATCAGATTCATTCATGATCAACAGAAACTGTATTGACAAATCCTCTCTTATCAGTTGACTGATTCCATCTGCATTTTTCTGACCATACAAATGTGAGGTGCCACTCCCATTATTACCTTGTTCACTTGCAGCCTTCTGAACTTCAGAATCCTTATGGTGGTGGATTTCAGATTGCTTCCTGAGATGTACTCCTCTCCACACTGTTGGAATCTTCCATCTTGTTTTGCAACCAGTTCTGGTTCTGTGGATTTTCCACCTGTTTCATTCTGTTCAGGGGGAGTTATGGGTCATCTGCTTTTAAGGGGAGAGTAGTCAATCATGCATGTTGATAGGGGGAGAGCTGTTTTAGTGTCATAAGGGGGAACTCTATTTCAGTGAACTTTGCTTCATTCTGTGTATTTGTGTGCTGAATTTTGTCTCTCAAACTATCTCCTTTTTTGCTTATGTCAAAGGGGGAGAATAGTTTGTCGAGTCAGTGTGACTCATCATGTTGCCATCATCAAAAAGGGCGAGATTGTTGTGCCCCTTGTGCTTTGATGATAGTGTGGTGTTTTAATGATAGCAACATGAATGAGTCACCATATTGTTTTGCTCACATGATTGCATATGACTGATCTGTTCTGTGGAGAATACATGAGTGTGCTATGTCTGATCTGTTCTGTGGAGAATGCACAAGTCCATACAGTTGCTGCATGCGTCTGTTAAGAAGTCTGTACATTGCCATGCTTCAGGCTGAGCAAGTCTATACATCCGTTTGCTAGCATGTCTGCACAAGTCCATACATTATCTGGCTGCATAACACAAGTCCATACATTATGAAAGTCTATACATTCCTCATTGCCTTGCTTCATGCACCAAGTCTGCACATTCGTTACTCAAGTCTATACATTCACTGTGCACTGTCCATGAGCAAGTCCATACATTGTTTGTGCATTCATTTGTCTGGCTGCATAACTGTAAGTCTATACATCTTGTCTTGTGCATGCATCATTGTCTCCAAGTCTGTACAGTCTCATTTAAAGTCTATACTGTGCATACTACATCGTCAAAGTCTATACATTGCACTGTAGCTTGCATTCACTTCAAGTCTGCACATTCTTTTGATATGTCCAAAGTCTGTACATCGTCTTCTTGTTCATGCATTGCATCAAGTCCATACATTGTTTGTGCACAAGTCTATACATTGTTGCATCATGTGCTTCATGCATTATTAAAGTTTGTACATCGTATTCTGTTCATGCATTGCATCAAGTCCATACATTGTTTGTGCACATGTCTACACATTCTTCAGGTGCATCATTTCAGCAAGCCTATACATTGGACTTGAGCATATAGGAAGTAAATACATTGGCATCTTTACCTACGTTGCACTTGCAAGTCTGTACAGCCTGTGAGGTCCGTCTCACTTAGCGTCTCATTTGGCTCAAGTCTGTACAGCCAATGCCTGCACATAATGTCTATACATTGTGCATCGTCTTACTTAGCGTCTCATGCTAAGCATGTAGGAAGTCTGTACATCGTCTGCTTTCCATGCATTCAAAGTCTGTACAACGTCCTTCGCATGAACACAAGCAAGTCTGTACAGCCTTCCGTCTCATGTTGTGTCTCACGGATGTCTCACATGATTCAAAGTCAACACATGCACACACTTAGTTTGTGCACTAGGCATTGTAATGTCTATACACTGATGTCGCATGTACACCAAGTGCACACATCTGTTGACGGCAAGTCTATGCATTCATCTTCAATGTACACATTTTGCTTGATGCATTCTACGTTACACATTAGCATGTCTGTACAACGTCTGCATAGTGAATATGAAGTCTGTACAATGGTCGACGGCATGTTAGTGCATTCAGTTTTGTTGTGCATACTTCACCTTGTGCACACTGCACTACACTTCAGCAATGTCTGCACAATGATGCACGCTGTGTCTGCATATTCATCTGGCATGTCTGTACATCCATTTGTAATGTTCATAGTCTTGCATACGTAAAGTCTATACATGCTTCAGTGTTGCATTCACTAAGCCTGTGTTCACAACACAAAGTCTGTACATCGTTCTGCTTGCACAAACGCCAAGTCTATACATTGGCTTTTGCTTGCACGAGATGAAGTCTTCACATTGCAGCTTGTGGTTCATTCGTCTAAGTCTGTACAGCATGTTCCTCATACAAGTCTGTACATGCATTAACTGTGAGCAAGGCATAGTCTGTACATTGTCTTTGCTTCATGCATGACTAAGTCTATACATTGTGCATTGTTCAAAGCAGAGTCTGCACACTCATTGTCAGCAAGTCTGTACATTGATGTAGCACGCATGTAGAGTCTATACACTCATAACCTTAGCCATTGCATTCTGTGCTTCAACCCACACTAAGTCTATAAAGTCTGTGTGTTTCATGCATTTGTGCATCGTTCACTCTAAGTCTATACTTTGCTGTCGCATTGCGAAGTCTATACAGTGCAAAGCCTACACATTGCACATTATATACTATAAAGTTTGTACAAGGTGTCGACATTAAACTGATAATCCTATTCGACTGTCTGACAGGGACTCCTTGCAGAGCTTAATGAAAGGCACGTGATCCGAGGCTGGAAGGGCTGACAGGAAGATGACACGTGGCCAAAAACATCTGGGTGGGAAATGTGGAAGACACGCGCCCAGTGCTGCTCCTGCTGGAACTGATTATAAAAGGAAGCCTTCTTCCACAGAAGAAGACTGATCGACTGAAACAGAGGAGAGCCTGCACGATCCAGTAAGACAGAGAAGAAGAAGAAGAGAAAGAAAAAGAGAGTGAGAGATCGAGAGCAGAGAAGAAGAAGAAAAAGAAAGAGGAAGAGAGCTCGTGAGTTGAGAAGAGAGAATACTTCATCAGACAATATGTCTCCACTGGAAGTTGGATCAAATCCAATCTAGTCAGCTCCTTGTGAGCCACATTCGTGCTTCATTGTTTACAATTTTTCGTTGCTGTAGTTTCTTGTTTTTGCTTTCCTTTTAAACCTTTCTTCAAGCTATCTTTCAGCAGTGCAAGTTGTGATGCACAGCGGCGAGGTGGATACCTCGGACGGGTTAAGCAGTAGTCCCCAGCGGATGGCAAGCTGTTGTAATACCCCGATTATTTATTAAGTTTTATTGAGCTTTTATTAATTAAAAATTGAATTAAATTGAATTAATGTTTGAATTTCAAAATATTAATATTTAATTGATTAGAAAATAGAACCTATAAAATTCGACTACCTTAGAAAAATCTGTAAAAATAGTAATTGGGTAAAAGATCATTTTTATAGCAATTTTGTCTTCTGGACTTGACCCAAATTAATTACGTAACCTTGTCTAATTAGAGGATTAATCCCGCATTTGACTTTTACCTAACCTTTACCTAATCGTAACTTAAAACGTGAAATTCGACCTTATTACTCAACCAAATGATCTGAGATCAAGGGCAAATGGAAGGCCACGAGGTAAGGAACATTTAACCTCAATCAATTTGAGGTAAACCTAGCCCTAAAATGTGCTGCCGACATAGCTTTGGTCGAGTCAGGGATTCCGGCGCCGTTTCTAACACGTAACTTGCAGCGCCAAATACTCCCAACTCCGAAGGCTCCAGAAGCTCCATGACCTATAGAAATGTAGATCTTCGACTCTAGTTTTATTTGGTAGTTGGGTCAGCCGACGAGGAGTCCAGATCTCGGAGTATTCGTCGTTTTGGTGGAGGGTGTTGGTAGTTCGTCGTTCTTCATCTCCAGCCCTTTAATCCGTCGATTAAGGTAGGTACCCTTAACCAAATGAGACTTGTAAATATAGTATTTTGATCAGCTCGATGAGATCTATCCAATGGGACTGAAAGCCCCAAATTTCATTAGGTATCCGTGGAGATATCGAGCTTTTTGTGAGCTGCTGTCAAGCTTGTTCTTCATTCTAGGGTTTCGAATTCTTTCTCCGATTTGAGGTAGGATCTAACAACCAAACTCTAATTACCTTACATGATGTAATCAACATGTAGTTAACTTTCTTTTGACACCAAAATCCCCAAATTCCATTGTGTATGTTGGGAGAATTTTTAGATTTAGTGGAAGTATGTCAAGAATTAGGTCTTCTTGTGTTCTTCATAGAATAGGTTGTGATTAAATGGGTTTCTGATGGAATTCATGCTTTAAAACTCATGTATTATGACCCTCATATGTCTAGTAAGATTCCTATAGCATGGGGTTTTGATTTCAACTCAATTGGACCTCAAATGGGTAAGTTTACATGTTTTCCGGAGGCCTCGGCCTTTTCTGGGCTTGCAGGGGTCGACCAAAGGGGTCGACCCATGCCCCAGCAGCAAAGGCCAGCCCGAGGGTCGACCCCTGGGGTCGACCCATTCGGCCCAACACGAGGTTCGACCCCATGGGTCGACCCATGCTGCTGGATTTGAGGGGGTCGACCCCAGGGGTCGACCCATCCAGCAGGCAGACCCCAATTTTTCAGGGGTCGACCCCAGGGGTCGACCCATGTACCAGAAACCTAGTTTTCATCATTTTTCGACCCGTGGATCGATCCGGATTATTAGGGGATCGACCTAATCAACTTAGACCAATTGAAAACTATATTTTTGAAGAACCAGTGACCTAATCATGAGCCTTATGATTTTCATATTGCATTGGTTCCTATGTTCTATCATGATGTAAAAGCATGTCATTCATCATCTTAATTGCAATGTATACAATGGTTAAATAGAAACCCACATAATTAGTGGTTAATGGTGTAATTAAATTTTTGTTAATGCATGTTTTTTCCTTCCTATACAAGCTTGTTCCTTTACCTTATCATCTTGAATCAGTTTTTGTCAATTGTCTTAATGCAAATGATAATGGATAATCTTTGACATATTAACTTGATAATTAGGATTAATATGTTGATTAGCTTGTTGGATAGCTGCTGTACTACAGTAGCGCAGCATGATTAACTCTTATTGTGATTTGGTTTTCAATCTTCTTGATGATTGTGCTTACCTTGAAATTCTGAAATGAATCTCCTTCCTACTTGAAATTGTTATTGCTACATGGTTCAAACCTTGGAATTCTGGCCATAAATTGTGGAAGTCTAGATTCGTGGGATCTTTGATCCAAAGAAATCAATGCCTGGCAAATAATTAAGGGCTTGGTCTAGTCCTGGGAGGAGCGCCCGAACACTACGTGTACCCCCGGGGAGGTGATTGACTAGGTGTGGCATTTGGCACCAGTACTATGACATGAGTTAAATCTAGGACTGGCCACTACTCTCTACTACTCTCCACTACTCTCTACTACTTTTCACTTTCCACTCTTCACTGTTCTATACTCTACTTGTTGTTACTTACTTGCTGTTACATGGACGTGGGAATGGAATCACATACGTGCTTGACATGACTTGAATTGTCTCGATATGGCCAATTCTTTATCGTTATCTCCTGTAGTAAATTCTTGTCTTTGTTATTCCTCTTAAGTATTACCATTCTGTTCCTTTATATTTCTTGACCATGCAAGATCCTTAAATTTTGTTTCATTATATCATCCTTATTCTTTTATTGCATTATCCTTTGTAGCATGATATTTTGAAAATGTAATTAAACTACTAATCACTTATACCTATCTGTTATTTCCTACTGAGCATCAGCTCATAGTTGTTGTTTTCCCCCCTTTCCAGGCTTTTCAGGTGACGCGCTTACCGATGGGGAAGGGCAGGAGTGATGTTTTGAGTGTAGCAGTTAGTTGTATTTAGAGTGTGTTGTGCTTCAGCTATGATATTGTGGTTTAGAGTTTGTTATCCCAGTTGTATTGAGTTGATTTGAGGATTATTGTACCAGTTATGTTTTGTTTATTGGTCAATAAGTTATTTCCATTTCTTAGCACTTGTACATGTTTAGTTTAGTTTTCTCTCTTGCCAGCTTGTTCCTAACTATACGTTCCGATATTCCGCGTCGGGGCGTGACAGCTGTGTTGCCCAGCGGATGGCAAGCTGTGTTGCCCAGCGGTTGTATGGCAAGCTGTGATGCCCAGCTATTCAAGCTGTGAGTCAGCGGAATCCACACTCGGGTTTGAGTGTGGGGTGGATGTAGGTCTGGAGGACCGAACCACCTAAAAATCCTTTGTGCACTGTGGTTTGAATTTTCTTATCTGATTGGCGCTAGATGAATGCTTAGGGACGATATGGTTTGATTGCACACTGTGTGTTCGATTGTAGCTTTGAGAGTCCTTTGACATTGTTCCTAAGTCACTAGTCAGTTCATCTATAAGCATATCACTTGACTTAATGAATCTGAATTTCGTAATTTCTTATTGGACTTCTGTTAGTATCAGGAAGAATTTTTAATTGGGCGAAATTTTTAAGGGGAGATTCATTCACCCCCCTCTGAATCTACTGCACCGAACCCAACACTTAATGGATTCTAAAGGGGCTTTAAACCAAATGGCTTTTAAGAGCCTTACAATCAGCCCAAAATGAAAACCCAAGTACAATGACACATTACAAGCCCAAATTCAATGTAAACAAAGGCTAAAAGTATCCAAACTCAAGCCAAATTGCCTCCATTTCAAAGGAAAGCCGATGTAGTCCAATTGGTGCTCCGCGTATGGTACCGTCGGCTCGCCTGTTCGTGCTACTCACTCGTTCCGGTGTCTACACCAATTCTCCTCGGGTGGAACTCGACCCCGTCGAGTAAGGGTCCTGAAGCTTGAGCTCTCCGCATGTGATCAAGGCATTGTTCATCGTGGGGCATCCTCGCCAACGCACTATGAAGTGTTGGTAGGCTCCGTTCCTGGTGGTGATCACCTGCTCATCCAGTATACAATCTATATGCGTGCGTTGAGGCTGGAAGAGGTGGACTTTCGGGTGTTGTGTCACTCACAATAGAAGGATAAAGTCCAAAACTCACTAGGGATCACCGTGGGTTCTGATATGCTACCAGATTAGAAACATGGAACGTCGAACTGACACCATAGTCATCCGGTAGTTTAGTAACATACGCATTCAAACCCACTTGTTTCGTGACTCGGGAAGGGCAGGTATCGCGGCCCTAGAGTTGCTTTGCGGCCCCAAGAGGAAACCGTTCAGGTATGACCCTGATCATGACGTACTCTCCCTTTTGAACTCACGGGCATGTAGCATGTATCAGCTAACTCCTTATACGTGCATGGCTGGCCATTTATTGGGACACCACTTAATACAAACCATATGCATGAAAGAAAATAAACTGTAGAAACAAACAGACACACACATGACCTTTGACATACATAGACACCAAACAAATAATGCAACCCAAAGCTGGAGACTCTTAGACATCTAACATGAACCTACTGACTTCTAAATGGGGGTTCAGATGTTCGGGAGGATCACACCCAAGTGTACATCGCCCTGGGTACTCGAGTCTGTAGCAGACTCTTCTAGAAGCGAATCAAAATACTCCTTCTCGAGTTCGGGGTCCGCCTCATAGATGACCTCTACCAGCTCCGGCGTGGAGTCACAGACTGGAGTGTCAGAAATAGCCAATGATTCCCAAGTGGGACACTTGGCCGCAAAGTGGCCAATTCCACCACACCTATAGCACTGGTCACGTGGCCCTGTGCTAGAAGATGCTCCACCGGTCATCGATCCCTTTCCCTTGTCTTCTCTTCAGGCCGGGGGTGATGGGAGCTGTGGTCGGGTAGGCAATGTGGGCTGCTGGGGGTGTGGGGTGGGGATTGGAGCCTGTGGGCAAGGGGGAGGGTCCCTTGGAGGGGGAGGCCGAGGCCTGAGAGCAAAGGGGTCCTGGGGAGGGGGTTTCGGAGGGTGAACCACTGGAAATCGGCTATAGGAACTAGGTGTGGTCCGAGAGTCGGACCCACGCTGAGGGATGGTTCCCGGTCGCTGGACAGGAGCAAAATCTGACTCAAACTGCTCTAATTCGAGAGCAACTTGATAGGCGGCCTCTAGGGTGGTTACATTGCGGTGAGAGAGTTCGTACTGATAATGGGGCCGTAGACCACGACGGAAGTGGGAAATAGGCATCGTGCTCTCTTCTGAGATGTCACATCGTAAAAAATATTCATCAAACTCTGCGATGTACTCGGACACAGACCTATCACCTTGGGTGATGTTCTGCCATCGATCAATGAGCCGTTGACGGTACGAGATGGGAAGATACTTAGTTTTAAGCATATCCTTCATTTCATCCCAAGACTCAACCGGGGGCTCTCGACGCTGATAGAGCAAGCTCTCCACATTGCACCAATAAGTTTGCGCTTGCCCTAACAACTTCATTTTTGCAAACCTGAATCTCCGGTGGTCCGTCATTTCAAACCACTCGAAGTACCGATCCATGCCGGCCTCCCAATCGAGATAGACCTTTGGGTCCAAAGACCCGTTGAAAGTGGGAGGGTTTGCTCACACGGTCCTAAGGACTCTATCATCCTCCTCATCTCTTGGTTGATGAAAGCCATGACGGCGTCGGCCATTCCCCCCATACGCATTATCGGACCCATAGTCTTCTAGACCAAGGTCACGATGTTGTGGTTCGATGGCCTGTTGCCGGGCGTTTTGAGGAGCGAGCGGGGGCTGGTTTTGAGTCGCGGGAGCGGCCTGGACTTGGGCCATGGGAGCGGGTTGGCCTTGGGCCACCGCGGGAGGAGGTGCAGGTGGGCCTTGAGCCGCTCCCGGGGGGTCCCCGTGTGACATTCTATCTAACAATCCAACTAGATCTTGGATAGACCTGTCGGAGGTCTCCATGCGTCCCTCCATGGCCCTAAGGCTACCATCCATATTATTGGAGAAATTCCGAAAGGTAGCCTCGGATTGGTCCAATCGAGCCATAATGGGCATCATTGCCTCATGTAAGGAGTGGAAGTCTCCCGGGGGGGCATCCCGTGGATTAGCCATAGATGCGGGGCGATGGTATTGGGTACCACGCTGGGTGGGCATGCAAAGACACGAAGGTTGGAATGCACTAACTAGGAACCTAGACTTAAACCAAGACTCGGTATGTGGCGGAGCTAATCGATCCGAAGATCACTCGCGCAAGTGTGGGGCCTTCCCGATAGGTGTAGCCTAACGTTCGGACAACACCTTTAGATATATCAAGTAGAGGAATGCAAATACAACCTTAGACTTAGACGACCCTAGACTTAAACCGACGCTCTGATTCTAATTTGATGCGGCACGGATGACGACCGGGCTAAGACGTACGATGGACTTGATGTGCGGCCAGCACTAACACGCTAAAGGCAAGCCGGGTGGCTGACCACTGTGGCGTTCTCTGGGTGGAGACGGTTCTCAACAGCACTCTAACAAGCCCGACGATCGTCCCTTGTGAGGGAAACGCGGGGATCGCAGTGGTTAAGGAACCACCGTCGCCTAGGGTGGTGCGGTCCGAGCTCGGTGCTCGACTGGAGCTAAGGAACGGGCGCTCACAACTCACAATCATGGTGATTTAGAACTAGCTATCGGCCCTAATCTCACAAACGCAGCATATATGACAATATACTAAACCATCAATGTGAGAGAGGAATGAGCACGTACCTCCACGACTAGGCGTGGGGAAGAATTCCCGGCCGAATCCGACAACCCCAATACACATATGCAATTAGATTACAATTTCAGAAATATTTGCCAACTCCACACAGGGAGGTATAGGGCTACAAATGCTAATTTTGGGGTTGCTGGAACCCGGGTTGACGGGCAACACTAGCAGGAGGCGAGGGACGCGAGTCGGAGCCGACCGGGTGAGCGGAATGGAAGTCGACTCGGTTCTGTCCGCGCTGGTCACCCTGCGCAGCAAACTTGCGGAGGCCGATACGCCAAGATCCGTTGGCGGATCGGAGTGCCATTTGTTGGAGAACTTCGGCGATAGGATGTAGTTTGTCAACTCCGAAGGGCGTGAACAGATTCTTTCAGATCTGGGTGCAGCAGCAATTACACTCGGCTTCTGGTTTTGTGCACCCAGAACTGCACAGTAAGATAATTAATTAAGGGAAAATTGGTTTCCGATGTCGGATCGAGACGCCGTTTGTGGGAGCTCATTGGCGATGTCCATAGGAAGAAGTACTCCAAAGATCTCACACAGATCTGGACGGGATGAGGCGGGGAAGACTCTAGAAGTCGGCTCTGGTTCTGAGTCGGATCTGCACAGATCAGCTTGCGCGATCCCACGAGAATCGTCGCCACGATCAGCACAGACCTCCGATCGAGATGAGATTGGCGGCAGCCCGAAGGGGACTCAAAATCCTACAATCACTCCGAAAGGCAGCTCCTGATGGATTGAGAGGAGATCTGGGGAAATTCGTAATCAGTAAACTCCAGATCTGGACAGCAGGTTCGGGCAGATCTACGCGCCGTCACGAAAAGAATTGCTACTAGCCATCCAGAACTCCGATCGACGCGAAACCACCTCTGAAATCTTTCTGACTTGTAGAAGTATCACCGGGAATTTTGGTGGAAGCCGATGATAAGAGGATGGGGGAGGATAGGGGGCGAGTCACATGCCCAAGATCAGTCCCGTCACAGGACTGGGCAGGGCATCACACCCATTGGGGGGGGAAGGGAATCACTCTCTTAACTCAAAATCCTTTCACAAAAACTTCATTAACTTCTTCACTGACATTATACAAGTGTTTATATAGTGGTTTGGCAAGGGGAGGGGGCTGGGAGGTTCTATGGAACCAATGGGAGGGGAGGGGGCTGCACCCCTTTGACTAACAGAGGGAGAGAGGGGGAGACAAGGGGACATGACTCACCTACTTTCACCTACCTTTGAATTTCAAAGGGAAGGGGGGTAGGTGGCATCCATTCTTTTGGACCAGCAGCCTTCTCCATGTGATAAATGGGGAGGGAAGAAAAGAAAACAAAAAAAATCAGCCTAATACAAACAAAGAAGGGGGCGCCCCCTTCATGGGCCAAGTTTGGTCCATGGCCACCCCTTAAGCCCATTCAATCATATGGCTTATGGCCTTTCTAGCCTAGATGGCCCATGAAAGAAGGAAGCCCAATTTTGCCTTACATGGCTTATGGATCCATCATGATGGTCCACGGCCACTCCTCCTTAATGGATTCTAAAGGGGCTTTAAACCAAATGGCTTTTAAGAGCCATACAATCAGCCCAAAATGAAAACCCAAGTACAAAGACACATTACAAGCCCAAATTCAATGTAAACAAAGGCTAAAAGTATCCAAACTCAAGCAAAATTGCCTCCATTTCAAAGGAAAGCCGATGTAGTCCGATTGGTGCTCTGCGTATGGTACTGTCGGCTCGTCGATTCGTGCTACTCGCTCGTTCCGGTGTCCGCACCATGTCGACACCTGGTGTTTTGACCTACTGCCAGAACCAGTGTAGGTAGGTGTCGACACTTGGTGTTGACACCTCCTTGTAGGTGTCGACACCTGGTGTCGACACCTCTCTTCCCAGGTTCTGAAATTGCTCTAACAAAGCATCCTGGAAGCAGGAGTCGACACTGGGTGTCGACACCTGTTCCTACAGAGGGCCCAATGGCCTATATTGCTAAGAATGAAAGCTCCAACTTCACCGTGAGTTTTGGGATGATAAAAGAGAGTTGTAAGGAGTTCTTCCAGCCTGCAAAACACAAAGAGAAAATTAGTTTTGCTTCAATGTTAACCTCACCAACCAACCCATTTCATTTCACCTTCTCTAATAGAACCATAAGTTCTTGTGAAATAATTCTGAGCATCAGTCACCATTGCATGATGCAACTAATTTTGGAATTTAAAGAGTGAGGAGCCAAGCCACGCAAAACAATATTGAGTCACATTCCATTTGATCATCATCCAAACTCATCAATCCACACATCATTACCTTGGGGGCTAGCAATGGTATTTGCATCTCAATCATTCATTTAGCATTACCAATGTACACATGCATGACATGAGGCTCAATATGACATTTATTCAAGCATGTTTTCCACAAAGGCTTTCTCATTGAATACAAAGCAATCTTACCAAGTGAATATGCAATGTATATGCCTCTTACCAAGTGAATATGCAATGTATATGCAATGTGCTAACATCAAAACACATATGAGACTTATAGAGTCATAAATGCATCCACATGATGATATCCCAATAACAACATTGTGTAATCATTTCCACAATCATTTCATACTTCATAGCTAGAGGATAATGAGTTCAAGCACATGAAGCCATGAATAACCATTCACGCACAAGGCCAAGCAACAAAGTCATTTTGTAATCATCAAAATCACATACACAACAAGTGACGTATAGCCCATAGGAACTCTTAGTGTCGAGCCGAAGTGTCTCTCCTATTCATAGGTTGCTGGTCGCGTCTCCATTTAGAGTCCGAGGTTCGCATCACTTAGAGTCAGTCCCCGTGTCCGTCCCGCATCAGTTTGGTATCAGAGCAAGTTGAGTCTAGGGTAGTCGTTGCATAAGTCTTGCACGGTCTAAGTCAAGTCTAGGATCATCATTATTTTCAAAACAAAAAAGTATTTTAAAATTGCATTTCATCTGATAATCCGGTATATTAAAAGGTGTTGTCTGAACGTTAGGCTATGCCTATCGGGAAGGCCGCACACTTGCGCGAGGAGATCTTCGGGTCGACCCTCCGCCACGTACCGGATATTGGCTACGTCTAGGTGCATTAGTCTGTGTCTCCTAGTCTGTGTGTCAGTTGCATGTGCACCCGTTGAGGCACCCAATACTCGCCACCACCACCTATGGCGGATTCCCGAGCCCGTAGTTCCGATGAGCCCTCGATGGTCGAGATGTTCCGAGCCCTCATGGATCGTCTCGATACGCGTATGGATGGTCTTAGTATGTGTCTAGATGGCGTAGGAACGCGTCTAGAAGGGAGGATGAAAGCCCTAGAGGATCGGGCCGAAACATCAGACCAGTCCATTCAGGGTCTTGTGGGGAGGATTGATGTCCTTGAGAGGGCCCCAATGGCGGCGCAACCCGCGCCGACAAATGGCCAACAAGAGCCGGTTCAGCAACCTGTTGCTCCAGGGGCTCAAGGGGCAAATGATAGGAGGCAACAAGTGCCCGAGGTGGATGATTATGCATCCGACAAAGAGCAAGGGGGTTAAGGTCGTGATCGTCGAAACCAACGACGAAATCGTGATGATGACGATGACCACGTTCTTAGGAGCGTGCGTGCGGACCCTCCCCTATTTGACAGGACTCTAGACCCGAATGTCTATTTAGATTGGGAGGCCAGTATGGACCAGTACTTCGAGTGGTTTGAGATGACGGACCACCTAAGAGTTCGGTACGCTAAGATGAAGTTGCATGGGCAGGTCCAAACTTATCGGATCAATGTGGAGAGCCTGTTAGTGCAGCGACATCAACCCCCGATCGGTACTTGGGATGACATGAAAATGAAGTTGAGGCAGAAATGGTAAAGTCTCTCTCAAGGGAGCCGATCCGTGACTGAGTACACCGCCGAGTTTGATGAGTATTACTTGCGGTGTGGAGTTACAGAAGAGGGCACTACGACCATATCGCGCTTTCGAAGAGGTCTGTGGCCGAACTACCAATATGAACTTTTTCGCCGCAATGTGACCACTTTGGAACAGGCGTATCAGGTTGCCCTCGAATTGGAGCAATTCGAGGCCGAGTTTGAGCCTACCCATCGGTTGGGCCCCTTTCCCCCTCGTAGTGTCGAGCCCCGTGGCTCTTTAGGCATGTATCTGAGGGCCCCCATGGCTCGACCTCAGGAGCCCGCTCATCCCGAGCCATTCGCTCTTAGGCCTCGCCCTCCACCTCCGAGGGATATCCCTCCTCATCCCCAACCCACGGCACCCACGGTCCATCCACCGGCACCCACACCCGTTGCTCGTCCTTTATTGCCTACACCTCCTATCCGTCGGGAGGATAAGGGGAAAGGACCCTTGATCGAGGAGCCTAGTGGATCACAGCAGCAGTGTTATCGCTGCAATGGGTTTGGCCACTTCGCCAACCAGAGTCCCACTTGTCAGTCTCTTATCATTAGGGACACACCGGCCGGGGATGCCACCTCTTCAGATCTTGTGTTAGTCAGCTATAAAGCTTATCAGAAGCTAGCTGACGAATACTATGAGATTGAAGGTGATGGCCAGGATGCCCAGCATTCGGGCGATACCAACTTGGGGGTCGTCAGGTGTATTCTCACCCAGCCACAGGCCAGTGATGACTGGGGTCGGACCACCATCTTTCATACATACTGTAGGCTGGGAGGGCATGTGTGTAAGGTGATTATCGATAGTGGGTGTTGCATCAATGCAATCTCCATGGGCACAGTCTCACGTCTTGGTCTTACTCCCATGGACCATCCTTACCCCTATCGAGTATCATGGGTGGATTCCACCTCCATTCCGATCAGGCTGCGGTGTTTGGTCCCACTGCAGCTCCATGCCAACCGTGACGAGATCTGGTGTGATGTCCTCCCCATGGCAATATCATTCTTGGTAGGCCATGGTTATTTGATCGGGATGCCACACTCCATGGCCGGTCGAACACCTGTACCTTCGATGATGATGGCCGACAGATTACCCCACTCAGCCCAAGAGCTCATCAGTTAGGGGACCTACTGGCCCTAGTACTCCAGAGCCTTCCATCCCTGGGCCCAGTACCCCATCCCCAGCCCAGGCTATGACCGTTACCTCTGGCACAGGCGAGCCCTCGACTAGGAGGTTGATGATGATTAGCTCCTGAGAAATGGAGCGGGAGGCAAGTAGGGGCTGCCCTGTGTTTGCTATTATCGTCCGAGAGGTGGAGCCGAAGTCCGAGGGTGAACTCCCACCCGATGTCATTCCTATTCTGCAGGAGTTCACTGATATTTTTTCCGAGGAGCTTCCTGAGGGACTCCTACCCATGCGGGATATTCAGCATGCTATCGAACTGATTCTGGGCTCCTCATTGCCCAATCTTCCTCATTATTGCATGAGTCCCACGAAACATCCCTAGCTAAAACGGCAGGTCGATGAGTTGATGCAGAGAGGGTCTGTTCGGGACAGCATGAGTCCGTGTGTTGTTCCCGCATTACTCGCCCCATAGAAGGATGGCACGTGGAGAATGTGTATTGATAGTCGTGCCATCAACAAAATCACCATGAAGTATAGGTTCCCTATTCCTCACCTATATGATATGCTAGACATGATGGCCGGCGCCACTATCTTCTCGAAGATCGATCTTAAGAGTGGCTACCACCAGGTGAGGATTAGGCCAGGTGATGAGTGGAAGACCACATTTAAGACCAAGGATGGTCTATATGAGTGGTTGGTTATGCCCTTTGGGTTGACCAATGCCCCTAGCACCTTCATGCGACTCATGACTCAGGTCCTTTGACCATTCATTGGAGTCTTTGTGGTTGTGTATTTTGATGATATCCTTATATATAGTCGCACTAAAGGGGACCACTTGGACCATCTACGGCAAGTCTGTCTGCTTTTGAGGTGAGAGCAGTTGTTTGCGAACCCATAGAAGTGTGCCTTCATGACACCTCAGCTTACCTTCTTGGGTTTTATTGTGTCTAGTAGTGGGGTCTCCGCTGATCCGGAGAAGGTCCGGGCCATTGTTGAGTGGTCGGAACCCCGTACGGTCCATGATATCTGTAGCTTCCATGGCCTCGCAACATTCTATCGTCGTTTCATCTGCGGATTTAGCTCCGTCATTGCCCCGATCACAGACTGTATTCGGAAGGGCACGTTTGTATGGACGAAGGCCGCAGCTGCTGCCTTCAAGGACATCAAGGAGCGCATGACCCAGACACCGATCCTTCGATTGCCAGATTTCTTGACGGTGTTTGAGGTCTCTTGTGATGCGTCGGGTGTTGGGATAGGAGGAGTGTTGAGTCAAGAGGCCCACCCGGTCGCATATTTCAGTGAGAAGCTAAATGACGCTAAACTGTGATACTCCACCTATGATAAGGAATTCTACGCAGTTGTTCAGGCTCTTAGGCATTGGAGGCACTATCTTTTACATCAGGAGTTTATCTTGTACTCCGATCATGAGGCCTTGAGGTTCCTCCATTCCCAAAAGAAGCTTAATGCGCGTCACAGCCGATGGGTTGAGTATCTCCCACAGTACACATTTGTGCTTAAACATAAGGCTGGAGTGGAGAACAAGGTGGCTGATGCCTTGAGTCGGCGTGCTTGTCTGCTGACCACCATGAGTGCCGAGGTCATAGGGTTAGAGAAGATGAGAGAGGCCTATGTCGACTGTCCTGACTTCGGTTAGATTTATACTACTCTCCAGGCCGGACCCTCGAGAGACCTTGATGATTATGTGCTTCAGGAGGGTTACCTCTTTCGAGGAGGCATGCTTTGTGTTCCCCGGACTTCGGTTCGAGACTTCTTAGTCCAGGAGCTACATGCGGGAGGTCTAGCCGGCCACTTTGGTCGGAACAAGACTATTGCGGCTGTTGAGCATAGATTTTATTGGCCAAGCTTGAAGCGTGATGTTGCTCATATAGTGGCTCAGTGCCGTACATGTGCTACGGCCAAAATGAAGAAGCAAAGCTCGGGTGATGCGGGACGGGACCGAAATGGGCTAAGACCTACGAATGCAACAAGTGCGGCCAGCACTCGCACGCCAAAGGTAAGCCGGGCGGCTGACCTCCGTGCCGTTCCTCCGGGTGGAGGCGTCTCTCAACAAGAAATCCAAGCCCACAGCCGTCCCTATGAGGGAAGCGTAGGGATCTCAGCGGCTAAGGAACCGCCGTGCGCCTATGGGAATCGAGTCCGAGCTCGGCGCTCGACTAGGGCCACGGAATGGGTGCTCAACTCTCAATCACGCGGTGAATAGCAAGCTAGCTAGGATCCTACGCGCTCACGTGACATATAGAATAGTATACTAGTAAAGCAGAGTAACAGAGTAGGAGCGTCGCGCGTACCTCCACGCCTAGGCGTGGGGAAGAAACCCCGGCTGAGAACAACAACACTGATACACATGACAAACAATAATACACATCCAGCCAAAATACCCACTCCTCGCAGGGAGATAACAGGCTACAACAATAGACTTCGGGGCTGCCGATGCACGGGCTGACGGGCGGCACTCGTTGAAGGGGTGGCCGCGAGGAGGACCCGTGCGGCAGTCGGCAGATTCGCAGCAACGCGCGACTCGGCGGCGAACGCTCCCACGGCTTGGTCCGGTGTCTGATTGAGGCGCCGTCAGCGAGGGCGCGTAGCTGGGTCACGGGAGGAAGCCTCGGCTAAAGGGGGCGCTCAGATTCGCACCGAGGTGGCCGTGAAGTCACCTGCAAGTCGTGACTGGTTTCCTGCACACAGAACAGCGCGCTCGCGCGGTAAAACTGATAACTTGTTGCTCCAGGAGACGAACGGGGCGCCGCTTGAGGGAGGACGTCGGGGACGCAGGGCAGTAGGCCCCGACCGAAGGGCTCGGTCAGATCTGGTCGAGGTTGGCCGGGAGAGCCTCTGCAAGTCGTTGCTGGTTCGGGGGGTCGGACTGCACAGGTTGATCTGCGCGGCCCCACGAGATTTGATGCCACGCTCAGCACCGACGTCAAAACGAGGCGTGGTCAGCGGCGTTGGAAAGAGGACGACGAGAGGTACGATCCCTGAAGAGACCAGCTCCAAACTCGCAGTTGTCCGATCTGGGGAATTTTCGCAAGAGGGCGGACAGAACCTGGCTCGCAGAGAGAGAGGGTCCTGCGCGAGCTCACGAAGAAAATCGCCACGGGCGGTGCCGACCTCGGATCGAGACGAAACCAAAGCTCACGCGTTGCCGACTCGTAGAAGTACCTCCAGAAAAAAGGAGAGGATCAGATTCGACCGGAACCGGATGGGAGCGCCGCTGCAACTCGGGATAGAAATCTGACGAGCAGATTTGAGCACTTGTGAAGGAGATGAGGGAAGATAGAACCTCGGCGTCGCACCGAGGGATGGGGAGTCACACCCCGGGGTTGATCCCGTCGCAGGATCAAGGGAGGAAGAAGGGGCGCAGCCACCAAGGAGTCATGCTCACTAATAATTCTTCATCAACTTTTCAAAGAAAATAATACAAGCTTTTATATGGGGAGGGGAGATGCTAGGATGAAACCCTAGCCAAGAGGGGGAAAGGGGGGGTGCGCACATGGCAAGGGGGAAAGGGGGGGGTGCGCACATTGTCTAGGGGGAAAGGGGGGGACGCACAACTCCTAGATTCTAGGAGGGAATTGGGGGAAGGGGGCGGCCAAAGGAGGAGGGGGGGTGGTCGGATGGGGAAGGGAAAGGGGGGTGTGCGCACTCCACTCCTACAAAGTAGGAGTGGGGGCGGCTGCCACCTTCTCCTCTTGGAGGAGAGGAAAGGTGCGCCCAAAACCCTAGCCCTAGGAGGTGGGGGCACAAATCCCAAGGTGGGCTAAGCATGGGAGTGGGCGGCCAGCCCAAATGGGCTAGTGATTGAACCAAAGAAGTGGCCCAATAGCCCTATCTCTCACCTAAAGCACAAAAATGACCCAACTAAAGCCTAATTGGCCCCAACTGGCCTACAAAGGTCCACAATAACAATAAAAGTGTCCACGCAGGGACTAAACAAAGGCCCATCATGGCCTAAAGCATAAAATAACTAAAGATAACTCTGCTCGTCCGCCAAGTGATCGCCGAGCCAAAGGGATGCAGGCGAGATCCGTGTACTCCGTCGTGAAGTGTGGCGCGTGTCCCCACCAATTCTCCCCGGGTGGGAAGAACTCGACCCTGTCGAGTAAGGGTCCTGGTCGCTCCAGTAGCGCTCCAGCAAATCCAGGTCGATCCTCTCTAGCTCTCCACGTGTGATCCAGGTGTCATCTGTCGCGGGGCATCCTCTCCAAAGCACTAGGAAGCGCTGGTAGGCTCCGCTCCTGGTAATAGTTACCTGCTCATCCAGTATACAATCTATATATTCGCGTTTCTGTAATGTGGCTGGAAGAGGTGGACGCTCAGTAGGTGTAGCACTCTCAACAGGAGGGGAGGGCTCAAGAGGCTCACTGGGAATCACCGCGGGATCCCGATATGCCACCAGATCTGAGACATTGAACGTCGAACAGATCCCATAGTCGACTGGCAGCTCAATCTCATACGCATTCGACCCAATTCGCTTCAAGACTCGAAAGGGTCCAGCACCGTGGGCCTGGAGTTTCTTCACGGCCCCCGAAGGAAACCGTTCAGGTCTGACCCTGATCATGACGTACTCTCCCTCTCGGAACTCACGGGTGTGCCGATGCGCATCAGCTAACTCCTCATAACGTGCGTTACTGGCCTCAAGGTGGTGATGATGCAGACTCCGAATAAGATGGGTAGACTCATATCTACGTGAATGTAGAGGTGGTCCTGGACATCCAAACACAGACCTAGCATGCCTATGACTCCTACATGATTGGACAACACGGGGAGATCCTGGACAACCAAAGTTGTATCTATCATGCATATGTGTCCTACTAAATGTGGTAGACTCATGGGGACTAGATTGCCCAAACTCACTCATGACATTACCCCTATATGATGAGGGACATGGAGAAACATGAGAGTGAGACATGTGTCCCTGGCCTCCTAAACTCTGGCGTCTGGGAGTATGCAAGGTGAGGTGTTGGCTAGCAGGTTTGGATAGGGTGTGATGATAGACCTTCTCGACAAGGTGGGGAAAAGAATACGATTCGAGAGGCTCACTAGGGAGGGGATCGAATGGGTCAAAGAAATGATGACCCCTCCCGACAGGTCCCTTCACTATACTTGCCCATGTGCGACATTCGCCCAAGTGCAGATGATCACCGTCAGGCGCTCTAATGTATGGGGCAAGAGGCTCATGAGGATGGCAAGGAAGGCAAGACTCCACCCTCGGGACCGTGATACCATAAGAGGGGACAAAATCAACCTCCACGGGTATGGGAAAGAATAAAAGGACCTCGGAGGTGATATGTCCTATGGTGTAGACCGAGGTAATAGACCCCAAAGCAGGAGTGTAAAGCAATGACTATAGGGTTGGTCAGACCCTAAGGTCAACATATATGTCAACTCCCATTGACAATCTAAACTCCTAAGGAAGCCCTTCACATTTTCAAGAAAGCAGAAGGACCGAAAAGTGGTGTGAAAGGAGTCAAGGGGTACAATTGGGAGGGCTGGTCCCATGGGTGTATAGCAAGGAATGGAGACATCTAGAAGTGGACCCTCCCTTAGCCAGCTAGCTAAAGACTCTCCAATGATCAGCTCACCCTCGGAGTGTAAGAATGGCTCTATATGAGGGTCTAAGGGTGAAGCATCTCTCTCAGGAATGGAAACGGAGTCCTCTATGATGTGGATGGGATCACTCCCTAACTCCTCAACCTCAGCTAAGTACTCCTCAGCCAACTCCTGTTCAGCAACGTAAGTCACTGGAACAAACCCGGGTGGGGCATCCGCCGAACGTGTGTCCTCCAAGATAGGGGAACGTGAAGGACACTGGTCAGAGAACCGGACATTCCCACTACAGGGGGCCACAGGGGCGGGCTCTGGGGGTGGTGGCAGGCGTGAGCCTGGAGGCGGAGCGGACTGTGGGCTAGGGGAAATCGGTGATCCCATAGGAGTGCCCATCCTTTCTAGTTTCTCCCTAAAGAGTTGCAGGAGTTCTGCGAGGGGGAGATCTCTCAAGTTAGGGGCATTCGGGGAGACTTGCTGGTAATCATGAGATTTAGTCTCGGGCCTAGACTCACACACAGGTGGCACCTTGCTCCTCCAACTATGATGTGCTCGGTTGGGGGTAAGAGGTGATGGGCGTTGCGGAGGTTGAGCCCTTAGAGTGGCCTTAGACTGATCGAGGGAGATAGGAGGAGTGGTAGTGCTCCTCGGGCTATGGGTCTCTGAGTAGGAGGCGAAGCGTTGGGGAGCGTAGATCTTCCTAAGTTCTACCTTCATCTCCTCCCATGAGTGTATGGGCTCTTGCCTCCAACCTGCCCTAAGACCTACTATGTGATCCCACACTTCCCTAGCTTGAGGTGAAAGTTGACCCCTGGCAATGTTGACTCTCTCGGAACCATATATCCAATTCTTCTCAAAGTATTTTCCCATGGTAGCCTCCCACTTTAGATAGGCTCTAGGGCTCGATCCATCAAAGCGAAGGTCCCCATCTACAATGATGTCCAGGAATAGAGGGTCGGTCGGACCCTTGTGGAGGATGTAAGGAGTAGCCATGATGAAGCACCTGAGGACTCTAAATACACATGCATGCCCTAGGACTATGGAAGGGACATGTAGGACAACTAAGGGATGGGACTAGACACAACTCAAAATGGTGAAGGAAACTGGGGAAGAATACAGACTCAAATGTATCTAAAACAAACCTAATGACTCACATGCAACTTAGACAAATCTAATGCCTCATTTGCACCCTAGACAACCTAAAGACTCAAATGACCTAAGACCCCAATTTGTTAGAACAAACTGGTTCCCTAAGCTCTGATACCAATTTGATGCGGGACGGGACCGAAATGGGCTAAGACCTACGAATGCAACAAGTGCGGCCAGCACTCGCACGCCAAAGGTAAGCCGGGCGGCTGACCTCCGTGCCGTTCCTCCGGGTGGAGGCGTCTCTCAACAAGAAATCCAAGCCCACAGCCGTCCCTATGAGGGAAGCGTAGGGATCTCAGCGGCTAAGGAACCGCCGTGCGCCTATGGGAATCGAGTCCGAGCTCGGCGCTCGACTAGGGCCACGGAATGGGTGCTCAACTCTCAATCACGCGGTGAATAGCAAGCTAGCTAGGATCCTACGCGCTCACGCGACATATAGAATAGTATACTAGTAAAGCAGAGTAACAGAGTAGGAGCGTCGCGCGTACCTCCACGCCTAGGCGTGGGGAAGAAACCCCGGCCGAGAACAACAACCCCGATACACATGACAAACAATAATACACATCCAGCCAAAATGCCCACTCCTCACAGGGAGATAACAGGCTACAACAATAGACTTCGGGGCTGCCGATGCACGGGCTGACGGGCGGCACTCGTTGAAGGGGTGGCCGCGAGGAGGACCCGTGCGGCAGTCGGCAGATTCGCAGCAACGCGCGACTCGGCGGCGAACGCTCCCACGGCTTGGTCCGGTGTCTGATTGAGGCGCCATCAGCGAGGGCGCATAGCTGGGTCACGGGAGGAAGCCTCGGCTAAAGGGGGCGCTCAGATTCGCACCGAGGTGGCCGTGAAGTCACCTGCAAGTCGCGACTGGTTTCCTACACACAGAACAGCGCGCTCGCGCGGTAAAACTGATAACTTGTTGCTCCAGGAGACGAACGGGGCGCCTCTTGAGGGAGGACGTCGGGGACGCAGGGCAGCAGGCCCCGACCGAAGGGCTCGGTCAGATCTGGTCGAGGTTGGCCGGGAGAGCCTCTGCAAGTCGTTGCTGGTTCGGGGGGTCGGACTGCACAGGTTGATCTGCGCGGCCCCACGAGATTTGACGCCACGCTCAGCACCGACGTCAAAACGAGGCGTGGTCGGCGGCGTTGGAAAGAGGACGACGAGAGATACGATCCCTGAAGAGACCAGCTCCAAACTCGCAGTTGTCCGATCTGGGGAATTTTCTCAAGAGGGCGGACAGAACCTGGCTCGCAGAGAGAGAGGGTCCTGCGCGAGCTCACGAAGAAAATCGCCACAGGCGGTGCCGACCTCGGATCGAGACGAAACCAAAGCTCACGCGTTGCTGACTCGTAGAAGTACCTCCAGAAAAAAGGAGCGGACCAGATTCGACCGGAACCGGATGGGGGTGCCGCTGCAACTCGGGATAGAAATCTGACGAGCAGATTTGAGCACTTGTGAAGGAGATGAGGGAAGATAGAACCTCGGCGTCGCACCGAGGGATGGGGAGTCACACCCCGGGGTTGATCCCGTCGCAGGATCAAGGGAGGAAGAAGGGGCGCAGCCACCAAGGAGTCATGCTCACTAATAATTCTTCATCAACTTTTCAAAGAAAATAATACAAGCTTTTATATGGGGAGGGGAGATGCTAGGATGAAACCCTAGCCAAGAGGGGGAAAGGGGGGGTGCGCACATGGAAAGGGGGAAAAGGGGGGGTGTGCACATTGTCTAGGGGGAAAGGGGGGGACGCACAACTCCTAGATTCTAGGAGGGAATTGGGGGAAGGGGGGCGGCCAAAGGAGGAGGGGGGGTGGTCGGATGGGGAAGGGAAAGGGGGGTGTGCGCACTCCACTCCTACAAAGTAGGAGTGGGGGCGGCTGCCACCTTCTCCTCTTGGAGGAGAGGAAAGGTGCGCCCAAAACCCTAGCCCTAGGAGGTGGGGGCACAAATCCCAAGGTGGGCTAAGCATGGGATAGGGCGGCCAGCCCAAATGGACTAGTGATTGAACCAAAGAAGTGGCCCAATAGCCCTATCTCTCGCCTAAAGCACACAAATGACCCAACTAAAGCCTAATTGGCCCCAACTGGCCTACAAAGGTCCACAATAACAATAAAAGTGTCCACGCAGGGACTAAACCAAGGCCCATCATGGCCTAAAGCATAAAATAACTAAAGATAACTCTGCTCGTCCGCCAAGTGATCGCCGAGCCAAAGGGATGCAGGCGAGATCCGTGTACTCCGTCGTGAAGTGTGGCGCGTGTCCCCACCATCGGGCCTTTATACGACACTTCCCGTGCCTGATGTCCCGTGGCATGATGTTAGCATGGATTTTATCTTGGGATTGCCACGTACCTGTAAGAAGCATGACTCGGTCTATGTGGTAGTTGACCGGTTCTTGAAGATGACCCTTTTCATTCCCTGCTCGAAGACTTCGGATTCTTAGAGGGTAGCCCGCCTATTCCTTACTCATGTGGTGTGCAAGTTCAGGTTGCCTCACACCATAGTGTCTGACCGTGATGCTAGATTCACCAGTTATTTCTAGAAGACACTGTGACATATGTTGGGTACTCACCTCAAGTTTTCCATTGCATATCATCCCCAGACAGATGGTCAGACCGAGATGGTCAATAGGAGTCTGGGTGACCTTTTGAGGTGTCTTGTAAGGGACCGTGTAGGGGATTGGGATCTCATATTACCACTGGCAGAATTTGCATATGATGATTCGGTTAACAGGTCTACCAGTATGAGTTCATTCGAGATTGTCACAGGTCGTAGGCCTAAGAAGCCAGTGGATCTTGTTCCCATGCCCATTCATGCACGAGCATCTGAGTCTGTCGAGTCCTTTGCTAGGCATGTTAGGAGTTTGCATGATGACATCTGTCGTCACATTGAGGCCAGCAACGCATGGTATAAAGAGTTAGCCGATGCCCATCGACACCACTGTGAGTTCCAAGAGGGTGAATATGTCAGGATCAGAGTAAGACCTGAACAGTTTCCCTCTGGAACCGTAAAGAAATTGCAAGCTCGCGGAGCTGGTCCATTTAGAGTGTTGAAACGCGTTGGATCCAATGCGTATGTTATGGACCTACCCGAGGAATATGGTATAAGCTCAACTTTCAATGTGTCGGATCTAGTTGCATATAGGGACCCAGTGGTGATCCCTAGTGAGTCTTTCGAGCCATCTCCCCCCATTGAGAGTGATCCCACACCTGAGTGTCCACCACCAGCCACATTTCCATGACAGCGAGAGCATATAGATCATATACTGGATGAGCAGGTGATAGTTACCGGGAGTGGATCCTACCCGCGCTACCTAGTGCGTTGGAGAGGGCGACCCGCCATCGAGGATACTTGGATCACCCGTGGAGAGTTGCAGCGGATAGATCCAGACCTACCAGAGCGCTACGAGAGTGATACAGACCCTTACTCGATAGGGTCGAGTTTCTCCCACCTGCGGAGAATTGGTGCGGACACCAGAGCGAGCGAGAAGCACGAATCGACGAGCCGTCGGTACCGTACGCGGAGCACCACTGGGGCTACATCGGCTTCCCTTTTGCTCGGAGATAGTCTGGAGTCTCCGTCTTGAGTTTGGATACTTTTAGCATTTATTTGCATTGTATTTAGGCTTGTAATGTGTGTTTTTACTTGGGTTTTCATTTTGGGCTCTTTGTAAGGCTCTTAATAAGCCATTTAGATTAGGCCCTTTAGAGTCCATTAAGGAATGTGGCCATATTGGACCACTAGACTTCATAATGGGTCTTTAAATGACTTAAGGCCCAATTGGGCTTCTCTTTCTCATGGGCTTCCTAAATTGGAAGGCCCAATTGGCTGGTCTATAGCCCAACTTGGACCAAGCCTCCCTTGTTGACCAAGGGAGACAAAGTGGGAGAAAAGCCCACTTTCTCTCCTTAAAATAAGGGGGGTGCCCCCCTCTTTTGGCCTAATTAGGCTAAGCTTTTTTTATTTAGGCTTGGCCACAAGGGGGAAATAGCATTTGGCATCTCCTCTACGTAAACCAAGATCCATGGGTTTCATATAAAATGGTTGTATTTCTTATTTTCAAATATAATTAACAAAAAATTAGCATGTTTCTTGGAGCAAGCTTGGTGCGCCCCTCTCTCCCTCTCCTCTCCCCCCCTTCTGTAGCTGGGAAGGCTATGAATCAGAGGTGTGAAGCCTCATCTATCAGGTGTGAAGAAGGTCGCCGCCGCCGCCACCGCCATCGTGCCGCCGTCGCACCACCACCAACATCGCCGGAGTTCTATCCACTCAGGGCAGCCAGCTCTTCCCAAAATTTCTGCGCCCAACCTCGAGATCCTTTGGTTCCCAAATTTTCAGGGTGAGTTCCAGAGATCATCACCACGTCCTAGAAAAATTGGTGGAGCTTCTAGTTTTTATTTTCTATTTTTCCATTTTTCGTTCTCCACCTCCTTTCAGATCTGCCAGCAGTCTGCCCAGATTTCGAGAACCCTAATAGGTCATTCATGAACCCACCAACTAGTGACCCAAATGACTTGATATTTTTATTAGAGATTCTGTCCACCAAATACATCGTCCACAAATTTTCTTGTGAATTTAGAATCTCGTTCATATTTTCTAAATATTCACTTCAGATCACAACTCAGTTCTATCTCCCACTATCGAGATCCGACCACCCAACGGTATAAAATATGTTTCTCCACCAAACCTCCGCCAAATCTTTCATAAAAATTATCCCCATTTTCCTCTCTCTCCCCTCTAGAACTTTTGTGAAGAACCCAACATCTGAATCGGAGGTCTCTATCTTAGTCAACCCCAACGCCCAGGAAACTTCCTTTCTGCCCAACCAGATCTAAAATAGAGATCAGTCAGGCTCAAAATTAGGCCATCAAAATTACAGCTCTGACGAAATTCCTAGATCCACAGAGGGTCGAAGGATTTCGAGTCAGCGTTCCAACGACACTCATTTCGCGCCGATCAAACATTGGTGCTCTTCGCAGCGCCAGATCTCGTCGGATCACGCACTGCAAAACAGAAGCAGCAGATCCTTGGGCAGCAACTCCAAGACTTGGAGATCGGAGCCGATTGGCCTCCGGTCGGTGTTCCAGCCTGGCCGCCGTCCAGGGGAGCGCGCCACCAGGTGTCACCATCACAGCGGGACCCACCCCGCCTGGTCCGGAGGATTGAGCAGCACGTGGGCCCCACGAACCCGCAGATCACGCCGTCCGGACAGCACTAAAATGCGGATTTCGGCACCGTCGGAGCGACATCAAGATGCTGCCTGTCAACCCAATTCTCGATACTCCCGGGCCCCACATGTGACTTGTTACTTCCCTGCGTGGAGTGTGTCAAAACTTTGTACCACTGTATATTTGTTAACCGGGAGTACGGAATTGGCCGGGGTTGTCTTCCCCACGCCGGGAGCGTGGAGGTAACCGTCTTACTTCTTGGCGTTCATTTGCTAGTTTAGTATATGGTCATATGCCGCTGTGAGTGCGTTAGGATTCTAGCCCATGAGTTCATGTCACCGCTGTGAGCGAGAGAGTGACCCGTCCCATGGCTCGATCCGAGCACGGAAGTGAGTCGACCACCCTTGACTCTGTCGGTTTCTCAACCGCGCAAATCCACGTTTCCCCTCGCTTGGGACGACGAGTGAGCTTGCGTTTCTGTTAGCGACGTATAGCCCATAGGAACTCTTAGTGTGGGGCAGAAGTGTCTGTCCTATTCATATGTTGCTGGTCACGTCTCCATTTAGAGTCCAAGGTTCGCATCACTTAGAGTTGGTCCCCGTGTCCATCCCGCATCAGTGAAGCCTCATCTATCAGGTGTGTAGATCTTCGCCGCCGCCACCGCCGCACCACCACCATCGTCGCCGGAGTTCTGTCCACTCTGGACAGCCCCTTGATCTCAGATTTCTTGCTCTCAGCCACGAGTTCATCTGGAGCCCAAACTTTCAGGGTGAGTTCCAGGGGTCATCACCACGTCCTAGAAAAATTGGTGGAGCTTCCAGTTTTTATTTTCCATTTTTTCAATTTCGTTCTCCACCTCCTCTCAGATCTGCCAGCAGTCTGCCCAGATTTCCAGAACCTTAATAGGTCGTCCATGAACCCACCTTCTCGTGACCCAAATGACTTGATATTTTTATTGGAGGTTCTGTAAACCCAATACACCATCCACAAATTTTCGTGTGAATTTAGAATCTCGTTCATATTTTCTAAAAATTCATTTCAGATCCCAGCTCAGTTCTGCCTACCACTGTCCAGATTCGACCACCCAGCGGTATAAAATACCTTTTCCCATCCAAACCTCCACCAAACCCTTCATAAAAATTATCCCCATTTTCCTCTCTCTCCCCTCTACAATTTCATGAAGAGCTCATCTTCTGATTTAGAGGTCTACATCACAGTCAACGCCAACTCTTAGGAAAGTTCATTTCTGTCCGGCCAGATCTGAAACAGAGATCAGTCCGGTTCTAAAATCACCCATTAGAAGCACTGTCCCAACGAATTTTTTGGAGCCCCAGAGGGTCAAAGGATTTCTAGAGAGCTTTCCAACGGTACCTCTTGTGTGCCGATCCGACATCGGTGCTGGTCGCAGCGGCAAATCTCGCCGGGTCGCGCGCTGCAAAACAGAGATTGCAGATCCGTGGCCAGCACTTCCGACAAGTGGAGATCGGAGCCGCCCGGCCTCCGACTGGTGTTCCAGTCTGACCACCATCCAGGGAAGCGCGCCACCAGGTCTCACCATCACAGAGGGACCCACCCCACCATGTCCGGAGGACTAAGCAGCACATGGGCTCCATGAACCGCAGATCGCGCCATCCGGACAGCACTAAAACGTGGATTTCGGCACCGTCGGAGCGACATCAAGATGCTACCCGTCAACCCACTTCCCGATACTCTCGGGCCCCACATGTGACCTGTTACCTTCCTGTGTGGAGTGGGTCAAAACTTTGTACCGCTGTGAAAATCTGTTAATCGGAAGTACGGAATTGGCCGGGGTTGTCTTCCTCACGCCGGGAGCGTGGAGGTAACGGTCTTACTTCTTGGCGTTCATTTGCTAGTTTAGTATATGGTCATATACCGCTGTGAGTGCGATAGGAATCTAGCCCGTGAGTCCATGTCACCGCTGTGAGCGAGAGAGTGACCGTCCCGTGGCTCGATCCGAGCACGGAAGTGAGTCGACCACCCTTGACTCTGCCGGTTTCTCAACCGCGCAGATCCGCGTTTCCCCTCGCTTGGGACGACGAGTGAGCTTGCATTTCTGTTAGCGACGTATAGCCCATAGGAACTCTTAGTGTCAGGCCGAAGTGTCTCCATTGTTGTATGTTGCTAGTCGCGTCCGCATTTAGAGTCCGAGGTCCGCATCACTTAGAGTCGGTCCCCGTGTCCGTCCCGCATCAGTAAGCCCCTAAACAACCGGTCTGCATGGTGGCCGCCAGCAAAACCCCAGTCGGACAGGATACCCCGAGGACTAGCCTGCGAGGGGCACCATAGTTCCGTGGGTGGAAACAGAGTGACGAGGCAGCTATTGACAGAAGCAACACCCCGAGGACTGGCCTACGAGGGGTGGGCAACCTACAGCGTGCACTGCATCCGCTAGCGAGAGGGCATTAGGGAGAGAAGCCCCAAGGATAAGCCTACTAGGAGCACTCATCCCTTAGCCACCACAGAACCCCGAGTGATGTGGCACAGCCCAAAGATGCAAATGGATGAATTGTTGAACCTAGGACTTAGATCCACAAGCATACAAGCACTTGCAACGGACTCACGTTAGCGGCTCACTCGCACGGCTCATACGATCACCCGGTGGGGCCAGGGGATGATGGCGAGGGTCCAAGGTGGGACCCAAATATTCAAAGGACTAGGTTGGCTTAGGCTGACCCCTAAGAGTCTGGGAATTCCCAAATTCATGGGCAGATGGCAGGCCGGGGCGTGGGGTTGGGTGGCTCTCACTCACAATCCGCGGTGGGCACACTAATCTAGCAATTACGGGTCCGAGCACTCTCTCACCGACCGATGGGCATAAGAAACAATACTAAACTAGCAAAGCATGGAACAACAAGGTAGGGACCAGTCACTCACCTGATCGGTGTGAAGACACCGATCCCATCCGAAGACGAGGGCGAGCGGGGAGGGGTGGGTATGCACCCGCACGCCGCGTCGATGCCACTTGACTTGAAAATTTTAAAAGTACAACACTACTCCTCACGCAGGAGGGTGGATAAAGGGGTTGGGGTTAATGTGTTACAGCCAAACACTACCTCCACGTAGGGAGGGGCTGTAAGCCGGCCAGGCGGGGTGGGGAAACTAAGAGAGAAAACTGATTCGCCGAGTTGCGCCGATTCTGCTAGCTTCAGGGTCAGCTTGACAGGTTGTTGATGATGGCGCCGCCACGGGCTCAGCCGAGCTCAGAATCAGTTGAAACCAGTGCCAAAACTTTCTACACTGACCTAGGATGACGCATGAATTTTGGGTGAATGTTGTGATGGCGTTGCTGGCCTGGACAGGGTCTGGAACCGGATTGATTGTTTCTGCTTCTGTCTGGTGCAGAACCGATGGGGTCAATTGCAGAAGGTGCCACGAACTCTCCTAAGCTCCGATTGAAACGAACTTGGTATTGATGCGACCGTGGCTGGAACAGCTTAGAGTAGGAACTAGAAGGGCTCCAAAAGTAGGTCGGAGAAGAGCTTTCTGATCAGAGGACTGGGTGGTGGTCCAACCTGGAACAGTAGGGAGCAGCCTGCACACTTCGACGGGAAAAATTGGAACAGAAGGCTTGGGTGGGCGATTAACTTCCTTCTTCCTGGTATTGGAAGGGGACTAGTCGTAGTTCCTTCCCTCCAAGGAAGGCACCCAGATCCTACCCGAGCTGGTCGTGGTGGCCTCTGCTCTCAGTCTCAGGCCGCCTGCTGGAGTCGGGAAGCGCAGTCCAGCCAGATCGGCTCGTCCGATCAGCTCCGAGCTTGGATGGTCGCGGGACAGCCACCGTTGGAAAGCTGACTCGATGACGCTTCCGAAGATGTATGGTGTGCCTCCAGAAACCTCACGAAGGTGTCGTGGTGCTCGCTGCAACTCGCAACTGCTATGTTGTCTGCAAGTTTGGACTATACCTGAAAATGAAAAGAGGAGTGGGGTGGAGGAGTGGTGAAGGTGTAGCAGGGGTTTGGGGTGACTGATGGCTATGGGGAGGGGAGGGGGTTGATGAATGGCTGCTGGGGTCGCTGGAGAATCAAGGGGGGTGGGTGAATGGAGCTGGGGCTGCTGGAGTTGGTGATGGGGGTGGTTGTGCACTAGAGAGAGGGTGGGGTGGAGAGGAGAAGGGGGGGGGCGACCAGACCTAAGGGGGCTCACCTTGGGTCAGCTTAGGGTATGGGAAATGAGAGAGGGGAGGGAAATTTTGAAATTTGGCCTTGGGAGGGGCTCCTTCAACCTTGGGGAGATGGAGAGGTGCTTAGGGAAGGGGATTGAGTAGTTGGTGGTTGGGGTGGTGGAGTATGGATTGGTGGAAGCTTTCTTGGGGCTAGGGTGGAGTTAATGGGGTGGTGGGTAGTTGGGGAGGTCCTTTGAATGAGGGAGGGGGAGTTAGGTGGTAGGTGGGAGATGGAGGAGAGAGAGAGGGGTTCACCCCCTTCCTTGAGGAGAGAGAGAGAGAGATAATGAGAGAGAGAGAAAAGAGAATTTTAGTGGAGGAGAGAAAGATTTGGGATTTCTTCTATTCAAATTGATTCATCAAAGTTGAGTACATGAGGAGAGATGGGGCCTACATATAGGCATCCACTCGTTACATGACCAAAGTACCCTTGACAATTAAACAAAAGACCAAGCATATCCTATACTCAATCCTATGGGCCCTTAACTAAGGTACTAAGGCCCAAATAAGCATAACAAGGGAAATGACTAAAATAACATGACTCGATAAAGGAAAGTACATAGAATATGACTCAAAGAAAAGGAAAATAACATGTGATCTCATAGCCGGGCTTCCTCAAAATGATGCAGGTGATCCGAGCCAAAGAGGGTGCTGTGAGATGCCCTCATCGCCGAGAGACTATGGGTTTGACGTTGTCGGGCTGAAGCCCCTGTTATTATTAGCCCTATGGTCCATGGGAAGCGTCCATCATTCAGGAGTGGAGCTCCCTTGACCGATTGGCAACTCTGTGAAGCAGTGGGGAATATCCCCCTTTCCGGGTGATTAAGATGAAACCAACGAGACTCGAATGGTTTAGTGGCTGTAAACCACAAATGAGGCGAGTGAGGCTTCTCGGCATTGATAGCTTACTCGCCACAGGGTTAAGATGTTAAAGCTCGCAAGACTGGGTCGCCATCCACAGAAGAGAATGCAAACAGCAGTCACGGAGAGAGAGGCAGTTGATATGCAGCTGGGATGATTTATCTACACGCGCATATACTCGAATGGCTGGAACGCAGTAATCACAAGGTGGATTCCACTATTCCAGAAGCAACCCCTACCTCCTCTAAGCAACGGAGAAATGCAAAGAGGGAAGAAGATTGAGGTCAGATCTTGTATTAAAATGGGGAGAAACGTATGTACAGGCACGGACGAGGAGGACCCGGGGTAGTGTTATCTCTGTAGCCCATGGCATCCCAGGGCGTATTCGGAATCGGGGGGAAATCGGAATCGGAAATCTATACACAGGAGGACACCGATATATATCTACCGAATGAAATAGCAGTAGGAGGAGAAAATGAGGCGTTGAGCATTCAATCCACCGATACATTCATATACACATGCCGTCATCCCATCGGCGAAGAAGGCTGCACATACATTACAAGTTCAGTGCCGGCATCGCGGCACGGCCACCGTTTTACTTATAGGGGAGCTCACAGAAGAGCAACAAAAAAAGAAAGAAGGATGGAGAAGAAGGGGGGAGGGGATGGCTCATATCATCGCCATCCCCCACCCCTCTTGCTTACATTCGATTGAGAGAAAGCAAGGCGGAGGAGAGACGAGAAAACGCAGACGACCCACCTGTTCCAAGAACAGACTATCGGGACACCTCCTTCCTCTCCGGCTCTAGAGGGCTTCAGGCAGAGGATGGAAGACGGCGGCAAAGGGAGCTCAGAGATACCCTACTTCACTTGCAAGAAACCCTCTCTCCCTCACAGGCGATTGGCTCAAACCTTCTCTCCTTTTTTCAATTCTCTTCTTCTTTTGAAAACCCCTTCGCCTCCTCTTTTTTCTTCACTTCGAATGGCCTCTTATACAGGGACCGTTCAAAGTTTAATCTGGCGTGGGAATTGGTGCGGCGAGGAAGGGGCATTCTGAAGCCCTTTTGCGCGCCGGATAAGGGGGGCGCGCCGGTTTAGGGCGTGCCGTATTAACATCTCTCACTCGCCGCGGGTTAGCCGGTGAGTCTGGGGATGGTTCCGAGAGCCGCTGTGAACATTCATCTTGCCGCCGTTCTTCGAAACCTTGACGGGATGCCTTGCCGAAGCTCTCAAGACGACGTATGGCCCTTCTCAGAACCTTGAGTATCTTTTGTTTGAACATGCGGGTTTCCCACTGACACGACTTTCGGCACTATGATCCGTGCTGCTGGCTCGGTCTGGCTTGTGCTCAAAGCTTTTTGGAGGGTGGGATAACACCCATGATAGTTCCACCCAGGCCGGTTGATCATTCGGCCACTAACAGGCGCCACTTGGCGGGAAGCTGTACCCGTGCCGGGTGACCGAGATCTTCTACCGATAGAGCCTTCGGTCCACCGTTCTGAAGAGCCAAGGGCATTCTTTCATCTCAAGAGAGTCTTTCATGAGGTGGTGGGCCACCGGGTAGATCATCGTCCTTGGTCAGACAACAGGTGTAGTGTATGCGGCACGACGAAGTCGATGCCGGTTCATTGGGCAGGCTTGGTCGCACTACCGGTTGGTTGTGAATTCATCTTGACTCTCCATAGTTGAAGTCCCCTAGTGTTCATACAGGGTGACCTGAAGCTCTGGCAGCTCGAGAGGGCTTCAATATGTTGATGTCTATCGGCTACTATGCTTCAGTAGGCCGTGTCATTCGTCTTCGAGGCTTGATCGCCGCGAGTGATATTTCGAGTGCCAACAAATGCCCCCCAGCCGTGGGTGTTGTGAGCAAGGCACGAGTGTAGCAAGACCGACGGATGAGCTTCGCCCGGAGTGATCTCCTCTTCGGTTGGCGGAAGCTCGGAATGGCCCTTAATCCGGCGTGGATGCTAATCCGGCGCCGTTTGGATGTTAATACGGCGCGGGGTTAATCCGGCGCGCCCCTTGGCCTTGGACGCTAATTCGGCGCGCCCTTGGTATTTGCATGTTAATCCGATGTGGTGCCGGGCATTAATCCGGCGCGGTTGATTCCGATGCGCCTTTTTGTTGGAGGATGCTAATTCGGCGTGCTAAATAGCACGCCAGATTAGCCAAAAGGGAGGCCTCCCCTATATATTCTTTCCTCTTTGATTTTTTCTTCATTCTTCCTCATTCGCACACATCTTTCTCTCTCTTCCTACTTCTTCCCCTCTCTAGCTTCGGCGCCGAGTGAGTGGTGAGCGACCGCGGTCGTCTCCTTCGAGCGGGTGAGTGGAGTGCTTGTTTATTTGGGTTTTGAACCCGTCTTTTGGGCCCCGTGAGGCTTCTACTAGGGCTTGCCCTCGGAGCTATTCCCCCGGGTGTCCCATTTGGCCTCGGTGTAATGCCGATGGCTACGTTTAGGGGTCGTTCCCTTAGTGGACGTGTCCCCGCTTTTCTTTGGCAATCTCCCGTGCTAGGGAGACGCTGCTGAAATTTTGTCAGAAATTTATCTTGATCAACTATTTTCTGACTTTATTTATTGTTTGATGTGCTTCTCTGCAGCTAACATGGCATCTGGTTCTTCTTCTTCTGCCTCCCGTGCCGTGGTGACGTGGGAGAACATCCATTCCCTTGATTGGGGGCATGATCAGCTTGCTGTAGTCGCCGAGTCCTTGGATTCGGAGACCGACACTGTGGACACCAGCCGTCTCCTCATCCTTGGAGGCGATTCTTTTCATTATGACCGAGAAGGCGCTGTCAGGCGGGATCATCCCAAGGACAAGCATGTGATGCCCTTCCTCAGGCGCTTCAACGTCCAAGGGAAAAGAGACATGTTCCTCATCCGCAAAGTTGAGCAAGCCTTGCTAGTGGAGGGGGATAGTCTGACAAACTATGTAGTGCGGGGAAGGCCTATTTATCTTCCCGGAGAAGTCATAAAATGGAGCATCGTGCTTGGATTGCAAGATCTGGCTCCAGAAGATGGGCTGCTAACCAGGGCCCCTGAATTTGTGCCTACTCGGTGGAATGATTCCGCAGGCAGGGTAGACCGGGAGAAGCTGATCTTTGGCTTGTTTCTTGCCCCGTTGAAATGGGGGTACAGAGAAGAGTCTTTTCTGTTGGACTGCCTGGCGGTCCGTTTCAAACATCAGATATCCGTGGGGTGGTTTGCCGAATTGAGGGCCACCGACGCCCACGCATTCAGACCCGGAGCGGTGGAGTTCACCGATAATGTGATGTAGCATTATGCTCCCATCCTGACTAGGGCTGGCGTCTATCACAGCATTTACGCTTCAAGGTACCGTTACCCCATCTCCCGAGGCTTGTGCTGTGGTATGATTGAAGTCTTCTGCCCCGAGTAGAACACTTTTTATACCTCGGAAGGAGAAACTTCTCTGGATTTATGGAGCCTCTCACAGCTTAGCGGTCTGCCCATCGACAGAGAACCGTACGAGGAAGTCTGCTGGCCTGACTGGCTGAAAGATCAGACCGATGGTGAGGGTCGGTATCTGGCAGGTTACGCTTATCGCTATCTGATGAAGGCGTACCTCACACTTTGCCACTCGTCACATGACACGAGGGAAGCTCGGAAGCCGGGTGAGAAGCGGAGGGTACGGATGGGCACCTGGCTCCAACATTTCTTTGGCGGGAAGAAGAAGTACGCCGACTTCCCCGCAGTAGCACCGATGGCTCCGAAGAGGAAAAAGAGAGTCCGACGACAGGTCGTAGCATCATCATCTTCAAGAAGAGGGTAGAGGGAGGACCCGAACCCCACTGGTGTCGACGCAGTCACAAACTATGCTGCGTACCTAGCTTATTGGATCTGTTCCTTCGCTCTCCCGCAAGGCGATGAGAGCGTGATTAGAGCAGAGGCTATCTATCTCGCCTGTCTCATGGCTTGGGGTACTAAGCTATCCCTCTGACCAGTGGCTTTATGCCTTACTTACAAAATGCTGGGAGACCTGCACAAGATGCGTCTTCCCAGGAATCTGTGGACGGTTGGTCTGTTACACTTCTTCAATGCTTGGGTTTGTACCCTTTTCCCGGAGGCTACCCCTTGGGCGTTACAGTCGGCTCATCTTATCCCGCGGATGATAGAGTTCGCGAGTGCCGAGCCGTAGTCACTAGCGGAGCAACTGTTCGCCAGTCGGGGCAAGTTGGCCCGGGTTCCCACAGATTCACCCGGGGTCCTCCACTTCTGGAGCTTAGCAGCTCATTCCAGCCCGTTAGTGAACAGGACGAGGCAGTGCAAGCTCTACGAGATAGAGGAGTATGTCCACCCAATCTCTGGGGCCAAGTGTACAAGGCCCATTCTGGAGTAGGAGTTAGTTGACTGGGCACTGGCTATTAGACCAAGCGTCCTCGTATTCCGGAAGAGCGGCATTCTGTGGCTGGAGCCGTATTATCCGTTCCGTTTCAGCCGGAACATTGGCTATGACCAGCACATTCCGCATTCTTCTTCACAATTTGCGTTGCCCAATAGGCACAGAGCTGGACAAGTTTTAAATTATGATGCCCGGATATGGTGGGACTTCTTCCACTGCCGAGAAGATGTTTCTTTCAAGGTGCCAACCCCTGCCCGCTTCCCCCGCGTCACTCCTGAATATATCAAGTGGTGGAACGCGCGGACGGGGTTCTACAGGAGCTCCCGCCGAGAGTGCTGGGCCGTAGCGGAGCATAGATTTTTGGACTCCCAGCCAGAGCCAGCCCTTGATATTGAGCCCTCTTAGTTGAAGAAGCTGAAATCTTGGACCAACACGGAAGTGAGGGCCTATCTGGAAGCCCGGAAAGCCGTGAAATGCTGCTCGACCAAAGTCGATCCGAAGCTGCCCATAATCAGTAGGGACGACTATGTGAAGACGCTTCGGGGACTATGCTGCGTAAGCAGCGAGAGGGTGGTTCTTCAGCAACTCCCTCTGTCGGTGGAGGAACCCATCTCGGTTGTAGCCGACTGGCATCTCGAGGTTGACAGGTTGCACCCCTATCAGACTTTTATCCGCAGGGAAGATAGGCGGGATGCTTTATATAACAACACCCCTTGGATGTTCGCGCTTCTTCGCTCGCACGGGCTTTCAGTAGGTAGCCCCAGCGAAGCCATTCTGGACCGGCCCCTTCATATCTCATTTAGATATGCTGACGGATGGGGGCTAGACCACCTGAGCTTATATTGTCACCTGTCTTCTTGTGGCCATGAGGATCTGGCACTGTTGGCCGAGCTGAGTGAAAAGATAAGAGATTTATGTTGGCTTATTCACGAGCAGCTTTGAGGAACAAAGTGCCATCGCTGTATTATTGGCCTCTCTTCCCTTTCTATACGGGGCCAGCAGGTATCTTTCTTCTCTTTGCTTCAGCACTTTGGCCAAGTTTCTTTTTCCTTGTTGCAGCATATATCATTCTCACCGCGGCGTGCACGTAGTCCGGCCCACTTTGGAGGAGACTCGGCACTTCAGGGAGCTGATACTAAAAGCTCAGAAGCCAGCGTAATTCGAGACTCTCGAGCCGGCCCCGACCACGACACCACTATCTCCTGGCGATTTGAGAAAGCAGACCCGATCCCAATTGAGGGATGCCGTTGGGAAGGCCAACGTGGCAGTGACCCGAGTGACACGGGCACGCCAGAGGAAGGCCGTAAAAAAGTAACCAGCAACCGTTCTTCCTCCGATCGTATACTTTGAAGAGTTCGAGGCTTCTCGCACGCAAGGGCCAGAAGTTGAAGGTAAGCTCTTCATTTCTTTAGAATTCATTGGCTGACTTTGGCTGCTTCGGCTAATCCGTTTTGACAGTTGCCAACACAGTCGCTACGGTCATTGGGCTAAAGGCGACAGCAGGCACCGTAGCCGGGGAAGGGGCAGAGGAAATCCCTATTGCTCCCGTAGAGAGAGATCTGCCTTCCCCAATGCCCAGGCAGGAAATAGAAGGTAATTTATAGTTTAATCGCGACACCACCGCGAGTCTTCATGTCTTTAGTTGGCTTGACTATTTCTTGCCATAAATTTCAGTTGATATGCAACCGACATTACTTCTGGGAGCAGGGGGTACAGAGGAAGCTATTGCTGTGGAGTAAGGCGAGCTTGCCCCTGAGATCCCATCACCTGCTGCTCCTAGTGTGGAGTCCATGGAAGAAGTCCCTACTGAGGGTGATTGATGTGACACGACCAAGGGGTATGCAGCAAAATGGACACGGGTCCTTGGACCTATTCCGCAAGCACAAGCACAAAGCATTTAAAGTACTAGATTGGGCCGAATCGCCGTCGCACAGACACGAGCCCGGGTGACTTGATGATGCCAAGGGGAGATGATGGATCAAGGCCCTTGCTGGTAGAGTGCAAGCAGGGCTAGGGTTGCCCTCCCGAAGGTACGAGGCCCACACTTAAAGGGCTGGCCGGGTGCCAATTGGGGCACAAGGTCCCTCTCTCTCACTGCCCACGGTGACCGCTCATGAGTGGAACACGCGGGGTCGGGTGCTCTCTCTCTTGCTCAACGGAGCAATGCCCATGGATATTAAATGAACAAGCACTAATAATGAAGCAAAAGTCAGGGCTTACCCTGGTTGGTTTGAAGAAACCAACCCCGTTCGGAGACGAGGGCGAGCGGGGAAGTGTGGGTTCCCCGCACACTGCGCCGATGAAGCTTGAACCCTGTTTAAACTATACAATCACTACACCTCACACAGAAGGGTGGACTTGGGGTGGGGATATCTGTATTATAATTCAAACACTACCTCCGCACAGGGAGGGGCGTTAAGCCAGCCAGGCGGGGAGGGGTGGTAAGCTCGAGTCGCGCCGATGGAGTGCTCCGCCGAATCTTCCCAAATCTGGAACCGCAGGACAGAGGGGTGGTGCAGTCGCCGCTGTGTACTCCCCTGAGCTCGGAAGTCACTGAAACCAGTGCCGAATCGTCACCGACTGACCCAGGTATGCTGATGAATTTTGGTGGGCGATCCCCACATCGCCACTGGCCGGGGTGGACCCCGGAGCAGGTACTCAGCGTTCTGGTTCTGGCCGGACCAGAGTGTTGCAGCTGCTTGTCGAAGGTGCTACGGCCGCTCCCAAAGTTCGAATGAGGCAGGACCAAGTCGAGGACATCCGTGGGTGAGTCTTCTTGAAGCAGAAACCAAGCACAGCACCAGAGGATGTCGAGGCGGTGAGGAGGAGTCCGTGGAGTGAGGAGGTGTCAGGGCAGGACCTGGACGGACAATCTGCGCACCCGGGGGAGAAAAATTGGAAACTGCTCTTCCTGATGCCGAACGGGACGCCGCTTGTTGGTGAAGGTGGGTGACTTGTGGGAGAAGTTCTCGGCCAAGTGGCGCGTTCAGAAGTGGAGGGGTGTGGCCGTGGTAGCTTCTGCACTGCAGCTCTGGTCCAGGTTCTGGTCCTGGTTGCGCAGTCGGACGAGAATGGTCACCACGAACTGTAGCGAAGTCGGAATGAGACGATTCCACCTTGCTTGCGAAGAAGACTCGCAGGCCTTTCCGGAAATGTATGGTGCACTTCGAGATGACGTCGGACAGCATCGGAGAAGTCTCTGCAAGTGGGGCTTCGTCTGCTGGCAGTGAACCAGGGGGGGCAGAACACTCTTTGGTGATTGTGGAGGGGTCTTGGGTGGAAGGTTTAGTGGGTTTGGGAGGGGGTTGTAGTTGCTGATGGAGGGGTGGAGTCTAGAGAGGTGAGGGCCGATGGAGGGAGATGTGGGTAGCAGGGTGTGAGAGGGAAGGAGGAGGTGGGGGCGGACCTTGTGGGGAGGGAGTATGGAGGTGGAGGGGTGCGCTAATGGGCTTGGGAGTGGGGAGGGTTTCCTTTGGAATTGGTGTGGTGGGTTAATGGAGAGGTAATGAAAGCCTTGGGGATGGGAAGGGGTTGCTTTGGGGATGGGAAGGGGTGCCTAGGAGAAGGGAGTCTCCCTTGGGAATATGAAAGGGTGTATGGGGAATGGGAAGGGTTGCTTGGGGTGTGGAGATATTAAAGGGGAGTTATGGCTCTTGGGAAGATGAAGGGGTGGGAGGTTGATGTGGCAGATGAGGTGGCAAGGAGAAGGGAGAGAGAGAGTGGGGCAAAATTTGGAGAGAGAGGGGGAAGAGAGAGAGAGGGGGCCGCCCCCTTTAGAGAGAGAGAGAGATAGAGAGAGAGCTAGAGAGAGAGGAAGACACTTCAAGTGGCTAAGCTTTATTCAATATTTCATTAGTCATCTCAAGTGGGGTTGAGGTCCTATTTATAGGAGTCCCAACTTTTACAAAAAGTCCCTGAGAAAAGAACTAATAACAGATAACCAAAAGAGCTGGGGAAAGGGAAAAGGGCGCCCCTGGGCCAGGCCCTTCTAAATGGGCCCAATAGACATACTAGCCCAATATGAAGACACAAACTTAGGTAAACAACATGATAACCTAGGGACTTGACTCAAAACAAAGGGAAAATTACATCAAAATGACTCAAGAAAGATATAAAAATTACATAGCTAGACTCAGAAAATCAAGCTGAGCATAATGGCGAGCGTCAGGACCCTTGGAGAAATAGGGAGTGGTAAGCGAAGTCCCCATCATACTCCCGGGGTGCAGAGAACTCGACTCTGTCGAGTAAAGATCCATCGTATGCGGAGGAAGCCACGGCGGGGTTGCCCTCAAATCTACCAAAGGTAGCTGGTCCTTTCACCAAGCGAGGTAGCGCCCATACCCTTTTGCTCCAGATGACAGTGACCTGTTCATACAATATCCGCTCTACTTGCTCACGTTGGCCCCTCTGGGCTGGTGGAACTCTTTCATGGGTGGTGGCTCTCTCAAGGGGTGGAACAAGCTCAATTTCCTTACTAGGTGTCACCGTGGGACCCCTACATGGCACCAAGTCAGCCACATTGAATGTGGGACTTACTTCGTACTCCTCGGGGAGGTCCAACACGTAAGCATTTATGCCGATCCTCCTCAGAACCTAGAAGAAACCTGATCCATGCGACCTCAGTTTGGAGACATTCTCAGGGAAAAGTCTCTCAATTCTCACCATCACAAAGTCACCTACACGAAATTCCTGGTGGCGTCGGTGGGAATCGGCCGATTTCTTATACACCTCATTGCTTTTGTTGATGAGTTCGCGGATGGTGCCATGTAGTGTCATGAATGACGATCCCCTAGAGATGAAGGGAGGGCCCGGACAACCAAATGCAGTCCTATCAAGTGTTAGATTGGTTTTGACGGACTTAGGAGGACCAGAGCATCCATGAATTGACCTATCATGCTTAGAAGCCATGCGGACCTTGATGCACTGAGGTGGACCGGGGCAGCCACAAGTGGCCCTATCATGCATGAGATGGATGAATAGTGGAGGAGGACCAGCTTGTCCAAATGTAAACCTGTCGTGCACTGGACCTAGTGTGTATGTGACACAAATGACGTGACTAGCCTTACAACATGATGCAAAATGTTGTGACACATGCATTCCTATCAAGATGGTCCCATTTTTAGGTGGGGGTTGTTTTGGGGGTTTCCACTCATGGGGGTCGAAGGGGTCCAAGAAAGTGGACATCTTGGGATGGGTCAACTCCTCATTTCCTAGGTGGATGTCACCCATGGTCATGGCTCTCATAGTGTGGGCTAAGTTTTGGAATGGGTGGGTTAGGTTCGACATGGTGGGTGAGGGTAGGAGGGAGTGGGTGGTGAGTGATGAGTACTCGGAAGCCCATAGGAAGTGGCCAAAAGGTTCGAGATGGGTTAAGGGGTGGATGATGTGGAGGTGGGCTTTAATCCAAGTGATCGTCCTAGGGTCCCTAGGACACATAGGGAAGTGGGAATCATGAACCAGGTGGGACCTATCATAATGCTCCTTGCAAAGGGACGAGGGGTAGGGAAAGATGTAGGAGGGCAAGGAGGTGGGTTGGCAAAGAAGGGCTAGTGGGAAGGGATCATGTGGATCTGGGAGGACTTGGGTTGAGGGGATTGAGGCTTCTTCCCATCCTAGACCTGGAGCACTCCAAAGCATACACTCCCTAGTGTGGGCTAGGCACTCGTCTCCTAATGGGGTAAGTACCAAAGCGGATTCCCTAGGTTGAGTACCCTTTTCTTGTGGTAGGGGGGTGGTGTAAAACTTATCGGGCTCGGGTAGAAACAATACGAGCTCACTCATGCAAGGACCCTTAGTGTAAATGGAGATGATGGACCTGATAGAGGGGTGTGAGAAACTAAGGTACCCCGTATCACTCACTCCTAAGGCCAGCATGTTTGTCACCTCTATTCGCCTTAGTATGCCTTTAATCAAGTCCCTCATGGCTCCTACAAAGCAAAATGAATGATAGGTTGTGTGGAATGGTAGGGTGGGCACAATTGGGTAATGATTTTCCGTAGGGGGGTGTATGATGTAGAGGAGGGTGTCTTGTTTTAGCCACTCAATGAGGGGTTCCCCTAAAATCACAATTCTCATGGAGGGAGGGGTGGGGGGACTTGGTTGGTCATCTGGCAACTCTAGGGGGAGGATGTTCCTAGTTAGGCTCGTTGTGGTCTCTTTGGATAAAGATGAGCCTTCTTGACCCAACCCTTGGCATTGGGCTTCATATTCTTCCTCCCAATCTAGGGGAGCCTCATGGATTTCAATCACATTCTCTAGTTCCCTTTGGATAGGGGTAAGTATTTCTTCAGTTAGAGTGTTGGACATCTCTCGTGAAGGGCATTGATGGATGAAGTGTCCAAAGCCTCTACACTTAGAGCATTGTTGTCTACTTCCCTGAGTGGTCTCACCCACACTTGGTCCATTGGAACCCCCTTCTTGTCGGGGCATGTTTTGACTAGGGGTGACTCTTGTCGAAGGAGGGGTGGGAGGAAGATTAATGGGCCGAAATGGGATACTCCTATGCCCGTAATGTTGGGGCCTCTCATAGTCATAATAGGGATCATAGTCTAACCTTTTCCTATCAAACTCATCCCGAGGTGACCAAGCTCTAGGGCCGTGGTTCCCTTTTGCCTCAATCTGAGGTCGGAGTTGCCCGGGAGAGAAAGGGGAAGTGGGAGTGCTCCTCGGGTTATGGTTCTCAAGGTAGGAGTGGGAAGGTCGGGGAGCATAGATCTTCCTAAGCTCAATCTTCATCTCTTTCCATGATTCTATGGGTTCTTGCCTCCAAATCCTTCTTAAGCGCACTATGCGTTCCCACTCCTTCTTGGCTTGTCCCCGAAGCCGCCCTGTGGCCCTGCGGACTCTAGCGTGTCCATAAACCCTAGTCCTATCAAAGTGTTTATCCATGGTAGCTTCCAACTTTAGGTAGGCATTAGGACTAGATCCGTCAAAACTAAGGTCCCCTTCTAGGATGATGTCCATGAGGAGAGGGTCAACCGGACTCTTGTGGAAGGCCGTGTTGGGGGGGCTTAACCAATGGGGAGTATACATGATGATGCACTGGGTGGCCCAATGATGACTCTAAATGTGAATGCATCCTAGGACCAACTTGTAGAGAGACAAGTTGTGACTTGCTATGATACCATTTGATGTGACACGACCAAGGGGTATGCAGCAAAATGGACATGGGTCCTTGGACCTATTCCGCAAGCACAAGCACAAAGCATTTAAAGTACTAGATTGGGCCGAATCGCCGTCGCACACACACGAGCCCGGGTGACTTGATGATGCCAAGGGGAGATGATGGATCAAGGCCCTTGCTGGTAGAGTGCCAACAGGGCTAGGGTTGCCCTCCCGAAGGTACGAGGCCCACACTTAAGGGGCTGGCCGGGTGCCAATTGGGGCACTAGGTCCCTCTCTCTCACTGCCCACGGTGACCGCTCATGAGTGGAACACGCGGGGTCGGGCGCTCTCTCTCTTGCTCAACGGAGCAACGTCCACGGATATTAAATGAACAAGCACTAATAATGAAGCAAAAGTCAGGGCTTACCCTGGTTGTTTTGAAGAAACCAACCCCGTTCGGAGACGAGGGCGAGCGGGGAAGTGTGGGTTCCCCGCACACTGCGCCGATGAAGCTTGAACCCTGTTTAAACTATACAATCACTACACCTCACATAGAAGGGTGGACTTGGGGTGGGGATATCTGTATTACAATTCAAACACTACCTCCGCACAGGGAGGGGCGTTAAGCCAGCCAGGCGGGGAGGGGTGGTAAGCTCGAGTCGCGCCGATGGAGTGCTCCGCCGAATCTTCCTAAATCTGGAACCGCAGGACAGAGGGGCGGTGCAGTCGCCGCTGTGTACTCCCCCGAGCTCAGAAGTCACTGAAACCGGAGCCAAATCGTCACCGACTGACCCAGGTACGCTGATGAATTTTAGTGGGTGATCCCCGTGTCGCCACTGGCTGGGGTGGACCCCGGAGCAGGTACTCAGCGTTCTGGTTCTGGCCGGACCAGAGTGTTGCAGCTGCTTGTCGAAGGTGCTACGGCCGCTCCCGTAGTCCGAATGAGGCAGGACCAAGTCGAGGACATCCGTGGGTGAGTATTCTTGAAGCAGAACCAAGCAAAACACCAGAGGATGTCGGGGCGGTGAGGAGGAGTCCGTGGAGTGAGGAGGTGTCAGGGCAGGACCTGGACGGACAATCTGCGTACCCGGGAGAGAAAAATTGGAAACTGCTCTTCCTGATGACGAACGGGACGCCGCTTGTTGGTGAAGGTGGGTGACTTGTGGGAGAAGCTCTCGGCCAAGTGGCGCCTTTACAAGTTGAGGGGTGTGGCCGTGGTAGCTTCTGCACTGCAGCTCTGGTCCAGGTTCTGGTCCTGGTTGCGCAGTCGGACGAGAATGGTCTCCACGAACTGTAGCAAAGTCGGAATGAGACGATTCCACCTCGCTTACGAAGAAGACTCGCAGGCCTTTCCGGCGATGTATGGTGCACTTCGAGATGACGTCAGACAGCACTGGAGCAGTCTCTGCAATTGGGGCTTCGTCTGCTGGCAGTGAACCAGGGCGGGCAGAACACTCTTTGGTGATTGTGGAGGGGTCTTGGGTGGAAGGTTTAGTGGGTTTGGGAGGGGGTTGTAGTTGCTGATGGAGGGGTGGAGTCTAGAGAGGTGAGGGCCGATGGAGGGAGATGGGGGTAGCAGGGTGTGAGAGGGAAGGAGGAGGTGGGGGCGGACCTAGTGGGGAGGGAGTATGGAGGTGGAGGGGTGCGCAAATGGGCTTGGGAGTGGGGAGGGTTTCCTTTGGAATTGGTGTGGTGGGTTAATGGAGAGGTAATGAAAGACTTGGGGATGGGAAGGGGTTGCTTTGGGGATGGGAAGGGGTGCCTAGGAGAAGGGAGTCTCCCTTGGGAATATGAAAGGGTGTATGGGGAATGGGAAGGGTAGCTTGGGGTGTGGAGATATTAAAGGGGAGTTATGGCTCTTGGGAAGATGAAGGGGTGGGAGGCTGCTGTGGCAGATGAGGTGGCAAGGAGAAGGGAGAGAAAAGAGAGGGGCGAAATTTGGAGAGAGAGGGGGAAGAGAGAGAGAGGGGGCCGCCCCCTGTATAGAGAGAGAGATAGAGAGAGAGCTAGAGAGAGAGAGGAAGACACTTCAAGTGGCTAAGCTTTCTTCAATATTTCATTAGTCATCTCAAGTGGGGTTGAGGTCCTATTTATAGGAGTCCCAACTTTTAAAAAAAGTCTCTGAGAAAAGAACTAATAACAGATAACCAAAAGAGCTAGGGAAAGGGAAAAGGGCGCCCCTGGGCCAGGCCCTTCTAAATGGGCCCAATAGACATACTAGCCCAATATGAAGACACAAACTTAGGTAAACAACATGATAACCTAGGGACTTGACTCAAAATAAAGGGGAAATTACATCAAAATGACTCAAGAAAGATATGAAAATTACATAGCTAGACTCAGAAAATCAAGCTGAGCATAATGGCGAGCGTCAGGACCCTTGGAGAAATAGGGAGTGGTAAGCGATGTCCCCATCAGTGATGCTCCTCCTAGCGAGGTTCCTGCTCCGATGGTGGAGCATCCAGAAAGAGCAAAGGAGTCTTCTTCCTCTGAGCAGGTCGATTATGGTGGCGGTTCTAGTGACGTGGGGTTCCCACCGGTCGACACAGAGACTGAGGATGACGGGGCATCTTCAGCTTATGAAAGTGATCACATGACTTTCAGCCCACCCCGATTGGCATGGAGCGGTCTTGGGCCGTCAGGATCACTCGTAAGTGAAGGGGCTGGGGCAGCAGAGGCCGCCCTTGGATATTTGAGCCTAGTGCCGGTTGAGGTGAGGAATCCCCCACGATCGACGCTTGTTGTCCTTCCTTTCTTTTTCTTTTCAGCTTTCTGATATATATATATATATATATCTCCGGTGCAGACTGAGGTTGTGCTACCAACTATAACAGTGTAGATACCCCTCCCGGCTCTAGGTGTGGGTCGCGCAACATTCCCGCCCGTCTTGCGGCCTATCGCCCTGCGATATCCCAAGGACTATGCAGCGGCAGCGGGTCCAGCAGGACTGGGAGCACTCGTGAGGGCCGACGAGTCAGTGGCAGTCGAGGAATCTCGGCCATTGGAAGTTGCACGACAGTCGGACTCAGAGAAGAGTGCCCCCCCCCCCCCCCCGAAATAGAGGCGGGAGATATCGTTGAAGAGGAAGCCAGGACTACTGGGGCCCTAGCTCTCATTACTGAAACTGGCCGTATGGGGGTCAGCCAGGTTGGAGGCGAGGAGCAGATGTCCTCGGCCATTGATGTTCCTATTGTAGCTTCGTCCCAAGGGGCTGGCAGGGAAGTTGCCATCATCGAGACTCCAGCTACCATATCAACTATTGCAGTTGCTCCCAATGCAAGTGCATTGCAGATCATGCCGTCATTGTCTTCTGGGACGAGCGACGATCTCTGGGCCACCGTGGATAGCAGAGTGGAGTTTGAACTTCCTGAGACGTCATCACTCAGTCTCCAGTCATCGAGCGACCTCATGTGGAGTTCTTAGGGACCCTTCAGTAGACCATAGTGGCCAGCAGAGATTTGACTTATGTTCAGCTGAGGGGCTTGATAGAGCACTTGTCCCGTTCGCTGTTGGCTTTTGGCTGCCCCATGGACGATTGGACTCCACGGGTAATTCTATTGCTGAAATATGTGAACAGAAGGGAGTTCCTAGGCTGGGAGGTAGCTGACCAGCTGACGGCCATAACATTGGAGCGAGCTGAATGTCGAGCGGCTCTCGTCTCTCTGAAAGGGACTGCAACGCAGATGAGGGATGCTGCCAGCGCTTCCTTGCAGCACCGAAGTTTCCTTACGGCCCGGATAGCAGAGCCACAGGCCGAACTTTCAAGGGTAGAGGCTGAGCTTCAGAAAACAAAGCGTCTGGAAGTCCAAGAGATAGAGGAAGCAGAAATGGCCGAGGGACAATGATGTGACACCATATGCAGCAATAGAAATTGATCCCTTGGACTTGATTCGCAATCACAACCACAAGATTGGGAGCAACTTGAGAGTCGCCGACACACCGCGCGCACACGTTTCCCGGGGTGACTCGGTGATGCCGAGTCGAGATTGTGGAGAAAGCCCCTGGCTTGCTAGAGGACCATCACCGCTAAGGTTGTCCCTCCCGAGGATATGAAGCCCACAAATAAGGGCGGCCGGGTGCCTTGGGGCACTAGGTCACTCGCTCACTATCAGCCACGGTGACCACACAAGGGTTGGTGGCTCCGGGATCGGGCACTCTCTCACCGACCAGCAGATAAGTTTCGCATATATGAAATGAACAGGAGTAAATGAGCAAGGGTAGAGGCTCACCTGGCTGGTTTGAGGAAACCAACCCCGGTCGGAGACGAGGGCGAGCAGGGAAGTGTGGGTCCCCGCACACTGCGCCGATGAAGCTTCAACCTGTTCTACTTAATACATCCACTACACCTCGCGCAGGAGGGTGACCTCGGGGAAGGGATGATCAAATACAATCAAACACTACCTCCACGCAGGGAGGGGTGGTAAGCCAGCCAGGCGGGGACGGGAGAATCGTCGGAGAACGGAAGAGGGAAGCCGAGGCTGTTTCCACGTGCAGGCTGTGATGGCTGACTGCCAGATGGTCCCGGGACTGTAGATCACGTTCCAGGATGTTTCTGGAGTCGAGACCAGCATGGGAATCTTTGTATCTGGTACGCGGATGACCCAGAATTTTCACGATTTCTTCTGCTACAGCTGCCGGTCCGGGTCAAGCTTCGAACAGGGTGGCAGATTCTGGCCGCATGAGCTACCTGATACGAACAGCAACTTGCAGAAGCTACCCTGGCCGCTTCCGAACTCTGAATCATGAGCCTCCAGAGTTTCTGGAATCGTGACCGAGTCTACTTCGTAGAGAATCTGACGGGGAAGCCGTCTGACACCGGAGTGGACAGGGAGACTCCGAAGAGTGGAGGTTGGTCGCTGCAGACTGTGGGAGGCAGACCCGACCAGCCGAGGGAGAAAAAAAGAGAACTCTGGCCTCCGGATGCCGAATGCAGTTCTTCTTCTTGCTCTTGGTAGAGGACTGGACGAGGAAGAAGTTTGTTGCAGGGCTCGTGGTCTGAATCTTCTGCTGTTTGGCGTGGTGCAGCGTCGAACCGGGTTCAGGTACTCTGCAGAGGGAGCCCCGTGTAGCCGGGGAAGAATGGGGCACTACGAACTGTAGCGATGTCGGAATGCGATGATTCCACCTCGCTTTGGAAGAAGACTTGTAGACCTTTCTGTCAATGTAGGCCACGCCCCCAGAAGTACCAGGATGGGGTCGTGGCCGATGCTGCAACTCGATGCTGATCTGCAGGTCTTCCCTGCACACGAGCTGAAGAGAGAGGGGTGGGGAAGATGGATCTCTTGATGGAGGGTTGGGGTATAGGGGTGCCTTGGTGGTGATGGGGGGCTATTGCGGGGTGGGAAGGATGGTGATGAGGGGGAGGAAGTGGTGGAGCTGGCAGGAAGGAGGGGTGAGAGAGGGTGGCCGCAGCTGGTTGTGGTAGGGTGAGGGGTGGTCAGCCAAGGCAATGGTAGGAGGGGGGAGGGGGTGAAGGGTTCGAACTTGGCTGGAGGGGAAGGGGCAAGAGCGGTCTTGGGAGGTGGAGGAGTTGTCTAGGGGAGGGGAAGGGGCTCTTGGGAGATGGGAGATTGCTTGGGGAAGGGAGAGGGGCGCCTTGGAAGGTGGAGGAGTGCCTAGGGAAGATGAAGAGTTGCTTGGGGAGTGGGGGGAATTGAATGGGTATTAAGTGGCCTAGGGGAGGTGAAGGGGTGGAGGGTGAGGTGGCAGCTGAGGTGGCAGGGGGAGGGGAAGGTGAAGGGGCTAGTTCGCCCAAGGGAGGGGGGAGAGAGAGAGTGGGGTTCGCCCCCCAGAGAGAGAGGAAGAGAGAGAGCTAGTGAGAGAGAAAGAGAGAGGATCACTTAAGTGGAAATTTTCATCAATTCTTCATTAACCTTCAAAAGAGGGATTGGGGTCCTATTTATAGGAAACCCACTTTTACATATAAGACCCTGACTTTTAACATACTAACAGATAACCAAGGAAGGGGGGGGTGCGCCCATGGGCCTAGCCCAAAGAAATAGGCCCAATAGCAAGCACCATAGCCTAATGAGACTTGAACTTAGGGAAATGACTGGATAACCTAGGTACAAGACTCAAATAAAAGGCAAATTACATGATTATGACTCAAGTAAAAAGGAGAAAACAACAAGATGACCCAATTGTAAGCACTAAGGTCCAATCCAGAAGAAGGCTGCTCCCTAGCTGCCTCCGGGAGGGAGAGAGGTGCCAAGCCAGAGGGAATCGTGAGTGATGCCCTCATCAATTCTCCCGGGCTGCGAAGAGCTCGACTCTGTCGAGTAAAGGCCCTCCCTGCTGCGGTACTGCTCTAGAAGATCGGGGTCCAGCTGCTGGAGATCCTCCCGGCTCACCCAGGCATCGTCCGAGGGTGGTCGTCCCTTCCACCTGACTAGGTATCGCTCATACTCCTTGCTCCTTGTGTTGGTGACCTGTTCATCTAATATGCGCTCCACTTTATCACGCTGGTTTCTTAAGTTGGGTGGAGCTCTCTGAAGTGTGGGGGCGCTCTCAAGGGGTGGAATAGGCTGGATCTCCTCACTGGGTGTCACCGTGGGGCCCTTGTAGGGTACCAGGTCAGCCACATTGAATGTGGGACTTACTCCATATTCTTCAGGGAGGTCCAATACATACACATTGGTGCCAAGTCGTCTCAGCACCTGGAAGGGGCCGACTCCACGAGACCTCAACTTAGAGGTATTCCCAGGGAATAGCCTCTCAGTTCTCACCATCACAAAATCACCAACTTGGAATTCTTGGTGGCGGCGGTGGGAATCAGCTGCCTTCTTGTAAATCTCATTGCTCTTGTGGATGTTTTTGCGAATATCTTCATGCAACTCTCTAAGGTGTTGTGCAAAAGACTCAGCAGTGATGGATACCCTAGCATGAGGGGGCAGGGGAATGAGATCTGTTGGCTTCCTGGGTTTGTAACCATGCACAGCTTCGAAAGGACTCATGCCTATGGACTTATTGGTGGAATTATTGTATGCAAACTCGGCTTGAGGTAGAATGAGATCCCAATTTCCAGGGCGGTCCTCAACAAGGCACCGCAGGAGATTCCCTAGGCTCCGATTGACGACTTCTGTCTGGCCATCGGTTTGAGGGTGATAGGCCGTGGAAAATTTAAGCAGGGTCCCCATTAGATGCCAGAGGGTCTTCCAAAAGTAGCTGGTGAATTTGACGTCCCTATCTGAAATGATGGTCTTGGGCAAGCCATGGAGGCGGACTACCTCATCAAAGAACAGACGGGCCACATGGGAGGCGTCAGAGGTTTTAGAATAGGGGATGAAGTGGGCCATTTTTGAGAATCTGTCCACTACCACAAAGATGGAGTCATGTTTCCTCTGGGTCCGAGGTAGTCCTAACACGAAGTCCATGCTCAGGTCCTGCCATGGCCGATCCGGGACAGGAAGAGGGGTGTATAGGCCCGTGTTCTGTTTAACTTGCTTAGCAGTCGCACATGCACGACATTGCCCCACAATTTTGGCCACATCCCTTTTGAGGCTGGGCCAATGGAACTGTCCTTCAACCAAGGCAATGGTTTTGTGAACCCCAAAGTGCCCAGCCAGGCCTCCTGCATGTAATTCCCAGACTAATAAATCCCGCAGTGAAGTTCTAGGTATGCAGAGTCTATGCCCTTTGAAGATGAATCCGTTCTCTAGGATAAAACCCTGGTGTTCCTGGGGCGAATGGGTGATTAGGATGGCATGGATATGTCCAAAATCGGGACAGTTTGGGTATTCTTCCTTAACCCGATCGAACCCTATTACTTCTACCTGAATGGTAGCTAGCAGGGAGATCCTCCTACTGAGTGCATCAGCAGCACGATTTTCACTTCTGGCCTTATGTTTGATCACAAATGTGTAGGCCTGGATGTACTCGACCCATCGGGCATGCTGGGCATTCAGTTTCTGCTGGGAGTTGAGGTATTTTAGGGCCTCATGGTCGAAGAATATGACAAATTCCTTGGGCAAGAGGTAGTGCCTCCAATGCCGGAGGGATTGCACCACAGCATAAAATTCCTTGTCGTAGGTGGAGTATTTCATCCTGGCATCACACAACTTCTCACTAAAGTAGGCTACAGGGTGTCCCTCTTGGCTGAGGATCCCGCCAATTCCTACCCCAGAAGCATCACAAGTTACCTCAAAGACTTTGGAGAAGTCAGGGAGGCATAATACTAGGGCTTGGGTCATCCTCTCTTTGAGCTCCTGGAAGGCCCTAGAAGCTGACTTTGTCCACACAAAGGTCCCCTTTTTAAGGCTGTCGGTGATAGGGGCTGTGACTGTGCTGAACCCACGGATGAATCTTCGGTAAAAGGTGGCCAAACCATGAAAACTCCTAACCTCATGGAGGGTGCGGGGTTCCGGCCAGTCAAGGATAGCTCAGACCTTCTCGGGGTCCATGGACACTCCCTTAGTGGAAACCATATACCCAAGGAAAGTAATGGACTCAGTCAGGAAGTGGCATTTTCCTGGGTTGGCATAGAGACTCTCTTTCCTAAGGACAGTGCAGACTTGCCTAAGGTGGTTGAAGTGGGCTTCCTTGGTCTTGCTGTAGATAAGGATATCGTCGAAATAGACCACTAGGAAGACTCCTATGTAAGGTCTAAGGACCTCCGTCATGAGTCGCATGAAGGTACTCGGGGCATTTGAAATCCCGAAAGGCATCACTAGCCATTCATAGAGCCCATCTTTGGTTTTAAAGGCAGTTTTCCATTCATCCCCAGGCCTTATCCTAACCTGATGGTAGCCACTTTTGAGATCTATTTTGGAAAAAATGGTGGCCCCGGCTAGCATGTCAAGCATATCGTCAAGTCTAGGTATGGGAAACCTATATTTGACTGTGATCTTCTTGATGGCCCTGCTGTCAACACACATTCGCCATGTCCCGTCTTTCTTTGGTGTGAGGAGGGCTGGGACAGCACAAGGACTTTTACTAAGACGGAGGAAGCCTTTTCTAATGAGTTCCTCCACTTGCCTCCTCAATTCAGCATGCTCAGTGGGGTTGAGGCGATAGTGGGGAAGGTTTGGGAGGGTGGCCCCTGGGACAAGGTCAATAGCATGTTGGACATCCCTCATGGGTGGCAGTTGATCGGGGAGCTCTTCGGGGAACACATCCTTGAATTCTTCTAGGAGAGGGTGGATTTTCACGGGATGAGGGTTGGAGGGGGTGGGTTCCCCGAGGCATATGACTACAGCATATACGGGTGTTCTGAGAGCTACCACTTCCTCGAGTTCTTGTCTAGTGATGAGGTGTAGGCCCTTGGTGGGGCTCTCATGGGTGGACGGTTGACTTGTTGGTTGGGTTGGGGGTGATGAGACCCCTGGGCTTTGAGGTGGTGTAGGGAGAATTCCCTTGGAGGGGGGTTCCTTTCGGGGTGGGGAAGGGTTGAGGCGAATGGTCTTCCCCTCGTGTTCAAAGGTGCATGTGTTCGTTTTCCCATAGATGGTAGCATTAACATCATATATCCAAGGTCTCCCTAGTAGGATGCTTCCTACAGCCATAGGTATGATGTCACACCATATTTGTCCTTGGTAGGATGAAAAGGTGATGGGGATAAGACAACATGTGTTGACGGGTAGGGAATGGTTGTTTATCCATGATACACGATATGGTTTGGGGTGGGGTGTTGGGGTAAGCCCTAGGAGCTTGACGGTGTCCGGGGACACGGCGTTGACACAACTTCCGTTGTCTAGGATGACCTTCCTAACATGGTCCCCGATTTTGATGAAGGTGTGAAAAATGGAAGTCCTCCGCCAGTCGTCCTCTTGAGGTTGGGTAAGGGTGCACCTTATCACCCCTAGGTGGGTGGAGTGGGGGTCATCTTCTACACCTTCCTCAAAGAATTGCTCCTCGTATTCCTCTTCCCACCCTAAAGCAGCATTGTGTTCCTCAACAGTATTCTCATGGGTTTCTTGGGATGTGGCAGGTCCACCCTCAATAACAAGGCTCGACAACCCCTTGGAAGGGCATTGGGAGGCTATGTGGCCATAACCATGGCACTGAAAACATTTAATCGTACTACTCCCTGGGGTCTTCCCTTTGGAGGCTTCCTCCCTTCGGGGAGGAGGGTTGGATGGAGTGGCCTTTGTTGGGGTAGGATTGGTTGGCTGGGGGTAGGGCCGAGTGGGGGTTCCCCCACTGGGAGGAGGTGTTCTCAACAGAGGAGGCAGGTTGGGACGGGGTCCCGGTCCCTTGGGGGGGGCAAACCTTGGGTTCCTAGAAAACCTTTCTATATCACGGGCTATTTGATAGGCAACCTCAAGGCTATGCGCTTCCCTCATGAAAAGCTCCCGTTTGATGTGGGGAAGGAGACCATATCTAAACCGGGATAAAGTGACGGCTGGTTCTTCGACGACACCACACCTTAAGAGATATGAGTCAAATTTCTCAACATACTCTTCCACGGTCTTTCCCTCTTGGGTAAGGCTTTGCCATTCATCAAGGAGAAGTTGGCTATAAGTGTTGGGAAGATATTTACTCCTAAGCTGGACTTTCATGTCCATCCAAGTGTCAATGGGTTCCTCACGCCTGATTCTCCTTTGGCTTTCTACCTTTAGCCAATAGGTCTTGGCTAGCTTAAGAAGGTGCATCTTGGCCAACCTAACCTTTCTCTCCTCGGACATGGGGTACCAATCAAAGTATTGGTCCATGCCATGCTCCCATTCTTTATAGGCACTAGGGTTATGAGACCCGTCAAAATTCGGGGCTTCCACTTTAATCATCCTTAAGAGGAAGTCATCCGGATCCTCTCGTGGTCGCCTCTCATGGTACCGAGGTTGTGGAGCTCTCTCTTGCCTACGATACCACTCATTCTCTAGGTCTTCCCTCTCATGTTCAACCCGCGGAAGAGGTGCCATTTGGACATGATTCCTAGGTGGGGCCCTAGCTTCTTCTAATCTCTCTAATCGGGTGGAAAAATCATTCATTTGCTCCGTGAGGGCTTGAATGGCAGCCTCAAGTCGATCCATAGGAGCTTGGGGAGCTTCCCTAGGGATGTTTTGATTGCCTTGGAAATTGGGATCAATAGGTGGATCGGAAGTAGAAGGGTCGGTCCGGTATATGGTACCCCTACGGGTGGACATGCACAATGACAAGGTGACCGACACGGGATGGTAATGCAATTGCCCTAGGACCTAGGCTTGTAGAGACAAGTCTAAAACTTGCTCTGATACCACTTGATGTGACACCATATGCAGCAATAGAAATTGATCCCTTGGACTTGATTCGCAATCACAACCACAAGATTGGGAGCAACTTGAGAGTCGCCGACACACCGCGCGCACACGTTTCCCGGGGTGGTGATGCCGAGTCGAGATTGTGGAGAAAGCCCCTGGCTGGCTAGAGGACCAGCACCGCTAAGGTTGTCCCTCCCGAGGATATGAAGCCCACAAACAAGGGCGGTCGGGTGCCTTGGGGCACTAGGTCACTCGCTCACTATCAGCCACGGTGACCACACAAGGGTTGGTGGCTCCGGGATCGGGCACTCTCTCACCGACCAGCAGATAAGTTTCGCAGATATGAAATGAACAGGAGTAAATGAGCAAGGGTAGAGGCTCACCTGGCTGGTTTGAGGAAACCAACCCTGTTCGGAGACGAGGGCGAGCGGGGAACTGTGGGTCCCCGCACACTGCGCCGATGAAGCTTCAACCTGTTCTACTTAATACATCCACTACACCTCGCGCAGGAGGGTGACCTCGGGGAAGGGATGATCAAATACAATCAAACACTACCTCCACGCAGGGAGGGGCGGTAAGCCGGCCAGGCGGGGACGGGAGAATCGTCGGAGAACGGAAGAGGGAAGCCGAGGCTGTTTCCACGTGCAGGCTGTGATGGCTGACTGCCAGACGATCCCAGGACTGTAGATCGCATTCCAAGATGTTGCTGGAGGCGAGACCAGTGTGGGAATCTTCTTATCTGGTACGCGGATGACCCAAAATTTTCACGATTTCTTCTGCTGCAGCTGCCGGTTCGGGTCGAGCTTCGAACAGGGTTGCAGATTCTGGCCGCAGGAACTACCTGATAAGAACAGCAACTTGCAGAAGCTACCTCGGCCGCTTCCGAACTCTGAATCACAAGCCGCTGGAGTTTCTGGAATCGTGACCGAGTCTACTTCACAGAGAATCTGACGGGGAAGACATCTGACGCCGGAGTGGATGGGGAGACTCCGAAGAGTGGAGGTTGGTCGCTGCAGACTGTGGGAGGCAGACCCGACCAGCCGAGGGAGAAAAAAAGAGAACTCTGGCCTCCGGATACCGAATGCAGTTCATCTTCTTGCTCCTGGTAGAGGACTGGAGGAGGAAGAAGTTTGTTGAAGGGCTCGTGGTCTGAATCTTCTGCTGTTTGGCGTGGTGCAGCGTCGAACCGGGTTCAGGTACTCTGCAGAGGGAGCCCCGTGTAGCCGGGGAAGAATGGGGCACCACGAACTGTAGCGACGTCAGAATGAGATGATTCCACCTTGCTTTGGAAGAAGACTCGCAGACCTTTCTGTCGATGTAGGCCATGCCCCCAGAAGTACTAGGATGGGGTCGTGGGCGATGCTGCAACTCGATGCTGATCTGCAGGTCTTCCCTGCACACGAGCTGAAGAGAGAGGGGTGGGGAAGATGGCTCTCTTGATGGAGGGTTGGGGTATAGGGGTGCCTTGGTGGTGATGGGGGGCTACTGCGGGGTGGGAAGGATGGTGATGAGGGGGAGGAAGGGGTGGAGCTGGCAGGAAGGAGGGGTGAGAGAGGGTGGCCGCGGCTGGTTGTGGTAGGGTGAGGGGTGGTCAGCCAAGGCAATGGTAGGAGGGGGGGAGGGGGTGAAGGGTTCGAACTTGGCTGGAGGGGAAGGGGCAAGGGCGGTCTTGGGAGGTGGAGGAGTTGTCTAGGGGAGGGGAAGGGGCTCTTGGGAGATGGGAGATTGCTTGGGGAAGGGAGAGGGGCGCCTTGGAAGGTGGAGGAGTGCCTAGGGAAGATGAAGAGTTGCTTGGGGAGTGGGGGGAATTGAATGGGTATTAAGTGGCCTAGGGGAGGTGAAGGGGTGGAGGGTGAGGTGGCAGCTGAGGTGGCAGGGGGAGGGGAAGGTGAAGGGGCTAGTTCGCCCAAGGGAGGGGAGAGAGAGAGAGTGGGGTTCGCCCCCTAGAGAGAGAGGAAGAGAGAGAGCTAGTGAGAGAGAGAGAGAGAGGATCACTTAAGTGGAAATTTTCATCAATTCTTCATTAACCTTCAAAAGAGGGATTGGGGTCCTATTTATAGGAAACCCACTTTTACATATAAGACCCTGACTTTTAACATACTAACAGATAACCAAGGAAGGGGGGGTGCGCCCATGGGCCTAGCCCAAAGAAATAGGCCCAATAGCAAGCACCATAGCCTAATGAGACTCGAACTTAGGGAAATGACTGGATAACCTAGGTACAAGACTCAAATAAAAGGCAAATTACATGATTATGACTCAAGTAAAAAGGAGAAAACAACAAGATGACCCAATGGTAAGCACTAAGGTCCAATCCAGAAGAAGGGCTGCTCCCTAGCTGCCTCCGGGAGGGAGAGAGGTGCCAAGCTAGAGGGAATCGTGAGTGATGCCCTCATCAGACAAGCCGCTTCCCTCGATGAGAAACTGTCCCATCTGGAGGCCGCCGAATTTAGACTGCAAGAACTAACCTTCCATCCTTCCTTGGGTATTCAAGATCCGTAGGATATCTTCCAACGCCTGCTGCCATAGTCTCTTCTATTTTCCCCTTTTGTTTGATGGACTTTATGTACCCCGGGGTATGCCCCGCGTAACATGTATCTTTTGTTTCATAGGAATGAAATATCCTCATTCGCTGCTGAATGACGACTCCATTCTTTTATTGGCCTTTTCCTTTTTTTTTTTATTCACCAGTTAACTCTAGTCCCAGTATATAAGTCATTAGGGCAAGAGAACGCTCACGCCTTCAGTAAAGGGGTGAGGTGTTCGCTCCACTGCGTCGTGACCATTCTCGGAACCAAGTAACGGCCAGTGTAGGCCACAAGTCCGGAGGACCAGGGTGTAGAGGCCCCATGGGGCTAGGAACAAAGTCAGAAGGCTTGTCAACCAGGCTTGTTGATGGTGATAAAAACTGAGGGTAGGGTTTAATCATCGACAGAGGTTACATGTCGTATTACTTAACGAGGACGAAAGGTCCAGGTTAGGGGGATGTCGACCGATCCTGTCGATGATGACAAGGGTCGATAGAAAGTCGACCGGTCTCATCGATGGCGACGAGGGTTGATATGAAGTTGACCGATCTTGCCGATGGTGACAATGGTCGAAAGAGTAGCCGGCCTTGCCGATGGTGACCAGAACCAAAAAGCTAGCGACCAATCTTGCCGATGGTGACAAGGGTCGGAAGGGTAGCCAGTCTTGCCGATGGTGACAAGGACCGAAAAGGTAGCCAGCCTTGCCGATGATGACAAGGACCGAAAGGGTAGCGACCGATCTTGCCGATGGTGACAAGGGTCGAAAGGGTAGTCGGTCTTGCCGATGGTGACAAGGACTGATAAGGTAGCGACCGATCTTGCCGATGGTGACAAGGGTCGAAAAGGGTAGCCGGTCTTGCCGATGGTGACAAGGACCGAAAAGGTAGCGACCGATCTTGCCAATGGCGACAAGGGTCGAAAAGGTAGATGATCTTGCCGATGGTGACAAGGACCGAAAAGGTAGCGACCGATCTTGTCGATGGTGACAAGGGTCGAAAGGGTAGCCGGTCTTGCCGATGGTGAGAAGGACCGAAAAGGTAGCAACCGATCTTGCCGATGGTGACAAGGGTCAGAAGGGTAGCCGGTCTTGCCGATGGTGACAAGGACAGAAAAGCTAGCGACCGATCTTGCCGATGGTGACAAGGGTCGAAAAGGGTAGCCGGTCTGGCCGATGGTGACAAGGACCGAAAAGGTAGCGACCTATCTTGCCAATGGTGACAAGGGTCGAAAAGGGTAGCCGGTCTTGCCGATGGTGACAAGGACCAAAAGGGTAGCGACCGATCTTGCCGATGGTGACAAGGGTCGAAAGGGTAGCCGGTCTTACCGATGGTGACAAGGACCGAAAAGGTAGCGACCGATCTTGTCGATGGTGAGAAGGGTCGAAAAGGGTAGCCGATCTTACCGATGGTGATAAGGACCGAAAAGGTAGCGACCGATCTTGCCGATGGTGACAAGGGTCGAAAAGGGTAGCCGGTCTTGCCGATGGTGACAAGGACTGAAAAGGTAGCGACCGATCTTGCCGATAGTGACAAGGGTCAAAAATGGAAGCTGATCTTGCTGATGGTGACAAGGACCGAAAAGGTAGCGACCGATCTTGCCGATGGTGACAAGGGTCGAAAGGGTAGCCGATCTTACCGATGGTGACAAGGACCGAAAAGGTAGCGACAGATCTCACCGATGGTGACAAGGGTCGAAAGGGTAGCCGGTCTTGCCGATGGTGACAAGGACCGAAAAGGTAGCGATCGATCTTGCCGATGGTGACAAGGGTCGAAAAGGTAGCTGGTCTTGCCGATGGTGAGAAGGACCGAAAAGGTAGCGACCGATCTTGCCGATGGTGACGAGGGTCGAAAATGTAGATGATCTGGAATGATGAATGAGGGTAACCTCGTTACTACATCATCATTTTATTTCATTTTTTTTATTCATTCATTTTTTCATCACATTACTGACTCAAGCGCCCTTTCGGGTTTTCGCCAGAGTCAGCCCCCTCTTGCTTTTGCCCACACGCCCTTTCGGGTTTTCGTGTGGCGGGGTACCCGATTTTGCCCCTAGCGCCCTTTTGGGTTTTTACCACAGCCGGGTTATAGCCATTTTTGCCCTTGTCCTGGCCTGAGAACAAGACCGGTGAGATATCTCTATTTTTAACCCCATTTTTCATTTCTTTCCTTTTTTTGTACTCCGTGGAGAATTCGGAACAAGGGAGAGCTTGCGTGCTAGAGTGCCGACCGACCTTGTCGATGATGACAAGGGTAGGACCCTGGTTTAGTTTGTCGACATTGGTTAAATGCCGAAGCAAAGGCTATATAGCTCTTAACGGGGATGAAAGGCCCAAGTTAAGGGATAGAGGCCGATCTGTCTCGTCGATGATGACGAGGGTCGAACACGGGTTTGTTCATCGACAGAGGTTATCTGTCGAAGCAAGGGTATGTTCATTAACAAGGACGAAAGGTCCAAGTCAAAGGTAGGGGTCAACCGATCTCGCCGATGAGGACGAGGGTCGAACACGGGTTTGTTCATCGACAGGGGTTACATGTCAAAGCAACGATATATTCATTAACAGAGACGAAAGGTCCAAGTTAAAGGATAGAGATCGACCGATCTCACCAATGATGACGAGGGTCGAACCTGGGTTTGTTCATCGACATGGGTTACATGTCAAAGCAAAGGTATGTTCATTAACAGGGACGAAAGGTCCAAGTTAAAAGTAGAGATCGACCGATCTTGCCGATGATGACGAGGGTCGAATCATGGGTTTGGTAGGGGATCTCCTATGGGACTTTTGATGGTCATCTTTTTTGGAGCTTCATTAGGAGGAGAGTAAAGAGGAACTTTTTAGATTACCACTTTACTGACTTACGCGCCCTTTTGGGTTTTCACGTAAGCCAGCCTCCTCTTGCTTTTGCCCACGCGCCATTTCGAGTTTTCACGTGGCGGGGTACCTAATTTTGCCTGCAGCGCCCGTTCGGGTTTTCGTCGCAGCCGGGTGATAGCCATTTTTGCCCTTGTTCCGAATATAGGAACAAGTCCAGCGGGGTATCTCTATTTTTAACCCCATTTTTCTTTTCTCTTTTTTTTTGAATATGTAACAGAAGGACGTTGAGAGGGTCGGCTAGGGCACGACGTCTTGCGCCGAGGCAAAGGGTTTATTCGTTGCAAGGAGATAATGCTGTCGCAAGGGATAGATTTACGCCCTATTCGGGCGTAAGGCCCGCAATGGCAATGCGATATAAGGGTCGGCTAGGACACGAAGTCTTGTGCCGAGGAAAAGGGTTCATTCGTTAGCAAGGAGGAAATGCTAACGCAAATGATAGATTTATGCCGATTCGGGCGTAAGGCTCGTAATGACAATGTTGTAGAAGGACCGGCTAGGACAAGAGGTCTTGTGCCGAGGAAAAGGGTTTATTCGTCAGCACGAAGGCAATGCTGACGCAAGGGATAGATTTGTGTCGATTCGGGCGTAAGGCCCGTAATGGCAACGCTGTATAAGGGTCGGCTAGGACACGAAGTCTTACACCGAGAAGAAGGGTTCATTCGTTAGAAAGAAGGCAATGCTAACACAAAGGATAGATTTGTGCCGATTCTGGCGTAAGGCCCGTAATGATAATGCTGTTTATTATATGCGAGCTCGGTCCAGGCAGAGTGCCACTAGATCGAGGTATGGGTAGCTTGATCAGGGAGGGGTGCCACTAGTCCAAGATAAGGGTAGCTCGATCAGGACGGAGTGCCACTAGACCAAGGTGAAGGGTAGCTCGATCAGGGCAGAGTGCCACTAGACCAAGGTTCAGGTAGCTCGATCAGGGCGGAGCGCCACTAGACCAAGGTAAAGGGTAGCTCGATCAGGGCGGAGTGCCACTAGACCAAGGTTTAGGGTAGCTCAGCCAGGCCGGAGTGCCACTAGACCAAGGTGAAGGTTGCTCGATCAAGGCGGAGTGCCACTAGACCAAGGTAAGGGTAGCTCGGCTAGGGCGGAGTGCAACTAGACCGAGATAAAGGTAGCTCGGCTAGGGCAGAGTGCCACTAGACCAAGATGAAGGTTATTCGATCAGGGCAGAATGCCACTAGACCAAGGTGAAGGTTGCTCGGCCAGGGCGGAGTGCTACTAGACCAAGGTAAAGGTAGCTCGGCCAGGGCGGAGTGCCACTAGACCAAGGTGAAGGGTATTCCTATTATTCACAGAATGCCGGTTGCGCCGTGTGATACAGCTTTATATGCTTTCCATTGAGGGGAGAGAACTGGACGACTCCTTTGTGGTCTACCAGGACGTAGGCACCCCCTTCGTACATTCGACAGATGATGTATGGTCTGACCCAATTTTTGACCAACTTCCCTTTGGGATTGGAGGCCATCACTTCTCTTCTCTTAACCATCACCAGGTCACCCTTCTTGAATTCCCGTCCTTTGACCAGCTTATCGAAAGCATGGGCCATACGGGCTTGGTAGAGTTAAATGTTTTGTTACTCACGGAGATGCTTTCCTTCGAGCTCGGTAAGCTCTTCCAATCTTCTTTCTACATTAGTTTGTTCACTACTGACTAGTCCATGTTGGATAGCGACTCGCAGCGAGGGGACCTCTAATTCAATTGGCACCACAGCCTCCGACCCATACACAAGGGAGAATGGCGAACAGTCGGTCGGGGTTTTATAGATGGTACGATAGGCCCAAAGTGCTTCATACATCTTTTCTTCCCAATCCTTCTTATTGGACTTGACAGTCTTCGCCAGCAACGTGCAGAGCGTCTTGTTGAAGGCTTCTGCAAGTCCATTGGCTTGAGGGTTGTAGGGGGACGATGTCCTCCAGTCAATCTTGTATTTATCAGCTATCCGATAAACCTTTTGGTTTCTGAAATGGCTGCCGTTGTCAGAGATGATTCGGCTGAGAATCCCGAACTGGAATATTATGTTCTGTCGGAAGAACCTTGCAACCAGTTCTCCCGTCACTTCCCTTAGCGCTACTGCCTCTGCCCATCTGGAGAAATAATCTGTAGCTGCTAAGATGTATTTGCACCCTGATGAAGATGCTGGCAGTGGTCCTACCACGTATGTACCCCATTGAGCAAACGGCCAGCTCGGTGTGGTGGGGTGTAGCGGCACTGGAGGTCTCCTTGACACATTGGCGTGCTCTTGACATTTCTTACAAGCCTTTGCGAACTTGCAGCAGTCATCAAATATAGTGGGCCAATAGTAACCCAATTTCTTTATCTCAATTTTCATCTTCGGGCCGGCCTGATGCGCTCTGGCTGCACCCGCATGGACTTCTTGCATCACCTGCCCAGCTTCTGCTGAAGACAAGCAACGGAGTAGAACTTTCCTTCGGGCATCTTCTATTATTCAGAACAGGGTTCCACTTCTCATCTCGTAAGAGTCTTTGACCCTCAAGAGTTTCATTCTTTGTTCTTTCTCCTTTGGGAGCTGCTGATGCTGGAACCATCGTAGGAGATGTTCTCGCCAATCGGGCTGTTGAACCTCTTCGACGGCTACCACCTCATTCTCCTGCTCGTCGATCAAGACCTCTGTCACACTGGGGACCTACCAGCGGTTGATCACTATTATGTTCAGGCTTGTGTGTGGCAGGATTGCCAAAGAACTGGCCAATTTAGCGAGGGCGTCCGCCTGAGCATTCTGACCTCGGTTGACATGCTTGATGCTGATGAAGTAGAATCTTGACATTAGGCGGGTTGCCAGCCGATGGTAGGGGAGGAGCTCTTACTTTCGCACATCGAACTCTCCTTCTAGATATTTTATAACTAGCATGGAGTCTCCGAATGCTTCTAGCATCTGAATTCCCATGGATAGTGTGATCTGCAACCCGATTATTAGGGCTTCATACTCTGCTTCATTATTTGTGCAAGGCTTGTTTATTGAGCAAGATGTGTGCACAACTTCTCCCTCTGGAGATTTCAAGACTATGCCTGCCCCTGCTCTGACCCTAGCTGACCTAGTGGCCGAGGTGTCAATTCTGAAAGCGCCATCAAAATATAGCTGCCACAAGGAGCGCTACACTTGAGCGGCTTCCAGGGTTTCATCTTCAGGAAGCTCTGATTCCAGTGGGCAGTCTCCCGGTACTGGGTGCTCGGCGAAGAAGTCTACAATAGCTTGGCCCTTGATAGCCTTTCGCGGCACATAGGAGATATCAAACTCGATAAGGATCACCGCCCATTTTCCCAAGCAACCTTTGAGTGCCTACTGGGACATAATATATTTCAGTGGGTCCTCTTTGGATACCAGGCTGACAACATATAGTGTCGAAGCTTCTTGATTACGAAGACCAGTGCCAGACAGATCTTCTCAATATAAGTATATTTATCCTCAGTCCTGACCAGTGTTTGACTGAGGTAATAAAGGGCTTGTTCTTTCCCTTCTTCATTATTATGGGCCAGCATTGCCCCCAGAGAGTTGTGTGTGGCCGCTATATATAATATCAGTGGTTGTCCCTTCACCGGTGCCCCCAGCACTGAAGGAGTCTTCATATAGTCTTTCTGCTTATCAAAGGCTGTCTGGCAATCTTCATCCTAGTAAAAGGGAACATCCTTCATCATAAATTTGTGGAAAGGCTGGCATCACCCTGACAAATTGGAAATGAACCACCGGATATAAGCCAAGCAGCCCTGCAGTGATCTCAGCTCGGAGAGGTTCCTTGGTGCAGGTAGCTCCTGAATTGCTTTGATCTTTACGGGGTCTATCTCGATTCCCTGGTATCTGACAATGAAACCCAAGAATTTTCCGCTCGATACTCCGAATGCGCATTTCATAGGGTTCATTTTTAATTCATACTGCCTCAGCCTCTGAAAAATGTTTCGGAGGTCATGCAGATGGTCTTCTTTTCTTCTGATCTTGACCACCATATCATCTATGTAGCACTCGACCTTGTGGTAGAGTAATTCATCAAATATTTTGGTCATTACATGCGGATAGGTTGCGCTAGTATTCTTCAGTCCGAATGGCATCCTCTTGTAGTGATAGATGCCTTTAGGGTTCGGAAGGCAGTGTGGACCCGGTCAGGTTCCACGATCCATATCTGGTTGTAGCCGGACGACCTATCCATTGAATGACAGGGCCTCATGGCCGGTTGTAGCATCAATCATGACTTCCGTTATTGGCACCGGAAAGTCATCCTTGGGACATGCTTTATTTAGATCTCGGAAGTCAACACATACCCGGATCTGTCCATTCTTCTTCTTCATGGGGACGATATTTGCCAGCCACGTGGTGTACTGATTTTCTTCGACGAATCCCACGTCAATGAGCTTGTCGACTTCTGTACAAATCTGAGTGATGAGCTCCGGCCTCATGCACCATGGTGGTTGCTTCACCGGCTCGGCTTCAGGGCTGATTGCCAGCTCATGTTGCGAAACTGCAGGGCTCAGACCTGGCATTTCTTTGTAAGTCCAGGCTAAGCAGTCCCGGTCCTCTTGCAGCAGCTGGATATATAGCTTCCGTTCTTCTGGGGATAGCTGGGCGCTGAGGAAGGTAGGCCTAGGGTCTTTCTCGCTTCCCAGGTTGACTTCTATCAGCTCATCGACTGTAGCTTGGCCTCCATCTTCTATCTCCGGAGGTGCCGGTTGGAGGTTGCCGAAATCTGGAATGCCGTCTTCGGGGCCGAGGACCTCGATTTCCTAATTTGACATCATCAGAGCCTCCAGGGAGTCCTCTGCTTCTTTCAGTAGCAGCTATGCAGATTACTCTATCAGCAAGTCCATGGCCGTTGCAGCTTCTAAGGGTGAGAGAGCAGCTTTGTCACGCCCCGAACCGATAGCTGCGGAACGTGTCGTTTGCTCGAAACGTGACAGTTAAACAGTCGTGAACAATTAAGAGCAATGGCATGAGATCAAATAATTTGGAGTAATAATAAAAGTTTATTTCTAATATAAGTCTCTTACAAATTAAATTTTCAGAACTTGAAGACTCAACCATATCATAATGACAAAAAAAGGAAATGACGCTCTAACAGACTTAGACAAGATAACTAAATAAGAGACACCATGCTAGACTCAAGAAAGATAAAAGACATGGATTCACTAATTTTCAAAGCTCGCTTGCACAATTATCCCTCCCGTGTGAGTCTCGGTCTCGCTAGTCACCTGATTACTTGAAAAATGTTGGAACAAACTGAGTGAGCGAAAGCTCAGTAGGAATTATATCTCAAGAACAAGCAATTGGTTTAAGTAATTACATTTTTGCATACAAATGCAAGTAAGGCTATGCTTGTAAAAATAATCGAGCAAGTGAAACAAAACTAGTAAGAATTTGACAATTTCATGTAAAAACTTTCAAGCAAGAGATATCCAAGAGAGATTTATAGAATAATGGCTATTTCACGCAAGTACTTGCCCATTCTGGGCCACGCTAGTCGAGTCACGCACGTCAAGTTACGCACGCAAGTAATATCACGAACGAGGGAGAGAGAGTGTGGAATGTCAAAGATTAAACTAGTCATGCATTTCGGTGCAATGTCAGACACCGTGATCAATATAACTCCCATGGGCACAAGTACTTTCGGGTGCTCCTCCCAGGACCAGATCGGGCCCTATATGCGCAACATTAAAGATAGATCTAGACATCCACGATAGTTCATAGCCAATAAGGAGTTTCAAGAACAAGCTTTAATAGAATGATAAGGTAAGATTTTCATGGAATTCAAGGGCAAGGCCCTTGAGTAAGGACAGACTTGTGATAAAATCCACGTGAAGAATAGAAACCATGACATGTCGATAAACTGGGTGGAATTGGCACCTAGATGGGTTGCCATGAATAACTTGAATAGATGACTAACAAGATAGTCACCAATTCAATGGACACGAAGCAAGCTGAAGAATTGGTATCTAACCATAGGATACCCAATTCAATATATCGCCTAGTGGAATGATCACTCATTCCATTGGCTAAGAGAATTCTCTCATGGGCCAAGAATAGCACCATGAGAGGGCCGGGTTACCACGTTTCCCCAGAGTGACGTGGCATTAAAATGGGTACAAAGTGTTTAAGGTACAACCAGCTCAGTCGGCCTTGAGGGAATCCAAGGCTACGAGGAGACTTACGGAGGTCCCGATGACTAACTTGCTAGTCCGAAGGAACGGAATGTCCAACGGAGAGCTCGTATGTCATCGAGAGTTGAAGTGTATAACGTGAACCAATCATGAAATAGGGACTCCATCTACGGACGTGAGATGAGAGTGCCAGAAGACCCGCGGTATTGGTCAAAATCGGGAGAAAATGGTGAGAACATGAATGCGTTGATTATAGAATTCATGTCCATCCAATTCTATATTTAACTATAATTAAATAAACTTATATTAATTAATGCCCATGAGTGACATCATTTATTAATTAGCGTCTACATAGAGAGACGTTAATTTAATGATTTTTAACTTAATTTATTTAACAAGAATTCACGTCAATATCTATTTAATTGAATAATTTTAAAAATATACATTCAAAGAGACATTAATTTATATAAAATAATTTAGAAAAATAAAATATATGATAATTAGGAGAAAAATTCAAGGATTCCAAAAATATATTTTTTATAATTTTATGTTGCATAGTTTAGTAGATATGGACTTTCAAAAATATAATTAGAAGTTATATATATATATATATATATATATATATAATAAATAATTTGACGCCTTTGCACGATGGCGTCAAAAGAATTTGATGATATTTAACTTGTCGTCATTTCAATAAAGTGTCAATCTTCAAGCCTCCGGTTCTCGACGTACACACATCGGAATCACGCGTTCTATATATCGAAATGATAGGCTAGAAAAACTCTACCTAACTAGATGTTCAAAATAATATTTCGTTGAGAGATGGGGGATCTTGAGATAGGGGGCACGAAAAATGGTGCAACCACTCTCACTACCTCGGTCTCTACCCTAATAACACCCCCATAAAATTTCATAACCAAACGATACTCCGGTGCCCATGAAAAAGATTATGGAAGCAACAACTTATAACTACAGTGTACAGTAACCAACCTTATTCGCCGTGTAAACAGTTGATTCATAATATTTAGTTAATAAATTTATTAACTAGTGAATATTATCATATAAGGCATGAAAATTTCAAGAAAAATACTGGGATTCTAGTCACGTATTTTTGATGACTTTTAGATAAGCGATTACATGGATATAAAATATTTAAACATGTTGTGATTATTTAGTTAATTGAAATAAACATGCAACTGTAAGCTATAGAACGTAAACATGTAATGCAACTTAATTTCTATTATCATGGGCTTCAATTCTTGAGAAAGCCTACCTTAAGATGAATAACAAGGTACCAGACGTAGATGTAGAAGCAACAAGAAGAAGGGGACGTAGAGGGAAGAAGCTTCTTCACGATGTAATCACAGTAGTAGGAAGAAGCTTGTTGCAACCTCCCCCCCCCCCCCCTTTTCACATTTGCAGGATGAAGAAAGGAGGAAGAAAGTAGCACGAACACTGTCCTTCGTAAGAGCAGCAACATTAACAGGTCTTTGCCTGTGCGATGGGGAGGTTTATATAGAAGCTTAGCCTTTCTATTTCTAATGGGATTCTAATTCCCTTCCTAGGAATCCTATTAGAGTGCAAGTCTCCTTCACTTACTATCTAAACAGCCGCCTGCTATTTTCATATGTTAACCCTAAGGCTACTTCAAGCCTCATCTAAGGCTAAAGGGGTTGGGCCTACTATTGGTGCAGGGGGCTTGAGTTCATACACCTGTGAAGGCCTACGTATGTGGGTTTAGGGTGCAAGAGGGCTACCATGGGTTTGAGTTTGCCTGAAGAAGGCTCACGTGACCTCTGCTGTGTGTGCTTTGGGTTGAGTTAGAAATGAGGGTTGGGCTTTATGTGTGTTGACTTAGTGTGAGTGGCCCATAAATGATTTTATGCCCTTTATATAATTAAACCCATTTGTGTGGGTTAAGGCCTTATATATATATTTAATTAGTGGGTGGAGGTTCTCGTGAGCTTGTTGTGAGTGATGTTGAGTGGGCTTTGGTATAAGTGGGTTTTGGTTTAAGTGATTGACTTATGAGTGAGGCTTATATAAATATATGGATGAGTGGGTTGAGACTTAAGGGCCCTTATTTGTGTCAATATGTTGCTATCCACTTTTCCCAATACTTGTTATTTGTCATATACGTATTCTAAAGGCCCTTACAATGTGTGTGGGTTTCATATCTCTTGATATATATATATATATATATACCTATTTGTTATTTACTAACCCTCATATACCTATTAATAATTTGTATGTATATAGGGATTTTATTCCTCATAATTTCTTTTACTTTTATTAGTCCTTGTCCTGGGTATCAGAGGTAGGTTCGATCCTAGTAAAATAGTTTCTTTTATTAAAGAGAAAATTAACTATCCACTTATTTATTCTAATATATCTAAATTTTTATTTATTCAATATATGATTTATGTATAATAAATATCATCAAGTGTAAGCCCTTTTTTTTCATTAAAACTTAAATATTTTGTTTCTATTTAGCCTTCAAAATTTTCAGGTGTTACACCCTCCCCCACTTAAAGGAATTTGGTCCCCAAATTCACATCACCTTCTTCTCTAGATGGGGGATTAGCTATAATTCCTTATGATACCATATAAGTGAAAGAAGAAATCTAAACATATCGAAAGAATCAATTTAGGATCGAGGACAAGGGATACCTTTCATAGCTTTTCCTTTGGCAGACCCGTATTCCACTATGGCTTGGGCTCCCTCTTGGAGTCTCGAGTTCTGAATAGGACACTGGGCTATCCTATGTTCGAGGCTCCCACATCGGAGACACGCTCCCGTCCTCCGATAACAGACCTTCGATTGGTGATTAAACTTCCCGCAGAACTTACATCTTTCTTGCGATGGGTCAATAGGGGCTACCACACCTTTCCCCCTCTTACATTCCTTGTACCTTTGGGAATGGTAGTCCTCATTGGGCCTCTTCTTAGCCGGGACAGGCATTTTAGAATTAACGGCTTGGTTCCTTTCTTCAACTCTCTCTTTTTCTTCTACCACCTTTTCTAACTCTTGGACCCTTGTAACGAGGTCCGCATAAGCTTGAACGTCCACTAAGACCATCTTGGGGATAAAGTTTGGCTTAGATGTCTCCATTCTATTTATGTTCCTGCAAGATTAATTGGGGAGAATTAATTATAGAAAATTTGATGATTAATAGGAATGAGACTTTAATATTTTATCTTTTCTTTATAATATATCCCAGGCTCTACCCACTCTCATGGAATTCCTATAGGATGACCAACAAAGATGACTCAACCCGTCTTCTGGACTTAACGACCTAGGAATTAGAAAGCCGAAGCTCTAATATGACGGGTAAGGATACTTGACCTATCGTTGGAACCTAATAACTTCAGGTTGTGAGAGCCGAAGCTCTGATATGACTGACAAAGATATTTGACCTATCACTAGAACCTAATAACTGGAGTATATGAAAGTCGAAGCTCTGATACCACCTCTGTCACGCCCCGAACCGATATCAGCGGAACGTGTCGTTTGCTCGGAATGTGACAGTTAAACAGTCGTGAACGATCAAGAGCAATGGCATGAGATCAAATAATTTGGAGTAATAATAAAAGTTTATTCCTAATATAAGTCTCTTACAATTTAAATTTTCAGAACTTGAAGACTCAACCACATCACAATGAAAAAAAAAGAAAATGACGCTCTAACAGACTTAGACAAGATAAGTAAATAAGAGACACCATGCTAGACTCAAGAAAGATAAAAGACATGGGTTCACTAATTTTCAAAGCTCGCTTGCACAATTATCCCTCCCGTGTGACTCTCAGTCTTGCTAGTCACCATATTACCTGAAAAATGTTGGAACAAACTGAGTGAGCGAAAGCTCAGTAGAAATTATATCTCAAGAACAAGCAATTGGTTTAAGTAATTACATTTTTGCATGCAAATGCAAGTAAGGCTATGCTTGTAAAAATAACCGAGCAAGTGAAACAAAACTAGTAAGAATTTGACAATTTCATGTAAAAACTTTCAAGCAAGAGATATCCAAGAGTAATTTATAGAATATTGGCTATTTCACGCAAGCACTTGTCCATTATGGGCCACGCTAGTCGAGTCACGCAAGTCAAGTTACATATGCAAGTAATATCACGAAACAGAGAGAGAGTGTGGAATGTCAAAGATCAAACTAGTCATACACTTCGGTGTAATGCCAGACACCGTGATCAATATAACTCCCATGGGCACAAGTACTTTTGGGTGCTTCTCCCAGGACCAGATCGGGCCCTATATGCACAACATTAAAGATAGATCTAGACATCCACGATAGTTCAAAGCCAATAAGGAGTTTCAAGAACAAGCTTTAATAGAATGATAAGGTAAGATTTTCATGGAATTCAAGGGCAAGGCCCTTGAGTAAGGACAGACTTGCGATAAAATCCACGCGAAGTATAGAAACCATGACATGTCGATAAACTGGGTGGAATTGGCACCTAGATGGGTTGCCATGAATAACTTGAATAGATGACTAACAAGATAGTCACCAATTCAATGGACACGAAGCAAGCTGAAGAATTGGCACCTAACCATAGGATACCCAATTCAATATATCGCCTAGTGGAATGATCACTCATTCCACTGGCTAAGAGAATACTCTCATGGGCCAAGAATAGCACCATGAAAGGGCCGGGTTACCACATTTCTCCAGATTGACGTGGCATTAAAATGGGTACAAGGTGTTTAAGGTACAACCAGCTCAGTCGGCCTTGAGGGAATCCAATGCTACGAGGAGACTTACAGAGGTCCCGATGACTAACTTGCTAGTCCGAAGGAACGAAATGTCCAACGGAGAGCTCGTATGTCGCCGAGAGTTGAAGTGTATAACATGAACCAATCATGAAACATGGACTCCATCTACGGACATGAGATGAGAGTGTCAGAAGACCCGCGGTATGAGTCAAAATCGGGAGAAAACGGTGAGAACATGAATGCGTTAATTATAGAATTCTTGTCCATCCAATTCTATATTTAACTATAATTAAATAAACTTATATTAATTAATGCCCATGAGTGACGTCATTTATTAATTAGCGTCTACATAGAGAGACATTAATTTTATGATTTTTAACTTAATTTATTTAACAAGAATTCACGTCAATATCTATTTAATTAAATAATTTCAAAAATATACATTCAAAGAGACATTAATTTATATAAAATAATTTAGAAAAACAAAATATATGATAATTAGGAGAAAAATTCAAGGATTCCAAAAATATATTTTTTATACTTTTATGTTGCATAGTTTAGTAGATATGGACTTTCAAAAATATAATTAGAATATATATATATATATATATAATAAATAATTTGACGCCTTTGCACGATGGCGTCAAAAGAATTTTACGACATTTAACTTGTCGTCATTTTAATAAAGTGTCAATCTTCAAGCCTTCGGTTCTCGACGTACACATGTCGGAATCACGCATTCTATATATCGAAATGACGGGCTCGAAAAACTCTACCTAACTGGATGTTCAAAATAATTTTTCATTGAGAGATGGGGGATCTTGATATAGGGGGCACAAAAAATGGTGCAACCACTCTCACTACCTCGGTCTCTATCCCAATAACACTCCCATAAAATTTCATAACTAAAGGATACTCCGGTGCCCATGAAAAAGATTATGGAAGCAAAAACTTATAATTACGGTGTACAGTAACCAACCTTATTCGCCGTGTAAACAGTTGATTCATAATATTTAGTTAATAAATTTATTAACTAGCGAATATTATCATATAAGGCATGAAAATTTCAAGAAAAATATAGGGATTCTAGTCACGTATTTTTGATGATTTTAACATAAGCGATTACATGGATATAAAATGTTTAAACATGTTGTGATTATTTAGTTAATTGAAATAAACATGCAACCGTAAGCTATAAAACGCAAACATGTAATGCAACTTAATTTCTATTATCTTGGGCTTCAATTCTTGAGAAAACCTACCTTAAGATGAATGACAAGGTACCAGACGTAGATGTAGAAGCAACAGGAAGAAGGGGACGCAGAGGGAAGAAGCTTCTTCACGATGTAATCACAGTAGTAGGAAGAAGCTTGCTGCAACCTCCCCCCCTTTCACGTTTGCAGGATGAAGAAAGGAGGAAGAAAGTAGCACGAACACTCTCCTTCGTAAGAGCAGCAACATCAACAGGCCTTTGCCGGTGCGATGGGGAGGTTTATATAGAAGCTTAGCCTTTCTATGTCTAATGGGATTCTAATTCCCTTCCTAGGAATCCTATTAGAGTGCAAGTCTCCTTCACTTACTATCTAAACAGCCGCCTGCTATTTTCATATGTTAACCCTAAGGCTACTTCAAGCCTCATCTAAGGCTAAAGGGGTTGGGCCTACTATTGGTGCAGGGGGCTTGAGTTCATACACCTGTGAAGGCCTACGTATGTGGGTTTAGGGTGCAAGTGGGCTACCATGGGTTTGAGTTTGCCTAAAGAAGGCTCACATCACCTCTGCTATGTGTGCTTTGGGTTGAGTTAGAAATGAGGGTTGGGCTTTATGTGTGTTGACTTAGTGTGGGTGGCCCATAAATGATTTTATGCCCTTTATATAATTAAACCCATTTGTGTGGGTTAAGGCCTTATATATATATTTAATTAGTGGGTGGAGGTTCTCGTGAGCTTGTTGTGAGTGATGTTGAGTGGGCTTTGGTATAAGTGGGTTTTGGTTTAAGTGATTGACTTATGAGTGAGGCTTATATAAATATATGGATGAGTGGGTTGAGACTTAAGGGCCCTTATTTGTGTCAATATGTTGCTATCCACTTTTCCCAATGCTTGTTATTTGTCATATACGTATTCTAAAGGCCCTTACAATGTGTGTGGGTTTCATATCTCTTGATATATATATATATATATATATATACCTATTTGTTATTTACTAACCCTCATATACCTATTAATAATTTGTATGTATATAGGGATTTTATTCCTCATAATTTCTATTACTTTTATTAGTCCTTGTCCTGGGTATCAGAGGTAGGTTCGATCATAGTAAAATAGTTTCTTTTATTAAAGAGAAAATTAACTATCCACTTATTTATTCTAATATATCTAAATTTTTATTTATTCAATATATCATTTATGTATAATAAATATCATCAAGTATAAGCCCTTTTTTTTCTTTAAAACTTAAATATTTTGTTCCTATTTAGCCTTCAAAATTTTCGAGTGTTACAATCTCCACCCCCTATAGATAGAGTTGTAGCCATGATAGGCTGGTGGTTGCTTATTGTCGGGCTGGGACAGACTCGTGGTCTTGTGGCAGAGGTTGAGGAGGCCTCGCCCTCTGAGGCAGTTGTATTTTCTGTAGAAGTGGCCTTTTCTTTCTTGGCAGCATGTGCCTCTTGATCGGAGTTGGCTGATGCTTCCCCGATTGGCAGGAGAGGTGCTGAGGTCATCATCAGTAGGACTCCACTGGAGGGAGAGGTCCCTGCTTCTTCAACATCTTCGGCTTCGTTGCTGCTAGCCGTATCAAATCTGGCTTGAAGGGCCGCCTCTTCGGGATAGACCTGATCCCAGCATCGACAAGGAATGACGGTCTCCGCTTCTTGATTTCCGGGCTGAGCTGGCTTAGCATATTCAGCTTCCGCCGGGCATTCATCAAAGGCTACCCACAGTGGGCTATCTTCAGCAGGGTAGAAGATGGAGATGGTGCCCACCTCGTATCACCCACTGTAGTAATATTCTTCCATGGTGAAGCCCAACACCGGGTGCTGAGAGACGCGCCTCAGTTCCTTATCCAAACCTGTGGGATACCACATTTTCTGGAAAGCTTCCTGGCTGTTATGAGACTGATCGGAGGGGATGTGTTGTGTTGCTTCTGAAACATCCTGGCCATCCGACTGGTTGTGAATGCCAGACCCTTGACGGGGACTAACGGATTGCTTATATCTTCGGGAAGGCAGCAGTCTGTGTCTTCCCGAGTAGGATGCTCTTCAGCCGTATAGAACAAGCTGCTGGGTCCATCTACCTGCCCCACCTCCCAAGTTTTGAAAGGCTCGACAGTGGGGTCATCGAGGCCGGGAATCGGCTTGGTGTGGCCGTCCGGGACTCCAATGTAGTTGTGCTGTCGATCGACCTGCACTTCATTAGCTTCGGGGTACAAAGCTGGGGGTGCTATTCTGCCCACGTCCCCGAATACTGTGATATGAGAGACCACCTTGGGCTTGACATATCCGCGCGACGGTGGTGGATACCAATTATCACCGGATGCATTTTTTGACACCCCCGCAGGGGCGTTGGCTTCAGAGGTCTTCTAAGGAGGCCCCGTATATAGGTTGGCGTCCGCCAAGTGACATTCAAATACCTTGAATGGGTGGAGTTCAGCAAATATCCTCTCCTCCTTCCCCTGGAGACTATATTTGATACATTGGTGGAGCATAGAGGGCACCACCATATTTTCATGCAGCCATGGGCGGTCGAGCAGCGTCTTGTACGAGGTGCGGGAGTCGATGACATGGAACTGCACCGTCATAGTGAAATCTGCCAGGGTAAGTGTGAACTCCGCCACCCCCATCGACACTTCACATTTTTGATTGAAGCCGGTGATATGAATATCCCCGACATTCTCGAGATGCACGTTGAAGTGGTGCCTCTTGTATATTCTATAGGGCAGAATGTTGACCGCTGCACCAGGATCGACCAGAATCCTGTTCAGCTCCCTTCCGTTTAGGTGCCCATTCATGTACAACGGCATGTTGTGGCTGATGGTAGGTAGCAGCATATCCTCTGGAGTGAAGGTCATGCTGGCTTCCGACATTGCTTCAGCCAAGTAGGTTTCAAAATGAGCAGGCGTCTGCAGAGTGGTGATGATCGCCTGTCGAGTCTCTTCACTCAAAGAGAGGATCTCCCAAATTGTGAATCTAGCAGGGAGCTTCTTGAGTAGCTTCATTATCCGACTCCCAGCTCGGACATTGGAAAGCTTCATCTCTTCAGCCCATCTGGGCTTGGGAGAGTCCTGAGTTGTGGCCCTTGAAGGACCTACTTCATCTGCTTCGGACTCGGCACCCTTCTGGTCAGCACCGGATTCTTGCTGTTCTTCATCAGCCGCTGCAGGGCAAACTCCATCTGTATTCGAGGCTTCAGCAGACTGTGCTGGCTGCGGGTGAACACCCCTGGGTGCAGGGTTAGCTTCCCGGCATGGCTGCTTCCCCTTAGACATCTTCATGAATTCAAGAAATGAAGGGACTGCCTTGCCCCCCATCTTGTTATATAGGCCTGGTGGAGGAGGGATCTGGACTCCCTTGACCTCCGGGGGAGGTGTCTTGTAGGGCTACTCTCCCCTGAACATAATGTTGTGATTGGGCGGCGGCTGGCGCCCCCATTTTCGGCCTGACCGGGTTGCATGTGCAGTAGTCGCGGCTTCGGCCTTGCCTCCCTCAACAGGGGGTATGAATTTCCTCTTCTTCCTCATCTCCGGGCAGGTTGAAGAGTGATGATAGAGTATTGCAGGAGACAACCCGCACTTTATCAGCCTTAGCGGCCTTTCTTTTCTTCTTCTTTTGTTTCTTCTTCTTTTTTACTTCAGCAGGCGCCTGCCCCCAGAACAGGCTGCCCTCTTTATCGGATGTTGCATCAGCTTCTTCCCTTCGCTCGAGCGAGAGCTGCTCCAGTTCTTGCCATGGGACATGGTCCCGCACCAGCAAGGGCTTCAATTCGGGCTGCATGTACTCGTCTTGATGAGGGCATCTCTCAGCGCTCTCCTTGGCTCGGTTCGCCTGCATCATTTTGAGGAAGCTTGGCTATGAGATTACATATTATTTTCCTTTTCTTTGAGTCATATTTTATGTATTTTCCTTTATTGAGTCATGTTGTTTTAGTCATTTCCCTTGTTGTGCTTAATTGGGCCTTATTACCTTAGTTATGGGCCCATTAGGTTGAGTCTAGGATATGCTCGGTCTTTTGTCTAATTGTCAAGGGTACTATGGTCATGTAAAGAGTGGATGCCTATATATAGGCCCCATCTCCCCTCATGTACTCAACTTTTGAAGAATTATTTGAATAGAAGAAAATCTCTAGTCTTTCTCTCTTCCACCAAATTTCTCTTCACTCTCTCTCTCATTATCTCTCTCTTTCTCTAAGGGGTGCGCCCCTTTCTCTCTCCTCCACCCTCCCAACCACCTTCTCTCACTTCCCCTGCCCTAATAACTCTTTCCCTAGTCCCCACACCCTTCCATTAACTCACCCCAACCCCAAGAGCTCTCTTCCAATCCACACCCCACCTCCCAACCCCCAACTACCCCTCTCTCCTTCCCCAAGCATCCCACCACCTTCCCAAGGCTGAAATAACTCCTCCCAAGGCCCAAATTTGACTTTCCCTCCCATCTTCCACCCCCCATAGCACCCTTGGTCGCCGAACACCAGCCCCAACCCAGCCAAGGTCGCCCCCCACTCCCCTCTTCATTGTCCACCTTGTGCAAACCTCTCCCCTCCCCTCTCACCCACAACCAGCTGCAGCCCCCTTCACCCACCACCTCCTTGTTTCTCCAGCCACCACAACAGCTCTCCATCAACCACCTCCACTCCCCACAACATCCAGCCACCCCATTTCCCCAACTACACCCCCCCATCCCTTCACTCATAACCATTTTTACTTGCAGCTCCTGGTAGCAGGGCACAGGCAGCAACTGTGGTCCTGAAAGTCTCTTCGTATCCGGCCATTTCCTGATCCTTCTGGTGGCAAGACATATATCCCTGGAAAGGTTGTCCAGAGAGCTTTCCTGGTGAGGTGGTTTCGTCCTCATCCAAGCACTGAGCTGCCCGTAGAAGCGATTCTCCCTCGACTGTGTAGAACTATCTAGGCAGAGAACCAGAGCCTCGGATCCAGTCCGACCACAGCCACCTCCTTGCAGATCTTAGCGCACAACTTGGCTGGAAGCTTCCCATTCAAGTCCTCTTCAATCCTCAAGAAACAGAGCTAAGTTTGGATCTCGGCATTAAAAGTTACGAATTTTCCATTCCAAGTGTGTCTGGTCTGTGTTCCTGAGCCAGAACCGACACACCTCTACTGTTTGGGCTCTCACGATCTGCTCCGATATTAGCCAACAACGCCGTCAGTCTCGACGGAAAGAAGACTCGACTATGGTTTCAACGGTACCTGTCTCGTCTCCAACAGAGTACGGATCAGTTGGCTGCACCTTCTTCTTCCAGAGGCATCATCCTGAGAGCAACCAAAACTAGCGAAGACTAGCCCCGTTCCAGGCTCTGCCCCGGCCGGAGACGTCGTCACGAGCTTCCAAAAAAATTCAGGCGGCATCCCGGGTCAGTCAGTAACGTTTTGGCACCAATTTCAATCAATTCTGAGTTAATTTGAGTTCGTGGCAGCGCCGACATCAACAACCTGTCAGGCTGTTCCTGAAGCCAGCAGAATCGGCGCAACTCAGCAAGTCGGTGTTATCTCTTAGTTTCCCCACCCCGCCTGGCCGGCTGACAGCCCCTCCCTACGTGGAGGTAGTGTTTGACTGTAACACATTAACCCCGTCCCCTTGATCCACCCTCCTGCGAGAGGAGTAGTGTTGTACTCTTAAAGTTTTCAGGCCAAGCAGCGTCGACGCGGCGTGCGGGTGCGTACCCACGCCTCCCCGCTCGCCCTCCTCTTCGGTCGGGATCGGTGTCTTCACACCGATCAGGTGAGTGACTGGACCCTACCTGGTTATTCTATTGCTTTGCTAGTCTAGTATTGCTTCTTATGCCCGTCGGTCGGTGAGATAGTGCTCGGTCCCATTATTGCTCGATTTGTATGCCTACCGCGGATCGTGAGTGAGAGCCACCCAACCCCACACCCCGGCGTGCCGGCTGCCCATGAAGTTGGGAATTCCCAGACCCTTAGGGGTCAGCCTAAGTCAATCTAGTCCTTTGAATATTAGGGTCCCACCTCGGACCCTCGCCATCATCCCCGGCCCCACCGGGTGATCGCTTGAACCGTACGAGTGAGCCGCTAGTGTGAGTCCATTGATAGTGCTTGTATGCTTGTGGATCTAGGTCCTAGATTCAACCATTCTTTCATTGGCATCCTTGGGCTGTGCCACATCAAGTGGTATCAGAGCGGTCATAGGCTTGTCCTTACAAGTCTAGTCTTGGGTCGTCTTCACACTAAGTCATTCATAGGTGCATTCGCACACCCGTGCATAGCCCACCCAACTTTGCATGACCACCCGTAGTGGAACCCATTATCAATCCAACCCCTCCTCTTCCAACATCACAATGAATCCCAATCCCCAAGGGAATCCCGCCCACAACGAGCAAGAGCTTCCCGATCACATGAGGTTTCTTGTAGAAGGTATGACTAATATTATGGGGCTGCTTGATGATATAACGGCCCGGCTTGAACAAATTGAGGAAAATAGGCCTGCCCCAAGGGCAGGAGATATGAGGGAACCACCCCCACATATGGAGCCAGCCATAGGAGAACTCAACCTTGACCACCCTACCGATCCGGAAAGAGACCCACCCCCTAGGAGGAATGAGAGACTTCCCCGGGACAACCCGGATGACCAACTTATGAGACTTGTGAAAGTCGATGCACCCACCTTTGATGGGTCTCATCACCCGAGCGTCTACTTAGATTGGGAGGCAGCCATGGACTAATATTTTGATTGGTACCCAATGACCGAGGATAGGAGAGTCCGGCTTGCAAAGATGCAACTTACCAAATTAGCTAAGACTAATTGGATGAATGTTGAGGCATTAAGGATAGTTAGGAGGGAAGCTCCCATTACCACATGGGGGACCATGAAGGAAAAACTCAAACTCAAATATGTCTCTCCCTCCTACCATCAAAACCTCCTAGATGAGTGGCAAGCCCTCACCCAAGAGGGGAAAACCGTTATGGAGTACATTAAGAAATTCAACTACCACCTCCTTAAGTGTGGAGTCCAAGAGGATCCCGCGGTCACACTCTCTCGTTTTAGAAATGGGCTTCAATTTCACATAAAAAAGGAACTTTTCATGCGTCAAGTAACCACTCTAGATCAAGCCTATCAAGTAGCCCGGGATGCTGAGAAATTCTCTCGATACACCAGAATGGTTCCCCCTCGGGGGATGGACCCCAAAGCCATGGCACCTCGGACCAACCCCCCACCTCCTCAAAGAGGTCTCCTTCCCACCCCCATGGGAGCTCCTTCCACCCAGGCCGCCCCTCTTAGTGGCGCCCCACCACCCCGCCCCACAAGTGGGCCCCTAAACCCAACTCCCAATAGGCTTAATTCGGCACCCACTCCCCCTCACACTAAGGTTGCCTCAAACCACCAAAGTGGGCAGCAATGCTTTAGGTGCCTTGGGTATGGACACTTTGCCAATCATTGCCCCACCAAGGGATCATCTAACTTGCTCATAGAGGAGACAAACCCCCAACCCCAAGCTGAATTTGAAGGAGAGGTTGAGGTATATGAACCCTCTCTCGAATGGGAGGAGGAGTATGAGAACCACTACATGGAGACCAACCAAGAACAACCCCCTCCACCCACCGACCCTCACCTTGGAGTGGTTAGGTGCACATCACTCAGGCCCAAGAACATGATTGGAGAAGGAACACCATCTTCCATACCTACATCTGGATAGGGAGTCATGCTAGGAAGGTCATCTTGGACAATGGGGATTGTGTGAATGTGGTGTCCCCCGACACCGTCAAACTTCTAGGCCTCACCATAACTTCATACCTAAAACCATATCGGGTAGCTTGGATTGATGCTACATCCGTACCCGTTAGAACCCGTTGCCTTGTCCCCATCACCTTTCAATCCTACCAAGGCCAAGTTTGGTGTGACATTCTACCAATGGAAGTAGGGAGCATACTCCTAGGGCGGCCTTGGATCTATGATGTAGATGCCACCTTCCTTGGGAGGACGAACACTTGCATTTTCACCCATGAGGGGAAGAGAATCCAACTTAACCCTTCACCACCCCGCCCCCTCCCCAAGAAGGTACCTCCTCCCCTAGGGGAATCCTCCACCCCTCCCTCTACCCCAAACCCCACCCCATCCAATCCTAACTCTAGCTTAACCATTGGGACTACTAGGAGCCTACACCTCATCACTAGGAAAGAACTTGAGAAAGAAGTCAACCAAGGAGGACAAGCGTGTGCCATCGTCATTTGCCTTGCGGAATCCACCCCAACTAACCCACACCCAATAGAATTTCAACAACTCCTTAAGGACTTCCATGATGTGGTCCCCTACCCAGGGAATTGGGATCTCCTCTTATCTCAGGCTGAGTTTGCCTACAATGATTCTGTCAATGGGTCCATTGGCAAGAGTCCATTTGAGGCAGTACATGGTTATAGGCCTAGAAAACCTTCAGATCTTATTCCCCTTCCCCCACATGCTAGAGTGTCAATCTCAGCTGAGTCCTTTGCACAGCATATCAAAGAGTTGCATGATGACATCCGCAAGCATATAGGGAAAAGTAATGAGGCTTACAAAAGGCGGGCAGATGCTCATCGATGCCACTGCGAGTTCCAAGTGGGAGACTCGGTGATGGTGAGGACGGAGCGACTCCTTCCGGGGCCTGCCTCCAAGTTGAGGGCACGAGGGTCGGGACCCTTTCGAATTCTGAGACGACTAGGTAGTAACGCTTATGAGCTGGACCTACATGAGGGTTTTGGGGTACACCCTACTTTCAATGTGGCAGACCTGGTACCCTACAAGGGCCCCGCGGTGGAACCTAGCAAGGAACTTGAGCCTTTACCCTCCCTTGAGAGAGACACCCACGGTGTGACTCTACCTCCTAGTTTGAGAGGCCGACGTGAGCAAGTGGAGGCAATACTGGATGAGCAGAGTACCATTACCAGGAATAGGGTATACCAGCGTTACCTAGTGAGGTGGAAGGGCCGTCCCCCGACCGAGGATGCTTGGGTGAGCCGGGAAGACCTGATGCGCCTTGACCCAGACATTTTGGAGCACTACCACAGTCAGGCAGACCCATACTCGACGGGGTCGAGTTCTCCCCACCCCGGGGGATTTGATGAGGGCATCTCTCAGCGCTCTCCTTGGCTCGGTTCGCCTGCATCATTTTGAGGAAGCTTGGCTTTGAGATCACATATTATTTTCCTTTTCTTTGAGTCATATCTTATGTATTTTCCTTTATTGAGTCATGTTGTTTTAGTCATTTCCCTTGTTATGCTTAATTGGGCCTTATTACCTTAGTTATGGGCCCATTAGGTTGAGTCTAGGATATGCTCGGTCTTTTGTCTAATTGTCAAGGGTACTATGGTCATGTAAAGAGTGGATGCCTATATATAGGCCCCATCTCCCCTCATGTACTCAACTTTTGAAGAATCATTTGAATAGAAGACAATCTCTAGTCTTTCTCTCTTCCACCAAATTTCTCTTCACTCTCTCTCTCTCATTATCTCTCTCTTTCTCTAAGGGGTGCGCCCCTTTCTCTCTCCTCCCCTCTCCCAACCACCTTCTCTCACTTCCCCTCCCCTAATAACTCTTTCCCTAGTCCCCACACCCTTCCATTAACTCACCCCAACCCCAAGAGCTCTCCTCCAATCCACACCCCACCTCCCAACCCCCAACTACCCCTCTCTCCTTCCCCAAGCATCCCACCACCTTCCCAAGGCTGAAATAACTCCTCCCAAGGCCCAAATTCGAATTTCCCTCCCATCTTCCACCCCCCCATAGCACCCTTGGTCGCCCAACACCAGCCCCAACCCAGCCAAGGTCGCCCCCCACTCCCCTCTCCATTGTCCACCTTGTGCAACCCTCTCCCCTCCCCTCTCACCCACAACCAGCTGCAGCCCCCTTCACCCACCACCTCCTTGTTTCTCCAGCCACCACAACAGCCCTCCATCAACCACCTCCACTCCCCACAACCTCCAGCCACCCCATTTCCCCAACTACACCCCCCATCCCTTCACTCATAACCATTTTCACTTGCAGCTCCAGGTAGCAGGTCGCAGGCAGCAACTGTGGTCCTGAAAGTCACTTTGTCTCCGGCCATTCCCTGATCCTCCTAGTGGCAAGGCATATCTCTCTGGAAAGGATGTCCAGAGAGCTTTCCATGCGAGGTGGTTTCATCCTCATCCAAGCACCGAGCTGCCTGTAGAAGTGATTCTCCCTCGAATGCGCAAAACTATCCAGTCAGAGAACTAGAGCCTCGGATCCAGTCCAACCACAGCCACCTCCTTGCAGATCTGGGCGCACAACTTGGGTGAGAGCTTCCCCTGCAAGTCCCCTTCAGTCCTCAATAAACAGAGCTAAGTTTGGATCTTGGCATTAAAAGTTACAAATTTTCTATTCCAAGTGTGTCTGGTCTATGTTCCTGAGCCAGAACCGATACACCTCTACTGTTTGGGCTCTCACGATCTGCTCTGACATTGGCCGACAATGCCGTTGGTCCCAACGGAAAGAGGACTCGACCATAGTTTCAACGGTGCCTGTCTCGCCTCCAACAGAGTACGGATCAGTTGGCTGCACCTTCTTCTTCCAGCGGCATCATCCTGAGAGCAACCAAAACCAGCGAAGACTATCCCCGTTCCAGGCTCTGCCCCGGCCGGCGACGTCGTCACGAGCTTCCACAAAAATTCAGGCGGCATCCCGGGTCAGTCAGTAACATTTTGGCACCAATTTCAATCAATTCTGAGTTCATTTGAGTCCGTGGCAGCGCTGACATCAACAACCTGTCAGGCTGTTCCTAAAGCTAGCAGAATCGGCGCAACTCAGCAAGTCGGTGTTATCTCTTAGTTTCCCCACCCCGCCTGACCGCTGACAGCCCCTCCCTGCGTGGAGGTAGTGTTTGACTGTAACACATTAACCCCGTCCCCTTGATCCACCCTCCTGCGAGAGGAGTAGTGTTGTACTCTTAAAGTTTTCAGGCCAAGCGGCATCGACGCGGCGTGCGGGTGCGTACCCACACCTCCCCGCTCGCCCTTGTCTTCGGTCGGGATCGGTGTCTTCACACCGATCAGGTGAGTGACTGGACCCTACCTGGTTATTATATTGCTTTGCTAGTCTAGTATTGCTTCTTATGCCCGTCGGTCGGTGTGATAGTGCTCGGTCCCGTTATTGCTCGATTTGTGTGCCTACCGCGGATCGTGAGTGAGAGTCACCCAACCCCACGCCCCGGCGTGCCGGCTCCCCACGAAGTTGGGAATTCCCAGACCCTTAGGGGTCAGCCTAAGTCAATCTAGTCCTTTGAATATTAGGGTCCCACCTCGGACCCTCGCCATCATCCCCGGCCCCACCGGGTGATCGCTTGAACCGTACGAGTGAGCCGCTAGTGTGAGTCCATTGATAGTGCTTGTATGCTTGTGGATCTAGGTCCTAGGTTCAACCATTCTTTCATTGGCATCCTTGGGCTGTACCACATCACGTCTAGCCCTTCAATAATGTCTTGTAGTCTGCGGATCCCAGGACTGGTTTCCTTGATCACTGGCAGCGGAGTTTGTCTCCTCCGATTACGGGTGGGTATTTTGATGACTACAGGTGGAGTGGTCCACACAGGTGCTGCCATCGGCGAAGCGGGTCGCGGTGTGACGCCACGGACATGTACCCCAACTTTTGGGCAGGGTGCCCTCTCCTTTTTGTGCTTTACAGGGACCTGCTGCCACCCATGTTGTCCCTTCACGGGCTCCAAGAAACGAGTTTCATAGGTGTGCCGCGTGTTTGCTTCAGAGATCTCCTCGGGCAATGCCTAGTATAGGGACATCATGTTGACTCCTGCCCTCCTCAGAGGGGCTTCATGTGGTTGAGGAGGGTCCACTTTGTACTCTCCCAACTCTATTTCATTTTTCTTCACCATCCCTTCGATGATGTCCTTGAAAATATAGCAGTCTTCGATTAGATGCCCCAACATCTGGTGGTAGGGGCAGAATCTTGGGCTGTCTTTTCTCTTCAGGTCCTCCGGCCTCTTTGGCTCTGGCAGGGTGACCACGCCATATTCTGTTATCCAATCGAACAGAATCCAGGTCTTGTCCTTCGGAAAGGAGTAGGCTTTCTTCATATTGTCTCACAGTGAGGGACCTTCTTTGCCGTCCAGGGCTTTCCCAGGTTGTGGGGCGATCGCCTCCTTGCCTTTACCTTTCTGTTGTTCGAACGCCTTGATGTCAAGAGTGTTCGCTTCTTTAGGCGGCTGGCGTTGCTCCACTGCCTTGCCCTTCTGGGTTGTGCTGGCAGTTGGTGTAGGGGTAGGCCTGGCCAGAAAGGCTTCCACTTCGGCCACGACATTATTTAATCGGTCAAACGACCGTATTTTAATTCCAATCATCTTTTCCAGAACTTCCCTTCTGAGGTTCTGTTTGCATATTTGCACAGCGTCCTCTTGATGCGGGTGCCGCTTGCATCTCATTCCGAGGTTCCTCCACTTCTTAATATAGTCGAGGGCTGTCTCATCTGTCCTTTGCTTTGTTGAGTATAGTTCGGCCACTGTGACCTCCCTTTCAGTAACATGGAATCTTTACCTGAACTTCCTCTGCATATCCGACCAGTCGCTGATCGACCCGGCCGGGAGGCTGGAGTACCATTCAAATGCGAGCCCTGTCAGTGAGGATGACTCATCGGTGGCTAGATCACCCATGACAGTCAGATAATATGTGACGTGTTCTTTCGGGGATCCCTTCCCGTTGAACTTATCGAACTTGGGCGGCTTACTGATCCCTAGGGGAAGCCGCTTGGCAGCCTGATGTTGCGGGTATGGCACCCGATAGGCATCAAATGCGACGTAGTCGCCTTCACTCCTTTCTGCGAGCTTCAGCTCGATCATCCTTTCCACCATCATCCAGTTCATGACCGTGGGGTCAACTGGGTCCGGATAGAAGTGTGTCGACTGCAGATACGGGGTGACCAGAGCGGTCGCCTATGGAGGACGCAGCAGTGGGGGTGTCTGGTGCACTTGAGGGAGCACCGGCGGCATCAACGGCTGCGACTGTGGTGGCCGCTGCTGAGTTGTCGCCATGCTCAGCTCTGACAATTGAGACATGGTGCAGAGCGGCGGAGGGTCGACATGAAGGACCGCTCCCCGAGATGATTCACCCTGGATTTCAGGCGGCTTGGAAGCTGATGACTGTTTAGTCTTCTCCATCAGCTATTTCTTCAGCAAGTCTATCTCTTGCCGGTATCTTTGAAGTAGCATCAGGACCGACGGGTCCATAGTTGCCATGCTAGGGATAGCCTCTGTTGCTTCCCCGGACATGTCCTCGGGCAAGATGTCGAGGAGGACGTCATCGTCTTCTTCCGCCATCACTACATTGGCGGTTAAGACAGCAGCTCCATCATTCCGCTGGTGATAACCCAGGAGTTGTTTTCCTTTAGTTGTCGCCAGGAGCTCCCTTGCGGCTTCTGTTCTTCGAGTATTCGGCCCCGGCCTCGTGGCCAATTGAGCCAACTCGCGGGGGTCTTTGGGAAGCCCCCCATATCGGCTGAATGTGCCTGCCATATTACAGGTGAAGACTTGCATCCTTCTTCTCCGTCGATGGACCTTTTTCTCAGCCTGCTCCGGGAAGGTCAGCCTCTCGAACACAGAAGTCCTTCTTGTTTCTTCCCGCCTAGGGGCGGCTTTGATCTCAAAGCCGTCATCATAGCCATTGTCGTCAACCGACGACACCATCATCCTTTCTTTTGCATCTTCTTCAACTGCCATTGAAGGGCATTAGTCTTCATTGGCTGCGGCTGCTTGCATCAACTGCTGCTGTCCAAGCGAGGGGTTGCCTAGCCCTCGAAAATAATTCTTGACCAAATTGGCCATCTCTTCTCGACCCCGTTCTTGATGTAGCACGGGGGACAGTTGTCGACCTCCCGCAGGAGGGATGTAAGCCAGCCTAGCCCTGTCGGCAGGTTGCTGAAATCTTCGTCCCACAGTAGGGACGTTGGCTTGGCGGGAGGAGGCCCGGAAGCTTTCGCGGAGCGAAGGGTCCGCAACCACTTCTTCTTCTCTCGGGGCTAGGCCCCTTTCTTTCCGTGCCCCCACTCCGTCGCGAGCAGGGCGACAATGGATAGGTGCAGCTTGGTGGACAAGTTGGACCCTTTTGGGGACCCATACCTGTTTAAACTTCTTTGGCCTAGGGGCCAACTTCTCTTGGCCGTAGTGGCCGGGGACTTCTCTTTCCGTCCTCTCTTCAGCGAGGGCTTGGTATGAGTTGCGGACGGGGACGGCAGGGACGACCCGGTCCGGGACTATTCGTGCGTCGCGTCCATTGAGGAAGACGCGTACGCCACCAACCATCATGGATTTACCGGATTGAGACAGAGATCCGGTAACCACAGCAATGCTCCTCCGGAGTTGTTTGCACTGACGACCTCTGGACTTGTTAGCAGTATCGGGGCGGACCCCATGGATAGCATGGTGCACCAGGCAGCTGGCGACCAGGGTCGGACTCTTGGGCGAGTCGTGGTAGCATCGAGCCTTCAGAGGCTCCATCTTCTTTGTAGCTCCCTCGACGGGCTACTAGGGTTCCACCTCCAGCATATCCACAAAGGCTAACCCCCAGAAGTTGGGGAAGCCAACAGTAGCAAGGAAGTTTCCGAACACCATGGGCAGCGCTAGGTACCCTTGCGCATGACCGGCCACTATTGAAGGGCCGAAGCCGACGCCAGTCAGTCCAGTTGTTTTCGTCATCGTTCGCCTGCCAAGACAAATAAACCAACGATCAGCAACCTTTAGGAGGGCCTCGAAGCCCGAGTATCTCGGCAAAGAGATGAAAGGTGGCACTGGTCCCACCGGGCATGCCAGACTGTTTCAGCGATGGGATCTCTTCCTCGTGCTTTGTTGAGGATTATTATTATTTTTTTTATTGGTGGGTTTATTTGGTTTATTTGCGTGTCGATCAACCAATTAATTAGCCGAATTAACTGACTGATTGACTGCGCAGGCGTGCCAGCCACATAAGTGACGAGTTTATTCGCTCATTCTGACCTGTACACAGGCGAGAGTGAGATTCGGTCGGGAACAGCAGTCCGCCACACCATAAAGGCTGTGGCATTAATTACATCCCCCACGAGGAGGCAAAACCTTTGATTAATTACTGAGATAGCGGGCTGTCAAGACCGGAATAAAGATGCGAAGGTATAAACGTGACGATGTCACATGAGATGTTTCTATCTATCATGCAAGAGAGGCATGGTTCATTAAATTAGAGACACTTGGTATGTGGCGGAGGACGTAGGTCCGAAGACCACCATCGCGCATAGCAGAGACTTCCGATTGGGCGTAACCCGGGCTTCCGTCAGTGCCATTTAATATACCAGAGGGTCCAAGCAGACATGCACACATGATGCTCGTGATTCTGCTAAGCATGGCAGTAGAGTTGTAATGATGATCAGTGATCAATCAAATTATTAGCCTCCCCCCAAGGGGGGCGAAAGTGATAACATAAGCATGATAACGAAAGTGAAGCGATAACTGACATGGTAGCAAAAGCATGGTAACAAGATAGCTCAGGCCTGAATAGCCCATTTCTTATTCAATTTATTATTAGTTAGGGTCATTAATCTCAAATGCTGGAGACGAGGATCGGCTAGTGATTGATCGGGACATTTCAATGCTTCAAAATCGACGCGATCGCACGTAGGGATAGGCTTCCCCGGCACGGCCAAGCGTAGGTAAATGGTTTTAATACGGCGCGGCCATAACAACGGTTAATACGACACGGTATGCTGGGGGTGCGCCGGTTTAGGGCGCGTCGGAAACGTGCCACTTGAAAACAAAGTTTTATGAGTCTAACGTTATTCCAGCGCGGGGGGGGGGGGGTACCGCGCCGTATTAAGGCGCGCCGGATGAGGACCGCGCCGTTTTAATCGAATTTCTGATGAATTTTGAAACTATTTAGGCTTATTAAGATTCTGTTGAGAGTTTTGAAGTTAATTAGGGTGATTGTTTGTTTAATTGGAGTCCAGAGCTCCCAGGGGCGAAATTATAAGCTAGTGCCAGGTTTATACTCAAGCACCAGGGTCCTTAGCTTTTAGAACAACATTTTATTGAAGCCGTTTCATGTTGGTGATCTTATAAGTTAAAAAGATTCTGCCAAAAATTGAGCAGCATCTCCCCCATCTCTGAAGGACTGCCGGGGAGAAACAAGGCCATACTCACTCGTGGAGTAAGCCCCTAAACAGCCGGTCTGTATGGTGGCAGCCAGCAAAACCCCAGTCGGACAGGATACCCCGAGGACTATCCTGCGAGAGGCACCATAGTTCCGTGGGTGGAAACAGAGGGACGAGGTAGCTATTGACGGAAGCAACACCCCGAGGACTGGCCTACGAGGGGTGGGCAACCGATAGTGTGCCCTGCATCCGCTAGCGAGAGGGCATTAGGGAGAGAAGCCCGAGGACAAGCCTACTAGTAGCACTCATCCTTTAGCCACCACAGAACCCCGAGAGACTGTGGGTTTGATGTTGTCGGACTGAAGCCCCTGTTATTATTAGCCCTACGGCCCATGGGAAGCGTCCATCATTCAGGAGTGGAGCTCCCTTGACCGATTGGCAACTCTGTGAAGCAGTGGGGAATATCCCCCTCCCTGGGTGATTAAGATGAAACCAACGAGACTCGAATGGTTTAGTGGCTGTAAACCACAAATGAGGGGAGTGAGGCTTCTCGGCATTGATAGCTTACCTGCCACAGGGTTAAGATGTTAAAGCTTGCGAGACTGGGTCGCCATCCACAGAAGAGAATGCAAACAGCAGTCATGGAGAGAGAGGCAGTTGATATGTAGCTGGGACGATTTATCTACACGTGCATATACTCGAATGGCTGGAATGCAGTAATCACAAGGCGGATTCGACTATTCTAGAAGCAACCCCTACCTCCTTTGAGCAACGGAGAAATGTAAAGAGGGAAGAAGGTCGAGGTCAGATCTTGTATTAAAACAGGGAGAAACGTATGCACATGCACGGACATGGAGGACTCGGGGAGGGGTTATCTCTGTAGCCCATGGCATCCCAGGGAGGACACCGATATATATCTACCGAATGAAATAGCAGTAGGATGAGAAAATGAGGCGTTGAGCATTCAATCCACCGATACATTCATATACGCATGCCATCATCCCATCGGCGAAGAAGGCTACACATACGTTACATGTTCGGTGCCGGCATCGCGGCACGGCCACCGTTTTACTTACAAGGGAGCTCACAGAAGAGCAATAGAAAAAGAAAGAAGGATGGTGAAGAATGGGGGAGGGGTTGGCTCATATCATCGCCATCCCCCACCCCTCTCGCTTACATTCGATTGAGAGAAAGCAAGGCGGAGGAGAGACGAGAAAATGCAGACGACCCACCTGTTCCAAGAACAGAGTATCGGGACACCTCCTTCCACTCCGGCTCCGGAGGGCTTCAGGCAGAGGAGGGAAGACGGTGGCAAAGGGCACTCAGAGAGACCCTACTCCACTCGCAAGAAACCCTCTCTCCCTCACAGGTGATTGGCTCTCAGACCCTCTCTCCTTTTTTCAATTCTCTTCTTCTTTTGAAAACCCCTTCGCCTCCTCTTTTTTCTTTGCTTTGAATGGCCTCTTATATAGGGATCGTTCGAAGTTTAATCCGGCGTGGGAATTGGCGCACCGGGGAAGGGGCATTTTGAATCCCTTTTGCGCTCCGGAATAGAAGGGCGCCGGATAAGGGGGGCGCGCCGGTTTAGGGCGCACCGTATTAACATCTCTCGCTCACCGCAGGTTAGCCAGTGAGTCTGGGGATGGTTCCGGGAGCCGCCGTGAACATTCATCTTTCCTCCGTTCTTCGAAACCTTGACGGGATGCATTGCCGAAGCTCTCGGGACGACGTATGACCCTTCTCAGAACCTTGAGTATCTTTTGTTTGAACACGCGGGTTTCCCGCTAACACGGCTTTCGGTAATATGATCCGTGCTACTGGCTCGGTCTGGCTTGTGCTCAAAGCTTCTTGGAGGGTGGGATAACACCTGGGATAGTTCTGCCCAGGCCGGGTGATCATTCGGCCACTAATAGGCCCAACTTGGCGGGAAGCCGTACCCGTGCCAGGTGACTGGGATCTTCTGCCGACAGAGCCTTCTGTCCCCCATTCTGAAGAGCCAAGGGCATTCTTTCATCTCAGGAGAGTCTTTCATGAGGTGGTGGGACACCGGATAGACTGTCGTCCTTGGTTGGACAACGGGTGTAGTGTATGCGGCACGACGAAGTCGATGCCGGTTCATTGGGCAGGCTTGGTCGCACTGTTGGTTGGTTGTGAATTCATCTCGACTCTCCTGAGTTGAAGTCCCCTAGTGTTCATACTGGGTGACCTGAAGCTCTGGCAGGTCGAGAGGGCTTCAATATGTTGATGTCTATCGGCTACTGTGCTTCAATAGGCCGTGTCATTCGTCTTCGAGGCTTGATCGCCGTGAGTGATATTTCGAGTGCCAACATAACCCGGCTTATTAGTTGGGCTTTCTAATGGGTTTTGGGATTCACCCCATTTCCCACGTGCCGGGTCCGACACCCTATATGGGCACCGCGGTGGATCCTAGTGAGAGTTTCGGGCCTACCCCTACCCTTGTGAGAGACACACTCTGAGAGCCACCACATATCAGCCTGAGAGCCCGACGTGTGCACACGGAGGTGATGGGAATCGACGTCGAGCATGTACATTTTATTTTGCATTTATGTTCTTTAGTTTATTTGTATATCCACGGGAAAGTATATGCGCAATTGTACGGCTTTATAAGCCAATGCGTCATTCCCACGGATTGTTTGGGTTTCTTTGTAATTTGTCAGTAGGACCAGCAAGGGGGCCCTCAGCCCTTTCCCATTGGTCCATGTCACTCATGTGGGGCTGGTCAACCACCCTAGGTGGCCATCTAGAAGGGTTGAATGTCAAATGCCACATGGGTAGACAAGTGGTTAAATTGGTCCAAGGTAGGTCACCTACCTTCACCTACCATACCCCTTGGTCAAGGGGGCGCCCCTCTCCCCTTATTATTGTATTAATTTTTGTGTGTGTTTCACACTTAATCCCAGCCCTTCAATCCCCACCCCTAGATCCAAGGGTTCACATTGCATTTGATGTGAATCATATAAAAGATTGTATTTTCATATGAATATTAGTGAAAATTCAGAAAATTGTTGAAAGGCCAAAGGCTTCTTGCGCCCCTAGCTCCTCCCCCCTGGTTTCTCTCCTCCAACCTCCAGTTCTAGAGTGGTTTCTACCGCCTATCCCCTCCCCTCTATCTCCGGTGATCATCTGTGCCGCCGCCGACGCCGTTCGTGCCGCCTACGAGCCGCCACGGAGCCATCGTCAAGGTTCTGTCCTGTTGGACAGAGGTGACTTCCACGAATTCTTTCTGTCAGCCACGAGCTCAGATGGATTTTAAATTTTGAGGGTGTGTTCTTACCTTGAATCCCCACCTCCACCTAAATTTTCAAGTCCAAACTCCTCCATGTAGTAATTTTCCATTTTCGTGCATCTTTCATTCCCAGATCTATTTTGTCTCTGTCTACAGTGACAGTAGCCCTGTGTTTCTCACCTCCAACCCTCTTTTTGATTTCTCCAAACCCTCCCCATTTTACTAGGAGTTCTTTCCATCATCCCCTACATCCACCATTTTTCTTGATTTTTTTATCCGCCATCTATCCATTTTTCAAATTTCGTGTTCTATTTTAGCTACAGTGCTTTTAGCCCATTTCCAGATCCGACCCACGCCTAGTTCCAAAATCATATCAATTCGTAGCCACATCCAAAATTGTCGAAACCAATTTTTCTGTTTTCCTAGCTTGATTTCCTACAACGTTGCTGAAGACCACTACTTAATATTCGGACGTTCACATATCAGTCAAAGGTAGTTCTCAGACAAGTTCTCTGCAGATCTGAGAGTCCTGTCACTGTACAACAGCAACTCAACAATTCATTAAATCCCAGATCCGTGTAGATCCAGGCCAGATCTTCAGGCCTAGATTGAATAATTTGAAGTTAGCTTTCCAACGGCACCAGTCTCATGTCGATCCGACATCGGGGCTGATCGCAGCGCCCGTTCTCTCCGGGACGCGCACTGAAAACCAGAAGTTGCAGATCCGTGGCCGGTTATTCCGACCGGTGCCGATCGGAGCCGTCCGGCCTCCGGCCGGCGAACCAGCCCGCCTCCACTCCAGGGAGCGCTCACCCAGGCATCCACCACCACAGCGGTGCCACCGGGTCCCACACGGCCCCTCCGGACAGCATGTGGGCCCCAACGTCACTAGTTCGGGTGTTGCCGAATCAACGCGAGAAGCCGCCCATCAACCCGAATTCGGTCCTCCCGGACCCCATTGTGTAGCCCTTTACCTCCCTGCGTGGAGTGGGCAGTGAGTTGTATTGCTGTAATCTTGTGTATTATTGTTCCGGGAGTACGAGTTTCGGCCGAGTCCGTCTTCCCCACGCCGAGCGCGTGGAGGTACCGTTCTCGCTCCCTACACTCGGCATTTGCTTATTTTCATATATACTTGTTTATGCCACTGCTAGAGAGCATGTGTAGGGATATCTAGCTCGCTTTATCTGTTCATTACCGCTGCTGCGAGAGAGAGCGTTACCGTCCCGTGACCCGATCTGGGCACGAAAGAGAGAGCCGACCACCCTAGCTCACTGCCGGTTTCTCAACCGCGCACGTCCGACGCTTCCCTCGTTAAGGGACGATCGCGAGCTTGTCGTGTCTGTGGTCCCGTCCCGCATCAGGAGGACATACTAGGCAAGCATGGTTCCATCACCAGCAAGAGGGTGTGCCCGAGCCACCTTGAGAGGATGAAGGACTGTCCCCTGGTTGCAGACGCAAGGTTGAGTTTGGAGGTCATGGCTCGCTCGGAGCTGCTTTGGAGGACCACTGTCCCGGTGGACCCATACTCGACAGAGTCGAGTTCGCCGCACCCCGGGGGTATGATGGGGACATCTTCGACCACTCCACATTTTTTCGAGGGTCCCATTGCTCGCCAACTATGCTTTATTTTATTCGCCACATTTTTCTTAGTCATGACATGTAATTTTCATTTTTTCTTTGAGTCATAATTATGTAATTTTCTTTTTTATTTGAGTCAAGTACCTAGGTTAGAGAGTTATTTTCATAAGTCATGTGTTATTTGGGCCATTAGATTAGCTAATTGGGCCCAACATGTGGTCAAGCCCAGGGGCGCCCCTTTCCCCCTTGGTTGTCTAGTCAATGTTCCAAAAGTCAGGGACTTATTGTAAAATGTGGGTTCCCTACGCTACAAGAAAAAGCGGGATTTGGGATGGAAATTTGGGACGGAATTTCCCTCCCAAATTTGGGACGGAATTTGTGACGGATTTTTAGAACTGTCTGAAATTTATGACCAAGAAAATTTCACAAGGGCCGTCATTGTGAAATCCGTCGCAAAGGTGTTTTGCGACGGAGTTTGAGACGGATTTCCGACGGAGTCGGTCCGTCACATTTTCTTGGTCATAAATTTCAGACAATTCTAAAAATCCGTCACAAATTCCGTCCCAAATTTGGGACAGAATATTTTCCGTCCCAAATTCCGTCACAAATTCCGTGTGTAGTTCCATATTTGGGACGGAATTTCAGACGAAAAATATTCCGTCCCAAATTTGGGACGGAAATTCCGTCCCAAATTTCCTTCCCAAATTTCCGTCCCAAATCCCGCCTTTTCTTGTAGTGCTATAAATAAGACCCTCATCTCCGCATTTTAAGCTAATGAAAAATTACTATTTTGAGTCCAGAAAATTGAATTTCTTTGGTGAGAAGCCTTTAGAGAGGAGTGAGAAGCTCCCCTCCCCTAACCTCTCTCTCTCTCTCTCTCCCCCTCTCTCTCCTCACCCTCCCACCTACTTTCTCTACCCTTCCCCCTCCATTAAAGCTACTCCAACTCCCCACACCCCTCTCTTTACTCCACCCCAACCCCAAGAGATTCCCACCCAATCCTAGCTCCACCATCCAACTCCCAACTACCCACTTTCCCTTCCCAAGCAAGCCTCCACCTTCCCAAGGCTGAACCCACCCCTCCCTAGGCCAAATTTGAATCTCCCTCCAACAAGTAGGGTGGGCCCTCAACGCCATCTCCTCCCCTTGTTCTAGCCAAAGCCCACCACTATCCCCCATCCATCTCCTTCCTCCACTTGTGCTGTGACCAGCAAGACCCCATCGCCCCTCCCTTCTCCTAGCACCAACAACTCCACCCTAGCACCCCTCCCCTGCCTCCCCCACATCCCCTACCACCATACTACCATCTCCCATCGCCATTCTTCTACCTTCAGTATCCCTCCAATCCCACTTCGGGCTCTTCTAGACCTTCACCGACGAACCTTCTCTTAGCTGAAGCCCTGTAGAACTCCAGCAACTTGCAGTGCTGGACACATCTTCATCCTAGAGCCCCTAGAAGTACAAGAGGTATCGTCAGAAGCGTCTCCCAGCCCTCTTTGCAACGGTGGTGGTCTCGCCTTCATTTGATTTCGTGGCTGCCCGGAGGAGCCCACACCGCCGGACTGAGCATCTCCTCCCTGGCAAACACCCAGTAGGGAATTGTAGAGGCTACCATGACCAGCGTTCTAAGCTTCTTGGAGCGGCGCTTGGCTGAAACGTTCTCCTCTAAGTCCCCTAGCATCGTCAAGAAGCGGAGCATCGTTTGAAGCCTGAAGCACAATGTTCTGAATTTCCTACCATTAGTGCGCATGTTAGTCTGACTGAAGATAAATCCGACCCCCTCCCACTTCTCAGGCTCTCGCGGTCAGCTCCGATCTCCGACGGCATCTTCGTGGGGCTTTGTTCGAGGAAGGTCCGACTACGAATCTAACAACTCTAGCCTCGCGTGAATCAGAGCTCGGGAGCAACCGTGGTGTCCTCGCCTTCCTGCTGCAGTGACACAGAAGCTACCAGAATCAGAAGCCTGCAACCCTGTTCACGTCTCTGCCCCGATTGTGGTCGCCAACAAGAAAATCCCCAAAAATTATGACGACATCCTGGGTCAACCATGGAGGTTTTGCCACTGGTTTCGTCACGAACGGTGATCGGAGGAGTCCACAGTGGCATCAACACCGACTGTGTGTCCACAGTTCCAGAGAGTGGATAGAACCGGCGATCTTCTTCCACTTCAGCTTCTAGTGTAGTTTTCCCCACCACGCCTGGCCGGCTGACCGCCCCTCCCTGCGTGGAGGTACGTTTTGGTTGTAAAACTAATCTCCATCCCTAGTCCAACCTCCTTGCAAGGGGCGTAGTGCATGTTAATTAAAATTTCAGGTTGAAGCTTCATCGGCGCGGCGTGCGGGTAAGCCCACGCTTCCTCGCTAACCCTCGTCTCCTGCCGAGATCAGTGTCTTCACACTGATCAGGTGAGCTCCTGACCACACTCCTATGCTGGATTATTTGTGCTTGATTAGTATTGCTTCTAGTGTGCCGTCGGTCGGTGAGGAGTGCTCGGACTCAAATTGCTACTATGTGAGTGTCCACTGCGGGTGAGTTGTGAGCGAGACCAATTTACCCACGCCCTCGACGTGCTGATCGCCTGTGAATTTGGGCAACCCCAGACCCTTAGGGGTCCTTCCCAAGCCAGCCATACCCTTGGAAACCTCAGGGTCTAACCCCGGACCCTCACCCCATCGTCGGTCCACCTACGGACCCGAGTGTGCCAAATGCAAGTGAGTCCGCTTGTGTGACATTGACGTGTCCGTTGCGTTGCTTGCAATCTACGTCTTAGGTTGTGTCACATCATTAACCACTTAGCTCTCATCGGCCACTGTTATCATTCACTAACTCCTGAAAATCTCTCGTGCAAGTTGACCCCTCTCACCTTTCTGTAAAAGGTGAGTGTACAGTGCTGCCGTGAGAGATATACGGCTACAAAGGAAACATGCCCTAGATATAACATAAGTCCCCCATTGTTTTCTTTGTCGCATTATTTTCCCTTCTCGCCACAGTTACAGACATATTTCCCCGCCGATGCACGCGCCCCCCGTCGATCGAGCGAAACAAAAGTTGGCACGCCCAGTGGGACGTCTCCCGCCTTTCTTCTTTCTACTGAAGAGAAGCCCATGCCAGCCCTAAAGAGATTGGTGCCCTTTCCCTATCCTTGCAGGAGAGGTAGAGGAGGGACACATTTCCCTTCAGCTTCCAGCTCGTGTTGCAATAGTCAGATCGCGCCCGGCGACCCTCTTCGACCGTCGCTCTCTTTTTCCAGCAACCAGGAACCAGCAGTCCAACTGCTATGGCGGCTGTAACCCACGGCCCCATTTTCATCACCGCCCATGCACGGGTAGGCTACTTGGCGACGCCGATCACTTTTGGCGACTTCGCCCATGTCATCAGATCGCCCTACTTTTTAATTGTGGTCCATGTAGCTGTTTCACAGCCGATCCCAATTCTTGTTTCTGCTCGTGCGGTCGACTCACCATGCGCCACTCTAGCACAGGTGGCCCGCACGACTACCAGACCTAGGGCCTCCACTACCGGCCCCTGTAGGGGTCCCAGATCGTCTCTTGCCCGGACAAGCGTCAGCTCCCGGGTCCAGCATCGGTCGATCTTCAACACGAGCTCTATGCCCCGGACTTCGGCTACTACCCCAACATCTCACTCGGGTCTCCAACCCAGAGTCCCAGTCAAGCCGACACCCGACATGGGCTCCCTGCCCCGAGTTCGTGGCTCCTCAGCATTTCACTCGGGTCCCCAACCACGAGCCCCAGCTACTTCGGCACCCGACACATGCTCCCTGCCCCGGGTCCCGGACTCCGCAACACTTCACTCGGGTCTCCAACCCCGAGTCCCAGCCAAGCCTACGCCTGACACGGGTTCCTTACCCCGGGTTCAAGGCTCTCCAGCACTTTACTCGAGCTTCTTGAGCCAACACTTTTGAGCCAACACTTAATGCGGGTTCTCAACCCCGACTTTGAAGCTCCCCAGCATCTGACTCGGGTACCCAACCCCGAGTCTCATCAAGGTCGGTCCCTGACGTGGACTCTCCGCCATGGGCCTCTGGCCTCCCAGCTCTACAATGGGATCACTACCCCAACAATCTAGCAATGCCGACTCCCAGCACAGGTTTTCTTCCTTGGGATATGGAAACTCTAGCACCTAGCACGGGCTTTTGGCCCCAAGTTCCAGCCACGTCGGCACTCAGTATAGGTTCATAACCTCAAGTTGTCGGCACTACGGCATCTTCTACAACAACGTTCCTCGGTGCAAGAGCGTCATCTCAAGCATCGACAACACTTTTATCGGCCCAGCAGAAGCCTATACTCGGGTCACTCAGCCATCGGCTCTCGGTATGGGCTCCATGTCCCGAAGGCCGATCCGAGCACTTTTTGCCGACAACTTTACGCTGCCAACAACGATAGACCAGGTCTTTCCCGTCTACCACCTCGGGGCAGGGTCCTCTTCCACCCCCCAAAAAAAGTGCCGTAGTGACCGTAGGGGTAGGTGACCCGCTGTTGCAACCAGTAATTCCGGCACGACCTTTCTTGTCGGTAACTTGAGGATTCATCTCAATGGAGGTGAACCGATCGTACCCCGGGATCAGACCATGCCTATGATCCCCACAACCAACTGCTTCAGCCTCCTACAACAAACACGGGAGGATAAAGCGAAAGTAAAAGAAATAGGTGCCTCGGCAACTAACCGAGGGCACCTGCACCAGTCCGGTATCGAGGCTCCCAAGTCTAGTCGAAGGAACGACGATAAGGGAGGGCAACAACTTCCCTTAAGAAGAATCTAGGTCACCTCAAAGGAGGCTCAAGCTATTCAGAGGGAACATATCGAGAACCCCCTTCGAACGCTCGGGTGCTGCGTCGAGCGAGACGTAGCCGAGTCCACATCAGCATAGTCCGACGACACCCAGCCACTCTACATCTCTATCCTAAATAGGCAGAAGCAAAGAAGGGCCCGTGCCGGGTCCCGCCAGCACCTAGCCTCAGGCTCTCCTCGGGTCAACCCCGGTCTCATGACGGAGGATCCACCTCAAAGGACCTCAGTCTTCGACAGACTGGGGGCACCAGTCCGCTCTGAGAAGCATTCCCAGAAGAAGCGGATGGTTCGGCTCATCAACGATGCGGTTCGGGTGTTTGAGTGTTATGCCACCGAACACCAATCCGAGACTCAGTCTGTTGACCTGAGCCAGCCACTGGCCCAACTTACGAGACCTCGCCCTAAAACTCAAACTCCTGGTGCCACCAGGCCATATAGGCACATCTGCTGAACCTTAAGCATCGGAACGTGCAGAAGAGGTTACAGCCGAGGACTGTGGCACTCCAATTAATGTGGATCCAATCAACAATGATCTCCCAGCAAATGAGGTTCAAGAGGTGACTCTCGAGACTCTCATGAAGGAGAATAAATATTTGAAAGCCCTCCTGCAAGACCTTCACCCTTAGCAATTTTCTAGGCCTTTGGCCGAGGCACTGACACTACCAGTTGGGCACAATGGTGCCAATGCCTCAGTAGCAGCCGCTCGAACCCCGATAGCAGCCGGGTTCGACACGCCTATAGTGGAAGCACATCCACGAGCCTCCAACACGCCAGTGCTAGAAAACCTCATGGCACAATGGCAGATGATCGAGTGGATCATCGAGACAAAGCTCACCCAGTACAGGGAAGGGGTCGCCACTATAGACCTCTACAGTGTACCCTTGCCTCTGCATCACCAGCTGAAAAAGCTTCCCCCGGAGTACGCCAAACCCCCGAACCTGCAGAAGTTCGATGGGCAAGGGTCTCCATACGAGCACTTGGCCTACTACATCACGGCCATGGGCGAGCAAGCGTTGGACGAGCCATACCTCCTCCGCTAGTTTGCTACCTCACTCACGGGAACGGCCTTTCAATGGTATTCCTGCCTGAAGCCCAATTCATTAATCGAATGGGCAGATCTCTAGAAGAAATTCCTCGACTGTTTCCAGTCAGTCGAGCATAAGATATCCCTGGCCGAGCTTTGCTCCATCCGGCAGAAGAAGGGCGAGAGTGCCCTCGACTTCATCAAGAGATGGTGAGACCTCATGTAACACCCGAGAATTTTTAAGGAATTTTCTAGGATTAAATATGATTATTAAGTATTTAAAAAGGCTTAATGGGCTACTAAAGTGCTTTAGGGGTTAATTAAATCAATTTAAAGGCCCTATAATAACCAAAGGACTAAGCCCAATTTAAATAGGCCCAAAGACCAATTCTATGGCCTTTTGACCCAAAGCCCATTACTAGAAACGTAATTTAGGCAATTTACAGATTTAAAATAGGATAAATAGGCCAATTAATGTGATAAATAGGGGATATTAAGAAAATCCAAAAATTTCAGAATAAATGACAAATAGCGGTCTATCGCAAGACCGCCACCTCATGAAAGCGGTCCAGACATGACTGCAATTTCCTTCTGATTTCGTGAGTGGAACAAATGTGAAAAGCTTGGATATTTGGCATCCTAATCCCCATTGATCGAAGTGTTTAGACATGTAAACATGTCTATGACTCTTGGAGATCAATCCTACCCCTAATTAGGACTCCTAAATCGATCTAATCTCTCAAATCCTAGTAAACTCTATAAATAGAGCTCAGATTCGACCTGCGCGAACCTTACTTTTGTCTCCCATTGTTCGACGGTAAGGAGTTAGTATTTCAGGTTAGTTCTTTAGAACTTTTTATTTACCTTAGTTTTATCTAACTCCCCTTTAAATTTCATGCTAGTTGGTCAAGTGTCCAGAGAATTAGGAGCCCTTGAAGTTGCTAATCCTCTACAAGGCGCTCAGGAACCAACGTGCCGGTCCAAGGAAGATCTAGAGATTGGAAGCCCTAATCGAGGCATTTAGAAGTTCATCCTTTAGAACAATTTGTTAACCTTTACATCTTATACCTATTCTCCAAATTTCATGGATTTAGGTCAAGAGGTTAAGGAGAACGAGGGACGAGAAGTTGCTGGTTTCGCATAGGACGTGCAGAAACTAGGCTGTACTTCCAGTCCAAAATTTGAAATCTAAAACCTGTAACAAAGGTAGGTTATCTCATGAAAAGACTTAAACATCAAGTTAGGAGTAAAATCCCCCTTTTCCCTTGTGATTTCATGCTTTATACACGGAGTATTTCATGTTTTACTATGACTGCACATCTAGGTTATTCCTGCATGCATGATTTCTATCCTTAATAGAAAAGATGATAATTTTGATTTAATCCATGTAACCCATGCATCCCCACGATGTATATTTGATCTATCATGTGATGAAGGCATCTCACGACACTCCCTCTAGCTTTGGTTGTCTACACACTCTTGATATGGATTGATCATGGTCTCTACTTGTTATCTTCATTTTCCCTGGTTCATTTTATGTATTTTCCTTTTATTGAGTCCTATCTTATGTATTTTCCTTTATTGAGTCATGTGGTTCTAGTCCATTTCCCTTATTTTACTTAATTGGGCCTTATTTCCTTAGTTATGGGCCCATAGGATTGAGTCTAGGTTATGTTTGGTCTTTTGTCCTATTGTCAGGGATATTTTGGTCATGTAAAGAGTGGTTGCCTATATATAGGCCCCATCTCTCCACTTGTACTCACTTTTGATGAAATTATTGAAAACTACTTCATTCCACCTCTCTAGATCTCTCCCTTGTACTCTCTCTCTCTCATTACCTCTCTCTCTCTCCCAAGGGGCATAGTTCGCCCCCTTCCCTCTCTCTTCCCCCTCTCTCATTCAAATCCATCCCCCACCTACCCCCATTACTACCCCACAACTTCCCACAACCCTCCTTAACTCTCCACCTATTCCCAACAACCCTCCACCTATCCAAGCTCTACTTCCCAACCACCACCTACCTCCCTTCACTTCCCAAAGCATCTTCCCACCTCCCCAAGGCTGACTCCACTTCTCCCAACACCACAAATTCGAATCTCCCACCCATCTCCCCTTCCCCCTTGCTCCCTAGGTCGCACCCCTCCTCTCCCCTCAAGCCAAGTTCGCCCCCCACCTTCCCCCACACTCATCTTCTCTCTTGTGCACACCCACTCCCCCATCTCCACCTATAGCAGCTCCAGCCCCCTTTCTCCCTCCATCACTGCCATTCCTAACCTCCTGGAGCCCTAGCCACGTCCTCCCCCTCTCCCTAACCCTTCAGCCATCATTCACAAGGTGTGCTAACTCCCCTTGCCCTCCCCTTGTTCTTGTAAGTTGCAGCTTCAAGTATCAGATCGCAGGCAGCAGAGTAAGGCCCTGAAGTAGCGTCATCCCCGGCCTCCCCCTGCTTCTCCTGGTGGCAAGGCCTACATCTCTGGAAAGGTCTTCCAGAGAGCTTTCAAGGCGAGGTGGTTTCGTCGGCATCCGAGTTCGGTACTGTCCGTAGCAACCATTCCCCCCCGACTGCGTAGAACCTCTCAGACCAAAAGCCAGAGCGGTAGAGAAGACTCTCCCACGACGAACCTTGAAGGAATCAGCCTTCAGGGTCTTCTAAAAAGATATTCCTCCCCCTGTCAACGTCCAGGAACAGAAGGCGGAACTCTGTTCGGCATCCGACAACCAGAGATATCAATTTTCAACCACAACCACGCCGGTCTGCCTCCTCACAGTCTGTCCCGACCACCGTCCACTTCTCTGGACACCCAGCTCATCTCCGACAGTAGAAGACTTCCCCGTTTGTTTTGATGCAAAGTAGACTCGTCCACAATTCCAACGAGTCTAGCGGTGCCAGATTTGGAGCTCAGGAGCGACCGTGGCCGCTTCTGCAACCTGCTGTTTCAGACTGAGCTCGGCCAGAGACCAGAGCTGCATCCATCTTCCAGTCGCCGGAGCAGTCAGCCCTCAGATCAGAACGTCGTCCAAAAATTCAGGCCGCACCCCTCTCCGGTTAGTAATCTTTTGGCGCAAGTCTCATCAGATTCTGAGCTCGGTGGATTTATTGCCTGCATCAACATCGACTCCCTTTCCAGAATTACAGAAGCTAGATAGAATCGGCGAAGCTCGGAAACTCGGTTTCCTTTGCATCTCTCCCCACCCCGCTTGGCCGGCTGAAGGCCCCTCCCTGCGTGGAGGTAGTTTTGAATATATTAAGCATAACCCCCACCCCAAGATCACCCCTCCTGCGTGAGGAGTAGTGCTGTACCGTTTGCAATTTCAGGTCAAGCTACATCGCCGCGGCGATCGGGTGCATACCCTCGCCTCCCGGCGCGCCCTCGTCTCCGATCGGGATCGGTGTCTTCACACCGATCAGGTGAGCTTCTGATACTATCCTTAGTAGCCTTATTCCTGCTAGTTTAGTATTGCTTTGATTGCTCGTCAGCGGTGAGAAGAGGGCTCGAACTTGCATGCTAGTTTGTTAGTGTCCACCGCGGACCGTGAGTGAGTGCCACCAAGCCCCCGCCTTGCGGGCCAGCCGCTTACAAAGTTGGGTATCCTAGACTCATTTGGGGTCAGCCCTAGCATTGTAAGTCCATTAGAACAATTGGGTCCCGCCCCGGACCCTCATCATTATCTCCCGGACCCACCGGGTGAACGTGTGAATCGGGTGAGCAAAAATCGTCATTGTGAGAATCATTGAGCGCTTGTATGCTTGCGGGTCTAAGTCCTAGGGTCATCACATCATGTTTAGTGGTCTTTGGGCTGTGCCACATCAAGTGGTATCAGAGCGGTCATAGGCTTGTCCTTACAAGTCTAGTCTTGGGTCACACTAAGTCTTTCTTAGGTGCATTCGCACACCCTTGCATAGCCCACCCAACCTTGCATGACCACCCGTAGTGGAACTCATTATCAAGGCAATCCATATTCTTCCAATAACACCATGAATCCCAATCCCCAAGGAAATCCCCCTCACAATGAGCATGAGCTTCCCGACCAAATGAGGTTTCTTGTGGACTACATGACCGAAATTATGGGAAGGCTTGACGGTATTACGGCCCGGCTTGAACAACTTGAGGAAAATAGACCTATTCCAAGGGAAGGAGATAGGAGAGATCCCCCTCCACATGTGGAGCCAGCCATAGGAGGACTCAACCTTGACCCCCCTCCCGAACCGGAAAGGGACCCACCCCCTAGAAGGAATGAGAGGCCTCCCCGGGACAACCCGGATGACCAACTAATGAGACTTGTGAAAGTCATGCTCCCACTTTTGATGGATCTCATCATCCGAGCATCTACTTAGATTGGGAGGCAGCCATGGATCAATATTTTGATTGGTACCCAATGACCGAGGATAGGAAAGTCCGACTTGCAAAGATGCAATTAACCAAACTTGCCAAGACTCATTGGATGAATGTTGAAGCCTTAAGGATAGTTAGGAGGGAAGTTCCAATCACCACATGGGGGGCCATGAAAGACCAACTCAAACTCAAATATGTCCCACCCTCCTACCATCAAAACCTCCTAGATGAATGGCAAGCCTTGACTCAAGAAGGAAAGACCGTTATGGAATATATTGAAAAGTTTGACTACTACCTCCTCAAATGTGGAGTCCAAGAGGACCCCTCCGTCACACTCTCCCGCTTTAGGAATGGGCTTCAATTCCATATCAAAAAGGAACTATTCATGCGTCAAGTAACAACTTTAGAGCAAGCCTACCAAGTAGCTCGGGATGCCGAGAAATTCTCTCGGTACACGCGAATGGTTCCCCCTCGGGGAATGGACCCTAGAGCCATGGCACCTCGGGCCAACCCCCCACCACCCCAAAGAGGTCTCCTTCCTACACCCATGGGAACTCCTCCCACACGGGTCACCCCTCCTAATGCCAATCCACCATTCCGCCCCACAAGTGGGCCCCTAAACACAACTCCCAATAGGCCCAATTCGACACCCACTCTCCCTCACACTAAGGTGACCCCAAACCATCAAAGTGGGCAGCAATGCTTTAGGTGTTATGGGTATGGACACTTTGCCAATCAATGCCCCACCAAGGGAGCGTCAAACTTACTCATAGAGGAGACCAACCCCCAACCCCAAGCTGGATTTGAAGGAGAGATTGAGGTATATGAACCCTCTCTTGAATGGGAGGAGGAGTATGAGAACCACTACATAGAGAGCAACCAAGAACAACCTCCTCCACCCACCGAATCCCACCTCGGGGTGGTTAGATGCACCTTCACTCAAAACCAAGAGCATGATTGGAGAAGAAACACCATATTCCACACCTACATAAGAATAGGGAGCCATATTAGGAAGGTCATATTGGACAATGGAAGTAGTGTGAATGTGGCGTCACCCGACACCGTTAAACTTTTGGGCCTTACCACCTCCCCACATCCCCACCCATATAGGGTAGCATGGATTAATACCACCTCCATGCCCGTTAGTGCCCGTTGCCTTGTCCCAATTACATTCCAATCCTATCAAGGCCAAGTGTAGTGTGATATCCTTCCAATGGAAGTTGGGAGTATCCTTTTAGGATGGCCTTGGATCTACGATGTAGATGCCACCTTCTTAGGAAGAACCAACGCTTGCATCTTCATTCATGAGGGGAAGAAGATCCAACTCAACCCATCTCCACCCCGCACTCTACCTAAGAAGGCCTCTCCCTCCCTTGAGGGACCCACTACCTTTCCCCCCATCCCAACACCAACAAACCCCACCCCATCAAGTCCTAGTCCTAGTAACATCAAAGAGCCTCCTAGGAGCCTACACCTTGTCACTAGGAAAGAGTTTGAGGAAGAAGTCAACCAAGGGGATCAAGTATGTGCCATTGTCATTTGTCTAGGGGAATCCACCCCAACCGATCCACACCCCCTAGAAATTCATCAACTCCTTAAGGACTTCCATGATGTATTTCCCGAGGAGCTTCCGGACAAACTACCACCTATGAGAGATGTGCAACATGCCATCGACCTCGTGCCCGGGGCTACCTTGCCCAACCTCCCACACTACCGACTCAACCCCACCGAGCATGCCGAGCTTCGGAGACAAATTGAAGAACTCATCAAGAAGGGCTTCCTCCGAATTAGCAAAAGCCCTTGTGCCGTCCTGGCTCTTCTTACACCCAAAAAGGATGGGACTTGGCGCATGTGTGTAGATAGCCGAGCCGTCAACAAGATAACGGTCAAATATAGGTTCCCCATCCCTCGGCTTGATGACATGCTAGACATGCTAGCGGGAGCCACCATCTTCTCCAAAATTGATCTCAAAAGTGGCTACCACCAAGTCCGCATTAGGCCCGGGGACGAGTGGAAAACCGCCTTTAAAACTAAGGACGATCTCTATAAATAGCTTGTTATGCCTTTCGGCCTTTCTAATGCACCAAGTACCTTCATGCGTCTCATGACCGAGGTCCTCCGGCCCTTCATTGGCATCTTTCTAGTTGTCTACTTTGATGACATCCTCATATATAGCCAATCCAAGGAAGCCCACCTCGATCACCTCAAACAAGTGTGCACCATCTGTAAGACCCCGAGTTTCTGTACAAATATTAAATTTCGTAAATAGTAAATGTTGAATAGTGACTGTGGTAAATAGTAAATAGTAAAAATTTTGACTATCATATAAAAATTCCAAAAAATGGTAATCAATTAGTAAAGACCATGGTAAACACTTTGGTCTTCTGTACTTGACCCTAATAAAATCATTTACACGACTTAATCAGTGATTTAAGCCTGACTTAAAAACGTGGAAAACACTATTCATACGAAAATACAACTACCTTAGAAAAATCTGTAAAAATCACATCTGATAGAGGGTATTTTTCTTAGCAACTTTGTCTTCTGAAGTTTTATCGGTAAAAATCAGAAACTCTCTCTATCGACTAAACCGTTGAACATTGGGTTAAATTATTATTTTAATCTTAAGATTGGGAGATTAACAATAAACCTCGTGATAAAATTCCATAAAAATCATATTATGAAAGAGCATGTCTTGATTAGTAATTTTGTCTTCTGGGTCCAATTCATTAAAAATCATTTAGTAACATTAAATTGAGGTCTTAGTTAACCATTCCTTAATCTTTTGGATTAGGCTTAGATTAGGCTAACCTTACCTTGAGAAACACGTGAAACCGTGTTTTGGTTGGCAGAAACACGTTGTTAACAATGCAAAGGATTTTGCGGCTCTGACCAAACCGTGTGTGAAGATTAAACACTCCTCTTCCAAACCTATAAGTAGAGGAAGCCCCCTTAAACATCTCTTAAACACAAAAGGGTTCTTGCTGCTGTGAAGAAGCTCTGCAAGTCTACTGTTCATCTTCTTCCCCATTCATCTTTCCTTATTTCATCGGTTAAGGTAGGTAACCATGGCACAAACCTTGAATTTGATAAATGGAATGAAAGGGCATCATGTTAGCTTGTAGAAACCATGCTTTTCCATTTATTTACGTACTCAAATGCATGAATTGAAGCCTTAAACGCCGGATTTATGCTTCTGTTTCGCTGTTCCCGTGTTACAGGGATTAACGGTTCCAATCGGACCGCTTTATCTCTTAGACGGCTCAGAACTGCCCGCCCGACTTATACAAACGGCCCAATTAGAACCGCCCGCCTTGTATAAAACGGCCCAATGATAACCGTTTTACAGCCAGTAGGTTTAACGGCCCACTGTCATCCGTTTAACTTCCAGAAAACTGATTTTTTTTGCTATTTGACCCATTTAACAATGTTAATTAGTAAAAATTGACAATCCACATAAATAACAGATAATGTCATGAGTAAATTTCTGTTATTTGCAATATCTATTTTGATAAATTGTTTAAAGTGAAAATCATTGAAATTCACTTGTAACTTTGGATAAATTGAATAAGTATGGTAAATAGCTAAACTTTACCATAGGTAATTTCTGTAAATTACTGTAAACCAGAAAATTACTGGCCGACTTATGGCAAGTCTTTGACCAATTAGTCGGACACTCCATCCGGTAAACTTTACATTTTTACCGTAGAACATTTTTACCGTGGTAAATTACGGTTACATCATGACTATTGTTTTAACTTGATTAATTGACCGATTACCCTTGGATAATCTTCGGTCATATTTGAGCCCGGAATTGATCAATGGACATTAAACTGAAATTGGTTGGTTTAATTGTTATTGGCAACCCGGTGACTATTTTGCATAAATTATCTTATAATTAGATATTATCGTTATGCTTAATACGGATTCTCTTGAACCGTATTTCTTAAAATACGACCCGAATGGTTCGTATATTCGTTCTTCGGAACTTACTTTTCTCTCTCGAACGGCTTACTGTCAACCGTTCATTCTTGGCCCCGTGACTCGTTACTCATGTGAGTATGGCCCGGTGTTTGCCGTACGACTACCTTGTTTTGGGTTTTTCATCGTGGTTATACTCTTAAATCAAAGGAGGCGAGTGTCGTCCTTTACATCTTGTACCCGACAGAAATTCATCTGATTATATTGGTCATAATTGACTATGTCTAGACGGGGGATCGGTGATCCAATTGAAATGAAATGCCAACGCATCATAAGGGCCCGGTCTGGTCCTGGGGAGAGCGCCCGAAAAGATATTGAGCCCATTGGGATGTTTATGACAGGGTGAGGCATTGCACCCGAATACTTGACTTGACATGTTACGTCTATGACAAACTCTTGTTACTTGACTCGTGCGTATTTACTTGGTTACATGTGTAACATACTTGCTGGCCAAATTATCTACTGTTACTTTACTTGTTCATTACTTGGTAAATTGTTATATTTCTTGACCTTGCAAGATATCTTTTACATTGTTTCTTTTATCGTATCGTCATTCTTTATTTACTGCATTTCATATAAATTGGAAATCAATGGTTAATTACGTAAACCTGTTTGTGGTTATCTACTGAGCGCGTTTAGCTCACTCCTACTTTTCCCCTCTTTCCAGGTGATGAACTTGTCGGGAATGGACTGGAGTGATATCGAGAGATAGTTTTAGTTTATTGAGTCAGTTTGTACCCTTAGTATTAGTGAGAGATTGTTCTAGTATTTTGCTTATTATTTGGATGTAGTTGTTCTACCCAGTGTACTCAACTTTATTATCAATAAAACTCTGATTATTATCCTTTCCAACCTTTTGTGCAATGGTTTGCAATGGTTCGGAATTATTGCTCGCTTGCCCCTAACCGTACGTCCCGAGATTCCGCATCGGGGCGTGACAGTTTAGTTGGTATCAGAGCCTAGGTCAATTTGTCCTAGGTATTTCACTTTAATGTTATAGGTTTATTGGTTATAGGCTTAAGAAAATAACCTTGTGAGAATTGGGTAGAAATTTGGGTTAAGTTATTTAACCATAATCATGTTCTTCTTATCTAGTTCTTCTCTTCTCATCTAAGAAGTTCTTCTCTCATAAATAATCCGAGTAACTATTTTATAGGCACTTAACTAGAAATGGCAGCCAATCGTGCTGAGATGAGGAATTTACAGCGTACAGTTCAAGGACTTACGCAAGCCTTGAATGCACTGGCTCAGGCAGGAGCTGGAGCTGGAGCGGCACCTCATGGCGCAGCTCATGGCACTGGTGATTTCTATCGGAATTTCCGAGGAATGAACCCGCCTAGATTCGCTGGTTCAACTGATCCCGATGAAGCCGAGAATTGGCTCGACGAGATGGCAAGAATTTTTGAGGTCATGCAATGCACTGACCAAGAACGTGTTCTTTTATCCGTTTTCCAACTGGAACGTGATGCACGTGCTTGGTGGGAGTCTGTTAAGCCGACTCTCGGAGATCAACAAGTCTCGTGGGAGGAATTCGAGGAATATTTCAATGATAAATATTTTTCTGACCGCGTGCAAGAAAAGAAGGAAGCAGAATTCACAGCTTTGAAGCAGCGAAGTTTATCGGTATCAGAATATGAGGCTCAGTTTTCACGACTCTCTCGTTATGCAAGACATCTTATTTCGACTGAGAGAATGAAGGCGAAGCGTTTCCTCAATGGTCTTCGACTTCATTATATCAATCAACTTGCACCACTGGAAATTTCTACATATTCTGAGATGGTAAGAAAGGCACAAATATTAGAAGATACTTTAGAAATGACTGAAAGGATTCGTGGTCAAGGTAACAAGAAAGAGCAACCGAAGGCACTCAAGAATGTTAAAACTGGATTTGGCACTGACCCGAGCAAGAAAAGACCCTTTACTAGTTCTGGTTCAAGTTCTGGTTCTGGTTCGTGGAGAGGCAAAATGCCGCGACAAGAAGACAAGAAACCTGATTCTATGATTCCATTCAAGGGCGTATGCCGATATTGTGATCGTCCTGGTCACAAGATGGAAGATTGTTGGCGCAAGCTAGGTGCATGTCTGCGGTGTGGAAGCAAAGAGCACCGTATACCCAACTGTCCTTTATTATCGGAACAAGCTATCCCGGCAAAACCTCTGAATTTCAAGAAGCCTCAAGGCAGGCTCCAGGCTCTTCATGCAAAGGAAAAAGATATCGCCGAGGATGGTGGACTCGTCGAAGGTACTCTTGTTATATTCGACTTGCCAGCTTTTGTTCTAATTGATACTGGTGCAACGCATTCTTTTATTTCACGGAGATTTGCTAAATCTTTAGCTATGGCACCTGTTTTGTTGAGTTCTCCGTTAGAAATATCAACCCCTATTGGTTCTAAATCAGCAATTCAGCATTACTATCCTTCTAGTAAGGTTATGGTGAATGATCAGAATTTTCCAGCTACTTTGATTTGTATGGACATGAAGGATTACGATGTAATCCTAGGAGCGGATTGGTTGGCTCGGTATGAGGCCAATGTTCATTGTAGTTCTTGTTCCGTGTCTTTTTCTAGACACCCCGGATTATCCTTCAAGGGAGTGAAACACCCTAGTTCTATCTCTCTTATCTCGACTCTTCGTGCTGATAAGTTATTGAGGCGTGGATGTGAAGCTTTTCTGGCTTTTGTTCATGCGTCCCCTGAACAGCAGATCGAGATTAAGGACATTTCTATTGTCCGAGAATTTCCGGACGTATTTCCAGAGGAGTTACCAGGACTTCCGCCTCAGCGTGAAGTTACATTCTCTATTGATCTTATTCCTGGATCGTCTCCTGTTTCTAAAACCCCTTATCGCATGTCTCCTGCGGAATTACGGGAATTGAAGCAGCAATTGTTGGAATTACTCGAGAAGGGTTTTATTCGCCCGAGTGTTTCCCCTTGGGGAGCTCCTGTATTGTTTGTTCGGAAGAAAGATGGTTCGATGAGATTATGCATCGATTATCGGCAACTTAACCAGTTGACTGTCAAGAACAAGTATCCTTTGCCAAGGATTGATGAGTTATTTGACTAGATTACTGGAGCTTCTTATTTTTCTAAGATCGATCTTCGATCTGGATATCACCAGTTACGGATTAAAGAAGAGGATATTTATAAATCAGCTTTCCATAGTCGGTATGGTCATTATGAGTTTGTCGTTATGCCTTTTGGGTTAACAAATGCACCGGCAGCTTTCATGCAGTTAATGAACAGTGTGTTCCGACCCTACCTTGATCAATGGGTTGTGGCATTCATAGATGATATTTTGATATATTCCAAGAGTGAAAGAGAACATGCCGAGCATCTGAGGATGGCTTTGCAATTATTGAGAGATCACCAATTATATGCTAAGTTGAGCAAGTGTGATTTCTGGTTACAAGAGGTGTCTTTTCTAGGACATATTATTACCAAGGATGGTATTTCTGTAGATCCATCGAAGGTGGAAGCAGTAAAGAATTGGGAACAACCTACCAGTGTTACTGAAGTGAGGAGTTTTCTTGGCCTGGCTGGTTACTATCGAAGGTTTATTCAAGATTTCTCTAAGATTGCGGTACCTCTGACAAAGTTAACCCGCAAAGAGATTAAGTTTGAGTGGTCAATTGAATGCCAACGGAGTTTTCAGACTCTGAAGGATTGTCTGACTACTGCCCCTATTTTAACCTTACCTTCTGGTGAGGGTGGTTTCGTGGTTTACACTGATGCTTCTGGTATTGGCTTAGGCTGTGTGCTTATGCAGCACGGCAAGGTGATTGCCTATTCTTCTAGGCAGTTAAGAAAGCATGAAGTTAATTATCCAGTTCATGATTTGGAATTGGCAGCCGTGGTATTTGCTTTGAAGATTTGGAGGCACTACTTATATGGTGAATCATTTACGGTATTTTCGGATCACAAAAGTCTGAAATACTTATTTTCTCAAAAGGAATTGAACATGAGACAAAGAAGATGGTTGGAGTATATAAAGGATTTCGACTTTTCTATTGAGTATCACCCGGGCAAAGGCAATGTGGTTGCTGATGCTTTAAGTCGGAAGCCTGTGGCTAAGATATCTAGTCTTATGTTACAAGAATGGGAATTACTGGAGCAAATGGCTAGTCTGGATATCAATATTGATAATGACCGGATATTGATTTCCCAGTTGCAACTGAAGCCCGAATTATTGGTAGAAATCAAGTTATTGCAAGATATTGATCCCGAGCTAGTCGAGATTAAGGAAAGCTTGAGTAGCAGACCTGATTTCTCGATAGCCGATGATGGAAGATTATTATTTCAAGGTAGAACTTGTGTACCGAATGAGGCTAATATAAAGAATCGGATTCTTGAAGAAGCCCATAGATCCAAATATACTATCCATCCGGGAGGCACTAAGATGTTCAAGGATTTGAAAAGGTCATTTTGGTGGCCGAACATGAAAAGGGAAATTGCAAATTTCGTGAGTACATGTCTTGTTTGTCAACAAGTAAAGGCCGAGCATTTCAGACCGGCAGGTAAATTGAAACCACTTGATATACCCCAATGGAAGTTGGAGAGTATTGGCATGGATTTCATTATGGGTCTTCCTAAGACTCGAGGTGATTATGATGCTATATGGGTAATTGTGGATCGACTGACTAAATCCGCACATTTCTTATCTATTAAGTCCAAGTGGACAGTTGATGTGCTGGCAGCATTATATTTAAAGGAAGTGGTTAGGCTTCATGGTATCCCAGTCAACATTATATCCGATAGAGATCCGAGATTTACTTCTCATTTTTGGAAAGGATTGCAAGAATCTCTTGGTACCCGTCTGAATTTTAGCACTGCATTTCATCCGCAAACAGATGGACAGACCGAGAGAACTAATCAAATAGTGGAAGATATGTTGAGAGCTTGTATGATCGACTTCGGTGGAAGTTGGAGCGATCATTTAGCATTGATAGAATTCGCCTACAACAATAGTTATCAATCCAGCATACAGATGACACCTTTCGAGGCTTTGTATGGAAGGAGCTGTCGTTCTCCATTATGTTGGGATGAGGTTGGCGAGAAGCAATGGCTTGGACCGGATCTTATCTCGGAGTCATCACAAAATATTCGTATTATCCGAGACCGGTTACTTGTGGCTCAATCGAGGCAAAAGAGCTATGCTGATAATAGAAGAAGAGATTTGGAATTTCAAATTGGCGAGCATGTGTTCTTAAAAGTCTCTCCTTCAAGAGGTATTCGTCGATTCGGTATTCATGGCAAGTTAAGCCCAAGGTATATTGATCCATTTGAGATCCTTGATCGAGTGGGTGAAGTCGCCTATAGATTGGCCTTACCTCCTCAATTATCTGGTGTACATAACGTATTCCATGTATCTATGCTTCGGAAATACGTGTACGACCCTAGTCACATCATTCAACATGTGGACTTTGAATTTAAGAAGGATCTATCTTATGAAGAAAGACCAGTGAAGGTTCTGGATCGGAAAGAGCAACAACTTCGAAATCATTCCATACCGATGGTTAAAATCCAATGGAGTCGGCGTGGAATAGAGGAAGCTACATGGGAATCCGAGGACGCCATACGGAAGCGTTATCCCGATCTATTCTAGGTGAGCTATTATATTTTGGTCCAGTGAATTTGGAGGACCAAATTCTTTAAGTGGGGGAGGGTGTAAGACCCCGAGTTTCTGTACAAATATTAAATTTCGTAAATAGTAAATGTTGAATAGTGACTGTGGTAAATAGTAAATAGTAAAAATTTTGACTATCATATAAAAATTCCGAAAAATGGTAATCAATTAGTAAAGACCATGGTAAACACTTTGGTCTTCTGTACTTGACCCTAATAAAATCATTTACATGGCTTAATCAGTGATTTAAGCCTGACTTAAAAACGTGGAAAACACTATTCATACGAAAATACAACTACCTTAGAAAAATCTGTAAAAATCACATCTGATAGAGGGTATTTTTCTTAGCAACTTTGTCTTCTGAAGTTTCATCGGTAAAAATCAGAAACTCTCTCTATCGACTAAACCGTTGAACATTGGGTTAAATTATTATTTTAATCTTAAGATTGGGAGATTAACAATAAACCTCGTGATAAAATTCGATAAAAATCATATTATGAAAGAGCATGTCTTGATTAGTAATTTTGTCTTCTGGGTCCAATTCATTAAAAATCATTTAGTAACATTAAATTGAGGTCTTAGTTAACCATTCCTTAATCTTTTGGATTAGGCTTAGATTAGGCTAACCTTACCTTGAGAAACACGTGAAACCGTATTTTGGTTGGCAGAAACACGTTGTCAACAATGCAAAGGATTTTGCGGCTCTGACCAAACCGTGTGTGAAGATTAAACACTCCTCTTCCAAACCTATAAGTAGAGGAAGCCCCCTTAAACATCTCTTAAACACAAAAGCGTTCTTGCTGCTGTGAAGAAGCTCTGCAAGTCTACTGTTCATCTTCTTCCCCATTCATCTTTCCTTATTTCATCGGTTAAGGTAGGTAACCATGGCACAAACCTTGAATTTGATAAATGGAATGAAAGGGCATCATGTTAGCTTGTAGAAACCATGCTTTTCCATTTATTTACGTACTCAAATGCATGAATTGAAGCCTTAAACGCCGGATTTATGCTTCTGTTTCGTTGTTCCCGTGTTACAGGGATTAACGGTTCCAATCGGACCGCTTTATCTCTTAGACGGCTCAGAACTGCCCGCCCGACTTATACAAACGGCCCAATTAGAACTGCCCGCCTTGTATAAAACGGCCCAATGATAACCGTTTTACAGCCAGTAGGTTTAACGGCCCACTGTCATCCGTTTAACTTCCAGAAAACTGATTATTTTTGCTATTTGACCCATTTAACAATGTTAATTAGTAAAAATTGACAATCCACATAAATAACAGATAATGACATGAGTAAATTTCTGTTATTTGTAATATCTATTTTGATAAATTGTTTAAAGTGAAAATCATTGAAATTCACTTGTAACTTTGGATAAATTGAATAAGTATGGTAAATAGCTAAACTTTACCATAGGTAATTTCTGTAAATTACTGTAAACCAGAAAATTACTGGCCGACTTATGGCAAGTCTTTGACCAATTAGCCGGACACTCCATCCGGTAAACTTTACATTTTTACCGTAGAACATTTTTACCGTGGTAAATTACGGTTACATCATGACTATTGTTTTAACTTGATTAATTGACCGATTACCCTTGGATAATCTTCGGTCATATTTGAGCCCGGAATTGATCAATGGACATTAAACTGAAATTGGTTGGTTTAATTGTTATTGGCAACCCGGTGACTATTTTGCATAAATTATCTTATAATTAGATATTATCGTTATGCTTAATACGGATTCTCTTGAACCGTATTTCTTAAAATACGACCCGAATGGTTCGTATATTCGTTCTTCGGAACTTACTTCTCTCTCTCGAACGGCTTACTGTCAACCGTTCATTCTTGGCCCCGTGACTCGTTACTCATGTGAGTACGGCCCGGTGTTTGCCGTACGACTACCTTGTTTTGGGTTTTTCATCGTGATTATACTCTTGAATCAAAGGAGGCGAGTGTCGTCCTTTACATCTTGTACCCGACAGAAATTCATCTGATTATATTGGCCATAATTGACTATGTCTAGACGGGAGATCGGTGATCCAATTGAAATGAAATGCCAACGCATCATAAGGGCCCGGTCTGGTCCTGGGGAGAGCGCTCGAAAAGATAATGAGCCCATTGGGATGTTTATGACAGGGTGAGGCATTGCACCCGAATACTTGACTTGACATGTTACGTCTATGACAAACTCTTGTTACTTGACTCGTGCGTATTTACTTGGTTACATGTGTAACATACTTGCTGGCCAAATTATCTACTGTTACTTTACTTGTTCATTACTTGGTAAATTGTTATATTTCTTGACCTTGCAAGATATCTTTTACATTGTTTCTTTTATCGTATCGTCATTCTTTATTTACTGCATTTCATATAAATTGGAAATCAATGGTTAATTACGTAAACCTGTTTGTGGTTATCTACTGAGCGCGTTTAGCTCACTCCTACTTTTCCCCTCTTTCCAGGTGATGAACTTGTCGGGAATGGACTGGAGTGATATCGAGAGATAGTTTTAGTTTATTGAGTCAGTTTGTACCCTTAGTATTAGTGAGAGATTGTTCTAGTATTTTGCTTATTATTTGGATGTAGTTGTTCTACCCAGTGTACTCAACTTTATTATCAATAAAACTCTGATTATTATCCTTTCCAACCTTTTGTGCAATGGTTTGCAATGGTTCGGAATTATTGCTCGCTTGCCCCTAACCGTACGTCCCGAGATTCCGCATCGGGGCGTGACACCATCCTTAGGAAAGAGAGTCTCTTTGTCAATCCCGGGAAGTGTCATTTCTTGACCAATCAACTAGCCTTCCTAGGATTTATTGTCTCATCCCAAGGAGTATCCATGGACCCCGAAAAGGTCCAAGCTATTCTTGAGTGGCCCGAACCCAAAACCATTCATGACGCCCGAAGCTTCCATGGGCTAGCCACCTTCTATAGGAGATTCATCCGGGGGTTTAGCACTATCACCACTCCTATCACGGATTGCCTCAAGAAAGGCACATTTGTTTGGACTAGGGCAGCCTCCAAAGCCTTCCTAGAGCTTAAAGAGAAAATGACCCAAGCCCCGGTCCTTTGCCTACCCGACTTTTCAAAGGTCTTTGAGGTCACATGTGATGCTTCCGGGGTAGGGATTGGAGATATCCTTAGCCAAGAGGGTCACCCGGTAGCCTACTTTAGTGAAAAACTTTGTGAGGCTAGGACGAGATACTCCACATATGACAAAGAGCTTTATGTCGTGGTTCAATCCCTCCGGCATTGGAGGCACTATCTCCTACCCAAAGAATTTGTGATCTTCTCGGACCATGAGGCTTTGAAATATCTCAACACTCAACAAAAGCTCAATGCCTGCCATGCCCGATGGGTAGAATACATTCAAGCCTACACCTTTGTCCTCAAGTATAAGATGGGTAGTGAGAACCGCGCCGTCGATGCACTAAGTAGGCGGGTAGCCTTACTCTCCACCGTCCAAGTGGAGGTAACCGGATTTGAGAGAATCAAAGGGGAATACCCACATTGCCCCGACTTTGGGACTCACTACAACACCCTTTCCACCCAGCCACTCAAGGAGTATAAGGGGTTCATACTTCAAGATGGATATCTGTTCAAAGGGAATAGGCTTTGCATACCTAGGACTTCACTTAGGGACTTCCTAGTTTGGGAGTTACATAGTGGTGGCCTAGCTGGTCACTTTGGGGTCCACAAAACCATAGAGTTGGTTGAGAGGCAATTCCACTGGCCCAGTCTCAAGAAGGATGCGGCCCACATTGTGGGACAATGCCGCATATGTGCATCCGCCAAGCAAGTAAGACAAAACACCGGGCTTTACACACCACTACCCATACCCGACCAACCATGGGAGGATTTGAGCATGGATTTCATTCTTGGCCTACCAAAGACCTTGTGCAAACATGATTCCATCTTTGTAGTGGTTGACAGGTTCTCAAAGATGGCCCACTTTATCCCCTGCTCCAAGACCTCTGATGCCTCTAGGATCGCCCGGTTATTCTTTGATGAGGTAGTCCGACTACATGGGTTACCTAAGACTATTGTGTCCGATAGAGATGTGAAGTTCACTAGTTATTTTTGGAAGACTCCATGGCACTTGATGGGGACCCTCCTCAAATTCTCCACTGCCTATCATCCTCAAACCGATGGCCAAACTGAGGTCGTCAACCAAAGCCTTAGGAACTTGCTCCGATGCCTTGTAGGGGATCACCCTGGGAATTGGGATCTCCTCTTATCTCAAGCCGAGTTTGCCTACAATGATTCTGTCAATAGGTCCATAGGCAAGAGTCCATTTGAGGTAGTACATGGTTTTAGGCCTAGAAAGCCCTCGGATCTCATTCCCCTTCCCCCACATGCTAGAGTGTCAGTCTCAGCTGAGTCCTTTGCACAGCATATCAAAGAGTTGCATGATGACATCCGCAAGCATATAGGTAAAAGCAATGAGGCTTACAAAAGACGGGCCGATGCTCACCGACGCCACTGTGAATTCCAAGTGGGGGACCTGGTGATGGTGAGGACGGAGCGGCTCCTTCCCGGGCCTGCCTCCAAGTTGAGGGCACGAGGGTCGGGACCCTTTCGAGTTCTACGATGACTTGGCAGCAATGCTTATGAGCTTGACCTGCCAGAGAGCTATGGGGTACACCCTACCTTCAACGTGGCGGACCTGGTACCCTACAAAGGCCCCGCGGTGGAACCTAGTGAGAAGCTTGAGCCTTTACCCCCCCTTATGAGAGACACCCCCGGAGGGACTCCACTTTCTAGCTTGAGGGACCGACAAGAGCAGGTAGAGGCAATACTGGATGAGCAGAGTATCATTACAAGGCACAAGGTGTATCAGCGCTATCTGGTTAGGTGGAAGAACCGTCCCCCGACCGAGGATGCATGGGTGAGTCGGGAGGATTTGATGCGCCTGGACCCCGACATGATGGAGCAGTACGACAGTCAGGCAGACCCATACTCGACAGGGTCGAGTTCTCCCCACCCCGGGGGATTTGATGAGGGCATCTCACGACACTCCCTCTAGCTTTGGTCGTCTACACACTCTTGATATGGATTGATCATGGTCTCCACTTGTTATCTTCATTTTCCCTGGTTCATTTTATGTATTTTCCTTTTATTGAGTCCTATCTTATGTATTTTCCTTTATTGAGTCATGTGGTTCTAGTCCATTTCCCTTATTTTGCTTAATTGGGCCTTATTTCCTTAGTTATGGGCCCATAGGATTGAGTCTAGGTTACTCACTTTTGATGAAATTATTGAAAACTACTTCATTCCACCTCTCTAGATCTCTCTCTTGTACTCTCTCTCTCTCATTACCTCTCTCTCTCTCCCAAGGGGCATAGTTCGCCCCCTTCCCTCTCTCTTCCCCCTCTCTCATTCAAATCCATCCCCCACCTACCCCCATTACTACCCCACAACTTCCCACAACCCTCCTTAACTCCCCACCTATTCCCAACAACCCTCCACCTATCCAAGCTCTACTTCCGAACCACCACCTACCTCCCTTCACTTCCCAAAGCATCTTCCCACCTCCCCAAGGCTGACTCCACTTCTCCCAACACCCCAAATTCGAATCTCCCACCCATCTCCCCTTCCCCCTTGCTCCCTAGGTCGCACCCCTCCTCTCCCCTCAAGCCAAGTTCGCCCCCCACCTTCCCCCACACTCATCTTCTCTCTTGTGCGCACCCACTCCCCCATCTCCACCTATAGCAGCTCCAGCCCCCTTTCTCCCTCCATCACTGCCATTCCTAACCTCCTGGAGCCATAGCCATGTCCTCCCCCTCTCCCTAACCCTTCAGCCATCATTCACAAGGTGTGCTAACTCCCCTTGCCCTCCCCTTGTTCTTGTAAGTTGCAGCTTCAAGTATCAGATCGCAGGCAGCAGAGTAAGGCCCTGAAGTCGTGTCATCCCCGGCCTCCCCCTACTCCTCCTGGTGGCAAGGCCTACATCTCTGGAAAGGCCTTCCAGAGAGCTTTCAAGGCGAGGTGGTTTCGTCGGCATCCGAGTTCGGTACTGTCCGCAGCAACCATTCCCCCCCGACTGCGCAGAACCTCTCAGACCAAAAGCCAGAGCGGTAGAGAAGACTCTCCCACGACGAACCTTGAAGGAATCAGCCTTCAGGGTCTTCTACAAAGATCTTCCTCCCCCTGTCAATGTCCAGGAACAGAAGGCAGAACTCTGTTCGGCATCCGAAAACCAGAGATATCAATTTTCTACCACAACCACGCCGGTCTGCCTCCTCACAGTCTGCCCCGACCACCGTCCACTTCTCTGGACACCCAGCTCATCTCCGACATCAGAAGACTTCCCAGTTTGTTTTTCTGCAAAGTATACTTGTCCACGATTCCAACGAGTCCAGCGGTGCCAGATTTGGAGCTCAGGAGCGACCGTGGCCGCTTCTGTAACCTGCTGTTTCAGACTGAGCTCGGCTAGAGACCAGAGCTGCATCCATTTTCCAGTCACCGGAGCAGTCAGCCCTCAGATCAGAAAGTCGTCCAAAAATTCAGGCCGCACCCCTCTCCGGCTAGCAATCTTTTGGCGCAAGTCTCATCAGATTCTGAGCTCGGTGGATTTATTGGCTGCATCAACATCGACTCCCTGTCCAGAATTACAGAAGCTAGATAGAATCGGCGAAGCTCGGAAACTCGGTTTCCTTTGCATCTCTCCCCACCCCGCTTGGCCGGCTGAAGGCCCCTCCCTGCATGGAGGTAGTTTTGAATGTATTAAGCATAACCCCCACCCCAAGATCACCCCTCCTACGTGAGGAGTAGTGCTGTACCGTTTGCAATTTCAGGTCAAGCTACATCGCCGCGGCGATCGGGTGCATACCCTCGCCTCCCGGCGCGCCCTCGTCTCCGATCGGGATCGGTGTCTTCACACCGATCAGGTGAGCTTCTGATACTATCTTTAGTAGCCTTATTCCTGCTAGTTTAGTATTGCTTTGATTGCTCATCGGCAGTGAGAAGAGGGCTCGAACTTGCATGCTAGTTTGTTAGTGTCCACCGCGGACCATGAGTGAGTGCCACCAAGCCCCCGCCTTGCGGGCCAGCCGCTCACAAAGTTGGGTATCATAGACTCATTTGGGGTCAGCCCTAGCATTGTAAGTCCATTAGAACAATTGGGTCCCGCCCCGGACCCTCATCATTATCTCCCGGACCCACCGGGTGAACGTGTGAATCGGGTGAGCAAAAATCGTCATTGTGAGAATCATTGAGCGCTTGTATGCTTGCGGGTCTAAGTCCTAGGGTCATCTCATCATGTTTAGTGGTCTTTGGGCTGTGCCACATCATCATGTCTTACCTACCTGATTAGCATGTTTTCCATGCATTTATTGCTCTAAGATTAAGCCTATACTTCAGTGCTAATTTCTGTTTACAGCATACCAGAAACGGTCTCTGTAAGACCGCCATATTTAGCTAGAAGCCATTCGATAGACCGCTAACACTTGTATGCGGTCCTCACCTGACCGCTATTTGGTTTCTGTTGTCTACACTTTGTTAACTCCAAACAGATTATAGATTTGCCATATTTATCATATGTTAGGCCTAGTTAATTAGGTCTTATTCCTAGTTTTGACCCTGGATTCATATTAATGGTTATATTGTGCACAATCCATGATAGATTGCATGTCTTACATGTTTTAAATGCTTATTTTAAACTTATGCTAATTTCATGCCAAAACCATATACTCTTGTATTAAAGCTAAAGTTCATGTGCTTATGAGACTTGTTTCATTGATGATACTTGATCGTTGTTTTATCACGATTTCGCTCTCATCTCCACATCTTTCATAAGTACATCGCACGTATCCTGATACGATGTCATTAGTTACACATTGCACTTATAGAAACACTCTCTTGGACTCGTGATGTCACGTCTCGAGCCTTTATTTCAGCGGAAGACTAACTCGGGGAGCGCAAACAGTCGGCATGGTAAGCCTCTTGCAAGCAAGAACGATCTGAGCGCAAGACAATCACACAAATGAATGCAATTGCACAATACTTACTAAAAATCTAACTTCATTTCATTATCAATCAAATATTCAAAATACAATACTTTTCCACCATCTTTCACTCTACTAGACTCAAGAAATAAGAAAAATTACATTGACTCCATCTAAAAAATATCGACTTCCTAAGTCCTCGCTCATCTTTATTCACTCTCGGATCCGCTACTTGAACCTTCCGAATCCGAACTCGATTCACTATCATTTCCTGAAAAAGATTGGAAATAGGTAATGAGTACACTTGCCCAGTAGGTATCTTCACATCAACATGAAGGCACTATTAAAGTAATTAACAATTTAGCTCTAAAGAAGTAAGGCAAAATCATGCGAATGCGAATATCATGTGATTAAACCAAAGTAACACGATAATCATGTAAGATAGAGTGAACAAGAATGAACAAGAATGAATGTAACAAGAACATGATGTTTGGCCTTTCATGAACAAGAATGTATCGAGAATGCACTTTCACTTTCATAACCATAAAGGTTACGCACGAGAATGTCAATCATGTAGCAATTCACTAGATTTTCACGAGTGCTCATGGATTTCACTTATTTTTAAAGAAAGTACTCCTAGCGTAATGCGACGCCAGTAGCATCATACCCTATGGTTTATAAAATATTATGTTTCCGGCAATCAGCCGTGGGGACTAGCATAGAGCCCTTGGACACAATCAGCGCCCGAACTGCATCTTCACGTATAAATCAAGCTACTTCCATGAGTGTAACAATAAAGTATGGCCAAGAATGTAATAAGTTCAATAACTCGTGACAACAACAATCAATGAATGAATGCTTCAATTTAGAGTATGAGAGATCAAGAAAAAGATTTAAACAATGTCATGCTCACGGAAATAAATCGACAGCATAACGGTACATTATTTTCTCTTTCCAATCATTATAATAAGTTTCTTGATCAATATTATAAGTTCTAGACTATCATTAGTCCATCCAGAACCTTTGGAATATCAACCCTTGGGTCAAACCTTGGGTTAAGTACTTAAGCAATGTGACGGTCGTTTGTTAGGCCGTTACATCATGTAACGCTCCATTAGTGGGCCGTTACAATGATCCAAATTCATAATGATCAAAATAGACTCAGAGAAGTGTGACGGTCATTCATTGGGCCGTTACGTTGTGTGACGGCCCATGATTAGGCCGTTACAGTAGTCTGAGACCAGAATCTAGCAATCGAACTCAGATGAATATGGCGGTCTTATATTGGGCCGTTACATTTCCTGACAGTCTAATATAGAGCCGTTACACTACTGATAACCAGAAAATATCGATAGTGTACTCTAATCAATGGGCTTTAAGGGTACAACCAACTCGGCGTCCTAGTGAGAATCCCAGGCTCGCGGAGAATTACGGAGGCCTTGAAACAAGATTTCCTAGTCCATTGGAAGGAATATCCAATAGAGAGGTCCTCATGTCCAAGAATAATGTTCCTATAGTGCAAAGTGAGCTAATGGACAACATAATGGAATATGTGCCATGTACTTAAAGAATGACTCTATTGATAAAGAGTGAAGGTGTAATGATGTGAAACCATGATAAAACTCCATTAATACAATTTTGGAAAATCATGATTTAAATATAAAACTATAGAATTTTGGCACATGAAATTAACATAACTTAAAATAGCTCAAGATGCCTAAGTCATGCAAATTCCAATATGAAACAGTAAGTAAACTTAAAACCATAATAACAGGTCAAAACTTAGCTATCTAGGTTTAATTATAAGTAAACTTAACTGGTTACTATTCTGTCATGAGCTGACAGAACACAGCGTCTAACGGTCTAACAGGGCTACGTCACAGTGTCTGTGACGGTCTATCGAGGGGCCGTTACAGTAATGTAACGCTCCTGTCCTGGTGCGTTAGAGACAATAGTGAAATGAAAACATAACAGAGTGTGTGATGGTCTGTCGTAAGGCCGTTACATGCATGTGACGGTCCTACTATGATCCGTCAGAGCCTCTGTTGACAGTAATAGATGATAATGACCTAAGTTTCAACTCACATCATGTCTGAAAATCATATATATATATATATATACATATATATATATATATAACTTCCCACATGATAGAATGAAAGCTAAACTAATATCATGCATGGGTTCTAGTGAATTTCACAAGAATTTTCCTTTTTAATGTAGTTAGGGCTAAGAATAGGTATGGATGCATGATTCTACTAAAACATGAAATTCATGAGCTAAAGTGCATGTAATCAAACAAAATCAGAGGGCTTTTATCCCTAACATGTTATTTTTTCCGTTCATGAGATAACCTACCTCTTAACTTGGCTTTAAACTTCCCATTTAGGGTTTGAAAAACGTGCCCTAGCTCTCCTCTTCCTGTGACTTTTCAGCAACTTCCTTGGGCTCTAACTCCACGACCTCTTGACCTAAAGACGTGAAATTTGGAGAGGCGTTAGTCTAAAGTATTGTAAACATATTCCTCAAAAGAACTTACCTGAGATCATGAGTCCTTACCTTGATTCCACGCGAGTAAAAGTAAGGGTCGCGCAGTTCAGAACTAGGTCCTATTTATAGAGTTCTAGCTAGGGTTTGAGGATTAGATCGATTCTAGAGTCCTTAATCTGCCAGAATCTAATCCCTAAGAGTCCTTAGTAATGTTATAACTCTTCCCAAGTTGATCCCTAGGGGATAAGATCCCAAGGTTCCAATCTTTTTGGGAGTTCTTTGACTCACGGAACTTGCAGCATGTAACGGTCGTGTCCAGGCGTGTTACCTGGCTGTGGCGGTCGCCTGATGGACCATTACAGTCAATGTTTATAGAGTTTCAATTTAATAAAACTCTTTTATTCGTTTATCCATATAATTATCTTAGATAATTAGTATTTATCATTAAAATATGTGAATAGACTTAATAACCTTCTAGAATATGGGCCAAACTTAATGGGCTTGGTCCTTAAACCTTTTTGACTTTATTTAAATAGATTTGGTTAATTATTTAACACAATTGGGCCTTATAATGGCTAATAAACTCCATATTCCTTTTATAAATTTATTTAGCCCTTATAAATTTCAAATAAATTATAAAATAATCTAGAAATAACTTATATAAATTCTGGGGCACTACACCCTCCCCCACTTAGAAGAATTTGGTCTCCAAATTCAATACATGGATTGTGGAGAGTGTACTTACCGTTAAATATTTCTGGTAATCTTTTTCTCATGGCTGCTTCGGTTTCCATGTTACTTCATATGGCCATGTTTTCTTCCATTGAATTTTGACCATAGGGATAACCTTATTTCTTAGTTTACGCACTTCTTGTTCCAGAATCTTTATTGGTGTTTGTTCGTATGTCAAGTCCTTCTGAATCTCTAGATTGTCATAAGTGATAATGTGGTCAGGATCATATACATATTTCTTCAGCATAGAGACGTGAAATACGTCATGAACTCCTACTAGTTGTGGAGGTAAAGCTAATTTGTAAGGCACTTCACCAATCCTTTCGAGAATTTCAAATATGCCAATAAATCTAGGAGTTAGCTTTCCTTTAATGCCAAATCTTTGAATACCACGACCTGGAGAAACCTTCAGGTATACATGATCTCCAACCTGAAATTCCAAGTCACGTCTTCGGTTGTTGGCATAAGACTTTTGCCTATCTTGCGCCATTTTCATCCTTTCCTGAATGAGCTTGACCTTCTCTGTAGAGTCCCTTATGAGGTCGGGGCCTAGAAATTACTTTTCCCCTATTTCATTCCAACATATTGGTGATCTACAGCTTTTTTCATACAGAGCTTTAAAAGGTGCCATGTGTATGCTTGCCTGGTAGCTATTGTTATAAGCAAACTCTACTAGAGGTAAGTGATCATGCCAACTACCTCCAAAGTCAATAGCACAAGCCCTGAGCATATCCTCTACTACCTGATTTGTTCTTTCCGTCTGACCATCAGTTTGTGGATAAAAAGCTATCCTGAAATTCAATATAGTCCCCAGTGAATGTTGTAGGCCCTTCCAGAATTATGATGTAAATCGGGGATCTCTATCTGATACAATAGTGACTATAACACCATGTAATTTGACAATCTCTCTTGTGTATAATGCTGCTAGAATGTCCACAGACCATCGACTTTTGATTGGTATAAAATGTGCAGATTTAGTCAATCGGTCTATAATTACCCATATTCCATCATGTCCACCTCTGGTCTTGGGTAAACCCATAATAAAGTCCATCCCTATACTCTCCCACTTCCATTCGAGAATAGTTAAGGGGTGCAGTTTACCTGCGGGTCTAAAATGCTCTGCTTTTACTTGTTGACAAGTGAGGCAACGGGACACGAAATCAGCTATCTCTATCTTCATATTGGGCCACCATAAATTTCTTTTGAGATCTTGATACATCTTTGTTCCTCCTAGATGAATTGTGTATTTGGAATTATGCGCTTCATCTAGGATTAGTTTCTTCGTAGCCTCATGATCTGGTACACATATTCGACCCTTAAATAACAATCTCCCGTCATTGGAAATAGAAAAATCCGGCCTTTGTTCCATATTGGCTTTAATTTCCAGTAATATGGGATCATCATTTTGCAGCTTGACCAAATCTTCTATCAATATAGGTTAAGCTCGGATATTGGCTATGAAACAATCTTCTTCCTTTATGTCAATATCTAAGTTCAACTGAGCAAATTGAGGAACAAGGTTAGTTACACTTATCATAAGACTTGATAGCATACCTATTGGTTTTCTGCTGAGTGCATCTGCTACAGCATTAGCCTTTCCAGGATGATATTGAATAGCAAAATCAAAGTCTTTGAGGTATTCTAACCACCTCCTCTGCCTCATGTTAAGCTCATTTTGAGAGAATAAATATTTCAGACTTTTGTGGTCTGAGTAGACCGTGAACCTTTCTCCGTAAAGATAATGACGCCAAATTTTCAAGGCGAAAATAACCGCTGCTAATTCCAGGTCATGTACGGGGTAGTTTTCCTCGTGGTGTTTCAATTGTCTTGAAGAATAACAGATCACCTTTCCATTTTGCATGAGGACACATCCTAAGCCAATGCCAGACGCATCCGTATACACTTCGAATCCACCACCCTCCATTGGTAGTGACAAAACAGGGGCGGTTGTAAGATGATTCTTAAGAATTTAGAAATTCTTCTCACATTCCTCTGACCAGATAAAATGATTTTCTTTTTTGGTGAGTCTAGTTAAGGAACTGCTATCTTTGAGAAGTCCTTAATGAATCTTCTATAATAACCAGCTAGACCTAGAAAACTTCGTACATCAGATACAATCGTTGGCCGACTCCAATTCTTGACAGCTTCTACCTTAGAAGGATCCACAACAATACCTTCTTTTGAAATAATGTGACCTAGGAATGAGACTTCCTTGAGCCAGAATTCACACTTATTGAGTTTGGCATAAAGCTTATGTTCTCTAAGTGTTTGCAAAGCTATCCTTAGATGTTCTTCATGTTCTTCTTTTGTCTTGGAGTATATCAAGATATCGTCAATGAAGACGACAATGAATTGATCCAGGTATGGCTGGAAGACACTATTCATAAGTTGCATAAATGCTGTTGGGGCATTAGTTAACCCAAATGGCATTACCACGAATTCATAGTGGCCATAACGACTTCGAAAAGCTGATTTATAAATATCTTCTTCTTTAATTCTAAGCTGATGATAACCTGATCTGAGATCAATTTTAGAGAAATATTCTGCTCCCGAAAGCTGATCGAAGAGCTCATCAATACGCGGCAACGGATACTTATTTTTGATTGTAAGTTGATTTAGTCACCGGTAATCGATGCATAGCCTAAGAGAACCATCCTTCTTCTTGACAAATAGAACCGGCGCACCCCAAGGGGATGTGCTAAGTCTAATGAAGCCCTTATCCAGAAGTTCCTCCAACTGCTTCTTTAGTTCTTTAAGTTCTGTGGGGGACATCCTGTATGGGGCTATAGAAACAGGTGCTGCTCCTGGGATAAGTTCAATAGTGAAGTTCACTTCCCTCTCGGGAGGTAAACTAGGAAGTTCAGATGGAAACACGTCTGGGAACTCATTTACAATAGGGATGTCTGCTATGATAATCTTTTTGGACTCTGTAATAATGACGGAAGCAAGAAAAGCTTCACATCCTTGCGAGATGAGCTTGCAAGCGTGAAGTGAGGATATGATAGTGGGGTGTTTCTTATATTTGATGCCAAGAAAAGAGAATCTTGGAAGACCGGGTTTTTGAAAAGATATAATCCTATTTCGGCAATTGATATAAGCATCGTGGTCTACAAGCCAATCTACCCCTAAAATGGCATCATAACCTTTCATATCAAGGCATACTAAGTTTGCGGGGAGGTTGTGACCTTCTACTATCACTTCGCTATCAGGATAATAGTTGGTAAGCTTAGTTCTAGAACCTAAGGGTGTGGAAATAGCGAGATCTGAAGGTAAGGGAACTGATATAATTGACAATATTTTTGCAAAAGTAGTGGAGATAAAAGAATGAGAGGCACCAGTATCAAATAGGACAAATGTAGGACGAGAACAAATTTGAAGAGTACCTTGCATAAGCCCATCATCCTTGGGCGCTTCCTCTTCATCTAAAATAGCATTGAGGCGAGCCTGCCTCCAGCGTCCATTACCAGATGACTGGTCCTTCATAAGGGGGCAATCCGGCATGCGATGCTCCCTGCTTCCACAACGTAAACAAGCGCCAAGGCGCTTCCAACACTCCTCAGCCGAATGGCCGAATTTCTCACAAAATGTGCAAGCCGTGGCGACCTGCTCCTTCTCTTTTTTGACTTTCTTTTGCTTGTGGGTACTTCCATCGTTCCCACCCCTAGATCTTTTCTTACTATCACGGCTTTTGTAGGGTTCCGTGATACTAAATTTCTCTTTCTTATAACGCTGATCAGAACGTCGGCTCGACTCTTCTCCTTTTTCTTTTAATTTCTCGACCTTCTCTAAGGTCCTTTCACATAAATATGCTCGTTGAACCATCTCCGCATAGGTACGGATGTTTTGGGTCCCGAGTTGCTGGATGAAACCGAGTCGTAACCCGTCCATAAATCGATTTGCCTTCAATAAGTCGGTGCTGATAAGATGCGGTGCGTAAGATGCTACCCTTGAAAATTGTAGTTCATATTCGGCAACAGTCATCATTCCTTGCCGAAGAGCGGCGAACTCCATAGCCTTTCATTTTTTTACGTGCTCAGAAAAGTACTTGACACGGAATAGGGTAAGAAAATCATCCCATGTATGAGGTGCATTAGCCGGAGGTGCTAGAGCCGACTTCCACCAAGTGCGAGCATCTTTGTTGAGTTGAAAGGTCGCGAGACGCACCTTCTCCTGATCGGTGCATTGGATGACATCAAATATACGATTCATTTCGTCTATCCAGTTCTCCGCCTTTTCGGGATTAGACGAACCATAGAATCGCGGAGGATTTAAACTTCAAAAATTGCGATGTAGGTCACCAGCCCTTGCCCCTGCGCCACCTTGCGCTATAGTTTGTAATGCCTGCGTAAGGTCGGCAACTGTTTGTTGCATACCATCCCCATCTACACGATGAGCCATTTGTAAGATAAGGGACCTGAGAGAAAATAACAACTTGTTATTTCTCATGAAATTGAGATGAACAAATAAATCTTAAAGCTAATTAATTATCTTATCCCGGGCTCTACCCACTTCTCACATGGGTATGAAAACTTCTTCCTTAGTTCATAGGTAGGGGCCCTTAAACCTTGGACTTATCCTATGACATGATTTCTTCTTCCTAAGTCCTGAGACTTAGGCTCTGATACCAACTTAACTGTCATGCCCCGAGCCTTTATTTCAGCGGAAGACTGACTCGGGGAGCGCGAACAGCGGGCATGGTAAGCCTCTTGCAAGCAAGAACGATCAGAGTGCAAGACAATCACACAAATGAATGCAATTGCACAATATTTACTAAAAATCCAACTTCATTCCATTATCAATCAAATATTCAAAATACAATACTTTTCCACCATCTTTCACTCTACTAGACTCAAGAAATAGGAAAATTACATTGACTCGATCTAAACAATATCGACTTCCTAAGTCTTCGCTCATCTTTATTCACTCTCGGATTCGATACTTGAACCTTCCGAATCCGAACCCGATTCACTATCATTTCATGAAAAAGATTGGAAATAGGTAATGAGCACACTTGCCCAGTAGGTATCTTCGCATCAACATGAAGGCACTATTAAAGTAATTAACAATTTAGCTCTAAAGAAGTAAGGCAAAATCATGCGAATGCAAATATCATGCGATTAAACCAAAGTAACACGATAATCATGTAAGATAGAGTGAACAAGAATGAACAAGAATGAATGTAACAAGAACATGCTATTTGGCCTTTCATGAATAAGAATGTATCGAGAATGCACTTTCACTTTCATAACCATAAAGGTTACGCACGAGAATGTCAATCATGTAGCAATTCACTAGATTTTCACTAGTGCTCATGGATTTCACTTATTTATAAAGAAAGTACTCCCAGCGTAATGCGACGCCAGTAGCATCATACCCCATGGTTTATAAAATAGTATGTTTCCGACAATCAGCCGTGGGGACTAGCATAGAGCCCTTGGACACAATCAGCGCCCGAACTGCATCTTCACGTATAAATCAAGCTACTTCCATGAGTGTAACAATAAAGTATGGCCAAGAATGTAATAAGTTCAATAACTCATGATAACAACAATCAATGAATGAATGCTTCAATTTAGAGTATCAGAGATCAAGAAAAAGATTTAAACAATGTCATGCTCATGGAAATAAATCGACAGCATAACGGTACATTATTTTCTCTTTCCAATCATTATATTAAGTTTCTTGATCAATATTTTAAGTTCTAGACTATCATTAGTCCATCCAGAACCTTTGGAATATCAACCCTTGGGTCAAACCTTGGGTTAAGTACTTAAGCAATGTGACGGTCGTTTGCTGGGCCGTTACATCATGTAACGCTCCAGTAGTGGGCCGTTACAATGATCCGAATTCAGAACGATCAAAATAGACTCAGAGAAGTGTGACGGTCATTCATTGGGCCGTTACATTGTGTGACGGTGCATGATTAGGGCGTTACAGTAGTCTGAGACCAGAATCAAGCAATCGAACTCAGATGAATGTGACAGTCTTATATTGGGCCGTTACATTTCCTGACGGTCCAATATAGAGCCGTTACACTACTGATAACCAGAAACCATCGATAGTGTACTCTAATCAATGGGCTTTAAGGGTACAACCAACTCGACGTCCTAGTGGGAATCCCAAGCTCGCGGAGAATTACGGAGGCCTTGAAACAAGATTTTCTAGTCCATTGGAAGGAATATCCAATAGAGATGTCCTCATGTCCAAGAATAATGTTCCTATAATGCAAAGTGAACTAATGGACAACATACCGGAACATGTGCCATGTACTTAAAGAATGACTCTATTGATAAAGAGTGAAGGTGTAATGATGTGAAACCATGATAAAACTCCATTAATACAATTTTGGAAAATCATGATTTAAATACAAAACTATAAAATTTTGGCACATGAAATTAACATAACTTAAAATAGCTCAAGATGCCTAAGTCATGCAAATTCCAATATGAAATAGTAAGTAAACTTAAAACCATAATAACATGTCAAAACTTAGCTATCTAGGTTTAATTATAAGTAAACTTAACTTGTTACTATTCTGTCATGAGCTGACAGAACATAGCGTCTAACGATCTAACAGGGGTGCGTCACAGTGTCTGTGACGGTCTATCGAAGGGCCGTTACAGTAATGTAACGCTCCTGTCCTGGTGCGTTAGAGACAACAGTGAAACGAAAACATAACAGAGTGTGTGACGGTCTGTCGTAAGGCCGTTACATGCATGTGACGGTCCTACTATGATCCGTCAGAGCCTCTGCTGACAACAATAGATGATAATGACCTAAGTTTCAACTCACATCATGTCTGAAAATCATATATATGGATACCCCGGAGAACATAGATCCAGCCATAGCCCAGAAGCTGATGATTGAAAAGATTGTGGAGATGAAGCTGTCTGAAAAGACTGGTGATGATGCTAGTACCTACGATGTGTACAGGGTACCGTATACTCCCCAGTATGCTGCTAAGAGACTACCGCCAGGCATCAGTAAGCCGCCGAAGTTTGAAAAATTTAATGGCCAGGGCTCTCCCAGGGAGCACATAGCTTACTATACCACCATTATGGGTGACTTGGCAGCTGATGAAGCTTATCTGCTTAAGTTCTTCGGCTCATCCCTCACCGGGATAGCCTTTGAATGGTATTCAAGCCTGCCGGCTGGGTCAGTGGCCGATTGGCCTGATATGCAAAGAATGTTCGGCGACAGATTTCATGTCACAGAAAGAGAAATTACAATAGCAGAACTGTATGCAACCAGGCAAAAGCAAGATGAAACAGCACTTGACTACATCAAAAGGTGGAGGAACTTAGCTATGAGATGCAGAAGACCTCCTCATCAAGAAGATGCAGTGCAAATATGTAAGCAGAGCCTCAGGAGAGAGGTACTGGAAAAGATGATTGGTGCAGATGTCAGAACATTTGACCGGTTGAACAATATAGTGGCGGAAGTCGAGACATTCTTGTCCAAGCGTCCGATGGCCAATGCTCCAACTGTGCCGAAGGGTAAATCTAACGATCGACGACCATCACACTCTGAGGATAACACCGTCGATTTCAGAACCTTCGAGCAACAGAAAGGGAAGAAGGGGGCAGATGAAGCTCCCCCGCCAGCAGACGCAGCGGAAAGAAAAGATAAGGTCTCTCTGAGAAATAAAATGAGAAAGCCATACTCTTTCCCGAAAGATAAGACAGCCGCACTATTCAACTGGGCATACAAGTTCAACAAGGTAACATTGCCTGAGCCAAAGAGACCAGATGACGCGGCAAAGAAAGGTGATCCACTGTTCTGTCCATATCACCGTGCGCCGGGGCACGCAATTGAAGATTGCTACATCTTCAAAGATATTATGGAAAGCATGGTCAAAAAGGGCGAGCTACAGTTGGGAGATTACCAGGTAGAGCCACCTCGTCCACATGAGCCTCCGGCCTTAAAAATGGCCGCCAATATGCTTTCAATCTACCAACAGTTGCCTAAGGAAGCCGTCGAGGAATGCACCAGGCATACTTATGAAGCTTGCTTCCTCACCCCACTGAAGGATCAAGAAGGGTGGCAGATAAAGCCAATAAAGAATAGAAAGAAAACTCCCGCAGCCAGTATCAGTGGAGCAGTTATCCGCAGTGTCACGCCAAGGCCCGAACCACCTCCAGTAAAGCCAGTATGGCACACAGCTGAAACAGGGCCAGTCATCCGGATCCCCACTCATAACCGGAGAAGACAAGTCCGCCTACCTGCACATAAGGAAGTAAGTCCTGCAGCCAGGCGTTTACAGCAGTATATTAATGGGCTCGATGAATATGAACAGAAAAAGCCCGGGCACCTGCTGGTGAAAGACTGTATACTCTGGGAACAGCTCGAAGAATTGAAAATTAAAGAGCAACTGGGGGCAGAACAGGGAAAAGATGAGGCTGAGCCTTTCTGGGGGCAAGAACCAAAGAAGCCAAATTCCCAGGAAAAGAAGAGATGGTCTAAATGCAAAAAGGAAAGGGGAGTCGTGACAGTACAATGCAACACCCTGTCGGCACTCTTTACCTCACCCGGGGAGAATGATGAGGATGAAACATCAAATGCCCTGCTAGAAGCCAACCATGCCGAGGCCTCAACCTCAGCACATGCAACACGCTCCGGAAGAAGGTGGGGGCGCCCACCACCAGCCAATCATAACATTATGTTCAGAGGGGAACAACCCTACCAGATTCCTGAACCAGAGGTGCGGGCTGTTCATATTCCTCCCCCTGTTCGCTTATACCAAGAAGAGAAGAAGGGAGGTCAAACTCCAACATTTCTGGAATTTCTGTGCAGTCTGGAACAGGGGCAGTCGATACAAGCTGGGCCAGATAAAGGCAAGAGACCTCAGCAATCGGCATCTGTAGCCTACAAACAGAATGAGAAAGAAGAGGATAAGTCTCTGATGGCACCAGGGGCCATTGCTATAGAAGAAGCCCCCCAAGAAATCAGTCCAGATGATGAAACCAGCACTGGACAACAGAGGCCACGGGCACCACATGAACCTCCAAAACCCCGATGGGCGGAAGAAATGAGACTATCTAATGTCAGGGTGGGCAGTCGGATCATGAAAATGCTAAAGAAGCTCCCTACCAGATTCTTCATCTGGGAGATTCTCTCTCTAAGTGAAGAAGCTCGCCAAGCGACTGTTGATGCCTTGCAGTCGTCGGCACAATATGAAGTACTCTTGACAGAAGTGAATTCTGGGCCCTCGGTCACATTCACAGAAGATGACATGTTGATTCCGAATCCCAGCCATAACAGACCGCTGTATATGAGGGGCTCCCTGAACTATCAGCCATTGAACAGGATACTGATAGATCCCGGGGCTGCCGTGAACATTCTCCCATACCGCATCTACCAAAAATATTACTTTGATCTTCAACTTACCAAAGTCAGAGATATGAAAATTTCAGGATTCAATCAGAAATGTGAAACACCTCTTGGGGTAGCTGACTTCAACCTCACATTGGGGGACCTCACTACCGTGGTACGATTCTATGTAATCGACTCCAACATCATGTATAAGGCCCTGCTAGGGAGACCGTGGCTGCATGAATATCAAATAGTGCCATCCACGCTACATCAGTGCATTAAATACTGCCATGAAGGAAAAGAAGAGAGGGTGTTTGCGGATCTACATCCCTTCGAAGTATTCGAGTGTCAAATGCTCGATGCATCCTACTACACCGAGGTGTCACAAAAGTGCGAAGAGAAAGAGGCTGTGGTCAGCCAGAAAAAGCCGACGACGAAGGCAAGAAACTGGTCTCCACCGCCACCAAAGTGCTATATTAAAAAGCATGAGGTATCTCACATCTCTTATGCTGGCGACTTTGCTCGGATCACCCCTCCTAGCATTCACCCGGATGATACCGATGAAGAAGTGAAAGAAAAGTACACACAGGTGGAGGTTCCGCAGGGTTTAGTCAAGCCCATCGCCAGCCTAGAGTACCAGACAGTGCTACCACTGAAGACTATGGAAATCCCTCGCTTCTGCGAGCCTCCTATCATATTCTACACCGGGGAGTCAGTTGAGGAAGATGATCAAGACTGCATGGTCCCTGAAGAAGCTGCAAACCGGATGGTGCCGATTACAGGCTTGGATTATACTACCCAACGGGTTTCGCAGATGTTCTCTAAGATGCAAATGCCGTCATTGCAGCCTGCTGCCCAGAAGAAAGCGTTCCAGGAGCTATGGGATCCGCCCCGGGATAATAAAGAACTGAGGAAGATCACTCAGCACCCGGGATTGGGTTATACCCTTCAAGAATACTATGAAGCTGAGGTGGACGTCATCTCTGTCTCCTACCAGTATGAAGACCCTCCTGATGTGGGATATGACAAGTACCCCTCGGAAGATGAAGAAATCATTTATCAATCCGTAATGAACAATGAAGCCCCAGACAGTCAGCCGGAGACGGGGACATCTGATGAAACAAAGAAAGATTGGTGCTGGGAAGACCTACCCTGCAAAGAGGATCTGTTCCATGCTGAAGCAAAATTTAATACGGGAACCCCGGATGAAGACCAAATAGCCAAAGAGCTGAGAGAATGCCTGGAGTTTGAGCGCATTCTAGAAGAAGTCCGGGCTCTACAGAATGATGATCTCTCAAGGGAGTCTGCATCAGAAGAGCCTCTAAGGGCGGAAGACTCCATTTTTGAGTTTCCTGCTGAGCCAGTCACGTCCTCGGGGCAGACTGAACAGAATCCAACAATATTGGCCGTATATGATGAGCCAGCACCCGCTGATGACCAGTATGATGAAACAGCGAATCATGAAACTGAAGAAGATTATATCCCGGGAGGCTTCATTGACTTGCAAGAAGCCCCGCCCGAGGTCGAAGATGGAGGTCAGGCCACCGTCGATGAGCTTGTGGAAATAAATCTGGGGACCGCAGATGAGCCGAGGCCGACATTCCTCAGTGCACTGCTGGAGCCAGCTGCCAGGGAAGAGTATATACAGTTCTTGAAGGAATTCCGAGACTGCTTTGCATGGACATATGATGAAATGCCGGGGCTGAGTTCTGATGTGGCACAGCATCGGTTGGCAATAAACCCAGAGGCTAACCCTGTAAAGCAGCCGCCCAGGAGAATGCGCCCTGAATTGATAAATCAAATTAATAAAGAGGTCGACAAGCTGATTGATGTAGGCTTTGTTGAAGAAAATTAGTATACTACATGGCTAGCCAATATAGTGCCTGTAAAGAAGAAAAATGGGCAGATCAGAATATGTGTTGATTTCTGGGACCTTAATAAGGCCTGCCCGAAAGATGATTTCCCAGTGCCAATCACTGAAGTGATGATCGATGCGACTACTGGTCATGAAGCCCTGTCATTTATGGATGGCTCATCCGGATATAACCAGATCTGGATTGCTGAAGAAGACAGAGTGCACACTGCATTCCGCACTCCTAAGGGGATATTCCACTACAAAAGGATGCCGTTTGACCTCAAGAATGCCGGTGCTACCTACCAAAGAGTTATGACGAAGATCTTTGATGATTTGCTCTTCAAGAAAGTAGAGTGCTACATTGATGATCTGGTAGTAAAAACTAGCAGAGGAGAGGACCATCTGCAAGACCTGAGGATAGTATTCCAGAGGCTGCGCAGATATGAACTCAAGATAAATCCTATGAAATGTGCCTTCGGCGTGTCCAGTGGAAAATTCCTCGGGTTTATTGTCCGGCACAGGGGAGTTGAAATCGACCCATCCAAGATTAAGGCTATTCAGGAGCTCCCTCCACCAAGGAGTCTGCCTGAGCTAAGATCTCTGCAAGGGCGGTTGGCCTATATCCGACGATTTATATCGAATCTGTCGGGAAGATGCCACCCCTTTCATAAGCTCATGATGAAAGATGTACCGTTCCTCTGGGACGATGGATGTCAGGAAGCCTTTGAGAAGCTGAAAGAATATCTCAAGACCCTTCCAGTGCTGGGGGCACCAATTAAGGGTAGGCCCTTGATACTGTATATCGCGGCAACACATTGTTCCCTGGGGGCAATGCTGGCACAGATAAATGAAGAAGGCAAAGAACAAGCCTTGTACTACTTGAGTAGGAGGCTCATTAGAACTGAAGAAGGCTACAGTTACATAGAAAAGACATGCTTGGTACTAGTCTTCGCTACCAAAAAGCTCCGACACTATATGTTGTCACATGAAATCAGGTTGATATCTGCAGCAGATCCGCTCAAATACATATTGACTCAGCCGGTACTGAAGGGCCGGTTGGGCAAATGGGCAGTGATCCTGATGGAATTTGATATTACCTATACACCCCCGAGGGCGATAAAAGGACAGGCTGTGGCTGATTTCTTCGCAGAGCATCCTGTGCCGGAAAATGACATGCTAGGGACTGAGTTGCCCGATGATGAGACACTCGAAGCTTGCCAGGCTCGGCCAGTTATGTGGCAACTATTCTTTGATGGAGCATCTAGAACAGAGACAGACTCCGATGGAAAGACCAGAATACGGGCCGGGGCCGGTATTGTGCTGAAATCACCAGAAGGGGAGGTCGTGCATACTTCCTGTTCTATAAACAAGCCCTGCACCAATAATGAAGCTGAGTACGAAGCTCTGATAATCGGTCTGCATATCAGCCTCAACATGGGTATCCAAATGCTTCAGGTATTCGGGGATTCGATGTTTATCATAAAACAAATCCAAGGGGAGTTCGAAGTGCGGAAGCCAGAATTGAATCCCTACCACCAGAAAGTTGTGCGCCTTATCGCGAAATTCTATCATATTGAGCTCAAGCATGTGGGCCGGGGGCATAATGCCCAAGCTGATGCACTGGCAAAGCTGGCCAGCTCACTAGCAGTCCCACCAAATGAGACACTGAACATTGTTGTTATGAACCGGCGGCAGGTCCCCAATATGCTAGAAGGGTGCCCCGAAGAAGACGAAGTGGCTGCTATCAGCACGGTATAGGCGTCTGATTGGAGACAGCACTTGCTGCAGTGGTTGGTACACCAACAGCTGCCGCAGAAAAGAGAAGAAAAGATGAAACTCCTGAAAATCAAAGATTCTTATGAACTCAGGAATGGAATTTTGTTCCGAATAATGGCAGATGCACGCAAGAAGATTCTACTCCGCTGTCTGTCCACTGAGGAAGCCTGGCAAGCGATGAAAGAAACACATGCTGGGACAGCAGGTGCCCACCAGGCTGGTCCCAAGATGAAGATAGAAATCAAGAAGCTGGGCTACTATTGGCCCACCATGTTTGAAGACTGCTGTAAATTTACAAAATCATGCCAGAAATGCCAGGAGCATGCTACTGTGCCTAGAAGGCCTCCTACGACTCTCCACCCTACAGTTCCCAGTTGGCCGTTTGTACAATGGGGAACTGATGTAGTCGGGCCACTGCCGACTTCCTCGGCCGGACATAAGTACATACTGGCCATAACAGATTACTTCTCTCGATGGGCGGAGGCTGTAGCATTAAGAGAAGTGACTGGTGAACTGGTCGCCAGATTCATCAAGCAGAACATTATCTTCCGGTTCGGGATCCCCAGCCGAATAATATCCGAGAATGGAAGTCATTTCAGAAATCAGAAGGTCTATCGGCTTGCTGAGAAGTATAAGATCGAATGGAGGACCTCCACTCCTTACAATCCACAGGCAAACGGATTGGCAGAAGCTTTTAACAGGACTCTCTGCACCTTGCTGGCCAAGGTCGTCAGTTCTAATAAGAAGGACTGGGAAGAGAAAATGTATGAAGCTCTGTGGGCATACCGCACTGTCTTCAAAACACCTACAGGGTGCTCACCATACTCGCTGGTATACGGCTCAGAGGCAGTGGTTCCGCTAGAGCTGGAGGTCCCGTCACTCAGAGTGGCAGTCCAATATGGCCTGACCCGTGGCGAACAGACCAATGCAGAAAGAAGACTAGAAGAATTGGCTGAATTGGAAGGGAAGCGCCTCCGAGCTCAGAAGAGTATCCAAATGTATCAGGCCCGCATGGCCACTGCATTCAAAAAACTTGTAAAAGGATGAGAATTCAAGAAAGGTGACCTCGTCATGGTCAAGAAAAAAGAAGTCATGGCGTCCAACCCAAAAGGAAAGCTGAATGCTAATTGGGAAGGTCCTTATGTGATACAGAGGGTCTACGAAGGAGGGGCCTACGTGGTTGTTAACCATCGAGGAGAAATCCAATTCTCGCCACTCAACGGAAGACATCTAAAGCTGTATCATACAGCACAACCAACATTCCCCGAGTAATCGGGCAAAATCTACCCTTTCTTGGTCTAGCGGCACTCCACCCTAGCCAAGCTATACCCTTCTCTTGGTATAGCGGCACTCCGCCCTAGCCAAGCTACACCCTTTTCTTGGTCTAGCGGCACTCCGCCCTAGCCAAGCTACCCTTTTCTTGGTCTAGCGGCACCCCGCCCTAGCCGAGCTACCCTTTCTTGGTATAGCGGCACTCCGCCCTAAACCGAGCTACCCCCTCTTGGTCTAGCGGCACTCCGCCCTAACTAAGTTACCCTCTTCTTGGTCTAGTGGCACTCCGCCCTAACCGAGCTACCCTTTCCTTGGTCTAGCGGCACTCCGCCCTAACCGAGCTACCCTTTCTTGGTCTAGCGGCACCCCGCCCTAGCCGAGCTACCCATTTCTTGGTATAGGGGCACTCCGCCCTAGCCAAGCTACACCCTTTTCTTGGTCTAGCGGCACTCCGTCCTAGCCAAGCTACCATTTTCTTGGTCTAGCGGCACCCCGCCGTAGCCGAGCTACCCTTTCTTGGTATAGCGGCACTCCGCCCTAAACCGAGCTACCCCCTCTTGGTCTAGCGGCACTCCGCCCTAACCAAGTTACCCTCTTCTTGGTCTAGCGGCACTCCGCCCTAACCGATCTACCCTTTCCTTGGTCTAGCGGCACTCCGCCCTAACCGAGCTACCCTTTCCTTGGTTTAGCGGTACTCCGCCCTAGCCAGGCTACCCTTTCTTGGTCTAGCGGCACCCCGCCCTAGCCGAGCTACCCATTTTTTGGTATAGCGGCACTCCGCCCTAGCCAAGCTACACCCTTTTCCGGGTCTAGCGGCACTTCGCCCTAGCCGAGCTACCCTTTTCTTGGTCTAGCGGCACTTCGCCCTAGCCTAGCTACCCTTTTCTTGGTCTAGCGGCACTCCGCCCTAGCCAGGCTACCCTTTCTTGGTTTAGCGGCACTCCGCCCTAAACCGAGCTACTGCCTCTTGGTCTAGCGACACTCCGCCCTAACCAAGCTACCCTCTTCTTGGTCTAGCGGCACTCCGCCCTAACCGAGCTACCCTTTCCTTGGTCTAGCGGTATTCCGCCCTAGCCAGGCTACCCTTTCTTGGTCTAACAAGCACTCCGCTCTAGCCAAGCCGCCCCTTATCTTGATCTAATGGCATTCCGACCTGTCACCCTCTAAAAAAAGAGAGAGGAAGAGAGAATAGAAGATAACAAAATAGGGGCTAAAAATAGAGATGCCCCGCCAGACTTGTTCAGGCATTCTGAGCAAGGGCAAAAATGGCTAAAACCCAGCTGTGGTGAAAACCCGAAAGGGCACTACAGGCAAAATCGGGTATCCCGCCACGTGAAAACCCGAAAGGGCGCGTGGGTAAAAGTAAGAGGGGGCTAGCTCCGGCGAAAACCCGAAAGGGCGCTTGGGTCGGTAATGTGGTGATTCCAAATAAAGCCTCACCTCCCACCATAAAACTCCTCGTCGATCGACCGGTGCCTTGCCCGATCAACGATTAAACCCATCCGGAATGGACCTTACGTCTATTCTGGTGAAGCCTTCATGCATTGCTCAAAAAAAAAATTCCCTCGATAATAAGCCCACCACCACGAGACCAGCTACTGATCGACCGGCACACTGCCCGATCAGCGATAAAACCTTGTCCGGTTTAGACCTTACGTCTATTCTGACTAGATCTACATGTCTCTTTACGTCCCGCCGTGATGAAACCTGCTGTTGATCGATTGGCACACTGCCCGATCTATGATGAAACCTATCCAGTTTAGACCTTCCGTCTATCCTGATGAAATCCATGAACTCCTTGCATTGGTATAAATCCAATACCGATGATGAAACCCGCCATTGATCGATCGGCACCTCACCCAATATCAATGATAAAACCCTATCCAGTTTAGACCCTACGTCTATCCTGATGAAACATATGAAATCCTTGCATTGGTATGAGCCAATACCAATGATGAAACCTGCTATCGATCGGTTGGCACGCTGCCTGATCGACGCTAAAACCCATCCAGGGTAGACCTTCCGTCCGCTCTAACATAGCACAACATTGCTCTTTGAATCGATTCAGACCCTCCGTCTGGATAGATCATGAAACTCTATTCCTTTGTGGTAATGTTAGACCCTACATTAACGATGAAACTCACATTTCCGACAAATGGCTCCGTGCCCGAGCTGCTATCTATTCAGACCTTTCGCCTGAATAGGTCATGAAACCATATTTCCATTTGCATTGATGTTGACACCCACATCAATGATCGTGTGTCCACAATAAACATATGGCGCCATGGTCCATAGGATGAAAGTTCTGGTCCCAGAAGAGACGATGAAAAAGGAAAAGTGAAAGAAAGTGATAAAAAGTATATATAAAAAAAATGGGGTTGAAAATAGAGATACCCCGTCAGACTTGTTCAGGCATTCTGGACAAGGGCAAAAATGGCTAAAACCCAGCTGTGGTGAAAACCCGAAAGGGCACTGCAGGCAAAATCGGGTACCCCGCCACGTGAAAATCCGAAAGGACGCGTGGGCAAAAGCAAGAGGGGGCTGGCTCTGGTGAAAACCCAAAAGGGAACTTGGGCCAGTAATGTGGTAATTCAGAAGTTCCATGCCAACCGGCACGTTGCCTTTACCTCCCCTTCACTGATGAAGCCTTCCGTCGGTCATCTGGCTCTATGCCCCACCGATGATAAAGCCTTTCCGGGATAGATCTTACGTCTACCCTGATGAAATCTACATACCCTCTTTTCACATGTCCCACCGACAATAAAACCCGTCACCATTCTGATAAAGCCTGGCCAGTTCAGACCTTACGTCTGTCCTGATCAAACTCCTAAACCTTCCCTTGATCGATCGGCTCCTTGCCCGGTCAACGATGAAACCCTACTAGGATAGACCCTACGCCTATCCTGATGAAACCTACGTATTTCTTGGAAAAATCCCACCCGCGATAAAACCTGCTGGAATAGACCTTACGTCTGTCCTGACGAGACCTACACCTCTACATACGTCCCACCGTTGATCGACCGGCACCTCACCCGATCAATGATGAAATCCTCTGTCCGATTTAGACCTTACGTCTATACTGATGAAACCTATGAAACTCTTTGCGTCGATATAAGCCCCATATCGACGATGAAACCAACCACTGATCGACTGGCACCTCGCCCGATCAGTGATGAAACCATGTCCAATTAAACCCTGCCAGTTTAGACCTTTTGTCTATTCTGATGAAACTTATAACACTTTCTTTGCATCGATATGAACCCAATATCGATGATGAAACTAGCTATTGATCGACCGGCACCTCGCCCGATCAATGATGAAATCCTATCCAGTTCAGACCCTACGTCTGTCCTGATGAAAACCACGCACCCTTCAATGTCCCACCTGCGATAACCTCTACCTAGTCTAGACCTTACGTCTACTCTGATGAAACCTATAAAACTCCTTTGCATCGATATAAACCCAATATCGATGATGAAATCATATACTGGTCGATTGGTACATTGCCCCGACTAGCTTACAAACCTGCCCGGGATGGACCATTCGCCTGTTCCGGATAATGCTCTGAGCCTCTTCGTTCACATTCCTGCAAACCGTCTCCCTTGCGGCACGTACGGCCAAGAAGGACATTTGCTACCACCAACAGAATTCGGTTTAAGCACCCCCCCGGATGCCGTCACGCGGTGGAGCGAGTTCTCCATCCTTTCTTTGAAGGGGTGGACGCTCTCCTGCCAGGTACGAGCCATTCGCATGAGGGACTGCTAGAACCACTACCCCACTTCCCAAAGTGATGAAACCACATGGAAAAGACAATGGACACACATGAAGCCGAAGATTCCTTTTCATTGAAAGAGGAGTACATAAAGGGCCCCGAGGGGACATTGTATCACGAAGGAGAACAAAAAGGAAAAAGAAAGAAGAGATAATTCATGGCCGCCGGAATATATCTTCGAAGGCCAGAAGACCCACATAGGGAGCGGCTCCTAGCTCATGAAGGCGCGCCTCCTCCTCCCGAAGCCTCATAGACATGTCTTGGAGAGACATCACTCGTCCCTCCAACGAGGGCACCTCCTCGATGGACTGCGGCCGAATAGAGGATAATTGTTGTAGCTCGGCTCGGAGTCCGGTGAGCTCCGCTTCCAGAATGGCTATCCGGTCCTGGACAGCTTCCTCCCGCTGAACAGCACGCTGTAGCTCAGCTCGGCATTCATCAAGTGCGAGCGTCAGCTGCCCTAGCTCAGATTTATATTCTGACCTCTGCAACCTCAGTGCCGTCAGCTTGTCGGCCATGGTCCATGCTAGGAAGTCTCTCCGATACACGAATTTCAGCAAAAGCAAGACCCGCTGAGCCCATATGTCCAGAGGGCAGCCCATGGCTTGCAGGCCAGCGGTGAAGCGATTGGCAATTTCCTTCAGTTGCAGATATGTCAAGCCAGGCTGGGATTCTACCAGCTGGCGTAGCATGTCCAAATGCTGCCAGACAAAGCTGTCAGAAGAAGCAAAGCCAAAGGAGGCAGATGGGATGACCTCAAAAGTCACCTCGCCGTCAATGTCTGCCCACAATGCAACATCCGGCTGAGAGGACGAAGACGGCAAATCTGCTGGAAGAACTGGCCGGTCCCTCTCTGTGCTCTCCTGTTGAACTGAAGACTCCTCCTCTGCCGCTGTCTCGGGAGCTATGGCTTGAACATCCGCGGAGGGAGAACCAATAAATGATGGAGCTATCTCTTCATGAGTCTTCTGAATAAGGGCTTCATCTTCAGCTGCTCTTTCTGATAATGGGGATGAAGGGTCCCTAGTCTGTAGAGGCAGAAATCCAGTCTCTATAGCCACTGTGGCAGGGACTGCTGACTCGGGCGCAATTGACATTACAGCGGCCGGTATAAAAGCGGAGCTTCTGGCTGGGTCTGCTTCGGCTCTAAACTCTGAGGCCCTGACAGGGACGGAAATCTCTCCTGATGATCCCAAGTCCAGTGATGTTAAGTCAGTTGAAGATTGTATTCTTACTGGCACAGGGCGAATAACCTCAGAAATTCCCATGCAAGTTAAAGGTAAAGTAGGGATGATGACCAAGTCTGCAGATGAAACATCCATAGAAACTGCGGCCGCATCTGAGCTGGTGATGACAGGGTCCTGAGGACAAAGCAGAATGATCTTCAGCAATGAATGAAAGAAAATAAATAGAACAACAAACAAAAAAGGGAAGCTTACCTTTAAAGTGGGGTCTATATCCTCGAAATGAGACAAAAGGGGAGAAAGCTCCGTAGATGAAGCAACAAACGGAGGGGTTATGTCAACCTCGGTGTCGAGCCCGGCAAACTCCTCTTGCAATTCTTCCTCAGAAGATAGCATCAGCAGCTTAGGAGGCTGAAAAGGCGGAAGGCCTTTTGCAAATACGGGCAAGGCTTCCGATTTTAGAACTTCCTCCTCACTGTCGCTGAAAGTCACTTCCTCCTCATTATCAGGGATGGTCTTAGAGCTGCCCGAGGATACCTCCACACTAGCTATATGCTGCGGGGTCGCCTCTAGAGCATGCCGGGATGCGGACCGGGTGATTATGCGTTTGGCCGGGATAGGGCTCCATTTTGTTTGAATCCTGTGACCCTCCTACGACTGAGGCGACTCTCCCGCTGCTATCATGGCCTCAGTCTGCTCCCTGACTGCCACCTCAACAAAAGGGGAACTCTGAGGGATATAACAAAAAAAAAAGAACAACAATGAAAGTATAAAGAAAAAAGATGAGAAAGTACATTTACCCTCCTCCTCGCCAGCCGGGGTAGGAGAAGGTAGCCTCGTGTCCCTTTCCACAGGCACTGCAACCTGCTCCGGGGCTGTATCACATAAAGAGAAGCTCAGTCTCGAAGGATGCCTTAGAAGATCAGTCAAGAAGACGATGAAGATTGCATCTACAAGCTATTTACCGCCACTCTCGACAGGTTCCTGAGCGGCCTCCCTCTGAGACCTGAACTCGTCAAAAGAGGGGATGTCTGGAAGAGGGGTTCTGGCATCCGTCACAACCGGAGCTGACTGCTGGACCCGAACAACCTTGGCCCTCTTGGCCTTGACAACTACAACTTTCACCACAGAAGGCTTCCTCTTCTTGCCCGGAGGCAAGGGAGTGGTCGTAGGTGCCGCTGCAGGAATTTCAAAGTAAGCAGGCTTATCAGCTTGAGCAATAATCTTCCTGTAAAGTCCCTGCCGCTTTATGTCCGGTCTATCTGTGCAAGACACAAGAAAGGCAGTCATAGTCGACAGATGCAGAACATAACAATAAAAGAAAGATGCCATGAGCACACAGGAAGGGTCATACCTGCTGGGCCATCATAAAAGGGGGAAAGCGGCCAATACAGATAAGCCACCTACTTCGAGCGGGAAGCAGCCTCCTTCACGAGCCAGCATATGTCACCAATGGTCTGGCACTTCTCTGTCAAGGCAGCCAAGTCTTTATGCCCGTGGAAGTCGAGGCAATGAAACAGGCCAAGATAATCCATACACCAGCCGTCGACATAATGAAAAGAAACAAAAAGCGGCTTATTCAGAATGCCAGCTATCGAGTTCTCTACTGATAGCATGTGAACATTCAGCAGTACAAAAAGCTAAGAAGTGTGCTGATAATATGTCTGGGTGCGGTTTTCCCTCCGCACAAACGTCCTATAAGGGTGAAATCTGTCCACCGGACCCCTCCAGGGGGTTGCTATCAGGAGAGGCTCCTCCGGGGGGAACAGATATTGTACATCCAAATGAACACCCCCTATATGGCCAAACTGCCTCAGATCCTTTGTAAAAGCGTCTTCATTAATCTCAGAAAAGACAGGAGTGGGTATTTCAGAACCTTCCTCTTTCAAAGATCGACGCGTGGCAATATATGTTTCCGCCTCCTTCTGGTGCTGTGAATAGAGCCTTTTCAGATGAACCTCATCAATTTCAAACACAGGCCCTGATTGCCGCTTTAAGAAAGAGCGCTCGGCCACATCCCAAAAGGCGCCTCTGCCATCTTTATAAAAATTGGTGCGGGTATTCCACCACTTAATGTATTCTGATGTGACACGGGGAATACGATTAGAAACGGTCGGGACCCTGAAAGTTACGCCCTCTCGGCGATGAAAGAAATCCCACCATGTTCGACCGTCACTGGCAATGGAGGACCCATGCTTGGCACGGCTGTCCAAAGGAAACTGGGCAACCGATGGAGGAATATGCTGATCATAGCCAAAGTTTCTGTCGAAACGAAATGGATAATAGGGCTCCAAGAGGAGCAAGCCTCCCTTCCTGAAGACCAATACACTGGGCTGAATAGCCATAGCCCACCTGACCAGTTCTGGTTCTAATATGGGCCGGGTGGCGTTGACCCCCGAAACATGATGGACATAAGTTTCGACCTCCTCCATTTTGCATTCCCTCTGAGGGTCTACTAAAGGAGCCGAACCTGCTGCCAAGCTCCAAAAATGAATGCTGCTAGGAGCATCTACAGGCACTTTTGTCAACCTGCCCCTTATCTTAAACAGCTGCTCTGAGAAAAGACCGGGTTCGGCGCTAGCAAACTGATGCGGGACGAGACCACGGACACGACAAGCTCGTGACTGCCCCTTAACGAGGGAAGCGTCGGATGTGCGCGGTTGAGAAACCGGCTGTGAGATAGGGTGGTCGGCTCTCACTTGTGCCCGGATCGGGTCACAGGACGGTAACGCTCTCTCTCGCAGCAGCGGTGATATAAATAGAAAGCGAGCTAATTACCCTATCATGCTCTCTAGCAGTGGCATAAGCAAGTATATATGAAAATTAAGCAAAATGCCAAGTAAGGGAGCGAATGCGATACCTCTACGTGCTCGGCGTGGGGACGACGGGCCCAGCCGAACTCGTGCTCCCGGGACAGTTAATACATGAATATTACAGCAATGAAAATATGCCCACTCCACGCAGGGAGGTAAAGGGCTGCACCAGGGGCCCGGGAGGACCGAATTCGGGATGACGGGCAGCTTCGTGTGTTGATTCGGCTACACGCATGATCACGACCGTGGGGCCCACGTGCTGTCTGGAGGGGCCGTGTGGGACCCGGTGGTGCCGCTGTAGTGTGGACACTTAGGGAAGTGTTCCCTGGGCTGGCGGCACACCGGAACGTCGCCCGGGGGTCGGGCGGTTCCGATCGGCACCCGTCGGGTTTGCTGTCCACGGACTGGTGGTTGCTGTTTTGCAGCGCGCGCTCCGGCGAGAATGGACTCTGCGATCAGCCCCGATGTTGGATCGACATGAGACTAGCGCCGTTGGAAATATAGCTTGAAGTTCTTCAACCTAGGCCTAAAGATCTGGCCTGGATATGCTCGGATCTTGACTTATGGAATTTTCAATCTCCTGTTATACAGTTCCTGAAGTCACAGGTCAGCAGAGAACTTTCCTGTTGATTGCCTTTGACCGCGAGGGAGACGTTCGAATCTGAAGTTGTGTTCTTCATCAAAGTTCGTGGAAATTGAGCTGGGAAGACGGAAAAATTGTTTGGACACGTTTGGATGTGTCTATGATTTTCTGTAATTTGTTTAATGGATGAAGGTCGGATCTGGAAATGGGCTGACAACACTGTAGCTTCGGTAGAACATGAATTTTTAAAAAATAGGTAGAAGGATGATAAAAATTTAATAAAACTTGTGGTGGTAGGGGACGATGGACAGAACACCCAGTTAAATTGGGAGGTCTAACAGAAATCAAAAGGGTGGTCGAAGGTGGAGAGCTCAGGGCTACTGTCACTGTAGACAGTGACAGAACAGATCTGAGATTGAGAGATGAACGAAAAGGTAAAAATATGCAACGGTGGATTTTGAACCTAATTGTTTTTGTGGAGAAGGGTCTAGAAGATAGGAACCAACCCTCAAAATTTCAAATCGATCTGAACTCATGGCCGGCTTCAGGAATTCACGAACTACACCTCTGTCCAGCAGGACAGAAACTTGATGACGATTCCACGGCGGCTCGAAGGCGGCTCGAACGGCGGCGGCGGCGGCACAGACGATCACCGGAGGTTGAGAGGGGATGAAGGGAGATAGATACACTCTAGATCTGGGGTTGGGGATGGAAGAACAGCAGGGGAAGAGAGAGGGGCGCACCAAGCTTCAAGCCTTGCAACAAAATTCTGATTTTTTCATTGAATTTCTCATGAAAATACAAGCTTATATATGGTTTACATCAAATGCAATGTGGACCCTTGGATCTAGGGAAGGGGAATCAAGGGATAGGATGTGGTTTGAACAACTTTGAACAACACATTAAAAGCCTAATAAACTATATGGTTCCCCCCCCCCTTTAAGAAGACAAATTTGAATTGTCTTCTTTATTTAAATCTAGGTCCAAGTCCAAGGTTGGACCATGGACCAGCCCCCTTGGGCCCGGGAGTCCAAGTGGACCAATGAGGAGGATAGAGGGGGCCCCTGCAGGGCCTACATGCACTTTTGCAAAGAAACCCAATGGCCTTTTACAAATAAACCCACTTAGACCTACAATTGTGTACCCATATATCACAAGGGTATACATACAAATATAAAAGGACGTACATGCGAACACAATGTGAGCGGGCTGACGTTGATGTCCCCATCAATTCTCCCCGGGTGGGAGAAACTCGACCCCGTCGAGTAAGGGTATGGCTGCTCCGGTACTCCGGCGGATCCGTCACCGTGCCAAGTAGCGCGGGTATGCTCCACTCCAAGCGATCGTCACCTGCTCATTCCATATATACTCGATATGCGAACTGCTATGGGCTAAAGGTGGTCACTCCGAAGGGGCACTCTCAAAAAGGAAGGAAGCAGCTCGAAGACTCACTAGGAGTCACCGCTGAGTCCCTATAGGTGTCTGATCCGGGTATAGAAGTAGAACCGATCCCATACTCATCAACTGAGTCCAATCACCTCTTACTCATAAGAGAACGACAACGAGCTTGCACAAGACACATGCAGACTCACCATGCACTAACACACGTATGCAAACCACACAAACAATCGACTCAAAACACACCACTCAAAACAAACCACACAAGGAAAACACACCGACTTATGCATGACTCTAGACGAAGGTGGTAGCATCAAGCCCACTAGGTGGCTGCATCCTGGGTGGCAGGAGAGCCATCCTGCTCTTCCCCTCCCAAGGCATAGTACTCCTCGGCTAGTGCCTCATCGGCCTCGTAATCAACACACTCAGGCTCGGGAGGTACGGATCCTCCAACACCTAAGGCTAGGGTGGTGCGAGCGGGACACTCGCTGGCAATGTGGCCAAACCCATGACAGTGGAAGCACTGCACTCTCGACCGACTACTCTCTCCTATAAAAGGGGCCTTACCCTTATCATCCCGTCGGGTAGGGGGTGTAGGCAGTAATGGGGGAGATGTAGGTGCTTTGGACAATAGTGGAGGGGGTGCCGGTGCCAGAGGACGGGCAATAGGAGCCGGGGAACGGGCAACGGGTGCCGGTGGTTGGGGTGGAAATAGATCCCGGGGTGGAGGAGGACAAGGCCGTGGAGCGAAGTGCTCCTGACGGGTGGACTCCTGAGGTCGAGCCATGGGAGGCCGCTGATGTGGGCCTATGGAGTGACGGGGCTCGGCACTACGGAGAGGGGTGGGGCCCAACCGATGGCTAGACTCGAACTCTCCCTCAAATTGCTCCATCTCGAGAGCAACCTGGTATGCCTCTTCCAACGTCTTGGCATTGCGGCGGAAAAGCTCATACTGGTAGTGTGGCCGCAAACCACGTCGAAAGCGGGACACGGGCATGGTACTCTCCTCCGTGACACCACATCGTAGAAAGTACTCATCAAACTCCGCGATGTATTCGGAGACGGACCGGTCTCCCTGGCTAAGACTTTGCCATCTATCGATGAGTTGCTGGCGGTATGTGGGAGGAAGGTACCTTTGCCGAAGTTTATTCTTCATCTCGGCCCATGTGTCGATCGGGGGTTCTAACCGCTGAAGTAGTAGGCTCTCCACATTCTTCCAATAGGTTTGTGCCTGCCCCATGAGTTTCATGGTGGCGAATCGGACCCTTCGACGCTCCGACATATCATACCACTCAAAGTAACAGTCCATGCCTGACTCCCAATCTAGGTAGACTTTCGGATTCAAAGACCCGTAAAAAGTGAGAGGGTCCGCTCGTACGGTCTTAAGGACCCTATCATCATCCTCATCTCGTTGTGGATGAAAACCACGACGGTGTTGACCATATCCCTCATAGGCATTGTCGGAACCATAGTCCTCGAGACCAAGGTCACGGTGCGGTAGTTGGGGAACCCGAGGAAGGGCGGGTGGAGGAGCCTGTGGTGGCTGGTTTTGGGCCGCGGGAGCGGCCTGGACTTGGGCCATGGGAGCGGGTTGGACTTGGGCCACCGCGGGAGGAGGTGCGGGTGGGCCTTGGGCTGCCCCTGGAGGGTCCCCGTGTGACATCCTATCTAACCGCCCAATGAGGTCTTGGACCGACCTGTCGGAGGTCTCCGAGCACCCCTCCATGGCTCTAAGGTGACCATCCATATTATCGGAGAAAGTCCGAAAGTTAGCATCGGATTGGTCCAACCTAGTCATAATGGCCATCATCGCCTCTTGTAGGGAGTGGAAGTCTCCGAGGTATCCCGTGGGTTGGCCATAGGTGGTGGTGGGGGTGAGTACTGAGTATCCCGACGAGTGGGCATGCAAACACACCGACTAGAAGACGCCGACTAAAGTAAAACACACTAATGCAAAATGATGCGCCTAGACTTAACCAAAACGCGGTACGCGGCGGAGATAATCGACCCGAAGGTCACTCGCACAAGTGTGCGGCCTTCCCGATAGGCGTAGCCTAACGTTCAGACAACACCTTTTGATATACCGGGTTATTGGGATGCGATGCAAAAGATACTTTTTTTTTGTTTTAAAACAATAATGATCCTAAACACGACTTAGACGTAAATGACTAATGAATGGCACTTTTTTTTTGACACCCTAGACTCAACCTGGCTCTGATACCAAATTGATGCGGTACGAGACCACAGACATGACAAGCTCGTGACTGCCCCTTAACGAGGGAAGCGTCGGATGTGCGCGGTTGAGAAACCGGCTGTGAGCTAGGGTGGTCGGCTCTCACTTGTGCCCGGATCGGGTCACGGGACGGTAACGCTCTCTCTCGCAGCAGCGGTGATATAAATAGAAAGCGAGCTAATTACCCTATCATACTCTCTAGAAGTGGCATAAGCAAATATATATAAAATTAAGCAAAATGCCAAGTAAGGGAGCGAATGCGATACCTCCACGCGCTCGGCGTGGGGACGACGGGCCCGGCCGAACTCGTGCTCCCGGGACAGTTAATACATGAATATTACAGAAATGGAAATATTCCCACTCCACGCAGGGAGGTAATGGGCGACACCAGGGGCCCGGGAGGACCGAATTCGGGATGACGGGCAGCTTCGTGTGTTGATTCGGCTACACGCGTGATCACGACCGTGGGGCCCACGTGCTGTCTGGAGGGGCCGTGTGGGACCCGGTGGCGCCGCTGTAGTGTGGACACTTAGGGAAGTGTTCCCTGGGCTGGCGGCACACCGGAACGTCGCCCGGGGGTCGGGCGGTTCCGATCGGCACCCGTCGGGTTTGCTATCCACGGACTGGTGGTTGCTGTTTTACAGCGCGCACTCCGACGAGAATAGACGCTGCGATCAGCCCCGATGTCGGATAGACACGAGACTGGCGCCGTTGGAAAGCTAGCTTGAAGTTCTTCAACATAGGCCTAAAGATCTGGCCTGGAGATGCTCGGATCTTGACTTATGGAATTTTCAATCTCCTATTATACAGTTCCTGAAGTCACAGGTCAGCAGAGAACTTTCCTGTTGATTGCCTTTGACCGCGAGGGAGACGTTCGAATCTGGAGTTGTGTTCTTCATCACAGTTGTTGGAAATTGAGCTGGGAAGACGGCAAAATTGGTTTGGACATGTTTGGATGTGTCTATGAGTTTCTGTGATTTGTTTAATGGATGAATGTCAGATCTGGAAATGGGCTGACAACACTGTAGCTTCGGTAGAACATGAATTTTTAAAAAATAGGTAGGAGGATGATAAAAGTTTAAGAAAAATTGTGGTGGTAGGGGACGATAGACAGAACGCCCAGTTAAATTGGGAGGTCTAACAAAAATCAAAAGGGTGGTCGAAGGTGGAGAGCTCAGGGCTACTATCACTGTAGACAGTGACAGAACAGATCTGAGATTGAGAGATGAACGAAAAGGTAAAAATATGAAACGGTAGATTTTGAACCTAATTTTTTTTTGGAGAAGGGGCTAGAAGATAGGAACCAACTCTCAAAATTTCAAATCGATCGAAACTCGTGGCGGGCTTCAGGAATTCATGAACTACACCTCTATCCAGCAGGACAGAAACTTGATGACGATTCCACGGCGGCTCGAAGGCGGTACGAACGGCGGCGGCGGCGGCACAGACGATCACCGGAGGTTGAGAGGGGATGAAGGGAGATAGATACACTCTAGATCTGGGGTTGGGGATGGAAGAACAGCAGGGGAAGAGAGAGGGGCACACCAAGCTTCAAGCCTTGCAACAAAATTCTGATTTTTTCATTGAATTTCTCATGAAAATACAAGCTTATATATGGTTTACATCAAATGCAATGTGGACCCTTGGATCTAGGGAAGGGGAATCAAGGGCTAGGATGTGGTTTGAACAACTTTGAACAACACATTAAAAGCCTAATAAACTATATGGTTCGCCCCCCCTTTAAGAAGACAAATTTGAATTGTCTTCTTTATTTAAATCTAGGTCCAAGTCCAAGGTTGGACCATGGACCAGCCCCCTTGGGCCCGGGAGTCCAAGTGGACCAATAAGGAGGAGGGAGGGGGCCCCTGCAGGGCCTACATGCACTTTTGCAAAGAAACCCAATGGCCTTTTGCAAATAAACCCACTAAGACCTATAATTGTGTACCCATATATCACAAGGGTATACATACAAATATAAAAGGACGTAAATGCGAACACAATGTGAGCGGGCTGACGTTGATGTCCCCATCACAAACTCAATCATCCGAGGGAGCAATGTGTCTGACTGCAAAGTTCTCGGGGCCAGCTCGGGAAAAATGCTGCAAACCCAAGCATTGAAGAAATGAAATGGACCTACAGTCCTTAAGGAACGGGGAACCCGATGTCTATGCAAATCTCCCAATGATTTGTAAACTAAACACAAAGCCACTGGGCACAGAGATAGTCTCATCCCCCAGGCCATTTGACAGGCCGGATATATAGCCTCCGGTCTGATAGTCGTCTCATCCCCTTGGGGGAGAGCGAAAGTGCACAGCCAGAAGGTCAGATAAGCTGCACAATGAGTGATGGGGTCAACCCCTGCTGGGTTCGGGTCGTCTGCACCTGCTCGGCGCAATGAAGCTGGCAATGCTGATTTGTAACGAGGGGCCCTGATCTGCTTACCGGGAGTCGGTCCCACGGAAGGAAAGTCTGCATACTTCAAGGGACCCCCGAAGAAGTACTGTATCCACTGTCCTACACGGACTCTCAATCTGCTGCTCTTTTCCCGAGGTTGATATCCTTTGGAAGATCCCCTACTGTAGGCCAGACAAATGGTCCGATAAGCTTTCATCAGATACCGGTATGCATAGCTGAAAGAATATCTGCCCTCTCCATCAGAGGCGTCCTTTACAGAGTCGTCTAGACAGACCTCCTCATATGGCTCCCCATCTATGGGCAGACCAGAAAGCTGCGAAAGACTCCAGAGGTCGAGGGATGTCTCGCCTTCTGCTGTGTAGAACGTGTTAAACTGTGGGCAGAATACTTCAAGCATGCCGCAACATAATCCCCGAGAGATGGGATAGCGGAATCTGGAGGCGAATACACTATGGTAGACCCCAGCTCTAATCAGTAAAGGGGCATACTCCTTCAGAACAAATTCTGTAAATTCCACTGCACCTACCCTGAAGAGATGAGCATCTGTCACTTTAGCATCTCCAAACCAGCCGGCAGCTAGCTGATATTTAAATTGAACGGCCAGACAGTTCAGAATAAATGGCTCGTCCCTGTAACCCCACTTCACAGGAGCTAGAAAAAGTCCGAAGTTGGTCTTTTCCCGGTGGACGCGACCGGCTGCATGGTCCCACCTCGTCGGGGTGAACTCTGGAGCCCGGATCAACATTTTCTTTTCCGGCTCTAATTCAGAAATACCCAGTACGGCATTCCAGTCCCGCTGCTCGCCCGGAAGATATATAGCTCAGGCACGATAAACAGAACCCTTCATGCTATCTCTGTCAGCAAATATTGCCGCTTCCACAGACCGAGCAAGCAGAAGATCCCTCATTCCGCCTATGGTGAAGGTCCGGATAAATGGCAACAGATGACGATCCTTCGGAAGGTCCGGACGGTAGTCAGCAGCCCTTCTGAAATCAATACCTTCTGTGGAAGAATAGACCCCAGAAGACGGCACTGTGTCAGTCTCAGAATCAGAGGACTCGTCGACAGTAGCGATTTGGTTATAGCCAAAGCTCAGGCTGTTCACATTCAGCCAGTTGACTGAAGCCCGAGATATGTCCGGCTGAGCCGATGAACTCACTCCCACAGTCATGGAAGTTGCAGCAGAAGAGTCGGAAGCCATGTCAGTGCCTGCAATCAAGAAAAGATGAAAAATAAGCATCGGGAAGATGAATGGGCATGTGATAATTAAATAAATAATTCCAGTTAAATTTCGGCAGCATCTCCCCTTGTCCGGGGTCTGCCCAAGAAAGATAGGGAGTCACCCACCAAGAGGGAGTGATCCCGAACATAAAATGGGACTCAATCCCACATAATGAACCTACCCGAGAATCAATCGGTCAAAAAGGGGGGGAATGAAGTAAGGCTCTCGAGGAAAAAACTCGCCGCCGAGGAGATGAAGAGAGAGAGAGGGCCGATGAAAATGAGGGTAAAAAGCCTCTCACGAGGTTAAATAGAAAGAAAGGGGAAGGCTTCTCGGCGTGAAGAGAAGCGCGCCGAGAACCCCCCATTGGCCGGAAGAAAAGGGCGCGCCGAGAGGGTCGCGTCAAGAAGCCCGCCGAAGACGCCCGCGCCGGGAACCTACACAGGGCCCGCACCGACAACCCTATGAAAGGCACGCCGAGAAGCGGCTCACGCCGAGAGGCAGCTCCCGTCGAGAAGCCCAAGGCAATGCCAAGAGGTCTCCAAATGCTGACAAGAAATCTGGAAAATATGGAGATAAAGAGAAAAAAATATAGAAATAAAAAAAAGTATGTGTGCATAATACTGTTACAATGAGATGATCAAGTCTAAGGACTAGATCGAATAAAAATTGAATAAGATACCCTCGAATGATGAAAGGCACCTGCAGACCACGTGCCGCTTATTCTGCGCTTACGCCGCCTGCAGGTGGGGGGCATTTGTTGACACCTTGAAAATGAGCAAGAGCTGAAACAAAATTGAAGAGAGAATCAGACCAACAGTGAAAGATCAATGATGAAGCTCGTCAACCATCTACCCGGCTGAAGCCTTTCCCGGCCAAGCTGATGTCCGGTGCCATTGTCAGTCAGACGGCGGCACTGATGAAGTAGCAGTCACCTGACTGATGAGACCTCCTATCACACCTCAATAAGAGCTGTATTACTGCCTCGTCTGAGAATCCACAGGTAACATGTCAGAGTAAGTCAGATGTTGGCTTATTGACAGATGATGGAAATCAAGCTAGCTGCCGCCAAAGCCGATCGATGAAGCTACTGGGCTGGAGATTAACGCGCTACCTTTGGGTAGCACGACCTGAAGAAGGCGCTAGGTTTCCCTAGCGCGTTCTCAGGCAGACGGTCAACTGCAGACGCCCCAACTACCCAGCCCTTGGAACTTGCAATGGCTTCAATGTTCGCTGTTTCCCACTGTTGTAATTGATGTTTAGTGTCGTTTAAGCTTCCCCTTCCCCCTATATATGTACCCCATCTCGTTTGATTATGAAGAGAATGAAAAATGAATTGAAAGTATAGCATGGCTATCTCTCCCCCCCCCCAATCTTTGGAATCCCCTCCCTCCTCCCCTCTACGGGTGCGATGCCCACGTTCTTCCTCTAATCCTCCCCTTTTCCCTTTCACGGAGGCCGTTCGAAGATCCGGGTGCATCGGCTTTGAGAAGAGGCCGGGTGTGAGGCCCCATTCGGGCTTCGTTCTTCCTCCACCGACGATCGACGCCCTCCACCCTCGCCAACGACGTTGCTATGGCCACGACAGAGATTGGTTGCTCCGGTCCTGCGATGGGATCGGGTGTGATGCCCCAGCCAACACCCTACTGGTCCTAGCTCGCCCTGCCATGCCCCTTTCTCCCTCGTCGCCCACCCCCGCTCCCACCTTCACCAAGTTATCCTAGCTAGCAATAGGTTAGTTTAATCGATGTTTAGGGTCCCCTTGTTCTGTTTAAGATCCTCCCCCGTGTCATATCCACTCTCCTATGTGCCCTCCCCTTGTGAATCACTCCCCCGAAGTCATCCACGAGCGCCCCTAAGTCCAACTTCATCGTCCGGCTGCTGTCTGAGAAGGCGCCATATCGTCCTAGTGCGATCTTCATGAAGGCGCTAGGAACCTATAGCGCGACAATGATCTGAAGGTTGAAGAAGGCCACCCCCTCCCAATCTTGTTTCACATCAAATGGTATCAGAGCTTAGGGAACCAATCTGTTCTCACAGACTGGGATCTTGAGCTTCTAGGTTCGAGGACGAACCTTCCAAAGTGGAGGGGTTTGATGGAAATCAAGCTAGCTGCCGCCAAAGCCGATCGATGAAGCTACTGGGCTGGAGATTAACGCGCTACCTTTGGGTAGCGCGACCTGAAGAAGGCGCTAGGTTTCCCTAGCGCGTTCTCAGGCAGACGGTCAACTGCAGACGCCCCAACTACCCAGCCCTTGGAACTTGCAATGGCTTCAATGTTCGCTGTTTCCCACTGTTGTAATTGATGTTTAGTGTCGTTTAAGCTTCCCCTTCCCCCTATATATGTACCCCATCTCGTTTGATTATGAAGAGAATGAAAAATGAATTGAAAGTATAGCATGGCTATCTCTCCCCCCCCCAATCTTTGGAATCCCCTCCCTCCTCCCCTCTACGGGTGCGATGCCCACGTTCTTCCTCTAATCCTCCCCTTTTCCCTTTCACGGAGGCCGTTCGAAGATCCGGGTGCATCGGCTTTGAGAAGAGGCCGGGTGTGAGGCCCCATTCGGGCTTCGTTCTTCCTCCACCGACGATCGACACCCTCCACCCTCGCCAACGACGTTGCTATGGCCACGACGGAGATTGGTTGCTCCGGTCCTGCGATGGGATCGGGTGTGATGCCCCAGCCAACACCCTACTGGTCCTAGCTCGCCCTGCCATGCCCCTTTCTCCCTCGTCGCCCACCCCTGCTCCCACCTTCACCAAGTTATCCTAGCTAGCAATAGGTTAGTTTAATCGATGTTTAGGGTCCCCTTGTTCTGTTTAAGATCCCCCCCCGTGTCATATCCACTCTCCTATGTGCCCTCCCCTTGTGAATCACTCCCCCGAAGTCATCCACGAGCGCCCCTAAGTCCAACTTCATCGTCCGGCTGCTGTCTGAGAAGGCGCCATATCGTCCTAGCGCGATCTTCATGAAGGCGCTAGGAACCTATAGCGCGACAATGATCTGAAGGTTGAAGAAGGCCACCCCCTCCCAATCTTGTTTCACATCAACAGATGTGATATGAGCAAAGATAAAGATGAAGCCAGAACCAGCAAATAAAGATTGTGAAGGCTTCTGCAAAGTCAGAACAAAAGAAGAGTCTCCACAGACTACACACCTGGCTGAAGTCTTTTCAAGCTAAAAGTTGATGTCCGGTCTTGTCACCGTTCAGGTGACGATACCGATGAAATGATGTCCGACTTTGTCATCATTCAGATGGCAATGCCGATGAAACCCCAGTCTACCAACTGATGAAAATCTATGAATGGTCTCAATAGAAACTGTGTCACCAACGGAGGGCCTTCTCGGGTTCTGATATATTTGAAGGACCAATAAAGGCCGAGGTATATGTGAAGTCTAAAAAAAGCCCTAAATGGGCCTATGAAAGTGGCGCCGGGATCCCCTTTGTCGAAGCCCAAGAGCGGCGCCGGGAAGCTGGAGTCCCACGTGCCGGGAAGTCTTCCTTCGATTGAGGCGCGCCGGGATAGGCCTGCCGATAAGATACCAAGGAGAGATATATAACACCCTTTCCCCTCGAAAAAAAAAAACAACGGAGAAGAAGAAGAGAGAGCCACAAAAAAGAGAAGAGAGTAGAGCCTGCAATCTGATCCGAGAGAAGAAGAGGCAGAAGGGCCAAAGAAGAAAATAGAGAAGAGAGAAAGCAGAGAGGAGGGTTCGAAGCCTGATTGAAGGTGGGCAACGGGGAGGGAGAGGAGTCAATGCTCCGCCCTCCCCTCCCCATTTCTGTAGTTCACTCGCCTAATTTCGATTGCTTCTACTTCTTCCTCTTCTGATGTATTCTGCGTTATGATAGCCGGTTTTTACACCGCTAGAATAATGCATAGTCTTCTTATATCTTCTTCTATGTACTCCCTCTGATGTGCGGATGTAATGCAATGTTCTAATATATGAACGCTACGGGTCACAGTTGCCGCCTGCTATTGTTTTTCTCCGAAGCTCTGCTGCCATCCCCTTATGTCTTCTCTTAGATTCCGTAGCATGTCATCCCCTCCCCAGTCTGATCATCGGTCTGCAATGCTTTCTGTGCTTATTCCAGAGCCAGGGATAGACCATCCCTTGGCCTCCGGGATAAGGCAAAGCTATACAATGACCGAGGTTTATGATACTCCGGAGTTCTAGATGTTTATACTCTGTTTATTAGCATTGTCGAAATCACCTCTGGGTCCAGAGACAGCCATCTCTTGGCTCCTAGGATGATGAACGACCACATCAAATCTATCCCCGGGCTCTGCATAATATTGGTGATAGGGATTCTCTAGACCTTGGTCTTCCCAAATTCCTCCTCGATCCTGATGTTTCTATAAAGCCCAAACCTAATCCAGTTGAAATTTGATGCCCTGATCCATTTTAATCCCACAAAATCCACCTACCTTTTCTTGAATCGTCAAGAAACCCAAAACAGGGTGCCGTAAAACTCTGAAACTCATCCCGACGCCCTCACCCATCTCGGCCCCATGCACAGTAAAAGGGGTGAATAGTTCTCGGCGCAAGGCTTTTGGCGCCGAGAACCCCACCCCTGACCTTCTTGCCTTCGCGCCAGGAACCCCTGGCCTTCTTGCCTTCGCGCCGGGAACCTCTCCATATTGGCAGCGCCGGGAACCCCCCCTGACTGCTTTGCCATCGCGCCGGGAAGCCCATCCCCTGGCCTTCTCCCCTGCGCACCGAGAACCTACCCCTTGGCCACTCCACCTTGGCGCCGGGAACCCTATTTCTTGGGCGTGCCGGGAACCCCCAGGCCACTCGACCTTTACACCGAGAGCTTCCTTTGTGCCAGCTTCCCGGCCCCTAGAATAGCGCCTCATGAAGAACCCTTCCCGGCGTGGTAGTTCTTGTGCCGGGAACCTATATGCACACCTAAGCTGCCCTGAGAGCCTCCTCTGCCATCCAATTGAACCCCTGGCACCTTGATCAAACCAAGCCAGGAGTGCCCATGAGTCACCAACACCGTCTGGGGGATAAATTTAAAGGAAGTCAGACTCCCTTATGTTCCACTGTCCCGCATCGGATTTATGAGTAACCCCTTTAGCTCGGGAAGGCTCTGCCACTGCATGAGTGTCACCGGCTCCTATAAGTGAAGAGTCAAACATTGCCCCAGGGCATACATGTGCAATGTGGGAGGTTCACTTTCTCCTTTTCTCGGATTTCATCCCGGCACTCCGTGGGTGATAGCCTATTCTCCCCTGGGCATAATCCAGATTATGGGGAGGTGCTGCCGAAATGTCGATCGACGTTTTAACCCCGATAAGTCCCAGGAGGTGCACATCACACACCCACCGTCCGACTCAATCTTCCGGGGAATATGAATACTGCGAGGCCCTTGGCTAGATGAGAAATAGGAAAGGGGACATCTCCCCGATGATGGTCCGGACCCCTTCCCGCCACTACGTGGACGGTGTCCTATTCCTACCCGGCACGACCCACATAAGAGGTGGTCATGTCGGTGTAGTAATCTGTTGTGCACTAAATTATCTTCCCATAATAACAAGGGTTTCAATATCATACACTTCGTTTTTAGCCGCCCCGAGTGGCCTCCTATTTTGGCGTTTAATCAAGGGTTGTCCTTCTTAGGAAGGGCGTAATTAACGTCATAGCCTTTATGGTATGGCGGACTTTTGGTCCTGACTCGGACTTCACAATTGACTGATTGAGTCAGATCGAGCGCATGATAAAATTGTCACCCCGGTGACTGGCACGCCTAATATACCAAATTAATAAATAAATAAATAAAAATAGTAAGTGAAATAAATCCGTCCCCACAATAAGATCCCAATGTTCCAATCTTTTTGGGAGTTCTTTGACTCACTGAACTTGCAGCATGTAACTGTCGTGTCTAGGCGCGTTACCTCGCTGTGGCGGTCGCCCGATGGACCGTTACAGTCAACATGTATAGAGTTTCAATTTAATAAAACTCTTTTATTCATTTATCCATATAATTATCTTAGATAATTGGTATTTATCCTTAAAATATGTGAATAGACTTAATAACCTTCTAGAATATGGGCCAAACTTAATGGGCTTGGTCCTTAAACCTTTTGGACTTTATTTAAAAGGATTTGGTTAATTATTTAACACAATTGGGCCTTATAATGGCTAATAAACTCCATATTCCTTTTATAAATTTATTTAGCCCTTATAAATTTCAAATAAATTATAAAATAATCTAGAAATAACTTATATAAATTCTGGGGCACTACACGTGATCCTCTCCGTTGGATATTCCTTCCACCGGACGAGGTGATCTTGTTTCAAGGCCTCCGTAAGTCTCTGCGAGCCTGTGATTCTCACTTGGACACCGAGTTGGTTGTACCCTCAAAGTCCAATTGTTTAGAAATCACTCACATGACCGGTGTTTTTCTGAGTCATGGCTAGTAGCGACCATCAAGGAGACTGCATTTGTCAAGTAGCGACCTTCCCGTGACCGCTATCTCCCAGAGGTTTCACTGCGTCGACTCTTCTTTCTTCATACATTGACTCTGTCCAACTTGCGGCCATCCCAGGACCGCCACTTTTAAGTTGCGGCCAGGCTATGACCGCTATTTCCAAAAAAATGGTCCGGACATGACCATTTCTGTCTCAGCTGTGCTTAACCCGAGGTTTTGACCCAAGGGTTGGTTTCCCTATGTTCCTAGTTGATCTATTGATTATCTAGACCCGAAAACCTTAATCAATAAATTACTAATGAACTATGAAAATTATTAAATGTATCGTTATGTTGTCGAATTCTTTCCTTGGCATGATCTTGTTCTTAATTCATCTTTGAACTCCCATGATTCTTAATTGTTGCATTCTTACCTTTATATTGTGATTATGAAATTATTGTTTGGACTTGATACATTACTCGTCATAATTATATTTTCTCGTGGAAGTAGCTTGATTTATAACTTGAAGATGCAAGAGCTGGCAAGGATAGTGTCTAAGGGCTCGACGCTAGCCCCCTCGACAGATAGCTGGAAACGTACTATAAACCATGGGATATGATGCTTACTGGCATCACATTGCGCTGGGAGTACTTTTTTTATAAACGGGTGAAAACCATGTGGCAATCTTATGAAAATTACATGCTTGGTAGTACATTCTTGTTACATGACTTTCTAGGGCATAGCCTTATGGTTATGAAAAGTACAATCTCGTTCATGAAATGCCAAGTTACATTCATGTTATACTAGTTCTCGATCTTGCTCTCATTCTACATAAACTTTCATATCTCTATGATCTACATCGTGTTACTAGTGTTACTTTGATTTTATTCGCATATTTTATCGCATTTCTTCTTGAAGGGGCGTGATCTCGCGCGGCTCCTGAGCGGGGTAGATGATCACCGAACAGTGAACTGTAGAGAAAGGGAAACGGATCAGGGGGCCCAGGGGAGGTTCCCTGGGAAAAACCCTCCGATGCTTAAGTCAGTAGAGCAATGGTGGAAGATAGGGAGGGAAGCAGAAAGAGATGCACGATATCCCCCTACACCAAGGTGGTGAAGTGGTTCCTGCTCAGGGGATTTTAGGCGTCTATTGCCCTTACCTTTCACTGGAGGGAGTCCCAGGTTTATATAGTGTGCTCGCCTCATGAGTCCCGTAAGCTAAGGAGTTTCAGGCGGGAGTTACATCCTCATCGTGGGGTCTTTACGTCCTCATCGTGGGATATTTATAGCCTTGAGGGATCATAGGTCCCTTATCCTCATAAACTCTTGCTCATAAAAGGGCTCTCAACGGTAGCGTGGATAAGCAATCGTCGGTCGAGCCGAGCATAAATGGTGCCAACCCTGTCCGGGCGATAGGTATAGCTCGGATGAAGATAGGTCGGAGTGGGTGCTGAGCGCTTGCCTCTATCCCGATGAGGGGATAACTCGGGCATGGGTCTTCCTCCGTTCTGACCGACGTTCGGGCCTTCCGAGCCTAAGGGCCGCCGAGGAAGGATTCGATCCCTAGTAATCTTATTGGGTTTTTTAGCCTAAGTGGGCCCTGTGGGGCTGTCACTTGGATGAGCTGGACCTCGTTTGGTCCTGATGGACCTAGTTTGGCTGCTCTTAGATGGGCTACAGAAATCCCCCTCTCCACTTGTCCCCCTCCTACTCTCGAGCTTTAGTAAGCTCGGAAGAGTAGCTGTTGGGGTTTTAGACCAGCGTGGCTCAGGTGGGTGGAGATCTGGCGGTGTTAGGAAGCCACGTGTCGTGGTCACCTGGGCCCGTAATAATGATGATCCTGACGGATTTGAACTGAAGGGGCCCCCTTTTCTCGGAGGTCGGAACGACGCGCCGCCTTCCGCGTGGGGATATAGGCGTTGGGCGCTTGTTGTCATTCCAGACTCCCTCCGTCTTTAGGGTTTTAGCTCTCCTCCGTTCTTGCTTTTGGGCTCTTCGATGCGTCGTGAGGACACGATGGAAGAGCAGAGGCTTGCAGCGGCGTTCGTGGAGTTGGCGAAGAAAATTGCGAAGGCAGTCCGACGGCTTCCTCTTCCCCCGGAATCTTCGGGGTCCCGAGATCGCCTTTCCTCAAACTCTTCTCCGGATTCCATGGCGGACCAACGTTCGGATGCTGAGGAGTGAGAGGACGAGCCAGTGGTGAAGGCGCCGGTTCCAAACTGCAGTGAACTGGGGGAAGCGGATGTGAGAAGGCTGGAGCACCAGTATCGCCTGCCCCACAAGTTCCGCTTTGCCGCGGCCTCTCCACACGAGACAAGCTTGGACTCTCGTACAGGCCATATCTGCACTTTCCTTCTGTAGTGGAAGGGTGGGTTCTGTTGGATTTTTGTGACTTCCCTAGTGTTTTGATGATGAGCATCACTATGTTAAATATTGTCATTTTAATCAGATATCTTGAGTAATGTTATGCATTTGAAATTTCCATGATTAACAGGAAAACTACGATGAGGTAGTACCTTGCATGTCCGTACTGTTGCTTTCTTACTTCGTGTTGTTTGTGTTTACTACACTTCGTGTTGTCCGTTTTGAACGTCGTTATCTGTTCCATCGCGTGTTGAACACTGCAGCACCTCGTGCTGCTTTCTGTGCCACCTCGTGTCGCTCCTTCTGTGTCACCCCTATGTCTTCGAGTCTTATGTTCGTTCCAAGTCTATACAGCCTCATCTTTACCTTCGTTCCAAGCTAAAGTCTACACATTCGTTTCTTTGGGCAAAGTCTATACATCGTGGTCTTGAACTCTCAGTCTGTACACTCTTTATTTCAAAGTCTGTACATTGTTGCCTTGAAGCCGTTCCAAGTCTATACATCCTGTTGAACGCAAAGTCTACACATCGCCTCACATCATATGAAGGCTGTACGTTGCAAGTGTCTTTCTTGCTTTGTGACCACACTTCGTGTCGGTTTCTATTTTCATCTTCGAGTTGGTTTCAGTCCATGTTGTTCTCGTGTCGTCCTCGTCTTCGAGTCATTCGTTAGTTCAAGCAATCTTGTATTCGAGTCGTATTTTATGTCTTTGTGTTATCTTTTGTGTTGTATGTCTTCGTGTTATCTTTTGTGTTGGTGTCTTAATGTTATTTTTATGTCTTCGTGTTACTCCTTTCTATCTTCGTCCAAGTTTCCTCTGATCGCGTGTCTTACTACCGTTTTACTCCGTGTCATTTCCTTCTCACTTCGTGCTGTTCTCATCTGACCTCGAGTCATTCTCTCTTATTTCGTACTGTAGTAATCTTGTGAATTTCGTGTCATTCTTAGTGTAGTGCATCTCGTATTGCTATCACATACCTCATGCAGTTTTAGTTTTTGTAGCCCTGAGTTTTAATGTTCTTAATTTCGTTGCAGGAGAAAAAGAAAAACAAAAAGAAGAAGGTGGTCGAGGAAGAATATTCACCGGTGTCTGGGCTGCACGTGATCCGATACTAAAGGAACCAATGTTATAAGGGCACGTGGCAAGAAGGTTCTGGATCGAGCGCGGGAAGCACACGCCTTGCATGCACTCTCCTGATCGCTTATAAAAGCACTGCCTCACCATCTACGAAAAGGGAGGAGCTCCAAGGTTACAGAAAAGAAATTTGAGTGAGAGCAGAAGAGAAAGAGCCTCCCTGAGAAACTAGAGTGTTCCAGTTGAGAGAGAAGAGAGAGCAGAAGAGTGATCAGTAGATGGGTATTGACTTACGGATCAAATCCGAAGTCTGCTGCTCAGTTTGAGCTACATTGTTTCCAGTTTCTGAATTTTGGTTTCCTTCCTTCTTGTTTTCGTTTCTTATATGTTTTTCCTTCTTGATTGAAAGTTCTCTGTGTTACCTCCTGGTGTTCAGGGGAAGAGAGAGACGTGTTCTCTCTGGTTTACTTGCAACAGAGGTTGCAGTATTGTTCCCTCTCGTAGAAGAGGTGTTCCCTCTGGGCTTCAGAGGAAGAGAGACCTTGGTCTCTGGTTCTAGTGACTGCAGATCACTAGTGTTCCCTCCGGTTGGAAGAAGAGGAAATTGTTTCCTGGTTTCTAGGGACTTGGCGTCCTTAGGGTTCCCTCCGGGTGTGGAGGAAGAGGGGAGGGTGTTCCCCTGGTGAAGCTGTGAATCAGCCGTTGTCGCAGACTGAGTCTGCTTTGCTAGCACGTGCTAGTGGAAGCCTCACTTCGATTTGAAGTGAGGGGTGGACGTAGGCAGACTGGAGGTCTGACCGAACCACCTTAAAAACCTCTGGGTACTCGTGTGATTGTCGGTGGTGATTTTGTGGTGTGCCTTCTATCCACTCGAGCTATTGTCCGCACTGCGTTTTTGTGGGTTCAACTCCGAGATTGCTTGTTTTAAGTGAATCATTCTTCAGTAATTTTTTAATCGATTGAAAACAGTGATCTATTCATCCCCTCCCCTTCTAGATCACTTCATATTTCTTGTATCACTTGGTATCAGAGCGGGTATTTCCCAATATGTGGTCCAACGGCCAGGGAAACGGATCCGCTGGTCCTCGCAGCTACATTGCTGAAGGGCAGTCAATCACTCGTCCTCCTTTCTTCGATGGTAATAACTATTTCTTTTGGAAGAACAGGATGGAAGTCTTCATTAGGGCCCAAAGCCACAAGCTCTGGAGAGTAATTACAGATGGTCCGTACCAACTTCCACCGAACGAAGACATATGGACAGAGGAACAGGTTAAACTTTCCGCACTGAATTGGACAGCTCTTAGCATCATACAGTGCGCCGTCCACCCGGAAGAGTACTTGAGGATTTCAGCGTGCAAGACTGCAAAGAAAATGTGGGATGAATTGCAGTTAATTTATGAGGGCACATCTCAAGTGAAAGCTACCAAGATCAATATGCTTACAACTCAGTATGAGTTGTTTAAGATGAAGCCAGAGGAGTCGATCACAGAAATGTATGCTAGATTGTCTGTGATCATCAATAGTCTGAGAGGATTTGGAAAGGAGATTCAGCAAGAAGACATTGTCAGGAAGATACTTAGGTCCCTAACTCCCATCTGGGATACTAAGGTGACCGTCATAGAGGAATCTAGAGATCTATCCACCATGTCAGTAACCCAGCTGATTGGGTCTCTCATGACCCACGAAATGAACTTCAGACAAGGGAATGATGGACATGACAGAAAGGGAAAGAATGTTGGTCTGAAAGTCTCACGACATACTAAGAAGAGCAGCAGCAGCAGCAGCAGTGGTGGTCGCAGTGAAGACTCTGACGGATTCTCAGACCTGGACAAGGGCGAGCAGGCCATGCTCACCCGGCAATTCAGAAAGTTCTTGAGAACTAAATGGAAATTCTACAGGAGAAAGAGATTTAATGTTGCAAGGAAGTCTCCTGAATGAGAACTAGAGAAGAACCGGTTTGTTAAGAAAGTTACATGCTACCATTGTCAGAAACCTGGTCACATGAAAAGTGAATGTCCAGAGCTACAAGCTAAGGCTCCCGGATACCAGAAGAAGATGGTGCACAAGAAGAAGAAAGCCATGCTGTGCACATGGAGCGACGAGGAGGAGGATCCAGAAGCCATCTCGTCCAGTGAAGGTGAAGAGAAGACTTGCCTCATGGCCAACCATGAGGAAGAGGTAACGAACTTATTTGAGAATTTTACTTTGGATGATTGGGAGGACGTCTATGGTGACCTGTTAGCTAAATATAATTCTCTAACCAAGGAGCACATAATGCTTAAACGAAAGTTTCACTCTGTTTCTGAGGAACACTCTATTGCTGTTACGGATAACATGAAAACCAAGGAGATGGCCATTGAGCTAGATCAGGCTAGAAGTGAGATCGAGAAGTTTAGAATGAAAAGAGAGGAAAATCTAGCTAGGATCAATGAGCTGAAGAGTAAAACTGAAGAGAGTAAAAAGGAGTTTAGACTGATTGCAGAAAAATATGAGGCGGTTAGAAAAGTTAATCAGGAACTCCAGGACCAATGTAATGAACTTCCGAAGGAGATTGAGGACAAAGGAAAAATGCTAGAAAAATTTACAGAGGGGAGAAACAATCTGGATGCCCTTCTGGGGTCGAGGGTAAACTTCAATAGGGAGGGATTAGGATACAATCCCACAAGTAAAAAACCCTTTGAATTTAAAACTGTCACGTTCTGCCCCGCCAAGGGCAAAGAAAAACTGGAAACCCCATCCAGTTCCAAATCTGTCTCTACATTGAAGGTTTCAACCAGCAAATCTAGTCAATCCACTGGTCAGCAAGCTAAGTCAGGAAATCCTGAGACTAGAACTGCTCCTGTGCAACAGTTGTGGAACAAAGGTTTTCACACGACCATTCCTATTGATGTCACTAGAAAGGTGAACAGTTTCGCTAAGAAAGTTCAGCATGATAGTTATCAAGGAAAGCATGCAAACATGCATCACCTTCAGCACAATTTTCATTTGAATAAAAATGGTTACATGAATTATGCTCAGCACACACGTGTTTCCTCTAAGAGGCCAAACAACAATTTCTCTGCTCGAAAACAGCATAATTTTAATAGGAATAGGCTCATTCAACACCCACTGAGAAATGCCAAGAAGGAAGAATCAATCTACATGAAATCACTGAAAAGAACAGTAAAACAAATGTGGGTTCCTAAGTGTGATTTGGATAAATTGAAAATTGTCTTTGGACCCAATTTGAATTGGGTCCCACATTACCTTGTCTGAACTCTCGCAGGTTAGCCTGGCAGCCGAGCATAACAAGTGGTATCTTGACAGCGGCTGTAGCAGGCACATGACAGGAGACCGGTCCAAATTTAGCAAACTGAAAATGAAGTTTGGGGGCTTGGTCAAATTCGGTGGAAATAACAGAGGAAGAATAATTGGAATTGGTACAGTTGGTAAGTCCTCTACTAACTCCATTGAAGATGTGTATCTTGTAGAAGGACTTCAGCACAACTTGATAAGTATAAGTCAACTCTGCGACAAAGGACACAAGGTACTCTTTGACCACAATTCCTGCACTGTTTTTGAGCTGAATTCTGATAACGTCATGTTCAAAGGTCATAGAGTAAACAACGTATACATCGTAGACTTGGATGATAATCCTGAAACTAACTTGTGTATGTTTGCTAACTCTGAACAGGTTGCTTTTGACTAGCATAGGCGTCTAGGCCATGCTAGTTTGTCTACAATGAATAAACTGTCTAAGCATAACCTAGTTAGAGGTTTGCCCAGAATAAGATTTCAGTTAGGGTACAAGCTATGTGATGCTTGTGCACAAGGTAAACAGACTCGTGCAGTTTTTAAGTTGAGAACTGAGGGTCTTTCATGTAAACCGCTGCAGCACTTGCACATGGATCTCTTTGGTCCTACTCGCATACAAAGTTTGTCAGGTAAGCGATATGGATTAGTCATAGTTGATGACTTCACTAGATTTTCTTGGTTGTTTTGTTTAGCAAATAAAAATGATGCTTTTGTTCACTTTGAAGAACTTTTCAATAAAATAAAACTGCAAGGTGAACATAATATCATTACAATTCAGTCTGACCATGGAGGAGAGTTTGAGAACTCTTCATTTTCTGAATTTTGCTCAAGAGAGGGAGTGACTCACAAATTCTCTTCTCCCAGGACACCGGAGCAGAACGGAATTGTTGAGAGAAGAAACAGGTCAATAATTGAAATGGCCAGGACTATGCTGATTGAGAGTGGACTTCCAAGGAGATTTTAGGCTGAAGCTGCGAATACTGCATACTGCATTCTAAACCGAGCCTTGGTAAGACCTACTCATAGGAAAACTCCTTATGAACTTCTCAAGGGTAAGCAGCCAAACATTTCTTACTTTAAAGTTTTTGGCTCCAAATGTTTTATTCACAATAATGGTAAAAATGGTTTGCACAAATTTGAAGCTAGAAGCTCTCCTGGAGTTTTTCTCGGATATTCAGAAACCTCAAGGGCTTACAGAGTTTTCAATAAAGATGATCAAACTGTTGAAGAAACACCGCATGTAGTGTTTGATGAAAATGATTTCTCTAACAAAGTGATGAATGATGACAAGGAGCCATCTAATGAGGGAGATTTCTTGGAGAGAATTGAAGAAGAAGAGATGCAGCCAGTTGCTCAACCAAAAAACTCACAGCAAGAAGGAGCAGCTGAGGTAGGTGAACCCTCAGGTGAGATAATATTTCACAAAGACCACCATAGTGAAAATGTCATAGGCAATTTGCATGATCCTTCTAGGACAAGGTCTCATTTTAGAATTGTCCAAGAACATGATTTAGCTGCATTGGTATCTCAGGTGGAACCCAAATCTGTGGAAGAAGCTTTAAAACATGATTCTTGGGTATCCGCCATGTGTGAGGAATTAAATCAATTTGAGAAAAATATTGTATGGGAACTAGTTCCCAGACCTGATAACACTCATGTCATTGGCACTAAATGGGTTTTCAAAAATAAAGTTGATGAGAATGGAGCTATTTCTAGAAACAAAGCAAGACTTGTAGCTCAAGGCTACAGTCAGGAATTTGGTGTGGATTTTGATGAATCCTATGCCCCAGTGGCTAGGATGGAAGCTATACGAATTCTGCTTGCATTTGCATGCTCTAGGAACATTCGGCTGCAGCAGATGGATGTCAAAAGCGCATTCTTAAATGGTGTATTGAAGGAAGAGGTATATGTTGAACAACCTCCAGGTTTTAATTTCTCTGTTCAGCCTAACATGGTTTTTAGGTTGAATAAAGCCCTCTATGGATTGAAGCAGGCTCCCCGAGCCTGGTATGAGAGACTTTCTGAATTCCTCTTGAGCAAGGGCTACACTCGAGGTAAGGTTGACCAAACCCTCTTCACCAAAAATCTCGGAAAGGATTTAATAGTGGTCCAGGTATATGTTGATGATATCATCTTTGGATCTAACAATTCAAAATTGTGTAAAGAATTTTCTGAATCTATGTCTCATGAATTTGAAATGAGTTTAGTTGGCGAACTAAAGTATTTTCTTGGGCTGCAGGTCAAACAAATGGAGGATGGTTATTTCATAAATCAAACCAAGTATACTCTGGAGATGCTGAAAAGGTTTGGAATGACCAACCTCAAGACTATCTCAACACCCATGGGCACCAACTCCTCACTGGATTCAGACGAAAAAGGTAAAGAGGTGGATGCTAAATTATATAGAGGTATGATCGGTTCACTCCTCTACTTAACATCATCCAGGCCTGACATTCAATTTAGTGTAGGGATGTGTGCCAGATACCAGTCTAGGCCTACTGAATTGCATTTGGCAGTTGTAAAAAGAATCTTTAGATACTTATCTGCTACCCATGATCTAGGTCTTTGGTATCCTGCATCATGTAGTTTAGATCTCATTGCATATACAGATGCAGATTATGCAAGATGTAAATTGGACAGGAAAAGTACTAGTGGTCACTGCGAATTTTTAGGAGGGTGCCTAGTCTCTTGGGGATCCAAGAAGCAACACTCTGTGGCTCTTTCTACTGCTGAAGCTGAGTATGTGGCAGTAGGGAGCTGTGGCACACAGGTTATATGGATAAAACACCAGCTTCTGGATTACTCAGTTGAGCTAGGTTGCACTTCCATCTTTTGTGACAATACTAGTGCAATAAACATTGCAAAGAATCCTGTACTTCATTCTCGAACTAAACACATCGAAATCAGGCATCATTTTATTCGAGATGAAGTAGCTAGGAAGACCTTTGAGTTGATCCATGTTGGCACTAACTCACAAATTGCAGATATTTTCACTAAGCCACTGGATACTGAAAAATTTAGCACATTGCGCAGAGAATTAGGTATTTACAGGATTTCATGATTGAATAATTGATCTCTGAATAATCTGTCATGTGCTCTTATGCTTATCTATGCTCATTGTCTGTTGCTGAAAATAACCTCATTATGAGTGTTTGCTGATTCACTCGTATTGATTGATATCACTTTGTTTTCTTTGAGGTGTTTTGAGGTTTGTCTTGGTTAAGTCTGAGTTGGAGTCAAGGTCTCAGGGGGAGCTAGATTAATAATAGGTGTCATGCTCTTTTGGCCAAATCTGAACATACTTTGAACGGACTTTTGCTAACCTTATAAGAGAATCAGTTTGAGTAGGTGTATAAAAGAAAATTTTGGATGTTTTATCCGTTAAGATTGTTCATCTAATTTCATGTTGGAATTTCAGCTGTTAGTCCCACTGAGATCAAAATCTGAATTCAAGACTATCTTCCTACACTGTAACTGACTTCTGATCTAGCCAGTACAACATACCTACTTAGTCTAGTTAAGTCCGAAATGAGGTATATAGTGTTTTTGTCTGAAAAACTTTGGAGCTGGTGTATTGTTCTCAAACTGAATCAAGACTAATTTACAAGGTTTCAAGTGCAGTTTAATGAAAAAATCATGAAAGAAGTTTTAACAACCTTGTTAACTGTTCATTGAGAAACTGGGACTTTCATCAATGAAGTGAAAGAATCCCATGTCATGAGATGGCAGTATAAATCAGGCTTAATTAACTGTCTTGATCATACAGAGCTATGGTACATAACTAGTTAGTAACTGGGGTGTCTGGCCTCTGGTAAAGGTGTCACCTTAATGTCAACACCAGTTAGAATACTATCTCTGCCCTCTTGTCAGAAGGGGTAATGTGGTCTTGCCACCTAGTAACTGGGGATTCCTGCCTCTAAACAAGGTGTCTCCCTAATGTCAAAGGTGTACTTGACAGATTTACCTTTGATCTTGACCATCTTTGATAAATTTTCTCCCTCTTGGTATCAAGATCCTGTTCACTTGGCATTTAGGTCTTGGTTTGTTTATTTTTTTCAATACCACAGGTCTTTGTTTTTCTGACTTCCTTGCTTTATACTCTCTGAGTAAAGACTTACTTTGACCATACTGGTATCTTGTACCTTACCTGCTTAGAATCTGGTTCTGTGTATGGAGCGGATCTTCATTCACCATTTTGCACACAGTCTGACTAACTGATCCTTAAAATCCTCACATGAAATTAATGGCTTTCTTAATTGCCTAAACATCTCAATAACTCTCCTTTATCAGCCATACTCTCTATTATTTTCTCTCCACTGTCAGCAAGTTTCCTTTCGTGATATCTTCAGACCTGCCCCTAGTTTTGATGATGTCAAAGGGGGAGAGTGTCTTGCTTCTGTTTTGCTGAGGGGGAGCGAAAGATAAGTGCCCTGAGTTATCTAGTCAGAGGAAGGCAGTTGTTGTGTTCAGGGGGAGCTCTTGGGAGTCGTCAGAGGTGTGTTTTGCTGAGGGGGAGCGAAAGATAAGTGCCCTGAGTTATCTAGTCAGAGGAAGGCAGTTGTTGTGTTCAGGGGGAGCTCTTGGGAGTC